>CM054058.1:323619504-324219504 GCA_028641055.1 Alopecurus myosuroides
TCCTCGGATTGCTTCTTTGGATAAGGGGCGAGATCCAGGATGGGTTTGTTTGGTGGTTAGCTATAGTTGGTTACGATACGCTATCTTATCCCCTTTCTGATAGCCGGAAGTTGTAGTTTGTTCTGTAGTTGGTAGTGCAGCCAGTTGCAGCATCTTTTATACCCCTTTCTTCCGTTGGTCCCAAGGCATCTGTGCTTGGTGTTGACGGGCTACACTTTGGTGAACTGTGAGTCTGGCTTGCCAGTACGTTTATGTACTGACCCCTTTGGGGCTGTGGTTTCCGCAGACTACGTTTACGAGGATCCCCGTGACGGATACTACGTGGAGTTTGACGAGGCTGCTGACGAGTAGGTAGCGGACCCGGGCAGGATCTGAGACATCGTGGATGGGCTCCGTTGTCTTTTCATCCCCGGCTTCTTAAGCCTATTTGGATTTGTCTGTACTCAGACCCGTTGAATGCTTCCGCTGAGATGTAATGATGTTATGTTGGGACATGTGTCCTCTGGATGATTGTATTTTCTATCTCTGCTCTAGTGAGGGCTATTTGCAACTTATTTCTATCTTTTGTGTCATAGAGATTTGTTGTGTTATCATCTTGTTCAACGCTGTTGACGTACCATGTGTGTATGGTATGAAGTACGTCAATGGTAGTGTCCTGATTTCTATGGGATGGTTTACATCGACGATGGATAGTAAAGATTGGTTGTCACACATAAGTGTTGGCCTACTCGTAAGAGCTGCGGGTGCCGGTAAGCCCCGTAATCCAATCAAAATATTGTTCAGTTCATACGGTGAGTATCCTCTAGAAGTCCGGGTGCGACATAATGCTAATTTGATGATAAGGCACCGGCAGGAGGCCGGGTATGGTTTTCAGGCCTGCTAGTGTCGAACTCAGGAAAAGTTCTTGTCCTCTGGATCCATGTTGAGCGCGCTAACCGCATGTGGGAAGCGTGTATGGGCGCCCCCCGCGACTTTGATTCGATTCGCATCTCGTCCAAATCGCCTCTTTTAGTTCGGGTTTTCCATTTGCCGCATGCATATGCAGGTGCGAACCCTTGGCGCCAGGGTGGTAACTTTAGTAGTCGGCATTTAGGGAGACACGTTCTTAGAGTGCTATGAGGGTCCCCTTTTCTTCGTGGGGCTTGATTAGCCGTGCGCCCAATTGCACGGGGTTCTTTGGGCTTGATGCGAAGAAGAGTTGGGTTGTGTTGAGTGGCCAGCTTGGTGGGTTTGATCCCCGCCTGGCGGGTTATTCTTACGTGTACGGCCAAATTGGTGCATCCCTGCAGGGTTAAATTTTCTCGAGAAGCCGTGTTGTCCGCGGTTATGGATGACTTGGTGATAGGGCTGGCTAACAATGATTAGACAACTTACACCTAATTAATAATAATTTGACTAGTAATAGGCTTATTGACACAATAACTTGAACCTTCATTAATCCAACTGTGTGGGTTATCCTCGGATTGCTTCTTTGGATAAGGGGCGAGATCCAGGATGGGTTTGTTTGAGGTTAGTGGTAGTTGGTTCCGATGCGCTATCTTATCCCTTTCTTTTAGCCGGATGTTGTAGCGTATCTCTGTAGTTGGTTAGGGCAGCCCGCTGCCGCACCTTTGTATCATCTATCTTCCGTTGAACCCAAAGCATCTGTACTTGGTGTTGTCGGGTACACTTTGGTATCTTGTGCGTCTTGCTTGCCAGTACTCGTCCGTACTGACCCCTTTGGGGCTGCTGGTTCTGCAGACTACATTTCCGAGGATCCCCATGGTGGCTACTACGTGGAGTATGACGAGGCTGCTGACGAGTAGATAGCGGACCCGGGCAGGATCCGAGACTTCGTGGATGGGCTCCGTTCTTTCGTTTCCGGCCTCTTAGGCCTATTTGGATTTTTTTCTGTACTCAGGCACTTTGTTTGCTTCCGCTGTGATGTAATGATGACTTGTTGGGACATGTGTCCTCTGCATGACTGTATTTGCTATCTCTGCTCTAGTGAGAGCTTTTGCCACTTATTTCTATTTCTTTGTGTCTTAGAGATTTGTTATGATATCACTTGTTCAAATGCCGTTGACGTACCATGTGTGTATGTTATGAAGTACGTCAATGGAAGTATTCGGATTTCTATTGGATGGTTTCACAGACGATGAATAGTAGAGGATGGTTGTCACACGTTTACGTGTTGGCCTACTCATATTGAGATGCGGGTGCAGGTAGGCCCCGTAAGCCATTTATCTACTGTTTAGCGGGCTGTGAGTATCCTCTAAAAGTCCGGGTGCGACAAATGGTATCAGAGCCTGTCTGCCTGTAGGATCCCTTTTACTGGTCGCAGTTGAGTCTAGAAACTATTTTGTAGCTATATAGGAAAGATGAAACGTGAGAGTAGGAATTCTGTTCTTTTATTTCTTTCCCCACCCACCCTCCCTTTTTCTGGTAAGGAAGTGCAACGTTGTTTTCTCTTCTCATCTAAACTTTCAAGTTAGGATTTCACGTATCCTGGTTTCTCTAGGATAGTTATATCTACTAGACCATAGGAATGGAGGTGGTTGTAACATGATTTTCATGTTGCCTACTCACGATTGAGAACGGAGGCACATAAGCCCCGGAAGCAGATCCTCTATTCCTTAAGCAGTAGATATTGATCCTCTAGAAGCCCGGATGGGTTTTCCGTAGTACCTCGGGTGTGTTTGGTCTCGTGTTTCCCAAATTTTGCTTCGATATCCTGTTCTTCTCAAGATCCTTTTCGTCCGTTGGAACCTTGTTGTTGCTTGCCACTTTAGTTTTTCTACCGGCGTCTAATCAAAGCTTCCCCGATCATCTGGAGATGGATCTCAGGTTCTACCCGCAGGTGGTTCGTATGACTCGTTGCAAGAGCACTGCCGGTTATCCGGAGATGCTGAGAGACATAGTCACTTTTCTGGGATTCCATTGGGCACCAGAGTACCAGGTCTACGAGCAGCAGCGAGAGTTTGAGCAGACCTACTACCAGGCTATCGTCTACATTCTGTCAGATGATGGCATGAGCGTAGTTCACCGCTACGAGGTAGTGGGTTCCAAAGTGGATATGGCTGTGCAGCAGGCAGCTTATGTGAGTCTCACCGTCCTTCGTGCTGACTACTGGGGATTTGACGATTCTATCTATCGCCACATCCCCCGTGGTTACATCACTTCGGAGGGAGCTCACTTCACTCTCTACGACAACTTGGATGTTTACGAGCATGATAACTCCAGGCTGCACACCACCACTCAGTTTGTGAGACACAGTGACGCAGTTGCCCGCACACTATCTCAGGAGTTGGCTTCAGTCAGAGAGCAGCTTTACCTTGCTTTGACTCGTCTGGCGACTTACACCACAGACTTTGTTGGAGACGAGCGCTTTCCACGTTTCGATCAGCCAGTTGGGCGTCGTCTGCCAGATGCTGGAGGTTACGAGCCGATCAGAGGTCCACTCCTTAACCTTGGTGCTGGTTACACTAGGATTCCATGCTTTGGAGCACAGGGAGTCGATGCTATGTACTTCACCACGCCTAGAGTCGGTCTCAGACCACGTCAGATCTACGTGGATCGTCGTTCCACCTAGTTTCGTGGGCGTGCTCCTCACCGTACCTCTCGCCGTACTCCTCGCCGCCGTCCTGCGTGATGAGCATGGGAGTACCCATGTATCCATTCTTAGCTATGTTTAGTTATCCTTTGGTATTCGAACCATTTATGGTGTGTTGGATATTCTGATGTAATTGAACATGTGATGGTGTACCTTTTGGTTATCTATTCATGCGTCAGAATAATCTATCTTTCAGTTGCCAAGTCTATCATTGTCTATTGTTGTGCTAAAATGCATTTCCATTCAGGATGCCGCCAACTAGGAACAGCACGCCTGAACCACCACCGATCGCGGAGCTGTTGACTCAGATGACCCAAGTCATGACGCAGATGGCCCAGTTTCAGCCTAATTAGCGCATCAACCAGACAGCTCCACGAGTGAGCATCAAGGAGTTTCTCAGTCTGGGCCCAAGAGCTTTCGTGGCCACACGCGAGCCTCTGGACGCTGATGACTGGATCCGTGAGATAGCCAAGGCTCTGGATATTGCACGTGTAGCTGAAGAAGACAAGGTCAAGTATGCCTCCTATCTGCTGAAGGGTTAGGCAGCTTCTTGGTGGGAAAACTTCCAGGCCATGAGAACTGGGATGTCAGTCACGTGGGATCGTTTCAAGGAAGCCTTCCTGAAACACCACATTCCAGATGGTCTCATGGAAAGAATGCGTGAAGAGTTTTGCTCTCTCAAGCAGGGCAAGTTGGACGTCATCGGGTATCAGAGTGAGTTCAATCGCCTCGCTCGGTACGCTGGAGATGAGGTGTCCACTGAAGCTAAGAAGATGGCAAGGTTCCGCAGAGGCTTTAACCCGGAACTCAAGTACGCCCTCACCAATGTCAAGGCCGACAGCTTCGAGGATCTCGTTAACACCGCGCTCAATGAGGAAAATGGGCGCAAGGCGTTCGAGGAGTCTCGAAAGCACTCGCGTGAGGGTGGTTCCTCCTCCAACATGACCACCCCTCCGCAGAAGCTCCGCATCTGGGTACCAAATGGTGCTGTCACTCGGGCTCCATACGCCCAAACTTCTCCAGGCTTCGCTCCCCGCCCACCCAACCCTGCTCAGGTGCATGATCAAAGGGCTTCGATGGGGCAGCCAAGGCCAGGGCCTCCTCGTGTCGTCACATGCTACAAGTGCAAGCAGACGGGACACTACGCCGACAAGTGCACGCAGAGGCAGCTACCTCCACCACCACCTCGTCCTAACACAAACCAGGCAATGGTGCGCGCTCCCCCGCCTAAGGCCTTCAACTCCAACAACAGGCCTGTCGGGAGGACCGCAAGGGTGAACCATGTCAAGATCGACAAAGCTGAGGAAGCTCCTGACGTCGTTCTCGGTACATTCCCCGTAAACTCTTTTCCAGCTAAAGTGTTGTTTGATACCGGAGCATCACATTCTTTTGTGTCAAAGACCTTTGCCACAACAAACAACCTAATTGTGGTTCCACTAAGCAATCAGATCACTGTTCACTCCCCGGGATCTCAAATGTTGACTTCCAAGATAAGTAAGGACAATCAAATCCTAATTGGAGGCCACATATTCCTTGCTTCTCTAATGTTGCTTGGCAATTCTGACATTGATGTCATTCTTAGTATGGATTGGCTGAAGGCCAATAAAGCAAGAATTGACTGTGCTCGAAAGTCAATAACTTTGTCCCACCCTTCTGGCCAGATAATCTATTCTCCACATGAATCAAGTTCCATTCAGCTATGCACCCTCAATGCAAAACCTCTACCTTCACTTGAAAATGTTCCGGTGGTTTGCGACTTCCCTGACGTCTTTCCAGAGGAGTTGCCAGGAATGCCTCCGGACAGAGCTGTTGAGTTCGTGATCGAACTTGAACCAGGTACTGCTCCAATCTCTAAGCATCCCTACAAGATAGGAACTCCCGAGCTGAAGTTGTTGAAGGAACAAATTGATATGTACATGGAAAAAGGTTACATTCAACCTAGTTCCTCGGCTTGGGGTTGCCCACCTCTGTTCGTTGCGAAGAAGTATCAAACAAAGAGACTCGTTGTTGACAAACGTCCTCTTAACGAGAAGACCATCAAAAATAAGTATCCAATTCCTCGCATCGATGATCTTTTTGATCAACTTGCTGGAGCCTCTATATTCTCCAAGTTGGACTTGAGAATGGGTTACCATCAAATAAAGATCAGAAAAGAGGATATTCCAAAGACAGCTTTCACCACTCGCTACGGTCTATACGAATTCACCGTCATGTCCTTTGGTCTCACCAATGCACCGGCGACCTTCTCTCGACTCATGAATTCTGTCTTCCATGAATACCTAGACAAGTTCGTTGTGGTATATCTTGATGACATTCTTGTCTACTCCAAATCCGAGGAAGAGCATGAAGAACATCTTCGTCTCACTCTCATGAAGCTTCGCGAGCATCGTCTCTATGCCAAGTTCTCCAAATGTGAGTTTTGGATTTCCGAAGTCGTTTATCTTGGTCATGTCATCTCTGCCAAGGGCATAGCCATTGATCCAGAAAAGGTTAAAGCAATTGTTGATTGGAAACCTCCAAACACGGTGAAGCAAGTAAGAAGTTTTCTTGGCTTGGCTAGCTATTGTCGTCGCTTCGTCCCAAACTTCTCCAAGATTGCAAAACCTCTCACTGACCTCACAAAGAAGGACAAGAAGTTCGTCTGGTCTTCACAATGTGATGAAAGCTTCAATCTCCTGAAGACTAAACTCACTTCTACACCAGTTCTGGTTGGCCCAGATCCTTCAAAACCTTTCCAAATATTCTGTGATGCTTCTCTCCAAGGTCTAGGTGTAGTTCTTATGCAAGAACGTCAAGTTGTGGCTTATGCTTCACGTCAGTTGAACACACATGAGCTCAATTATCCCACTCATGACCTTGAACTTGCAGCAGTTGTGTTTGCCCTCAAGAAATGGAGACAATACTTTTTGGGTAATCGCACTGAAATCTTTTCCGATCATAAGAGTCTGAAGTACATCTTCACTCAACCAGATCTAAACCTCGGACAAAGGAGATGGATTGAAAAGATCAAAGACTTTGATCTTACCATTTCTTACACTCCAGGCAAGGCTAATGTTATGGCCGATGCTCTCAGTCGCAAGTCGTATTGCAATAATCTCATGATCATGGAAAGCCAACCTCCTCTACATGAAGAATTCCAAAAGCTGAATCTTGGTCTTGTTCCTCAAGGCTATCTTGCAAACTTGACAGCCACTCCAACTCTCGAGGACAAGATTCGTTCTGAACAACTTCGTGATGTTGAAATCAAGAGGATTGTAGAACACATCAAAGCAGGCAATGAGAAATTTGAGTGCTTCTCAATTGATGACAAGGGAACTGTGTTCTTCGAAGGACGCATTGCAGTTCCTCAAATTCAAAGTCTCAAAAATGTCATTCTCAAGGAGGCTCACGAAACTCCTCTCTCCATACACCCTGGAAGTACAAAGATGTACCAGGATCTCAAGACACTATATTGGTGGCCTAGCATGAAACGTGAAATTGCTCAATACGTTTCTGAATGCGACGTCTGTCAACGTGTCAAGGCAGTTCATCAGAAAACAGCTGGTCTTCTCCAACCTCTGAAAATCCCTGAATGGAAGTGGGACATGATTGAAATGGACTTCGTCACTGGTTTCCCAAAGTCCAAGAGGGGCAACGATGCAATCTTCGTTGTCATTGATCGACTCACCAAAGTCGCTCACTTCTTTCCTGTCAAAGAGACAATCTGAGCTAGTCAGTTAGCAGAGCTCTATACAACAAAGATTGTTCCTCTTCATGGTGTTCCGCTAGAAATAAGCTCAGACCGTGGAAGCATCTTCACTTCTCATTTCTGGAAAAGCTTTCAAGAAGCCTTGGGCACCAAGCTTCTGTTCAGCACAGCTTATCACCCTCAGTCTCAAGGGCAACTCGAAAGAGTCAATCAGATTCTCGAGGATATGCTCAGAGCATGTGGTCTCTCTTTTGGCATGAAATGGGAGGAATGTCTTCCATATGCTGAATTCTCCTACAACAACAGCTTCCAGGCAAGCCTAGGCATGGCACCATTTGAGGCTCTCTATGGCCGCAGATGCAGGAGTCCAATCAATTGGTCTGGAGCTGGTGAACGTTCACTCTTAGGCCCTGACATTGTTAATGAGGCCGAAGAGAAAGTTCGCATCATTCGTGACAATCTGAGGATTGCTCAATCTCGTCAGAAAAGCTACTATGACAGCAAACACAGGGACATGGTCTATGCAGCTAGAGACAAAGCATATCTCTGTGTAACTCCCCTCAGAGGCACTCATCGTTTTGGTGTCAAAGGAAAGCTTGCACCAAGATATATTGGTCCCTTCAACATTCTCTCAAGGCGTGCAGAAAATGCCTATCGTCTTGAACTTCCAAAAAAGCTATCCAAGGTGCACGATGTCTTTCACGTGTCACAGCTCAAGAAATGCTTCAAAGATCCAGGTCGTGCAGTTGATCATGATTCAATTGATCTGCAAGAAGACCTCTCTTATGAAGAGCATCCTGTTCGCATTCTCGATGAGACCGAGCGTAAACCTCGCAACAAGAGCACCAAGTTCTTAAAAGTGCAGTGGTCTCATCATTCCGATAAAGAGGCAACGTGGGAGACCGAAGAGGATCTTCGCAAGAAGTATCCGGACCTTTTATCTTCTCAGTAGGAATCTCGGGCGCGATTCCTTCAAGGGGGGCGTTTTGTAACATCCCAAGTATGAAAACAACCTTAGAATGTTTGTTTCCTGTTTTTATTTCAAATGCATCATGTCATCATATTGCATTCATGTGTTGAATTTGAATTTCAAAACAAATTTCAAATCCTTGCTTCACACTTGGTCTGTTACAATTTTCAAATGAAACATTTAAATCAAACAATTCTATTGTTTCCAATAAACTTGAATTTTCATATAATTAACTTGCTTAATTTTCAATATTTCATTTATTGCAAAATTCTATCAAATTCATTTAAATTTCAAACAGCAACAAAAATTTAAAATTTTGAAAAACAAAAGTTGGTGCAACTGGGCATTTTCAATAAGGAACTTATAAAAAAATTATCACCAAAATCTTTGAACCCCAAAAACCCCTTCTTTCCTTCTCTTTTCTTTTCTGCAAAAAAAAGAGAGAGAAAAAGAAATAAAAAAATCGGAAAACGGGCTGGGGGAGGCAGACCAGGCCAGCCGACTGGGCCGGCCCAGCCCACCTACCACCCCAGCCATCGAGCCAGCCCGCTTTCCCCTCCTCCTACCTTCATACGGAGACACAGAAAAGAGGAGCAGGTGAGCTTCCGTGGTAGGCAGCCCTCCACGTTGCCCTACCCCGCTCCCCCCTCCGGGTATAAGTCTACAGTGCCCTCCACCGTGCCCTAGCTTTCTTCTCCTCCTCCATCCGCCGCCGCCCTTGTCCTTCGTCCCCGGATCCCCCCTCAAGTCTCTGAATTTTTTTTCTTTTCTGTCTATTTCTGAATTTGCACCGGAGCGCTGCTTGCTGAAACTTCGGCTCCACGCCGTCGTCGCCTCGGACCTCCTCTAGCCATGGCGTGAGCGGGAATGGATTCACGGTGTTGCCCTCTTCACTTTCTTTGAAGACACCCAGGTCGGAGGACGGCTGTAGCCGCGACGCCGTCGACCTCGGCGACCTCCTGTTCTTCCTTTCTCTTCTGTGATCTTCTCTGACGCCCGAACGCCTCCCTCCATGGCCGCAGGTTGGACCTCCTCGCGCCGTTGCCCTGCTCGCCGCCGAGTCTCCGCAACCCCGGGAACGGAATCCCACCGTCACCAGCTTCCTCCACGCCGCCACGCACGAGTCGGGGAGCTACCGGACGCCGGCGCCGTGCTTGACAACAACCCCAGCGCCGCCCGTCGTCTCCTCTGAACCCGGCCTCCCCGAGCCCTTCCGCGTCGCCGCCCGCCGCTGGTGAGCGCCTCCGGTTCCCCCTCCTTTTCCCTCCGCCTCGCTTTGGTCGCGGGCCATCGTGGCCCGACGCCTCTACAGCCAGCGGCCGCCGTCGCCCGTGTGCCGTCGTAGTTCGTCAGAAGTTCAGAATCCGAACTTCAGTTTCAGACTCGCGGGGTTACCTCAAAAACCAACCGAGCCGCTTCCAGGCAAAAACCCTCGAGTGGCCCAGTGGTCAGGGACCGTGCGCGCGTGCTGTGAGGTCGCCGGTTCGATCCCTCGCGGGCGCGTTGCAATTTTCCATCTTTTTCGTCCACGTCAGACGGGTGGCCCCACCTGTCAGCGACCCTGGCGGTCACGCGCGCGCACACCCGCGGCCACGCAGGCGCCAGCTGGGAGCTGGCCCACTGGCCAGTGACCCAGGGCATGTCTGCCCTGCGTAACAAAAATCCCAGGGCCCTTTCTGAAAATTCTATTTTTGCACCTAAGCCCCTGGAATAAATTTAAGACATTTAAAATTGCAGAATAGCCCCAGATTTCAAATTCAAATATCTTTTGCAATACAAATCCAAATTGGGTAAATAAAATATGTTTTCCATTCAAAATTTCCTGAACTTTTCAAATATGCAATCTGTTTAATGTTTTGAATAATTAAAAATTATTATATTTTCTATACTTTATTTAATTCATTTAAAATTGTTTAAATCATAACTAATTCAAATTAAATCCAAATTTAATTTGTAAAATATGTTTTCAAACCAGAAAAATGTAATCTTTTCAAATATGAATTTCATTTCATGTTTGGACAAATAAAATTCAAATAATTTTAATACTTGAATTAAAATTCATTTAAATCTTGTTTAATTCATTTTAATTTCAAATTCAGAAAGTAATACATGCTTTCCAATCAGAATTAAACGCTCTATCCAATTATGCCATAATAATAACAACATTTTGAGAAACTAAATTTTGCACTAATTTCAATTCTGATTTTTATTCAATTAAAATGCCAAAAGCCACAACTAAATATTTACAACTCCAAATTTGGCAAATAAAATATCTAGTTGAAGCTAATTTCATTTCCTAGCTGTTTCTATCATCTCTCATGCATTTAATCCACTTTAACCAATGTTTAGTTGTAGTTCATTAAATTCTCAATTAATGCACCTGGGCTTTACCATATGCAATTGATGAGGAGGGTTACTCCTAGATTAGCCCGATCTTCACGAATCGACGGAGAACACGAAGAACACGAGGAACTCGATGAACACACGAGGGGGAAACGAGGGGGAGATCAAGGGCAACGCAAACAAACGCAAGTATAAATAGTAAGAACCGAAGAACCCCAAATCTTCCGTCAACTAACCCCGAGGGCCGCCTACGGAACGATCGATTCAACTGAGCTCACCTTGATTGAAACCGCTTTACACCCGTAGCCGGTCCACTACGCCAATAGAACCTCAAGATAATCGAGAGGAAGATTGGACAATTCCTTGATAGAAACCCAAAGGGAGAGATCAAGTAATTGGATGATCCTTGATACGATCCTCGACGAAGTCGGAGGAGTAGCCTTGATACGTTCCTCGGTACACACCGGAGGAGTAGTTCCTCAAAGAGGGATACAAGAGAGCTGAGCTCCAAATGTTCTAAATTCAACTCTAAACCCTAGATCTAGCTTGGGGGCGTCCTTATATAGCCGGGGGTCGAAGTAGGTGGAAACGGGGGCAAAAACGGGTCTTTTCCGGGCATTTTCGGGTCCACCTCGGCCTAGGGGCCGGCCTGGCCGGCCTGAACCCGGCCTGGGGCCAGGGTGGGCGCCTGGAGGAGGAGGCCGGCTGGCTCTGTTGGGTGCCCGGCCTGGGGCCCGGGTGGGGACGAGGGAGGCCGGCCTCTAGGCCGGCTGCCTCTGCTGGGGGTCCGGCCTAGGGGGCGGATGAGGCCGGCCCCCAAGGCCGGGAGGGGCTCCTTTCCCCCTATCTTCTCCGTCGGGACTCCGATTGCGATGTCGTTTCTTCCGCCCTCCTTCGTATCTTCTTGCGCATCATTTTGGGTACTTTCCGGGGCCTCCGTGGTGGGTTTGAACCTGAGTATGCAAAGTGTGGAACCGTGAGGTAGCGCACCATTCTCCACATGACCGAAAGCAAAGAACGAGAGGAGCGAGTTCACCTTATCTTGGATGGCCTTTGCGCGTGATCTTGTCATCGGTGCACTTGGTGGAGTTGGGTGGGCTACATCATCTCCCCCCCTTGAAAAAGAGTCGACCTCGACTCGGCGTCGTCTTGATCACTTGGGTATCCATGGAAGGGAGAGAGGTCCTTGACATTGAAGGAGTTGTGGACGAGGTACTTGGATTGCGGTAAGTCGAGCTTGTAGGCGTTGTTGTTGATGCGCTTGATGACCTTGAAGGGACCGTCACCTCTTGGCTTGATCTTGGAGTTGCGCTCTTCGGGGAACCGGTCCTTGCGCAAGTGTAGCCACACGAGGTCACCTTCATGGAACACCATGGGTTTCTTGTTCTTGTTCATGATAGAGGCTCGGTGCTCGGAATGCTTCACAAGCGTAGCTCTTGTGGAGTCGTGTAGCTTCTTGATGTAGTCGATGCGCTTGTCGATGTCCATGTTTGCTCGCTCGTGTAGAGACAAAGGGAGTATGTCGAGGGCGGTGTTGGGGTTGAAGCCGTAGACGATCTCAAAAGGACTCTTCTTGGTAGCTTGATGGAGAGCACGGTTGTAGGCGAACTCGTCGTGTGGGATGCATTCCTCCCAATTCTTCAAGTTGGGCTTGATCAATGCTCGAAGTAGTGAAGAGAGTGTGCGGTTGACGACCTCGGTTTGTCCATCCGTTTGTGGGTGATAGGCGGTGGAGAAGAGTAGCTTGACGCCGAGCTTGGCCATCAACGTCTTCCAAAAGTAGGAGGTGAACTTGACGTCACGGTCCGAGACAATGGAAGTAGGTACACCATGTAAACGCACAATTTTCCCTGAAAAACAAAGTAGCAACATGTGAAGCATCGTCGGTTCGGTTGCAAGGAATGAAATGTGCCATCTTAGAGAAACGATCCACAACTACAAAGATTGAATCCATGTTGGTTTTAGTTCGTGGAAGGCCTAACACAAAGTCCATGCTAATATCACTCCAAGGTGCATGTGGGATAGGTAATGGCATGTAAAGACCATGAGGGTTGGAAGTGGACTTAGCTCGGAGGCATGTAGAACATCTCTTGACGTGTCTCTCAACGTGATGCTTCATCTTGGGCCAATAGTAGTTGGTGGAGAGCATGGCATAGGTCTTGTCGCGTCCAAAGTGTCCCATGAGACCTCCTTCATGTGATTCCTTCAATAACAACAAACAAAGAGAGGACTCGGGGATACACAATTGGTTAGCCTTAAACAAGAAACCTTTGTGAAGATAGTAATCATCGAAACCTCGTTTAGGCAAGCATTTCTCAAATATAGGACCAAAGAAAGCATCGGAAGCATATAAGTCTTTGATCTCATCCAAACCAATCACATTGATGTCAAGACGTGTAAGAAGGCATTCTTTTCTAGACAAGGCATCGGCTACCACATTCTCTTTACCTTTCTTGTACTTAATGACATAAGGAAAAGATTCAATGAATTCAACCCATTTAGCATGCCTCTTGTTCAAATTGGTTTGGCTTTTCAAGTATTTCAATGATTCGTGATCGGAATGAATGACAAATTCTTTTGGCCAAAGGTAGTGTTGCCAAACTTCTAACACTCTAACCAAAGCAAAAAGTTCCTTATCATAGATGGGTAATTGAGTTTAGCACCATCAAGTTTTTCACTATGGTAAGCAACGGGGCGTCCGTTTTGCATGAGAACGCCACCAATTCCTATACCACTAGCATCACATTCAATCTCAAAAGTTTTCTCAAAATCCGGTAAGACAAGCAAAGGAGCTTCGGTTAAGCATTTCTTAAGTGTGTCGAAAGCTTTTTGTTGCGCATTGCCCCAAACAAAAGGTACATTATTTTTGGTAAGTTCATTCAAAGGGCAAGCAATAGTTGAAAAATCTTTGACAAAGCGGCGATAGAAACCGGCAAGGCCATGAAAGCGCCTTATCTCACCCACGGAGGTAGGGTTAGGCCAATTCCTAATTGCCTCAATCTTCTTGTTATCTACTTCAATACCATTGGAAGAGATCACAAAACCCAAGAAAACAAGCTTGTTGGCGCAAAAATTGCATTTGGAAAGATTGGCGAAAAGTTTTGCGTTGCGAAGAGCCAACAATACTTGTGAAACATGATCAAGGTGATCTTCCAAAGATTTGCTATAAATGAGAATATCGTCGAAGTAAACCACAACAAATTTGCCAATGAAAGGACGTAGAACTTCATTCATGAGACGCATGAAGGTAGATGGGGCATTCGAAAGACCAAAGGGCATAACAAGCCATTCATACAAACCAAGTTTTGTTTTGAAAGCCGTTTTCCATTCATCACCTATACTCATACGAATTTGATGATAACCACTTTTAAGATCAATTTTGGAAAAGATAGTAGCACCACTCAATTCATCAAGCATGTCATCGAGCCTAGGAATAGGATGTCTATATCTAACGGTGATAGCATTGATAGGGCGACAATCCATACACATGCGGGAAGTAGAATCTTGCTTTGGAACAAGGATAACCGGCACAACACAAGGGCTAAGGGATTCGCGAATAAAACCTTTTTCGAGTAGCTCTTGGATTTGGCGCTCAATCTCCTTAGTCTCCTCGGGATTGGTGCGGTAAGGAGCACGGTTTGGAAGGGGCGCGCCCGGAATGAGGTCAATACGGTGCTCGATTCCTCGAAGGGGAGGAAGGCCCGGAGGGAGCTCATCGGGAAAGACGTCTTCAAATTCCTGCAACAAAGGCAACAAAGATGGAGGAAGATTTGTCATGTCGTTAGTTTCAAGTGCTTCCCCTTTGCACAATAGGACAAAGTGAAGTATGGTTGGGTCATCTCTTAGCTCTCGCATCTCTCTTTTGGTGGCAAGTAAGGCAAAGCCTTTGGCATCACTAGGAATTTTTCCACTCATATTTGGCTTGTGGCTCTCACTCACTTTTTGGTGGATCACTCTCTCACCACTCATCTCACGAGATTTGAGCTCTTCTTGTCTACGTGCAAGAGTCTTGGCGTTGTCGGCGATCACTTGGCTAGGAGACATGGGACGAAGAACAAATGTCTTGTTATTCCACTTGAAGCTATAGTGATTGGTACGCCCATCATGGATAGCACTCTTGTCGTATTGCCAAGGTCGACCAAGAAGAAGATGACACACGGTCATAGGAACAACGTCACAATCTACCGTGTCTTCATAGGGACCAATCTTGAAAGTCACGGTGACCATGTGTTGAATCTTGAAGGTGCCGGAGTCACTAAGCCATTGGACATGGTATGGATGAGGATGTTGCTTGTAAGGCAATTTGAGTTTGTCGCAAAGCTCTTTGCTAGCCAAGTTGTGGCAACTTCCACCATCGATGATGACCTTGATTGACTTGCCATCAATACCGGCTCTTGTTTGAAAGAGATTGCACCGTTGATCTTGCTCATCTTGAGGAGAAGAAGTGAGGACTCTTGTGACCACTAGTGATGGATTCTTGTCCTCATCGCAATACACACTTTATTCATCATCGTTGGGGACGTCCAAAGAGTTGAGAGCAACTTGATGCAAGGCATAGTATTCGCCTTCGCTCATAGAATCACGTTCACCGTCTTGGTTGACAATCATGATCATCTTGTTGGAACATTCAAAGGACTTGTGTCCACTACCACCACACTTGAAGCAAGTAATAGTGCTTGACTTGACTTGAGGAGCACTTGAGGATGATGTGGGAGGCACTTGCTTCTTGAATGGTTGGGAAGACTTGTTGGGAGCACTAGAGGCTCGAGTGTTGCTCTTGGTGGTAGTTGGAGGAGGAACTTGTGTCATTGGAGTTGAGGATGATGGTCTTGAGTTGAAGAAAGCCTTTTGCTTGATATACTTGAGATCTTCCGCAATTTGGCGTTCCGCCTTGAGAGCTTGGTGGACAAGGGCCACAATGTTGTCATACGGTTGATGCTCGACGATCTTCCTTATAGGATAGTTGAGGCCATTGAGGAAGCGGGCCATAGTTTGCTCTTGAGATTCTATCACATGAGCTCGAATCAAAGATGTCTCCATTTCCTTGTAGTACTCATCAACGGACTTCACACCTTGACGAAGTTCTTGGAGCTTCTTGAAGAGGTCACGCTTGTAGTGAGGAGGAACGAATCGAGCATGCATGAATTGCTTCATCTCATTCCAAGTGGCAATGGGAGCCATGCGATTGCGGACTCGTTCGGCTTGTAGACGATCCCACCATAAGAGTGCATAGCCTTAGAATTCCAAAGATGCTAGAGCAACCATCTTCTTGTCGGTGAATTTGTGAATGCCAAAGATCTTGTCAACCTTGAGAGCCCAAGCAAGATAGTCTTCGGGATCATTCTCACCATTGAACTTGGGGACATTGAAACGAAGAGCACTCATGTTGTTGTCCTCTTGCGGACGATGGGGACGCTCATGTTGGCGCTCATGGGGGTCTTCATCATAAATGGGAGGTGAATCATCATAGGGTTCATCCTCATTGTCTTGGCGGTGGCGATCATGATGGGGAGGATGACGCCGGTGGTCATTAGGTGGTGGTGGTTGGTGGTGACGAAGCCTAGCTTCACGGCGTTCACTATCATCATGGCCATTGTTATGTTGTCGAGGACGCTCTTGTTCTTGGCGAGGGTGTTGCGGAAGCACTTGTTCATCTCGAGGGTGTTGAGGATGATCATGTTCTTGGCGGTCATTGTTGTTGGGACCCGCATGGCGCCTAGGTGGCCTTCGATGTTGACGAGCATCTTCCACGAAATCATTGTGGCCATAGTCTTGAGCGTGGCCTTGTGGAGGTGGAGGATGATGGTGTTGTCGAAGGTCCGGGCGTTGCGGTTGTTGAAGAGGGTCACCACGGCCTTGGCGATGTCGAGGTGGTGGTGATGGCGAGCTATCCTCATACCAATTGCGTCGCGGAGGTTGTTGAGGTTGTGGAGGAGGTGGTGGTGGTTGTTGAGGTTGTCCACCCTCCTCCACGTTGTGGCGATCATGGCGATCGTGGCGATCATGGCGACGAGGTTGGTGAGGATCTTTATTGCGGGGGCTTGAGCGACGAGACCTTGAGGACGATGAAGAATGACGGCGATTGGCAAGATTAGCCAAGTTGATGTTGATGCGCGTCATTTGATCATTCAATCGAGCCTCTTGCTCTTGTAGTCGACGCTCATAGCGTTGCAACCCGTCCTTGACGAGTTCGCGGAGTTGAAAGTGGTCATTGTGGGTGACGAAGTTGGCGTAAGCATTGTCGTTGTAGAATGGATTGCCTTCGTCTTCCGAGCTCGGACTTGTGAATACTCCTTCCCTAGCCATCTCAAAAACACACACAAGGGTGATATTGAAGAAATGGACGCCTCACTTACCAAACGTTACCTTTGTTGGTCGTATTGAGGCTAGTGGACGAGCCTAGGTGTAGGGCGGTATGTCAAGAGCGAATCCAAAAGATCGAAAGAAACCGCAAACGGCAACACACACACTTTATATGGAAGGCAAATAGGTTAGGAAAGTGGCGAGGAAAAATCGACCAAAACCTAAGAAAGTTTGTTGTCAATCGTGGAGAAAATTCAAAGAAAAGTTAGCACAAAAACCAAACCTATAGGATGGAAATATGGTGGAACACACACACGCAAGGGAAAAATGGGGTTAGTGCGACCAATGGACGAGCGAAGAACGAAATGGCCCTAACATAGACTAATGCTCAATGCCACACTAACTCAAAGAGGACGCTAGCTCAAACCGCAAATTTGAAGAGGCAACAAGATTCGCACCGTGGCAATCGGTCACTCTTTCTCTTTTGTGACGCAATGCTACACGTTCCTACAATGGAAAGCAATTGGCACCGATCCTTTTGCTTCTTTTTCAATTTTTTTTTTTTTTGATTTTCTCTTTTTGATGGATTCCAAAGTGCCAATGCCTACTCGGTAGCTAATCTCTCACAAGCGCTAACCTCGCACTCTCGATGCCACAAATGCGATGCCAAGCGGTGTAAAAAGAACTAGTCCTATAGGTAAGTAACACAATGGGGTGGGGTGGTGCAAGCGGAAGCAAGTTATACCTCTCTTATTTGATGATCACGGACTTGCGGCCGTGGGGGAGTCGATGTCGTGGCGATCCGTTGATGTGGAAGCATAGGTGATGTCGTGGGCGTCGCGTAGCACTTTGTTGCACTCAATTCGGATCAAAAACGACAAAGAAAAACAAGTTTCAAAATATGTCAGAGAATCGAAGAGCTGAAATTTTCTGAGTTTTTGGCTCAAATTCGAAATTCCCACAAAATCAAGAATTTTTTTGGACGAAATTGGAAAAATTGGCTGAATAGAAAGGTGTGGAATGGTGTTTGGCAACAAATCTATGAAGAAAAACCACGAAAAACTCAACGAATCAACAAATCGGTCAAATTCCCTTTTGGCTATTTTTTTGAGGATTTTCGAAATTCTTGGTGGAAAAAGAAAAATTGGTGGATGGAAAGTGTTGGGGGTGTCGGATTCGTGTCAATCTAGCTCTGGATACCAGATGATGAGGAGGGTTACTCCTAGATTGGCCCGATCTTCACGAATCGACGGAGAACACGAAGAACACGAGGAACTCGATGAACACACGAGGGGGAAACGAGGGGGAGATCGAGGGCAACGCAAACAAACGCAAGGATAAATAGTAAGAACCGAAGAACCCCAAATCTTCCGTCAACTAACCCGAGGGCCGCCTACGGAACGATCGATTCAACTGAGCTCACCTTGATTGAAACCGCTTTACACCCGTAGCCGGTCCACTACGCCAATAGAACCTCAAGATAATCGAGAGAAAGATTGGACAATTCCTTGATAGAAACCCAAAGGGAGAGATCAAGTAATTGGATGATCCTTGATACGATCCTCGACGAAGTCGGAGGAGTAGCCTTGATACGTTCCTCGGTACACACCGGAGGAGTAGTTCCTCAAAGAGGGATACAAGAGAGTTGAGCTCCAAATGTTCTAAATTCAACTCTAAACCCTAGATCTAGCTTGGGGGCGTCCTTATATAGCCGGGGGTCGAAGTAGGTGGAAACGGGGGCGCAAACGGGTCTTTTCCGGGCATTTTCGGGTCCACCTCGGCCTAGGGGCCGGCCTGGCCGGCCTGGAAACCCGGCCTGGGGCCAGGGTGGGCGCCTGGAGGAGGAGGCCGGCCTGGGGCCGGGGTGGGGAGGAGGCAGGCCGGGCCCCAGGCCGGGTGGCTCTGTTGGGTGCCCGGCCTGGGGCCGGGGTGGGGAGGAGGGAGGCCGGCCTCCAGGTCGGCTGCCTCTGTTGGGGGTCCGGCCTAGGGGGGATGAGGCCGGCCTGGCCGGCCCTCGAGGCCGGGAGGGGCTCCTTTCCCCCTATCTTCTCCGTCGGGACTCCAATTGCGATGCCGTTTCTTCCGCCCTCCTTCGTATCTTCTTGCGCATCATTTTGGGTACTTTCCGGGGCCTCCGTGGTGGGTTTGAACCTGAGTACGCAAAGTGTGGAACCATGAGGTAGCGCACCATTCTCCACATGACCGAAAGCAAAGAACGAGAGGAGCGAGTTCACCTTATCTTGGATGGCCTTTGCGCGTGATCTTGTCATCGGTGCACTTGGTGGAGTTGGGTGGGCTACATCAGCAATTCAATTGCATATGGGCCCATTTAATTATGTTACCATGTCAACTAGCTTATCTTTGATGCATCCTTAAAAATTGTCATGCATCATCCCATGTTTGTGCATTATGCCATGTTATTGATTGTTTGTCTCTCTGCGTTGTTTGTTTGCTTCTTCTCGAATAGACGACGACGTTGAGACAGACGAGGTTTACGACACTACTTCAGAGGAGTTAGCCCAGTACAAGGCTACTGAGTTTGCAGGCAAGTATTCACTCACCCTAACCATTGTGTCCTTTCCACACTGGATACCGATACTTTCCGTTGTCTAATCTGCTAGCCTTAAGATTCGTTGCTTGTGTTCCGATCCTATCACATGTTATCCTGTAACCCTGATATAGCCTATCCTCCACACCTATAACCCCGTTGCCTGTTGCCTGTGTCGTACTAGCATGCTTAGGGTTGTTGTGCTCGAGTCTGATGTCCGTTATTTCTTTTACCTTATTATTTATGTGCTGGGGGCTCGATGTTTAAACAACAACCTGTTAATGTTGAGGTAATGCTAATTTGATGATAAGGCACCGGCAAGAGGCCGGGTATGGTTTTGAGGCCTGCTAGTGTCGAACTCAGGAAAAGTTCTTGTCCTCTGGATCCATGTTGAGCGCGCTAACCGCATGTGGGAAGCGTGTATGGGCGCCCCCCGCGACTTTGATTCGATTCGCATCTCGTCCAAATCGCCTCTTTTAGTTCGGGTTTTCCATTTGCCGCATGCATATGCAGGTGCGAACCCTTGGCGCCAGGGTGGTAACTTTAGTAGTCGGCATTTAGGGAGACACGTTCTTAGAGTGCTATGAGGGTCCCCTTTTCTTCGTGGGGCTTGATTAGCCGTGCGCTCAATTGCACGGGGTTCTTTGGGCTTGATGCGAAGAAGAGTTGGGTTGTGTTGAGTGGCCTGCTTGGTGGGTTTGATCCCCGCCTAGCGGGTTATTCTTACGTGTACGGCCAAATTGGTGCATCTCTGCAGGGTTAAATCTTCTCGAGAAGCCGTGTTGTCCGCGGTTATGGATGACTTGGTGATAGGGCTGGCTAACAAGGATTAGACAACTTACACCTAATTAATAATAATTTGACTAGTAATAGGATTATTGACACAATAACTTGAACCTTCATTAATCCAACTGTGTTGGTTATCCTCGGATTGCTTCTTTGGATAAGGGGCGAGATCCAGAATGGGTTTGTTTGAGGTTAGTGGTAGTTGGTTCCGATGCGCTATCTTATCCCTTTCTTTTAGCCGGATGTTGTAGCGTGTCTCTGTAGTTGGTTAGGGCAGCCCGCTGCCGCACCTTTGTATCATCTATCTTCCGTTGAACCCAAAGCATCTATACTTGGTGTTGTCGGGTACACTTTGGTATCTTGTGCGTCTTGCTTGCCAGTACTCGTCCGTACTGACCCCTTTGGGGCTGCTGGTTCTGTAGACTACATTTCCGAGGATCCCCATGGTGGCTACTACGTGGAGTATAACGAGGCTGCTGACGAGTAGATAGCGGACCCGGGCAGGATCCAAGACTTCGTGGATGGGCTCCGTTCTTTCGTTTCCGGCCTCTTAGGCCTATTTGGATTTTGTCTGTACTCAGGCACTTTGTTTGCTTCCGCTGTGATGTAATGATGACTTGTTGGGACATGTGTCCTCTGCATGACTGTATTTGCTATCTCTGCTCTAGTGAGAGCTTTTGCCACTTATTTCTATTTCTTTGTGTCTTAGAGATTTGTTATGATATCACTTGTTCAAATGCCGTTGACGTACCATGTGTGTATGTTATGAAGTACGTCAATGGAAGTATTCGGATTTCTATTGGATGGTTTCACAGACGATGAATAGTAGAGGATGGTTGTCACACGTTTACGTGTTGGCCTACTCATATTGAGATGCGGGTGCAGGTAGGCCCCGTAAGCCATTTATCTACTGTTTAGCGAGCTGTGAGTATCCTCTAAAAGTCCGGGTGCGACATTTACTCCGCTTGTGTCTCCTACTTCCGGGCTCTCATTGGCTGGATCGGCCAATTTCTTCTTCCGAAGCTTATACTGGAGTTTTTTCGCAGCTTTGTGTTTCATCTTGGAAGAGAGAGGTTTCCTGCAGGGTTCTTCCTCCGTCAATTCTTTGACGTCGGGGAATTTTGGAGAAGTTTCTCCTTCTTCTAACTCTTCCTCTGGCGGAGGAGTTCTAGGGCTTTCCTAGCTGTCGGCATCCGTGTTTTCAGCCGGTTTTGCCATCAGTACTTCATGGAATCCCTCCTGAAGAGATTTAACCTTTCTTTCGAAAGCGTCCTCATCTTCGTCTTCGGAATCAAAGTTGTTTGATCCGGTTTCTGATTCTAATCTCGCCTCAATGGCGGCTAACACGGAATCAGCTTCTGAGTTCATCGTCATGTTGACGGATGTCGGATCTTCCACCTGAGTTGTGGGTTTAATGTTTTCTGCCCCTTGCACGGGATTGCATTCATCCGTGTTTTTGGCGATCTCGGATTGCACCATGCCGACAAAGTGTGATTCACTTGTATTTCGGCGATCTGAGCAAAACCTGGCATCATAGTCATCTTCGACTGGGTATAGGGCGGGTGGGATAAATTTACTTCCACCGCAAAATCCCATGGCCTCTGCGGTTAATCCGATAAAGATGTTAGCAGATCCAATCAGTAATACGCATGCACTTACCAGATGATTCCGCGCCGGCATGTATGACCATTGTCGAGGAAGCGTCCAATGTCGTTGTCGAATTCCAAGCTTCCGACAGTGATTGTACTGCCAATTCCGCCGAGTATCCCCGATCGAAACTTAACGCCTGACGTCGCCGGCCCCACGGTGGGCGCCAACTGTCGAGACATCGTAGTAGAATTCATAGACGGGGGTGCCATGAGACTACTGATAGATAAGTGGGGGGGACGTGATTGCACGATGGACAATGACACAGGGTTTTTACCCAGGTTCGGTACGACGCAGTAATGCGACGTTCCTACTCCTGCAATCTCACTATTCAGGACTAAAGCCTGGAAACACAGGGTACAATGTGAGGTTCTATTAGCTGCTCGTCAAGGATCAACCTCTCGGCGAGTTAGCCTTTAGCTTCTTGTCTATCTATCTTATCTCCCGTCCGGCTTTATAATAGCCAGATTAGGGCATATAGAGAAGGAAACCTAGAAGACTACGGTAACTATTAACTTCGAAAGTAAGGAATCTGCCTTCTACTCCAAGCCAGATCACGTGGGTCGT
This sequence comes from Alopecurus myosuroides, assembly GCA_028641055.1. Lineage (NCBI taxonomy): Eukaryota > Viridiplantae > Streptophyta > Magnoliopsida > Poales > Poaceae > Alopecurus > Alopecurus myosuroides. The sequence continues at coordinate 323,641,949 of CM054058.1, forward strand.
GATCCAGGTTCTTCTAGAATCCGGGTTCTGTGCGTCAGCTTACTGGGCCGCCTAATGGACCGTAGCCCACTACCATTTAGGCCACCCTAGTAATCCGGCACTTTAGAGTACCATCTGATATACCCCTATTCAGTATATATCCGACATATACAGTGGCTGAGTGATAAAGGAGATATGAAGGTGAGCTACATGGTAAGAGTGGAGTTCCAAATTGGGACATATACTGATACCATTGAGTGTGATGTTGTGCCCATGTCTGTTTGTCACATGTTGCTTGGAAGGCCATGGCAGTTTGACAGGAATGTTACACATAATGGGAGAGCTAACACATACCAGTTGAATTGGCATGGGAAGGATATTATTTTGAGATCTATGACACCACAACAAATTGTAAATGAGTCTCGTCAAAAAACTGAAGTGAATTTAGAGAAGGAGAGTGAGAGAGAAAAACAAGAGAGTAATCCTTCTATGAGTGAAAAAAATAAGCTGAGTGGTAAAAATAAAAGTGAGGGAGTGAGCCTATTATGTATGCTAGCCACCAAAGAGGATTTGAGAGAGTTTAGTGAGGACCCTAGTATGCTTCCTATAGTGCTCATGCACAAGGGAGAAATTTTGATTTCTTCTGACATGACCCCTATTCCTCTTGGTGTTTCTCATGTGTTACAGGACTTCGATGATTTTTTCCAGAGGAGGTACCAGCAGGGCTACCACCATTGCGTGGCATTGAGCATCAGATTGATTTGATCCCTGGAGCAACATTGCCAAACCGAGCCCCTTATAGGAAAAATCCCCAAGAGACCAAGGAAATTCAGAAACAAGTGAGGAGCTACTCAACAAAGGTTATATTCGAATTAGCTTATCTCCATGTGTTGTTCCTGTTATTTTAGTGCCTAAGAAAGATGGTACTTGGCGTATGTGTGTCGATTGTAGAGCAATTAACAACATCACTATTCGTTATCGTCATCCTATACCTCGTTTGGAGGACATGTTAGATGAATTAAGTGGTGCTGCTGTTTTCTCTAAAATTGATTTGCGTAGTGGTTACCATCAAATAAGAATGAATGAGGGGGATGAATGGAAAACTCATTTCAAAACTAAATTTTGTTTATATGAATGGTTAGTGAGGCCTTTTGGTTTAACTAATGCACCTAGTACTTTCATGAGACTTATGAGCCATGTTTTGAGAGAGTTTATTGGAAAATTTGTGGTACTTTATTTTGATGATATTCTCATATATATAGCCACAATGAAACTGAGCATGTTGATCACATTAGACAAGTCTTGCATGTTTTAAGAGAAAATCAATTATATGGTAATCTTGCGAAATGTTCTTTTTGCAAAGACAAGGTCATTTTTCTGGGATATGTTGTATCTAAACATGGAATTGAGGTTGATGAATCTAAAATTAAAGCTATTAAAAATTGGCCTATTCCAACTAATGTTAGTCAAGTGAGAAGTTTTAATGGTTTGGTTGGTTTCTATAGAAGATTTGTCAAGGATTTTAGTACTCTTGCTGCACCATTAAATGATTTAACTAAGAAGGATGTTGATTTTACATGGGGGGTAGAACAAGGTATTGCTTTTGATGAGATAAAGAACAAGTTGATTTGGGCCCCATTGTTAATCTTTCCTAATTTCAACAAACAATTCGAAATTGAGTGTGATGCAAGTGGTATTGGTATTGGTGGTGTGCTTATGCAAGAAAATAAACCTGTTGCTTATTTTTCTGAGAAATTGCATGGTGCCCAATTGAACTATTCTGTTTATGATAAAGAATTGTATGCACTTGTTAGAGTTCTTGAGGTTTGTACACATTATTTGTGGCCAAAAGAATTTATCATACATTCTGATCATGAGGCTTTGAGATTTTTAAAGAGCCAATCTAGCCTTAATAAAAGGCATGCCAAGTAGGTTGAATTCATTGAATCCTTCCCATACATAATTAAATATAAGAAAGGAAAAGATAATGTTGTTGCTGATGCTCTCTCTAGGAAAAGTATGCTTTTAACTCAATCGGATGTGAAAGTTCCTGGTTTGGAGAGTGCGAAAGCTTTGTATGCTCAAGATAATGATTTTAAAAATGCATATGCAAATTGTACTAATGTGAAAGCATGGGATAAATTTCATTTGCATGATGGATATTTGTTTAGAGCTAACAAATTATGTGTGCCCGAGTCATCCTTGCGTTTTTTTATTGTTGCAGGAATCACATTGTGGTGGATTGATGGGACACTTTGGGAGGGAGAAAACACTACTGATGTTGGCTGATTATTTTTATTGGCCACGAATGAGAAGAGATATGGAGAGGTTTGTGAGACATTGCATCACTTGCAACAAGGCTAAGTCTAAACTAAAACCTCATGGATTATATACTCCTCTTCCTGCACCCACTACACCTTGGCAATACATTAGTATGGATTTTGTGTTAGGTTTGCCTAGGACTAAAAGAGGACATGATTCGATATTTGTGGTAGTTGATAGATTCTCTAAAATGTCACATTTTATTGCATGCCACAAGAGCAACGATGCGTCGCACATTGCTAATCTGTTTTTCAGGGACATAGTGAGATTGCATGGAGTACCCAAGACTATTGTTTCTGATCGTGATGTGAAGTTCATGAGCTATTTCTGGAAGACACTATGGGGGAAGTTGGGGACAAAGTTGCTGTTTTCTACTACATGTCACCCCCAAACTGATGGACAAACGGAGGTGGTAAATCGCACATTATCCACATTGTTGCGAGCCATGATTAAAAAGAACGTGCGGGAGTGGAAGGAGTGTTTGCCACATGTTGAATTTGCATACAACAGGGTTGTACATTCTACTACTCAGCTATGTCCGTTTTAGGTGGTGTATGGTTTCAAGGCCATAACACCATTTGATTTGCTGCCACTTCCTATGCAAGAGAGAGTTAATATGGAGGCTTCTAAACGTGCTGATTATGTGAGGAAGATCCATGAGAAAACAAAGGAAGCAATTGAGAAAACAGGAAAACATGTTGCTGAGAGAGTAAACAAGAAGAGGAAGGAAGTACTATTCCAGCCTGGTGATTTAGTGTGGGTGCATTTTCGTAAGGACAGATTTCCCACATTACGCAAGTCCAAGTTGATGCCACGAGGTGCTGGTCCATATAAAGTGCTTCACAAGATTAACGATAATGCCTATCAAATTGATCTTCCTAGTGATGAGTTTGGTGTGAGCAATTCTTTCAATGTTGTTGATTTGTCACCATACCATGGAGAGGACCTTGATGCGTCGAGGTCGAGAACTTTTCAAGGAGGGGAGGATGATGAGGACATCCCTAGTACATTTCTTATTCCTCCTATTGATGATGATGTTGCTGTTCAAGAGAAACAAGATGAAGTGAGAATTGGTCCAATGACTAGATCAAGAACCAAACTAATAGAACAGCAGGTGAACTCACTCCTATTAAATTATGATGTTTGTTCTTATGAGAATTTTATACTACATAAATCCCTATATTTATGTATGATTCAGGTTATTGATAACACAAGCATTATTGGAGGCAAGGAGCATGGAGCCATGGAGCCAAGCATGGGAGTACACAAGGAGAGAGTTGATCATGGCAGCACAAGCAAGAAGGAGAAGCCAATAGCTGAATTGGATGGAGTTGGAAGCATTGAGGACATGTCCTATGGTGCACCAGCCCACAATTAATTGTGTTGCGCATTATATGTTATTGGGGGCACCAAGGACATGTCCTAGGTCCTCCCACACGTGTGGAATAAAGGCTTGCATGCCTAGTTGGCCGCACCCCCTTGTTATGGGTCGGTTTGTATCCCTAGTCCGAGTCCAAACCCCTTATGGGTCGAGTCCTAGTCAGGTTGGGTTGGTGCTTGCGCAATCCTAGTTGTGGACGCACCCCCTTCTCATATATACCTCTTCACCTGCGTGTGAGAGGTTTAGACTACCTTTAAACATAAACCCTAGAACTCCATTGTTGATTGCTCGAAGCATTCATCAGGAATTGTTACTCTGCAAGTTTTGCGTGTTATCTGCTATTCCACTTGGAATTAGTTGATACATGACCACTAGTAGTTAGTGGCTGCTCGTGCAAGTGTGTGGATTTACGAATATCCAAGGGATTGGTTGCTGCTGCAATTGGCATCAGGAATTAGCCGGAGAGTTCGTGGAGAGACACAATTTATCAGATCCTTGTTATCGTGTGAGTTCATCGAGAAGATCGGGCAACCCCTTATCATTCATGCCACTCAGTAACCAAGGCTTTAAGACTAAAATAACATTTATCATGGAATGAAAAAGTTCTAGCCACAGTCTATACAAGCTTCTACGTGCATCGTTATAAATTCTACTTCAAGCAGCTATTTCTTTTCCCAACAAGCACCATACAAGATATGTTTTAACAAAAATACTCTACATGCTACAGAAAGCAAACATGATATTACTCACATAACACTACTAAAACTAACAGCTCTGAATAAGAGATGCATGAAAACAAAGGCTAAACGCAGTACTAGCAAAACGTGAACACTCACAGAACAATAGGAATGAAAACTAGAGTGTTCTAAGAAATGAAAACGGAGCGTGTCTCTCTCCCAGACAAGTATGATAGGATCCAACTATTTATTACAGAAAAGAAAACCAAACAAACTGAAAACAAAAAATAAAAGATGCTCCAAATAAAGCACATAAGATGTGACCGAATAAAAATATAGTTTCACTAGAAGTGACCTGATAATTTGTCGATGAAGAAGGGGATGCTCAAGCTTAGATGCTTGAGTCTTCTTGGAATTTGCTGGGATATACCACCGGGGAATCCCCAAGCTTAGCCTCTTCACTCTTCTTGATCACGTCATATCATCCTCTTCTCTTGACCCTTGAAAACTTCCTTCACACCAAGCTTCTCACAATCTTCATTAGCAATGTTAGTGCAATCGAAATAATAAATTCACATGGTTCATTTTCAACACAAGCCTAACACTCATAAACACATTAGCTACTGTCACAACTTCTTTTAAAACCCTTTTTTCTCAAAATAACACCAAAAGAAAGAGATTAAGATGCAAATCCAATAATTGGCAGAAATCTGTCAAAACAGAACAGAAGTTAAAGATCGATTTTTTCAAAAATCTTCTGTTGTTCAAATAAAAAAGTGGTCAACTAAGAACATATACGTATATAGACCAGGATTAAGCACAAAAAAGCTCAGGTCATTTTGAATTTTCAGTGATTTTATACGTATTTAACAGTGGACAGAAGAAATCTGTTTCCTGCGCAGAAATCCGAAATATAGTCTCAACTTTCCACTAGAGGCTTTACTTGGCTCAACAAAAACACAAATAGAAAGATACAGAGGGGTTGCTAAGGAAATAGACAATACCCAGGTGCAAAGAATACAAAATAAAGCAAAGGAAAACTGAATGAAAACAGAGAAATAAAATGGATTGTCTCCCGGTAGCGCTTTTCTTTAAAGCTTTTCAGCTAGCCACAATGATTTTTAAAAGATGCTCTCATAAGAAATATGAATTGAAGAAAAAGAGAGCAGCAAGAAGAAAATGTAAAACAAATTTAAGTCTAACCACTTCCTATCAAAAATAATCTTGTATAAGAACAAGTCAATAAAGCACAAAGTGGCTAGCATAGGAAGACAAAATAAGTGAAGCTTCAAAATTTTCAACATAAAGAGGGGAAACTTGATATTTTTGAGGTGCATAAAATTATGTTTCCCTCTCTCATAATAACCTTCAGTAGCATCATGAATAAAATTAACAATATAACTATCACAAGGAACATTCTTATCATGAGCCACATGCATAAAAGAATTATTACTCTCCACACAAGCATAGTCATTCTTATTAATAGTAGTGGGAGAAAATTCAACAAAATAGCTATCATTATTATTCTCATCACCACAATGATCAAATATAGGAGGCTTATTGTAATCATTATTAATTTTCTCCTCAATAGTAGGTGGACTGAAAATATCATATTTATCAATGCAATCATCATATATAGGAAGAATAATATCATCATAAGCAATAGAATAGTTATCCTCCAAAATGTGTTCATTTGTAAACATATCATCATTTTTACTAGGAGGAGATGTATCAAGCATATAATCATCAGTATCAAAAGGATTTTCAAACACATCATCCACAAGTTTAGAGCTTTCTATACCATCATTTTCAATATCAAAAGTAGTGTGCTCTTCCCAATCATGATCACTACTATATGTAACAGGCATAGGCTCATCATCAAAGCAAATGTTCTCCTGCGTGCTTGGGGAACTAAAAAGACCATTTTCATGTCAACTAGCTTCCCCAAGCTTAGACTTTTCCATAGCATTAGAAATAATAGTGTTCAAAGCATTCATACTAATAACATTGCTATTAGCATGCAAATAAAGTTCCATAGGTTTTTTAAGTTTCTCTTCAAACACTTCATGTCCTAACTCAATATAAAGATTATAAAGCTCTCTCATATTTTTGTTGTTTTCCATTAAGGCTAACTAGTGAAAACAAGAAACAAAAAGTTATAATTGCAGAATCTAAAGGAAATAACTTCGAGCACTCACACCCGAGGATGTGAGTACCTTTTACCTTACCTCCCGACAACGACGCCAGAAAAGAGCTTGATGTCTACGCACGCTTCTATTCTTGTAGACAGTGTTGGGCCTCCAAGTGCAGAGGTTTGTAGAACAACAACAAGTTTCCCTTAAGTGGATCACCCAAGGTTTATCGGACTCAGGGAGGTAGAGGTCAAAGGTATCCCTCTCAAGTAACCCTGCAATCAAGATACAAGAAGTCTCTTGTGTCCCCAACACGCCTAATACAATTATCAGTTGTATAGGTGCACTAGTTCAGCGAAGAGAGAGTAAAATGCAAGTAATATGGATGATAATAAGTGATAATAGCAATCTGAAATAAAAATGGCAGCAAGCAAACATGTAGCAGAACAGGCGGAAAACGGTGTTTCAATGCTTGGAAATAAGGCCCAGGGCTCCTAATTTCACTAGAGGACACTCTCAACAATGAAAACATAATTGAATGCATAAATATCATTTCTTCACTATGCTACTCCGAACCACTCTCCGGTCGAATAACGAACACTAATCATTGCGTAGGGCTTTAACAATACTCCTCAGAGTAAGCACTTTCCCAACCAAGTAACCCCCATGCTATCACCATGGGACCCAGATGGTTCCACGCAAACACCACAATTTCATAGGTTCATCTTCCAACACAAGATATAAATATTATGCTAAACCACACGGTGCACACACTATCACCTTTACTTCATGATCAAAGTGTTTACGGAGATAACAAAACCACTCGAGTAGCATAACATATGAAGATCAATCTACATATTCAACTAGATTACAAAGCTCATGATCACATAAAGATCACACCATGGGAGAGAGAGATGAACCACAAAGCTACCGGTAGAGCCCTCAGCCCCGGGGGAGAACTACTCCCTCCTTGTCATAGGAGACAGCAACGGTGATGGAGATGGCGGTGGAGTCGATGGAGATGGCTTCTGAGGGAACTTCCCCATCCCGGCAGGGTGCCAAAATAGAGATCTGTCCCCCGAAACTTGTCGGTGGCGGCGACGGAGCTACGGATGTATTTTGCGGAAAAGGTCGATCCCCCTAGGGTTTATGCATCGGGAAGTATATATAGGCGAAAGGGCGATGCCTGGGGGTGGCCAGGGAGCCCACACCCCTAGGTGGGGCGGCCAGGGGGACCCGCGCCACCCCATGGTGTGGCCGCCCTATGGCCCCCCTCCGACGCTCTTCGGGACTTCTAGAAGCTTCCGGGACTTCTAAGACTTCTGGCTTTCGAATTTTCCAATTCCGAGAATATTTCCAGAACAACTTTTCTGAAACTAAAAACAACAGAAAACAGGGAACTGGCTCTGTGGCATCTTGTTAATAGGTTAGTCCCGGAAAACGTGTAAAAATGACATAAAGTGTGCAGAAAACATGTGGGAAATAACATGAAAACAACATGGAACATCAGAAATTAGGGATACGTTTATGACGTATCAGCGGGCAGTTGGATGCCAAGTTCTTCAACTCACGATCTTCGCATAGGTCGGAATATTCCGGGGCTGAGCAGGAAATTCCGCCCGTTAGCCACCGGATATTCCAGGCCAGAAAGCTGAAATATCCAGCTCTAGAAAATAGCTTCATTCAGAACTTTCTCTGCTAATCTTTTCAAAGATATCACTGCTGTTCATGATAGAGTATAAGGCCAACCGTGAACACTTAAACCAACATGTTAGTAGATATACCCGTGTTGTTATCATCACCAAAATCATTAGAGGATACATGAGCTTTCAACTGGGACTCCTGTCTTGCAACGGTCAAAATCAGCTGGGCGCTCCTCCTTCCGCAGACTCGTTAGTACCAGAGGTGCAGCCGGTAGTACCGCAAAGGCAGGACTACCGGACCTGGACCAGTCTCGAACCAGAAAGCTCCTGCCCCGAAAACTACCAAACGCGGTACTGAGCCCGGCAGTACCGCGACCAGCGGTAGTACCGGAAGAAGCATCGATAGTACCGCGAAGGTAGCACTACCGGGCCACTACCGGGCCTACAACCGGGGTGGAACCGGTGGGCTACTGTCCTGAAATCAACCAAATGCAGTAGTGGCGGCAGTACTACGACAGCCTGGTACTACCGGGCCAAACGGCGGTACTATCGCAGAACAGGGACAAAAAACATTCTCCAGGATTCTGCTCACTCTTCTTTTTGGGAGGGAAAAACCAGGTGATCTTGTAGACTATGAGAGGCACAAAACCAATTACATACCCTAACCGTGTTGTTGTCAAACTCCAAAACGGTTATAGCACAAAATGCACTTTCAGTTATCTCGCTGGTTCTCATCCATGTACGTCGCTGAAGGGTCATCAAATGCATAACACACGAACCAGCGGAGCTAGGACGACGCCAAGGCCAATTTGAGTTCACAGGGATGCAGAGCAAGAGCGGCACACAACGACGTGGCATCGGTTGGTGGACCCTAGGCGCATGTGTACGAATGGCAATGGGGCCCCGAAACCCGCAAACCCGACGGGTACCCGCCTTAAATGGGGAGAGTTTGGTAAAATGTTCGACCCGCCAGGTCTAATGGGGCGAGTATGGTGGTGGCAAACACGTACCCGCATACCCGCAAACCCGCTCTAAGTCCTAACAATATCCCTAATAATCCTATGCCTAACCACACGTCCACGAGCTATGGACCACAAACCCCACACATCACATGGATGTGTTGGAATCTGGATTCCCGGAGACAACACACGTACACACGTGTCTATTCCCACCAGCCTCATCCCAATATTTCATTATTTTATTCCCCACATGTGTCGGTGTCGCTCCTTAAATGGGTACCCGTTGGGCCCCAAACCCGGCCGGGTCGTGGGTCTGGTAAGAAATGAGACCCGGCAAGTTAATTGGGGCGGGTATGGGGGGTGCCGACCCGGCCCCGAACCCGGTGGGTGCCATCCGGACGCATGTGCCATAATGTCGTCATTGCCGGAGTAGTTGAATCTGCCAGCACGATCATCGAGTCACCACCGGATGCCAATCCATGGTTTTTCTCACAGCCACAATACCGCTGCCACTTGCCTCCAGCGAGCGGCGACTGCGCGGGGTTTACCAGATTGCAGCAGCCCTCTTCTTGTAGTGAGCGCAGAGTGCAGTGCGAGGAGCCTGACAGAGTGGATTTGCGAAGATTGTACTGGTTCACGGGGATGAGAGCGACAAAGTCTGGATTGAAAGAGTAGTCAGGCGGATGGAAAGAAACGTTAATATTGGGAAGAAATTAATTAGGTCAATTTGATGTACGAGATGCTATAGATTTAATTTTCTTGCCACGTAGATGATGCCCGGCGGAAATTGAGGGAGGGGAGAACAAATGATTATGAACCGTGTGGTGTGTGTGGATGGACGTGTAGATTCTTTTTTTTTTCCCGAGTTCTCTCTTTTATAAGTAGTGGAGAAGTAAGTGCAGCTAAAATGAACCGGGCGGCAGGTGCTTCTGCCTTTTTTTTTAAATGTTGATTTAAACCACTTTTGAAAAGTCAAAAAAATATGTAAACAATCAGAATGCAAATTCAATGCGCGGCAAATGAGTTTCGTGATAAATTTGTATTTACGTTGGCTACGGTAAAAAAAGGGGCAAATTTACATTGCTACAGTGTTGATATATAGCAGTGAATATACGTCATAGATTTGTCTTTTTACACAGGCCAAATGAAAAAACGTTTCTTCACAACATTTTATACATCATGTAGGTCTGCTCCTTTTTTTTTGGAATTTTTGAATCATTGGAAAATCGATTTTCTAGGTAGAACCATTTATACCCAGGTTCAACATAGGAGTAGTATTTTCCGTGGAGAAATGGAGAAACATGCCAGGACGGAAGAAGAAATCTAAAAGACTACCCCATAACCTAGTCACTAAGCAAGCTGCTAAATCCTTGTCGTTGTGCGTTCCTTTATCACTCCCCACTCACTACTTCGCCGAGGGCGACATGAACCAAAGTATGAAACCGGAAGAGAAGAGGATGAGATATACTACTCCCTCCGATCCATATTAATAGGTTCTAAAGTGGATGTATCTAGCAATAAAACATGTCTAAATACATCCACTTCAGCACCTATTAATATGGATTGGAGGGAGTATATCATTTGTTTAAGGAAAGCACAGGCCGCACCCCGATTAAAGGAGGGAAGCGAATAACCAAAAGTCAGGAGCCGGGCCCACCCGTCAGCACTCCTTGTCGCCTCCGTCTTCCTCCCACCTTTGCAGCAGCTTCAATTCCTTGCTTCCCTCGTCGGCCATCCCCGTACGTTCTCCACCAAAAAGAAAAAGGAAGCTAGCTGCAGGGAGGCTAATCCTCCGCCCCCCGAAAGCCAAAGCCCCAAAGCGAAAAAGCGAACTCCACACTCACACACTCCCCTCAGCATCGCACTTCTCCGGCCCTCCGCTCTTAAGATGATGCCTTGCCCCCCTTCGCTCCCTTCTCTCCCCTTCCTCACCACCACCACCATCAGCGCCGCCGATCACCGCGCTGTCCACCTCGGGGAGGCGGCATGTCCATGTCGAGCGGCGGGCCGTCGGGGCCGCAGCGGCAGCGCTCGATGGGGCAGCGGAACATGTCGCGGGCAATCACCATGAGGACGGAGGGATTATCCGGCGAGGATCCCGGGGATATCATAGAGAGCGAGCTCGTGCCGTCCTCCCTCGCGCCCATCGTCCCCATTCTCCGCGCGGCAAACGAGATCGAGGAAGAGAACCCACGCGTCGCATACCTCTGTCAGTATACTCCCCTACCCATTCACTCTCACCTGGCCCTGCCTACACAAATGCATCATGGATGTACACATCTTCTGGGTTTGGGAATGACCATCAATTCAATTTTCTACTCCTCTGTTTTTCTGCCTGACTTGTCGTGTTATTACTCCTGGGTGCTCCACAAGGCCGTTTTACTGCATTCGAGAAGGCGCACACAATGGATCCAAACTCAAGTGGGCGTGGAGTTCGGCAGTTCAAAACCTATCTATTACATAGGCTGGAAAAGGTATGCGCATGCTGCAGGACAGGAGTCATTTTAGTATATTAAAGAACATTGGTACTAATATGAATGCCTAGTTGGTTATGCACTATTGATTCAGTCATTCAAAGTATCACACACTAGCCCTTTATATAGGCCGCTAAATTTATCCCCAAATCGGATCACAACTCCAACTATTGAACAAACTACAAATTAATAATGTTAACCAACTATTCCAAAACATCGACAATCCACTTATACACCCCTCCTCACATGTTAGGGTAAGACAAGTCAACATGCGTAAACTCAGAGGTATGGCTCTCGGAGGCGGCACCAGCAATTTTTAGGAAAAAATGCGCCACACAGGATTCGAACTCGAGATCTTGGCGCTGATATTATGTCAAGCTTCAGGTGCTAACCAACTATTACAAAAGATCGATCTGATGGAAAGGGCCAGACAATCCACTTATACACTTCAACATATAACACTCAAATAAAATTATTGTAGATTATTGATAAACTCTTAGCTCGTTTCTAGATGCAGTTCCACATGTTTGACATTCTTCATTTGGCAGGATGAACAAGAGACAAAGCGCAGGCTTGCGTCAACCGATGCAAAGGAGATTCAGAGGTTCTATGAGCAATATTGTAAAAAGAATCTGGAGGAGGGTCTCAACATGAGAAAACCGTAAGATTCAGTGTGCATTGCATTAACAATCTTCTTGTTAAAATATGTCATCCCTAAGGTGTGTTCACCTTTTTTGTTTATGGCATAGGGACGAGATGGCGAGATACTATCAAATTGCATCTGTCCTTTATGACGTCCTAAAGACCGTGACACCAGAAAAGTCTCACTCCGAGGTTTTACATCCAGCAATTGCAACATATCCCTCTGTTTCATATTCATGACTTCCTTACACATCACGAAACATTATAACTTGGGACATTTGTTTTGCAGTTTGATACGTATGCTAAAGGGGTTGAAAAGGAGAAAGCTTCCTTTTCCCATTACAACATTTTACCCCTTAATATTTCTGGTCCCGCACAACCTGTAATGGAAATACCCGAGGTCAGGTCATATACTGTAAATTTCATTCGGACTACTTTAATACACATGTGTACGAATGATTTTCTTGGCCATGAAAATTGCAGATAAAAGCAGCAGTGAAACTTCTTCGGACGATGGGAAGTCTTCCGATGCCAAGGCCAGATATGACTACCGTGCCTGAAGAAACAGATCGACCTATAGTTAATGACTTGCTTGATTGGCTCTGGCAAACATTTGGATTTCAGGTGGAAACCAGCAAATACTTAGATTACATTCTAAACTATAATGTGATCAAATTTTGTATTGAGTACACATGATCTTGAAATTTCTGGTTTTACTTTGTGCTGAAAACCGTGGAAATAAAGTTGTATTGCAAAGAGAATATACACATGAGGGACGGGGACGGTACAACAGGTCAAGGGGATAGACGGGGAAGGTGGATAACTGGATATACATAGAAATACTAAGCAAGCTGGTCAAGCCAAGCTTTGAGAACAGCTCCTTCTTCATCCTTTTTGTATTGTGATGAATTTCATGCAGTTATGTCTTTCAAAATCAGTCCTGGTAATCAGCTTGCAGGTTTAGTAGTTCGAATAATCAGTTTGGCATGGAACGCAGATTCTTAATGTGTATCTTATGCTAATGAACAATATACTGCGGGGTTATACTACACATGTAACTATTTATAACCCAAAGTAATGAAAATTTTCTACAAACAAACATGCTAGGCATTTTCTGAGTCACCAGAGCTGCGGATTTTTCATAGATTACTCTAGTCAAAAAGTGATATGCTGGTTTTGTGTTGGGTGTTTAGGCACCAAGGTCTTCTGTTATTTGTTTAGGATTTCATACTATGTTTTCCTTTATTTGTTGTAGAAAGGTAATGTGGAAAATCAAAAGGAGCATTTGATTTTGCTGCTTGCTAACATCGACATGAGAGAAAGTGGTAGTGTCGACCAGGATGGAAGACAAAATCACGTGGTAAATATTTTCTGTGAAGATTATTTGTCTCGCTAATGCTGAAACAATTCAATTTCGTGGATCCCTTTTGCAAATGGTTTTAAGCTCCTATGACCCATCTCAAACTGATTAATGGGCTTCTAATATCACTTGCAGATACATAGTAATACAGTGAAGCACTTGATGAATAAAGTTTTTCAAAATTATATTTCATGGTGTCGGTACCTGCATTTGGAGTCAAACATCAAGTAAGTGATATAACCTTTTGTTGCGTGGCTCAAAATAATCCTCGTTAACTGTGAAGAACTTTCATACAGAATTCCAACGGATGCCTCCACACAACAACCAGAGCTTCTTTACATAGGGTTATATTTTCTGATTTGGGGTGAAGCTTCTAATGTTCGCTTCATGCCTGAATGCCTTTGTTATATTTTCCACCATGTAAGTAGCAATCTTGTTCTTGCATCTGAAGTTTCTGCTTTTGAAACATTTCTTGAATGAGATTCTTTCATTTAAATTCGTACTAACTGCCAAATATTTTCATTATATATAGTTATATAAGATAATGAGTTGCATAAGGGTGAAGTTCATAGACCTATTCATATGGCAGTGATTATATAATCATGTGATGATGATAAGTCTTATGATCCTGTTCTGAAGGTCACATTGTCATGGTATTGTATAGTCCTGAGAACGAAAAATTCTGACTATACTAAGTTATGCATAACTGATTCCTATAGGCTATCACACACGGAAAAAGAAAGACTTATATGGAAAATAGGAGTGTGGGGAAATGCACATGATGAGGGTTTATGAAGAAGCTTGCCATTGGCTGATAATTTCGGAATACCACACTATACACAATTTTGCTATGTTTGTTTTGTAAATTCAGGACTCCTTTACATTTTCAGCACATTTTATAGCCACCGTAACATGATTTTTACCAGGTGTAAATGGTGTAATGCATAAAATCCATTAACTGCTAATGAGATGAGCATAAACTCCAAAGAGAATTATGTGTTGAAGTGTATAAGTGGATTTTACCCAGCCCTTTCCATCAGATCGGCCTTTTGGAATGGTTGGTTAGCACATGAAGCTTGACACTACGTAACACTGAAGTACACAAAATAATAGCTGGCTTGACAGATAGTTTAAGTGTCTCTTTTTGTTCTTCCATGTTCTTATGACATTTGTATATTTAGTTATGGAATGACAATTTCAAGATATTTTTTTGAAAATGGAGCTGCATGCAAAACTTCTGTTAGAGTTTCACATTTTAAACAGATCCCGAGGCTAACATGCATGGGCATGTCTTGAACCCACACTAACTTCTTGACCAATCTTATTTACCTAAATTCATGATCTAGATGGCAAGGGATTTATATGACATAATATCTGATACAAGAGAACGTTCTTTCGACCCACCCTTCCGGCGAGAGGGGAGTGATGATGCATTCCTACAGCTGGTTATCCAACCCATCTACAATGTTATTCACAATGTATGCTCTCAGATCTCTTATACAACATTTCCTTGCTAATTGATCTTTGTTATGCTTATGTCATTTAATGTTGATTTGATGTGAAAGGAAGCTACAATGAGTAAGAAAGGTACTGTGAGCCACTCAAAGTGGAGAAACTATGATGACCTGAATGAATACTTTTGGTAAGCTACTCTTAACAGTTCATTTTGTACTTTAGATTTAGAATCTTTTCTTACTGGTCACTGTTTTTGTTATAAACCTCCACAATTTCAGGTCGAAGAAATGCTTCAAACAGCTAGGATGGCCAATGAATCCAGCCTCTGACTTTTTTGGGGATCCTACAAAAGCGAAAGATGACATTGAGGTTACTGACTAATCCCTTGCGTAATTTTTGTGCACCAGATACTGCTTGCAATCTTTCCTAAGGATAAGAGGTTAATGTTGGTTTTCCACACGTCAGGTTGATCATATTATTCGAGAAAACGCAGAAGATTTGTGTTTCTTTTCATTGAATAGAAAGGGGTTTGATTACATGCCTCCTAAGAGGCCCAGACAAAAGAAAAATTACATCTTAGTGAACGTCCCAGGTCTGCGGCAGCAGGGCCCTGAGGCCTGACGCACCGGCTCTTGCCCAGAGCGTGGCTTCCTCCTTGATCAACCTGGGTGCTGACAGAGGCCTGTGCACCGTCGAAGGTGAAGGAGTTTCTCTGTTTCCAGATCATCCAAGGCACCAGTAGGGTGGCAGAGGCCAGCCCCTTGTGCATGGCCTTGGGGGTGTTCTGTCTAGCCGTCTCCCACCACGCCACCAAGGAGGTGGCGCTATCGTCAGGTGTGTGTTTCCAGATCATCCAAGGCACCAGTAGGGTGGCAGAGGCCAGCCCCTTGTGCATGGCCTTGGGGGTGTTCTGTCTAGCCGTCTCCCACCACGCCACCAAGGAGGTGGCGCTATCGTCAGGTGTGGAGCAGGGTAGGCGAAGCCAGGACAGAATCTCATGCCAGACCTGTCGAGAGAAGGGACAGCCGCTGATGAGGTGCTTCATTGATTCAGGCACCTGATCGCACAGCAGGCAGGCAGCGTGATGCTGCAGTCCGCGGCGCGCGAGGCGGTCGGCCGTCCAGCAGCGATCAAGGTCGGCAAGCCAATGGAAGAACATGACCCGTGGAGGGGCCCAGGTCTTCTAGATGAGCTTCCAAGAGGTGGAGGACACAGAGCCCTGGAAGGTGGCGAGGTAGCAGGACTGCGCCGAGTAGGCGCTGTTCGCCGTCCATCTTCACTGCATCTGATCTGGGAGGTCCGAGAGAACGGTTCCCGAGACGGCGTGCCAGAGTTGGAGATACTGGCCAATCTCGTGCAAGCCAAGCACGCCGTAGATATCTTGGGCCCAATGGTGTCCCTGAAGGCCATCTGCAACCGTCCTGAGTTTTCGGCGCCGCCTTGGCACGCAGCCGTAAAGTAGGGACGCGATCTCGCAGACAGAGCGTCCGTTGATCCACCGGTCTTCCCGGAAAAGGGCGCTGTTGCCATTGCCCAACAGCATCGTCGTAGACGCGAAGAAGAGTTCGCGTTCAACATGCGAGAACTGGAGGTGGAGGTTGCTCCAAGCCCTACCAGGGTCAGTACGAGAGAGCCAAGCCATCGCAAGCGGAGCGCAAGGCCAGCCCTCTCCAAGTCTTGCACTCCCAGGCCACCCAAGGAAATTGGCCTGCAGACACGTCTCCAGTTGACGTGGCAATTGCCACCATTAGCTTCAGCGCGCCCCGCCCAAAGGAAGCCACGCTGGATCTTCTCCATCTGTTTGATCGTTTTCTTAGGCGGCACGTGGACAAGCAGTTGGTGGATCAGAATTGTGCCGAGGACCGATTTGACGAAGGCAAGCCGTCCTGCCTTGTTCATCAGGTGCGCCATCCAGGTGGGGAGCTTATTCGCCATGCAATCCACCACAATCTGCAGCTGCGCCGCGGTAGGGCGACGAATGGTGAGCAGGATGCCAAGGTATCTGATGGGCAGGTCCACAATGGGGCAGACTAGGTGCTGGGTCACCACGCTCGCGTCGTCGTCGTCCCTGTGGAGAACGGTAGCGGAACTTTTGGCGTAATTGACTTGCAAACCAGAGGCCCTGCCGAAAAGGTGCAGGATCTCCTTAATCGCGGTGACATCATCGGCGGAGGGGTGACAAAACAGCAGCACGTCGTCCGCGTAAAGCGAGACGGGAGGGATCTGACACCGCGGATGGAGCGGCTGGAGGATCCCTAGGTCGACAGCCCGCTGGATGATCTTGCTAAGGACGTCAATGGCGAGCACGAAGAGCTGCAGGGACAGAGAGTCCCCCTGGCGAAGGCCCTGCTTATGCCAAATTGGCGGCCCTGGCTCACCATTGATCAAAATCCTAGTGCTAGCAGAGGAGAGCAGTATGGCGAGCCATTCGAGGAAGCCGTAGTGGCGCAGAGCCTCGAAGAGGAAGGGCCATGACAAGGAGTCGAAGGCGCGCGTCAAATCCAACTTCAAAAGCACCCGAGGCGCGTCGATTGCCTGACCGGAACGTAGTTGTCGTGGAGGCTTCTTCCGGTGATGAAGGCGTTCTGGTTGGGGCTGACAATCCCGTTCAGCTTGGGAGCCAGGGGCAAGGAGACCACCTTCGTAAAGAGCTTCGCGATTATGTGGATTAGGCTTATAGGCCGGTAATCGCCAAGCGAGGCAGCATCAGCGCGCTTTGGGAGCAGGGTTACAAGCGCCTGATTAAGGCGGCAGAAGCCACGGCCCCTGAGGTTGTATAGCAGCTGGAAGACGTCGACGATGTCGTGCTTGATTGTGGTCCAGCAGGCACGAAGAAATTCAGCCGTGTACCCGTCAGGCCAGGCGCCTTGCGGCCCGGCAGGCGCTTGACCGCGGCCTAGATCTCATCTGCGCTAAATGGGCCGTCTAACTCCAGGAGCTCGCTGCTGGCTCAATGAGCTGCGAGAAGTCCAGTCTCGATTGGGTGCTGTGCCCAGGAGAGTGTCAAAGTGATTGAACGCAGTTGCAGCCATGTCATCTGGCTCGGTGAGGACCTGCCCCATGTCGAGGAGGCTCTGCACCTTGTTTTTCTGCCGGTGAAAAAAGGAGGTGTTGGCGTATCCATCCTTGAGGAATGCGAGGCGTGACCGTTGCCTCCCGATCGTGCGCTCGAGGGAAGCGAGGCCGAGGTAGGACACCTTGAGCTGCTTGTGGAACCAAACCTCGTGCGAGGAGAGGCGCCGGTCTTCCTGTGCCTTGTCAAAGCGGGAGATCAGTTCCCGAGAGATGGCCATCTTATCCCGGATATTGCCAACAGAGCATGCACCCCAACTTGTGAGGTTGCGCGCTGTGGCCTGGAACCGGCGAACAAGACGACGGAAGGGGACCGTGTTGCTAACGGACGTCCAGGCCTCCGCCACCATGTATGGAAGCCGCCGAGTCGCTGCCGGAATTCCTCGAAATGGAATCAGCGACGTGCCTGAGGGGAGGGGTTGCAGTCTAGCAAGAGCAGGCAATGATCCGAGGCCACGGAGGCAAGACACCGTAAGTGGCAATCACCAAACATGTCCTCCCAGTCCGACGATCAAAGGAATCTGTCCATGTCCAGGGCCGTCCGTTGAGGTAGATGTCCTTGAGCGCGAGGTCGTTGATCACCCGCCGGAACCGCCCCATCATGCGCCTGTTTAAGTTGCTATTATTTTTGTCCTCCTCACGAAAGATGAGGTTAAAGTCACCGCATAACAGCCAAGGCCCGACGCAGCCCGCTCTAATATCGCGGAGCTCTTGAAGGAATGCAACTTTCTCGGCATCAACCCGCGGCCCATAAACCATGGTGAGCCGCCGGGGACTGCCCGAGCTAGTTGACACCTTCGCCGTGATGGCATTCGTGGTGAACTCCGGGTCGGAGATCGTCCCAACCCTGCTCTTCCACGCTATAAGGATACCGCCGCTTGTGCCTTGCACGGGCGGGTAAACATAGTCATTGTACTCGGAACCAAGCATGTCGAGGACAACCGACGAGCAGATCAACTCCCTCTTTGTTTTCTAAACAGACGATGGGGGTGTTCATGGTGTCCATCACCGAGCGTATGCTAGATCGACGTGCGCGGTCGTTGGTGTCGTGCACGTTCCAGTTCGCTATGCTAAGGCCGTGATCCATTAACAAGGAATCGACCGGGGGGGGGGGGGGGGGCGCGGGTTGCACGGCTAGACCTGAGCGGGCCCATCAGAGACCACCTCCGTGGCGATGGGTGCGTCAAGGTCCGGAGGCATCTCGCGGCCAACAAGGGAAGCCATGGCTGCGATGATCAACGGACGTAGCGGCGCAATGAAGAGGTTATCGTAGACCTTCATGTCAGCGGCGGAAATCTTCTGGGTGATTCCAAGAGCTAAATACACTTCGAGTCCCAAAAGTTGTTCATGAAGTGCAAATTAGTCCCACTACTTGCAAAATGGGGTGAGGTGGTCCCAATAGTTGTCTATGATGTGCAAAACTAGTCCCAATGATTCTGGGCAGACAAGTGGCACCGTGTTTTTGCGAAAACCCCCTTATATCTTTTTCATATCACACATTAGCCTACAGTGGTGGGTCCCATGTGTCGAGGAGGGTACATATAATTAAAACAAAACGAACGGACAACGCGGTTCAAACTCGCGACCTGGGTAGAGAAGGCAAACAGCAGGGTTCGACCACGGACCTTAGGTAGCTTTGTGCAAATTAGTTAGACCGAAGGCTATATGAAGTATTAACAGGGGATTAATCTTAATTGATTGCTCACTTATTTATTTTATACTCGCAATGAATTTTTGTGAAAAGCTAGTATGGTACATGTGTGTGCCAGTGTGCGCCATGAACAACCCAACCAATTAGGAATTAATTACTTAGTAAATTTGGGATTAATTAATTCTCAAATGAGGAAACATGTTTTCTGATCATATGAGAGCACAGAGGCATGCCACCGCCGTACGTGTTGGTTTGCTACCATGCCGTAGCGGCCAGCGTCTTTCTTTTTGAACCTATGGTTTGCACTCGATCAATTTTTGAAAACATGCATCGATAAGTATATAGTATGTACTCCAGATCGGTTGTTGCAGCATGCACTTTATTACTTAGCATGCATTCACGTTGATTAGTCTCAATTTTAATAGCCAGCATATGGCTTAGTCGGTCATGGCTACACATGTGCGTACTGGTTTTGCAGAAAAACTTTACAGCGAATAAAGTAAGTAAATAAATAGCTAATTAAGTAAGAGATTAATATCCTGCTGTACAATAAATATTCAGTCTGCACAGATATCATATAATTTTGTGAGGTCCAGTGGTAGAAGCTTGCGCGATCGTTCTCAAGTAGAGTTCGATTCCCTCCCTCGCTTGGTTGATTTTAATTAAGAGTAATGCTACATCTACGGGCTGTTTATACAAAAATTTCTTACGGACAGCCCGTAGGTCTAGCATTATTCTTTAATTAATTCTAGCACGCCTCTGAAACGTGGGACCCACCACGGTAAGCAGCAGTAAAGGTCACACCTGTTATATAGAAAATATATGGTTTTTTTTTTTGCAAAAACAAGACGCCACGTGTCAGCACCTGAATCATTGGGACTAGTTTTGCACATCATATACAACTATTGGGACCACCTCACCCCATTTTGCAAGTAGTGGGACTAATTTGCACACCATGGACAACTATTGGGACCACGAGTGTATTTAGCTCTGATTCCAATGATCCCGATGGTGCAATCACGTGGCCAGGGATGAGCTCGACAATCTCAAGTATGGCGGCGTGGCGGATGCTGGCGGGGTCATGCGCACGCCCAGACAGCCGGAACGTGGCAAGGTCCTCGCGGGAGCGCCTGCGCGGGTGGAGGCGCTCAATTCTCTCCCAGGATGTGCTCCACCGTCGAGACGCTCCAGGCTTGGGCGGGGATGCCGCGGGGCTCAAGGTCGACACGGTGTTCGAACCCGCCGGAGCCGGCATGCGCCCGTTTGCACCACAGCGAATCGACAGGGTGAAGGGCCTAGAGCAAACGAGGTGGCCTCTTGGCTGGAGACGAGGCAGTGCCGGCAGCGGATGTCGTTGGTGCAATCACGTACCCGGTGGCGGTAGTCGAGGCAGCGGAAGCAGAGTCCGGCCACCTCCTCCGGAGAAGGGCTGCCCGGACGCTGCGTTCTAGGGCTCGGCGTGGCTGCTGGATGCCGTCGGCGTCAACAACTGCTCCGCCCGAGATGCGGTGCACCTGAGAGCAGGGCCCGATGCGAGCCTTCACGTGCAGCCGAGCAGGCGCCGGAGAAGAACCAGGAACCGTGGGTGCGGCAGGCAACCTCGGGGCGGCCGGAGGGGAGTGGGCGCCGTCGCCGTAGGACCGCGCAGAGGACGCGCCCTCCGATTCGCCCCAGCGGTCGTCGCCAGAGGAGACACGGCCGTCGGAGCGGGAGTGGGAAGGGGAGGGGCTGGGGGAGAGGGCTGCCGGCGGGGAGTCAACGGCGGCGGGGCTGGTGGGGGCTGGGTCAGGCTAGGCTAGAGGAGGAGGGAGGGGGCATTGCTTTCCATCACAAGTCCCTCATATTATCATTGAGAAGGGGAGGGGCTGGGGGAGAGGGCTGCCGGTGGGGAGTCAACGGCGGCGGGGCTGGTGGGGGCTGGGTCAGGCTAGGCTAGAGGAGGAGGGAGGGGGCATTGCTTTCCATCACAAGTCCCTCATATTATCATAGCATACATCATTCATTTGTTGAACTTCTTAGGGGTTTCAGTCTACTAGAGTTACTCCCTTATGCTATATGTTTTAGTATGGTGGGGACAGACTAAAGTAGTTCACCATCAGAACTTGTAGTTCTTCATACAGCGGCCAGCTATAAGAAATTGCAGATATGATACCAGCAATAATTTCTTGTTGTACAATTTGAATATGGAGTTTTTGCATGGGGACTCTTCAATTGGAGAAATTACGATTGGTGATTTTTTCTGGTAAATCACATCTGTGGTGGACATTTACCACACTATTATTTCATCAACATTCTCAATTGACAAGATTTTACTGCTTGGTATCAAATATATTTCTACTCCTGCTACTAGTTAAAAGTTATTTTTTCTAGTTAAAAGTAGACAGTATATTTGTCTGTAAATATGTTACTTGTAAGCTTCTCTAGAAATATGTCAAAAGTATTTACTTAATGATTTTAGTAAGATGTCAAGATTCATAAAAGATTGCAAGCTCCACAGTGGAAATTAGATTACGGGAACTTTGTGGAAAAGATTTCTGCTTTGTTGTACCGTTTATTTTTTTTAGATAATGGAAGCTCTTATTACCCCCAATCTCTGCACTATAAATGCATATGGGCGAAGTTATTACAATGTTTACAAGCTATTAAAACTTGGCCATACAATTGATACACCCAAAAGACAATCTCGACAAGCCAGCAGAAGTATATTATGACATGGCACACATGACTGCTCTAAATACTCAGGAGCCTATCTAGTATGCCACCCAAATTAGACGTAAACTCCCTGGGGGTCCACTCTAACTTCTTGGAGCAAAGCTCCATAGGTTCCTTGTGCTGCACCTTCTGTGACAACGTCCATGACCGCAGCCAGTTGGTACACGGGAGCAACAAGTGCGTACAAGATTGAACTTTTCTTGTCAAAGAATATCATTCTTGCATAACCAAACAGAGCAAAAACCATTGCAGCCCTGACCAAAATAAGTGGTCTTAACGACTTATCCATAACCCAAAAATACGTGAAATGCTAAGGGGTGGATTGTTATCTTTTTCAAAAAGGGAGGTTACCCCGCCTCTGCATCAAAGAGATGCATACGGCCTTAAATATGTGTATTTCTGAAAGAAATTCAATCAAAATTAAATATATTTGTTAGCATAATCAAACTAACTTTAGATGTGTGCACTATGCAGCGACATGATCGTTCAATTAGCAGACGGAGGATGTCCAAAACAAATTTTGTTGAAGTTCGTACATTTTTGCATCTCTTCAGAAGTTTTGATCGAATGTGGGCTTTTTTCATATTAGCTCTCCAGGTATGAACTTTATTATTAATTCAAAAGATGTCATGTTTCTTTATTTGCATATCATGTGTTTCTTTTTTTTCTCTTAGGCCATGATAATTATCGCATGGAGCCCTTCTGGATCACTTTCTGCCATATTCGACCCAGCTGTTTTCAGAAATGTTATGACAATATTCATAACAGCTGCATTTCTAAACTTTCTTCAAGGTGTGGATATACTTTGGGACTTGTGACTTTTCTAAATCTTGTAACCTTACTTTAGTTGTTATGTTCCTATTTTGTAATCAGTCTTTGCTTAATTTCATTTCGGCATCTCATCAGAATTTTAAAATTACTTTGTCTGTTCTTTATTCAAATGTTTTACACTATCTAAACAGGCCGCTTAAAATTTTTCAGCCACACTTGAGATAATTCTTAACTGGAAGGCTTGGAGGAGCCTGGTGTGCTCGCAGATGATACGACATGTTCTGAAATTTGTTGTAGCTATTGGCTGGTTGATAATTCTTCCAGCGACGTACGCAAGCTCTATTCAAAATCCCACAGGCCTGGTCAAGTTCTTTAGCAATTGGATTGGAAATTTCCAGAGTCAATCGATTTATAATTTTGCAGTTGCTCTTTACATGTTGCCAAACATTTTTAGTGCCTTGTTTTTCATATTTCTACCTATTCGAAGAGCATTGGAACGCTCAAATTCTCGCATTGTTAGATTCCTTTTGTGGTGGACACAGGTATATTTGAGATCTATCGACATGACTCAGTATAATTGATTGCAGTTGTAGTTTCTCACATGTTCTTTACTTATCAGCCAAAATTATATGTTGCCCGAGGCATGTATGAGGACACATGTTCACTCCTTAAGTAAGTCACTTTGTCTTCCTCAATTTTTGCAAATAACTCTGTTTTGCCATATTTTCCTAAGACAAATGTTTTCTTCATAAAATAGGTACACGACATTCTGGATTCTATTGCTCATATGCAAACTTGCCTTCAGTTATTATGTTGAGGTTGGTATAATCTAGGCTCTATAATAACGTTTACGATTTGAAGAATCACAGTAGATTTATTACTGGCTGTGTAAACGAGTTTATGTTTTATTGTTTAGTATTGTCTCAAACTAATCGACCAGTTGTGGTTTGATTTGTGCTTTTGTCTCAAGCAACTTTGGGGTAGGCTAGATGTGAAACCCAACATTTGTGCTAGACGGTAGATGTCCTTTTAGAAAGTCGGCAGTCAAGCTTCTTTATCTTTAACCACTAGTTGATTCAAAACGACTTAAATTTGCTAAATGCAAATGGTAGCATTGGATTTGGCAAAAATATTTGTTCCACAATATATGGTTCTTATCCAGAAAGTAAGGGTGAAAGTGCGTATTGAAGACGTGCAAACATAAAAATCTCATCTATTGTGCAACAAAAGGAGGCGTAAGTTATTTTTCATGGCGCAATATACGTGCTGGTGTGTTGTCTTGCTGCAATTAAATGGAAATTGGAGGTGAGCTGCTTGATGTATTATGCACCTGACGCTGCCGGGCAGCTGGATATCGGGGTAGTGCTTGTATGGCGAACCCCTTGGACATACAATGCGAGATGATAGCGACCGGCGAAGGTCCTCTCGTGGATGTGGTACTACGTACTAAACTGGGCTTGAGGTGATGCTTCTGCTAGTATCAGTGAACTGGGCTTTAGCTGTTGGGCTGCCAATGTATCGGTATAGTATTTGTTTTGCCAAAATCCTGGGCGGGCCATGGCCCGGTTTGGCCCCAACGTAGCTCCGCCAGTGTTTCCAGGTAGTCGAGGTTGATCCATGACCCAGACATGGTCTCCCTAGAAACCACCGGCCATTCCAAAATTTGTCTTGACCTTTCCAAAATTCACCTTTACCAGCCTAGTATGTGTAAATGTGCCCGTGTTGTACATTTATCATGGAACATACAGTAAAAACACTACAAATTCTGAATAGTTTCAGCATAATAAGGCAAGATGATATAAGATGAGGTATCAAGGACAAAGCTAGCTTTTGGTGTGCCGTGGGAATGGTTGTTGACACACGTGTGCCGGTGTGCATGTGATGTTACTTCTATTCTAGGGTGTCACATTCTGGGCTACAACCTTTCGGTCGATATAACTTGTTCAAACCCTACCTATCAATGAAATGATACACAAAGATTCTTCATAGTTGCAAAAACTATCAGTTGTAAAGCAAACATGTTGTACTAGCCATATTGATGCATCAATTAACATGAGTGATCAAGGCTCCAGTTCCTAACACATATAATCTGTCCCAATTAATATGGTGATGGAACACAATTTGTTTTTATACCCTAAAAAATATGAGCAACGCAATTTATTTATATACCTTAAATAATATATGACAAGCGGATGCACATGCACACTAAATTTTGTCAAATCCTACTAGAAAGAGAACACCCCAAAAGTTACAGCAATTTTAGTCCTTTTACCAATGTTGAATTTCTTTGCCACGCGGTATTTTCCATCTCGTAAGCTTCCTCGTGGGTCTGCAGGCTCACTCAAGTCAAAGATTGCAAGCAATCAATCCAAACACGAGTTCTCACCTCGGTTTATTTCTCACCCCCAGGCTGGCAATAGTTCCATGGGAAATTTCCCCTAGTCTAGGGTCGGCTCTGATACCACTTGTAACACCTAGGGATGGCAATATTATCCACGGATCTGGATATCCATGGATATCCAACCCGGTGGGTAAGGGTTTGGAGGACATCTTCTACCCACGGATTTTCGCGGGTGGATATCCACGAACTTACGGGTTGGGCATGGATCCAAATCTAGCTCCATGGATACCCGTTGAATATCCATCTAAAAATAATGGCCCACATGTATGTAACACATGTAATTTAATATGGCTTAAATCCAAAGGATAATTCATTAAAAAGACCCAACATATAAGGCTCATTGGCATAATTCTATACCTACTAAGGACTAACACATTATTATGGATGTTGTTTTGCGTTTCGTGACCTTTGATTTTGATTGTTGATGTCGCCATGTCCACATTGTTATGGATGGTCTTTTGATGTTTCATGGATCTGGATATCCACGGATAGTTGGATATGCAACGGATATGGGCATGGGTAGAACCCGTGACCCATGGATACTTTCATGGGTGGGCAAAGATGAAGCTCATGGATATGGGCATGGATTTGGATCAGATCAACCCGCCCAAACCCGCCCCATTGCCATCCCTAGTAACACCCTAGCCACTCCCGGACTGACAGGAGTAACTCCTGGCTGCTCTCTAGGCTCTAGACTGGCCCCACAGACCAACCCAAGTCTTTCCAGCGCACTTTTTTCTCACTAGTGCGCACCCTGGGAGACTTCTTAGGAGACGAAGTTCCGGAAAACAAGATGCATTTTATTGATATGGCTAGTCTATCAATCCTTTTTTAAGTCCTGGGCCAGAATGTTGTGCTAGCATTAGAGGAAACACTGTTTGGAGAATAATCCATACAGCCCTCCCACCATCAGAGGCAAGTTAGCATGAAAATTGAAGGCTCCGGTTTGGTTTGGGGTTACCACAACTTAGTTATTTTGTACAGATAGGTTTGCCTGACAACTTACTTTATCCAGCTTAACCAGGATTAGACATTCGCTAACCCAATACAAAGGTAAAATAAGATAAAGTATCCCCAACTAATTTTTGACAGTTATTGCAAACCTCTGCTGTCCATTCAAAACCAAAAAATTGCTTCAGAAAACCTATCCTGTATTACCCCAATTAATGAATCCGAACAGTACTTTAGATTAACCTGCCATGTATTTGTGTCATGTATAACCATTTTTTCTCTTATGCAGCTTCAGATTCAAAGTTACTGACATTATTATGTGTTGTGATAACTGTTGCCAGATTTCTCCTCTGGTTGGACCTACCAAAATAATTATGTTTTTGGGACGGGGGACTTACGTGTGGCACGAATTCTTTCCATACTGTAAGATTATTTTGTAGTCCTGCAGTGTTCCTTCTAATTCTTTCGATAAGGTTTCAAACACTGATGGGGTACTAATTTTTCACAGTGCAGCATAATTTAGGTGTTGTTTTTACTATATGGGCACCAATTGTCATGGTACGTATTAATTCACGTGTTTGTTCGTGTCTGT
This sequence comes from Alopecurus myosuroides, assembly GCA_028641055.1. Taxonomy (NCBI): domain Eukaryota; kingdom Viridiplantae; phylum Streptophyta; class Magnoliopsida; order Poales; family Poaceae; genus Alopecurus; species Alopecurus myosuroides. The sequence goes on from CM054058.1 coordinate 323,669,123, forward strand.
GGGGGTGGAAGGGAGGCATATATATATATATAGCAATATTCTTATTTTAATTGCTTCCTATAGGTATACTTCATGGATACACAAATATGGTACGCTATTTTTTCCACAATATGTGGTGGAGTAAATGGTGCCTTCAGCCGCTTGGGTGAGGTTGGTAGCATGTCTACTTTTATAGTTGGAGTGTTGATGCTTTTAGCTACTGGTAGTAAAGTTTGCAGAATGCTTACCTTTCCTCAGATTCGAACCCTTGGGATGTTAAGATCAAGATTCCAAGCAATCCCAAAAGCTTTTGGTAAAAATCTTGTTCCTAGACATGGTAGTCGATCGAAGAGACGTGAGCGTGAGGTCAAGTTTTGCCAAGCTTGTTGCATTTTTTTTTTCTGACACTCATTTTGGCATGATAGCTGATTTATTGTATTTCTAACACTTGTGTGAAACTTTTCACCAGGAGGACGAAAAATTGCATATTGAAAAGTTCTCTGACATATGGAATGCATTTATAATATCTTTGCGAGATGAAGACTTAATAAGCAACAGGTTTGTTGTTGGTGTTAATCTTACTTCTCTTTTCGTTGGCATGCTTCTAAAATCGTTTTGTGTTTGCTTCTAGGGAGAGAGATTTATTGATTGTTCCATCATCTGTGGGTGACACTAGCGTTTTCCAGTGGCCTCCTTTCCTTCTTGCTAGCAAGGTAATCTCTTTTAATCATCAATTAGTTTAACCACTCTATTTTCTCCTTGAGGTATTACTGTAGTGCTCACTGTGATGATGTTCCAGATTCCAATTGCGCTTGACATGGCAAAGAGTGTCAGGAAAAGGGATGAAGAATTGCGAAAGAGGATAAGGCAAGATCCATACACACATTATGCTGTAATAGAATGCTACGAGACACTGTTAAGTATTTTGTACAGCCTTACAGAAGAAGCAAGTGATAAGAAGTAAGTTATATCATTTTTGTTCTGGGGAAAGTAACTTATCATATAACATGTGGCTAACTAATTAATGACTAACACATTTGCTTCATGGGTATAGAGTTATTGATCGAATATGTGAAAGCCTCGATGAGAGCATAGTTCGTCAGACACTTGTAAGAGATTTCCGATTGGATGAACTTCCTCAACTAAATAAGAAGTTCGATAAGCTGCTAACTCTACTATTGGTACTGATAACCTACGTTATTGTGATTTTTAGCAAGTTATATTTTTATACTACTCCCTCCGTTCCATATTAGTTGACCTTGAAATGGATGTATCTAGACATATTTTAGTGATAGATACACCTATTTCAATGTCATCTAATATGAAGCGGAGGGAGTACTATATTTCCAATTCAGCTCGAGAAAACTGACTAATTGATTTACAGAAAACTGAGCAAGAGGAGCATGACACAATAAAAACACAAATTGCCAATCTATTACAAGATACAATGGAGATCATCACACAAGATATTATGAAGAATGGACAAGGGTAAGATCTATGCTTATAACTGAAATGTGCATTTTCAGGAATAAATTTTAACAACCAACGTTCTTGCAAATCTCAGTATTTTGAAGGATGAAAACAGAAACAATCAACTGTTTGCAAATCTCAATTTGGAATCAATAAAGGATGAAGCTTGGAGGGAGAAGGTCATTTATCCATTTTAGGAACTTATTTCAGTAGTAACATTCATTCCTATAAGTTTACAAGCAACGGTGTCCTCATTATCTTTTGGAATTCTGTGTTAACAGTGTGTTAGGCTTCAATTGTTGCTGACAACAAAAGAATCTGCAATTTATGTGCCAACAAACTTGGAAGCTCGGCGCAGGATTACTTTCTTTGCAAACTCACTATTTATGAAAATGCCAAGGGCTCCACAGGTCCGCAGCATGATGTCCTTCAGGTCAGAAACCTAACTCACTGGCCTGGCATGTTTTTCTTTCATGAATCCTTGTTTGTATCTTGGCAACTAGTTAGTTCCCTTTTGAACTATTTGGTGAAAACAACTTCAGCTTTTTCTGTTAATTTTGTTTCTTTCTTATGTTTTGATTGTACCACTTATTTGTTGCTGAAGCGAATATCTGATTAACAGCATTTTTTTTTTTCACATCAGTGTTCTAACTCCATACTTCAAAGAGGAGGTACTCTTTTCGAGCGAAGATCTTCATAAGAAAAATGAGGACGGCATATCCATCCTGTTCTATCTACGGAAAATATATCCAGGTACTCATGCAGTCCTTTATCAAACAGTCGTTTATGTTAATTCTCTTCCGCTGTCAGTAAATGTTCATCATGAACTATTGCATGCTAATAGATGAATGGAAGAATTGTCTTGAGCGGATAAAATTTAAACCAAAGGATGAGGAATCCCTTAAATTAAGGATGGATGAGATCTCGCCCTGGGCATCTTATAGGGGACAAACGCTCACCAGAACTGGTAAAGTTACTAACTCCTTTGTGTTGCATGAACTATCAAGCTTGTTGTCTAACTTCCTTGTTTTTACTGTGCTAGTGAGAGGAATGATGTACTACAGGAGGGCACTTGAGATTCAATGTATTCAAGATAAAATTGATATTGGTTAGACTAATTGGTTCTCCGTTCCTTTTATTTGCACTCTTTGCACCCCTGCATATATTTTTTTTAACTCCTCTTAGTATTTTGCAGCTAAACTAGACCGCCAGAGAACAACAACATCCCATCAAGAGGGTGCAAAGATTGTAGAGATGGCACTGGCCATTTCTGATATCAAATTCACCTATGTTGTCTCTTGTCAAGTCTACGGCATGCAAAAAATATCCAAGGATCTCAAAGATAAAGCTTGCTATCTGAACATCCTTAATCTCATGATAACGTAAAACCTAGTGCATTCAGTTTTTCAAACAGATCACTTAAATAGGTTACCCAAATCTAACTGATATCTAAAATGCATAGGTACCCATCATTACGGATTGCTTATATTGATGAGGTAGAAGCTCCGACTGGAAATGGAACAACAAAGAAGACTTATTATTCTGTTCTTGTCAAGGGAGTGGGTGAAAAGTATGATGAGGTACTTACTGAACATAACGATAAATATTTTCACTTAACTTCATTTGCATTATATTGATTTGTTAACTTTATGGATAAAGATAGATAATTAACTTCTATAATCCTCAAACAAAAAATGCATTTCTATTTCTGTATTTGAAATCTGGTGGTGGGTCACATTTGTTAGTAGTTTCACACCACATTGTACAATTTGATTTCCTGTGTGCAGTCAGAAACGTATATAAAGCAACAACTCACCATCTTTTGGCTTTTGCATATACATCTTTAATTCAGTGACATTTTTTGTGCTGTAAACTTGATTTAGGAAATTTACCGCATCAAGCTTCCTGGAAAACCCACAGACATTGGAGAGGGAAAACCTGAAAATCAAAATCATGCCATAATTTTCACCAGAGGAGAAGCGCTCCAGGCCATTGATATGAATCAGGTACAATTTTCATTTTCACATTGTATTCCATGCGTCAACCAGTATATCATCAAAGTTGTTGAAGAATGCCCAACCAGGCCAACAATGTTGGCCGCAGGTTTGACTTGGTTCACTCCTTTAAGTCCTTGGCGTCACCACTTGGATCTGTCAACCATAACTATTTTTGTGGCAATATTGGATTTAGCAAAGTGCACTTTGATCGACATTGTCCAAACACGCCTCAAAGAAGTCTCACTGTTACTAAACCGTGTTCATTTGTTGGCCCAAAAACACCAAAAAAAAACATATTCAGATGCTGGCATACATGGCCATCTCTTGAACCATGACACCTAGGGCTTGAGCCTAATGCTGTTAGTTCCGATACCAAAACCATGTTAGCAGTAAAGAGAAACAACAATAAATGTGCATTGTGAATGATCTAGTCAATATATGTGGGGAAACCCCGTGGAACCAGTTGGGACTAACCTAAAGGTCCTCCAGTATTCCTAATACATATTGGTAAGTATGGTCCCCTTGCTTGTAGGATAATTACCTAGAAGAGGCATTTAAAATGAGAAATGTGCTGGAGGAGTTCGGGAGTGAAAATTATGGAAAGAGCAAACCCACTATATTAGGTCTTCGAGAGCATATTTTTACTGGAAGGTATGTCCATCTATAAAGTTCTGTCCAATTTTATCTTGTTCATGATATGCATGCTAATTTTTAACTTCTTATTTTCTATTCTAGTGTTTCATCACTTGCTTGGTTTATGTCCAATCAAGAGACGAGCTTTGTTACGATTGGACAGCGAGTTCTGGCCAATCCTCTCAAGTATGTAACCTTATTTACATTTTCATATAGAAGCTATCAATCAATGCTTTTAGTTAGAATGGGAGCCGTATTAAGTTGGCTGTCAGCTCCAGTTATAATTATGTTGTCTTGATTTACTCAGTATTTGGAAATCATTTAAGATTTATCTTACGAGAATTTCTGCTAAAAAATCCTTACATAATAAAACATTTATAAATTAGATCAATTTATGTACATGCTCTACGATAAATTCCTCAAATATAGTTCTACGAAGAAGGCAAGACCTTAGAGGTATTTACAGTGTTAGCTTATGCTTAGACAAAAGAAGAAATATAACCATGATTGGTATACTCTTAACAGTTAAGACCATAAAATTTCAAGTTCCAGACACTTCCTAGCTAAAATGTACTTTTGCTCTAACGAACTAATTGCATCTTTGCTGAAAGTTTATAAAAAACTGTGTTTTCATAAAGTGGGACTCATATGTGGCCAGAGATACTAATAAATCGTAATTCCTAACAATATGTCACTAGATCTTGTCAACTAGACTATTACGGAGTATGAAGGCTTAGGAAGTGGGTAAAATGGCTATATGCATCGATCGATGCAGAGCCTGGGCTTCCCCTTTTTGAAAAAAAGGAAGTGGGTAAGAGAGCAGTTCTAAATCATTTGAAAAATGGTGCAGAAACATGTCAGACCATGTTGTACAGTCGTATTATGTACAAAGGTAACTAATAAAATTATGATATGGAAGCAAGTATCACAAAAAAAAAAAGCCATGTTATTGAATAATTTTGTGAAGCCCATTTTCATGTATGTATGCTAGATGCACATTTGCTTTTGATCATGCGGAATTTTTGTGTTTCTAACTCGTTTCAATGTACTACAGGGTTAGGTTCCACTACGGACATCCTGATATTTTTGATAGACTCTTCCATATTACTAGGGGTGGGATAAGTAAAGCTTCCAAGACTATAAATTTGAGTGAAGATATCTTTTCAGGTAAGCCTGCATCTCGTATGAACACTTTGCAGTTATCGCTTACCTTCATTTGCTGAAATCAATGTTCTTAGGTTTTAATTCGACAATGAGAGAAGGAAATATCACACATCATGAGTACATGCAAGTTGGTAAAGGACGTGATGTGGGAATGAACCAAATTTCAAGCTTTGAAGCCAAGGTCGCCAATGGTAATGGTGAACAAACATTGAGTCGGGACATCTATCGTCTTGGACGCAGATTTGACTTCTATAGAATGCTATCTTTCTACTTCACGACAGTTGGCTTTTATTTCAGTAGCATGGTAAGAATACGTTAACTGAAGCTACTAGGCAGAAATTTTTATCTAAGTCATGCCTAGGCTATTTCCTTCTGTCTGTTGCGTTTATTGTTGAACCATAGGAGAGAAACATACTGGAAACTTTTATAAAATCCACATTGTGAGAGCTGTTTGCAAATAAAATATCCCATAAAATAAAAATGGAGAAATAGGTGGAGACGATAGTTCAAGCCTTTTATTTTGTCATGCACCAGTATGTTAAAATGGTTAATTGGCAATATCATCCTTGAAAATAAATCAGCAATATTTGGCAATTGACATCATTCTGATAGTTTAGTCATGTACATAACTGATAGTTTAGCCATGTTGGCAACATGTGATGTGTTCATTCTGCCTTTTAAGCATACTGACATCCATAGTCCCTTCTTTCAGGTTACTGTACTTACAGTCTATGTATTTTTGTACGGGAGGTTATATCTTGTCATGAGTGGTCTGGAAAAGTCTATTTTTCAGGATCCACGTATTCAGGACAACATGAAAACTCTTGAAAATGCACTGGCTTCACAGTCTGTTTTCCAGCTTGGTTTGCTGCTTGTCCTTCCTATGGTCATGGAGGTTGGCTTAGAGAAGGGATTCCGCACAGCGTTAGGAGAGTTTGTTATCATGCAACTTCAGTTGGCCTCTGTGTTCTTCACATTCCAGCTTGGCACCAAAACACACTACTATGGGCGAACGATACTCCATGGTGGCGCTAAATACAGACCTACAGGACGTGGATTTGTTGTGTACCATGCAAAGTTTGCTGACAATTATCGCATGTACTCCCGAAGCCATTTTGTTAAAGGACTTGAGCTGTTAATACTTCTGGTTGTGTATCTAGCCTATGGGAAGTCATATCGCAGCTCGCGTTTGTATCTATTTGTCACCTTCTCCATCTGGTTCCTGGTTGCATCTTGGCTGTTTGCACCATTTATCTTCAATCCTTCGTGCTTTGAGTGGCAGAAGACGGTTGATGACTGGACAGATTGGAGGAAATGGATGGGAAACCGAGGGGGTATCGGTATGTCTGTAGATCAAAGCTGGGAGGCTTGGTGGATAGGTGAGCAGGACCACCTCAGGAAGACCAGCATCCGTGCTCTTCTCTTGGAAATCCTCCTCTCTCTCCGTTTCTTGATCTACCAGTATGGTATTGTGTACCATTTGAACATAGCACGCCGTAGCACAAGTATTCTGGTACTTTCTCTACATAAGATCTGCTTCATTTGTACTCCCTCCGTATCAAAATATAAGATGTTTTAGCATTTCCTAGACAAAACAAACCTAGACATGTTTTAGTGTAAGATGCATATGAATCTATACACTAAAACATATCTAGATACATTTTGTCTAGAAAATGTTAAAACATCTTATATTTTGATACGGAGGGACTAGTTCATAGAGTTGCTGTGTATTCTAATATAATTCTCATTTCCTTTGGACCTGTAGGTGTATGGATTGTCATGGCTGGTTATGCTGACGGTTCTAATAGTTTTGAAGGTAAGGGTTTGGCCTTTCATTTTTGCCAGTTACTCCACATCTGATGCTTAAAAAGTCTTTACCATTTGGATTCTTTACCTTCTCTTCAGATGGTTTCAATAGGACGGCAGAAATTTGGGACAGACCTGCAGCTAATGTTCCGCATTCTGAAGGGTCTTCTGTTCCTTGGCTTTATTTGTGTGATGGCGGTCCTATTTGTTGTATGTACTCTCACAGTTTCTGATGTCTTCGCTAGTATTCTGGGGTTCTTACCGACTGGTTGGTGTATTCTTCTGGTGAGTAAAACCTCTATTTACCTAATTTTGAGCTTTCCTACCCGCTCATGAGAACCAACCAGAGAACAACATCCAGTGTGTTAATTCTCTACTGGTTGACTGACAGCTCATTGATCAGAAGCATCCTTATGTTTTACAGTAACAGTCCATTCAATACATTATGTTCACGGTGATATACAAAATTTCTTCTTCGCAGATCGGGCAAGCATGCTCTCCACTGCTTAAGAAGACTACGCTGTGGGACTCCATCATGGAGCTCGGGAGGGCATACGACAACATCATGGGTCTCGTCCTCTTCCTTCCCATTGGCTTCTTGTCGTGGTTTCCCTTTGTCTCGGAGTTCCAGACGCGGCTGCTCTTCAACCAAGCCTTCAGCCGGGGCCTCCAGATCTCAAGGATCCTTGCCGGACAGAAGGACATTGGGGAGTTTGAATGACTGGCTTCATTATTCCTAGTGAGTTAACGTAGACGGCAAAGCAAGATGCATGCTCCAGGTTCACGTGTCATGATCCATTTTGGGCGTCTCTTGATAGGGGGACCATATAGACCTGATCGACCCTTTAAAGAATGTATGTATGACATAGTAGTAGGAGTATATGGCTGGTATATGTTGAAGGTGCTCATGTAAACAGTTGGGAGGGTCCCATGTATATTGTCATTCTGTGTCGTCGTGTTGCATAATGTTTTGCGCACCAGGTTATCCGTATGTGCTTGCGATGCACGAGGTACATGTTTACAACTTCTAGATCACATATCACTCCACCCCTCCTGCCCTGCTCAGTGACATATTTCCAGCTCCTGCTACATCCTCCTAACTAGTACTACATCCGTCTAAAAATGTGACTTTTGATGGATCGAGTCAAAGACTAGATCTAAGTTTTCACTATGGACTGAGCAAATTCCATGCAATGCTTTCACTAAGATATGATGTCGAAACACAGCCATGTCAATTCACTACAGGAATGGCACTATGTGCTGACGGCCAAATCATAGGCCGTCGGCGTATATAGCTGGAAGACCAGCTCGACAAAGCGGCCGTCGACTAGGTGAGACAAGGCTGGCGGCTGCCCTCGGCACATGTTTCGCCGTCCCCTTAGGCGTAACAGGGCTGACGGCTGCCCTCGGCACCTTCTTAGCCGTCGGCATAGCCCGCTAGCTCGTGGGGCTAGGGTATGCCCACATTCTATGCCGACGGCTTTGCCGTCGGCACATGTGGACATATTTGTTTGTTCTTTTTTTTAGTACTTGTATATATATTTATGAATTACTCTCGTTTGGTTAAATTAATGTGGTTATATTTTATGTTAAAAATATATAAACTCACATAAAATGATACAAAAAGGTTACATCGAGATCTAAGTCCAGTTTATTTATTCATACTACAGTGACACCACTATCGAGTCGGTTTCACACACTACACTGACACATAGATGGAAAAGATGAAATACAGTCCATTTTATTGGATATCTACCGACACCCTATCTATCGACACCAAATGACTGACCGTAGATGTACAAGTCTGGGTTTTCTCCAGCGGGGCTAGTGTTTCACCGGAGAGGGGGCTCTAGAGTATCGGAATGCCACCAAATGACAGGTGGTTCCATATCACATGTTCCCAAGTGTATTTTGGGTCTTAGATGCCCAAGACCCTAATCAGACGAATGCTTCTCTCTTGTGATTTTATGGGTTTATAGGTGGAAACTCCCGTATCGGAGAAAACAGAGGGGATCTTTGCAAGAGTTGTGGAGTAACTTTGTTTTTGTTATCCCTTGAGGCTACCCTAACACAACCAAGCATCTAGTTGCAGTTTGCTACCCCCTCCCGACGCCGTTACAGGATGTAGACCTATAAGTATGGGTTTTCTCTAGTGGGGCTAGGGTTTCACCGGAGAGGGGGCTCTGGAGCATCGGAATGCCACCGAATGACAAGTGGTTCTATATCACATGTTCCCAACTGTGTTTTGGTTCTTAGATGTCCAAGATCCCACTCCGGTATGTGGGCGGGTTCATGGATGTATGCTTCTCTCTTGTGATTTATCGGTTTATAGGTGGAAACTCCCTTATCGGAGGAAACGGAGGGGATCTTTGCAAGAGTTGTGGAGTAACTTTGTTTTTGTTGTCCCTAGGGGCTACCCTAACACAACCAAGCATCTAGTCGCACGTTGCGACCCGACGCCGTTACCGGCTGTAAACGTATAAGTGTGGGTTTTCTCTAGCGAGGCTAGGGTTTCACCGGAGAGGGGGCTCTGGAGCATTGGAATGCCACCAAATGACATGTGGTTCCATATCACATGTTCCCAAATGTGTTTTGTGTCTTAGATGTCCAAGATCCCACTCCGGTATGTGGGCGGGTTCACGTACATATGCTTCCCTCTTGTGATTTTATGGGTTTATAGGTGGAAACTCCCCTATCGGAGGAAACAGACACTACAAGAAATATGTTGATACATGACCCTTTTATAATGATGGTGGATGAATTGCTCATATTTCTATGACTATTTCAAACCAACTGGTCGTTAGCTATTTGGAAGGGTCCAAAGATGAAAACATAATGACTATTTTGGTGAGAAAAGTCATGATTTCATTAGACGAATTGGTCATAATACGACATCAATATGATACATTCCGCCACCTCATCATTTTTGCTTATGTGTCGTCCTAGTTGTCTCATTTTGGCTTCCGTAGTGCTGAGCTGTCACATTAAAGCAAGCCATGTAAGCATGCAGGAGGTTGCCTCATCGGTGCCATGCAGTCCGAAGTGCATGCAGCAGGTGTCTGAGACGTGGAACCCACCCGAACCCACCGAAGTGAAAATGGAGAAAATATTCGGCGGGGGGAGGGCTCGAACCGACGCCCTCGCGCGCTGCACGCACCGCGCCTACCCATAGACCATGAAACCGCTTCGATGAGACTAAGACATTGAACTATTTTATACATTATAACTCGACCTAGGCTGCTGGGCTGGGCCGGCCGCGCAGGGAGGAATCTCAACGCTCCTTGGTTGGGCCTGTCGCGCAGGCAGGGGTTGGCCACGCTGCTCGCTGGGCCGGCCGGCTTGGGAGGATTTTTAGTTTTCTCCTTTAGCATTTTTTTGTCTTCTTTTATAACTTTTGGTTTAGAACTCCAATTTCAACCAAATAAGTTTTGATTTTTTTCAAAAATATTTCTTCTGTTATTATAGACTATTAAGGAACATTTTAAGTCAAAATAAAAATAAAAATACCCCTAAGCTTTATATATTGCTTCATATAGGGTTGTGAAGATTCTTAATTAAATTTTTGGATTACTCTTTTAAATTCAAATGCAAAATACAAAATGCAAGGTTTTAAAATTATTCCAATTTTATTATATTTTATGGTTACTAGGTCACATATGATGACACATTGCGAAAGTTATCCATTTTTTTAAACATGTTTTGAACCTTTTATGTCGGTTTCGGAAAACGGTCAAAACGGGGGACATGACCGTTCGTAGCTAGGGGTTGAATATTGATGAACTCTTCGTGTATCTATGTTGAAATAGGTACTTGGGCACGTAAAAATTATTTTTTCAAAAAATAAAGAGAAAACTACAAGGAACCTGTAGTTCAAATTTTGCCCGGTTTCAACGGAATCGGCAGAAATTTGTCTTTTTCAAAAGAGGTGTATATGAATCTTTTTAGATGATGCAATTTGGTTATTTGTAGATAAAATATGGTAGAATAGCTTTATAATTTTTCTTTTTACAATTTTGTGTCATATTTTGTGTATGTGCTTCACAAAAAACCCCGTTTTTTACACTCCGAAAATGGAAAATGATGTTTTTATTCAACGAAAAATAAAACTTTCTTCGTAAACATTGTTAGTTGTTCCAATATGCATCTTTGTGTGGAATATAGGCACATTTAAACAACCTATGCAATGAATGTGGCCATAACATCCGTCATTTGGCCCGAAAGCCATGAATCTTCGTAGGAGATAGCTCATTTCTGTGAACACCTTTTGATATGGGGTGACCCGATCTTCTCGTGAGCTTCTCTCTCTTTTTGTGGTTTTCTGGATTTTGTGATAACTACTGCTACACTGAGACCTCTCACTTGGATGACCCATGTTGCCAGATGCAACAACAACCAATCCCTTTGGATATTCTCAACTACACTCTCTTGCACACGTAATCAAAGATCACGAGTGGTCCTGTATCCCCCTATTCCCAATTGTAATAACAAGATACCACACAACTTTGCAATGGTAACACCACCAACAGGTGGGGATAATTTTCAGATGAACATAGTTCAATCTAGGAAAACTAGGGTTTAATTTTAACTTGGTCTAATCTATTCCACACGCAGGTGGTAGCTATATATGAGGGAGTGGATGTTTCCCATGAAAATTGACCTATTCCTACTCGTTTCGACTCCTCCAACTCGGATACAAACTGACCCAACATGGGTGCAGCCAATTGGACTCTATTTGGAAACTGGCAGAAAACTATTCGTGGCTTGTTTCGGTCACCACGGCTTGCACGAGTCGAATTTGTTGATGGGGCCAGATCCATTGGAAAGCTCTTCAAATTTCCTAATCGGATTGTGCTCGTTTTCTGTATTTGGAGCCCGTATGAAAAATCCATGACCATTTCAAATACGGGACTCCTGCCAGTCCGAACTGAAACACTATTTCCTTGTTGTTGTTTTCCATACCTCCTTCCTTTACTCCTTGCTTCCTCTTCTCCATCCATGTTTGTGTTATTAATAAACCTAATCATACATAAATTCATAGGCTTAGGTAGTATAACATTCTCATAAACACAAACATTATTTATTACTAGGAAAGAATTCACCTTATAATAAACATCAGTGAGGCTCAATATTTTCTTCCTAGCCAAGTATGTACATTCACCATGGACCCCTATGATATCCCTATCATACTCCATTTCTTCAAGACAAGACGTCCTCGGCTTGTTGTAAGCTGAAAGTGGAAGAAACAAAAAGAACAACGTGTATGCACAATAGATGTATCTATAATGTGGTGCATTAGTTGTTAGCAAATCATAAAATTTTGCACATGACATGTGACCACGAAATTTGCATGCAAACATCACATAATTGTCATAGAATTACATAAAATAGCAATCACAATTGCAAATATAACTGAAGCTCATAAAATCATGATCAAAAGGAGAGACATGTATGCATACATTTTTATTGTTTAGTATCAAATCAAGTGTTCTCACAGAAGATCTATGAGCAAATTTGTTTTAGTAGTACACTCAAAGGTGTTAAGAAGTTTATTATTCTCATCATGAAAGTTGCAACTCAATTTGCAAATATAAGTGAAGTATAATTCAGTAGCACATGTACTTAACAAGTTTTGTGGCAAACCAAACATATGTGTAAAAGCATGCTCACATGTAGCAAATTGTAAACCATCTAACCAAGGTAACACAATGTTCAATTCAGCCATTTTATCACAAGTAATACATATTTGATCCACCATAAAAATTTCACTCATGTTATACTCACCAATCAAATTAAAAGTGAAACTAGAAGCATAGGTGCTAGCATTGACATATGAAATTTTAGCAACCTTTTCCATAGCACATTGCACATTAATTGGTACATTTAACATGATGTAATTCACAATATCATTAGGTGGTATTTTAGCAAGTACTTCCTTATGTGAAATCAAAACCACATGATTAAATTTAGAAATTAACATATTATCACATGGATGTGTACTATCTATGCTTGTTAACTCACAAGAATCAACTAGCAATTTACTGGATTCACATAATTCAATACTTGAGGCGTGTAACACGAAATCAACACCTTTATCAATAGCATCCTCCTCAGATTTAGTAGGTACGAATTCATCTATCTCAAGTGGTGATGCAGGTTGTACTTGAGGTGGCTCCCTTTCTTCAAAAGTAACCTGCATATCACAAGAAACAACACTAGGAGTAGACATGATTACGTTAGTAGAAACAACCTCACATGTCCTCTCAACCTCGACAAATCCCATAACTAGACGCTCAAGTCTTTGCATCTCAAGTTTTTCAAGTCTTTGCTTTTCAAGCATTTGAGCAGAAATTAAGGGTTGATGTCTTATTCTTTGAAATTTTGTAAGCCATGCATGTATTATCCAATCTTTCTTATTGTTCCAAAAGAATTGTAAATCAGGATAATGGCTATCAAAATTAACTCTATATCTAGTGCACCATTGTTGTCCCAACAAAAGATGAGAACAAATAATATCTCTAGGCATCACATAACATAAAATTTTCTCCTTATGGCCATGAATGGTTAAAGGAACAAAAACTATGTGAGTAATAATAAGTTCATCATCATTTGTAGGTAACCTAAATGGATCACATGTGTGTGGAACCAGCTGCAATTCTTCAACAACATCAGGAGTAACAAAATTATATCGTGTACCTTTATCAAGGGTAATAGCAACCTTGCTTTCCTTGATGTCTGCTGTGAAGTGGAATAAATCTTTTGCTGAAATCCCACTAGCATCCTCCTTCCAAAACGTAGCACTGCAAGCATCAACACTAGGAAAACCCATTGATTAATTTGTTAGTGAAACAAAATAACAATAGGTTGTGGTGTTCTCTCACAACTCACTCAAAACCAGCAAAGAAGATGTATCTCACCGTTCCAAAGTGAATAGGATTTACTTACCAACAAGTATCAAGTGTACCAAGTGTGAGAAGAGAATAACCAGGATATCAAGTGTCACAATGCAAAACAGGGTATTTGGTGGGGCTTGGTTGGGAATCCTAACAACACCAAAATAACAACTCCAATGCACTGTCTAATGTGATGAAAAACACTAAAGGAACACACTCACTCTGGGAGACAAATGTGGCTTAGCAATTATATGGAAGAGATATTGCAAGCACTGGAAAGACATTAGCAAATAATCTAAGAAAACAGGCACAAGATTGCTCAAATATGTCCACAAAATATCCAAGATATGATAAGCTTCCACTAGTGATAGTATGTCTCGGCCTCTTTTTGCTTTTTTCTCTCTTTCTATTTTTTATACTTTTTTCTCTTTTTCTCTATTTTTTTTTGATTTTTTCAATGGTCTTTGAATCAACTAGGAGCAATAAGTAATGGAAAACAGAAAATATGGACAAAATTGATCAAATTGAGCAGCCTGTTAGAGCAATAAAACAGCTAGTCTTTTGGGTTGTGGTACCTAAATTTTGCTGTAGAATGGCTATGGCTAAGGCTAAATAAAGATCAGCACAAGAACCTAGGGAGAAAAATAGAGAAATAACAAAGAAAAACTAATACAAACAGAGAGAAAACGGGCTAAAAATGTTGCCCGCAGAAGTTACGGGACAAGGATTCGCGCAATGCGTTTTGGCAGGTATGGAAAGCAGCGACGCTTTTTGGTAGGTGTGCGCGCGGGGATCGAGTCCAGGTGGAAAACAAAACCAGCAGGCGGTGCGCGTGCAATCCGTTGAGTGGCCCTTGGTGGCGTGCGCAGGTGGTTTTTGTTGCGCGAACAACGATGGACGTGTTGGGGCGGTTAGCGTTCGGCGCGAGTTTGACTCCGACACGGGACAAAAGCGACGCGGTTTACAGTGTATTTGGCGCGTAGCGTCTAGTGGGGATCACGTGATGCGCGCGACTGGTGGAACGACGCGGTTTCCGCGGTGGATCGAGATTAGGACGCGCGCGCGCGGGTGGAGCACCTGGTGGCGCGGATTCCGACGCGCGGAAAGTGACGCGTTTGGCGTTTAGCGGCAGTAGCGGTGAAAGCGCGTGAGGCGGCGGATGGAATCGCGGAAACGAAACCAACAAAAATCGACGTGGTGGACTCGCAAGTGGACAAAAGGTGAGACGCGGTTGGCGTTAGACGGTATGCGCGGATTGGAATAGCGCGCAGTTGGCCGGTAGTGGATCCGAGAGCAACTCGCGGCTTTTTGCTGGGATTTGTCGGTATAGATCTAGACAAAAAGATGAACACGATGAACCCTAAATAGATGAAAAAGAAAAACAGGAACACAAATCAACAAGAAACATCAACTAGTAGATGCAAATTGGTGTTGATCTAGGCTCTCGCAAAAACTAAACCTAATATTTTTGTGGGGCTTTTTCTGGATAGGAAATAAAAACAACTAAATTAGGGATAAATTTGCTCACCGAGTAAACCTGAGAATCTGATACCAAGATGATATGGGGTGGCCCGATCTTCTCGTTGAGTTTCTCTCTCGTTTTGTGGTTTTCTGGATTTTGTGATAACTAGTGCTACACTGAGACCTCTCACTTCGATGACCCCTGTTTCCAGATGCAACAACAACCAATCCCTTTGGGTATTCTCAACTACACTCTCTTGCACACATAATCAAAGATCACGAGTGGTCCTGTATCCCCCTATTCCCAATTGGAATAACAAGATATCACGCAACTTTGCAATGGTAACACCACCAACAGGTGGGGATAATTTTCAGATGAACATGGTTCAATCTAGGAAAACTAGGGTTTAATTTTAACTTAGTCTAATCTATTCCACAGGAAGGTGGTAGCTATATATGAGAGAGGAGATGTTTCCCACGAAAATTGACCTATTCCTACTCGTTTGGACTCCTCCAACTCGGATACAAACTGACCCAACATGGGTGCAGCCAATTGGACTCTATTTGGAAACTGGCAGAAAACTATTCATGGCTTGTTTCGGTCACCATGGCTTGCACGAGTCGAATTTGTTGATGGCGCCAGATCCATTGGAAAGCTCTTCAAATTTCCTAATCGGATTGTGCTCGTTTGCTATATTTGGAGCCCGTATGAAGAATTCATGACTATTTCAAATTCGGTACTCCTGCCAGTCCGAACTGAAACACTATTTCCTTGTTGTTGTTTTCCATGCCTCCTTCCTTTGCTCCTTGCTTCCTCTTCTCCATCCATGTTTGTGTTATTAATAAACCTAATCATACATAAATTCATAGGCTTATGTAGTATAATATTCTCATAAACACAAACATGATTTATTACTAGGAAAGAATTCACCTTATAATAAACATCAGTGAGGCTCAATATTTTCTTCCAGCTCAAGCATGTACATTCACCATGGACCCCTATGATATCCCTATCACCTTTTCAACCCAATTTTTGTATTCCAAGTTTACTATTTTTGGTGGATACTAGGACATATATAATAACACCACGCGAAGGTCTTGCATCATTTCGCGTTTTTTTGAATTTTCTGGAATTTTCTAAGCCGGTTTTAGAAAACGGTCAAAACGGGGGGACATGACCGTTCGTAGCTAGGGGTTGAATATTGATGAACTCTTGGTGTATCTATGTTGAAATAGGTACTTGGTTACCTAAAAATGGTTTTTTTTTTCAAAAAATAAAGAGAAAACTACGAGGCACCTGTAGTTCAAATTTAGCCCGGTTTCAGCGGAATCGGCATAAATTTGTATTTTTCAAAAGAGGTGTATATGAATCTTTTTAGATGATGCAATTTGGTTACTTGTAGATAAAATATGGTATAATAGCTTTATAATTTTTGTTTTACAATTTTGTGTCATATTTTGTGTATGTGCTTCACAAAAAAACCCCGTTTTTTACACTCCGAAAATGGAAAATGATGTTTTTATTCAACGAAAAATAGAACTTTCTTCGTAAACATTGTTATTTGTTCCAATATGCATCTTTGTGTGGAATATGGGCACATTTAAACAAACTATGCCATGAATGTGGCCATAACATCCGTCATTTGGCCCGAAAGCCATGAATGTTCGTAGGAGATAGCTCATTTCTGTGAACACCTTTTCAACCCAATTGTCGTATTCCAAATTTATTATTTTTGGTGGATACTAGGACATATACAATAACACCACGCGAAGGTCTTGCATCATTTCGAGTTTTTTTCAATTTTTTGGAATTTTCTAAGCCGGTTTCGGAAAACTATCAAAACGGGGGACATGACCGTTCGTTGCTAGGGGTTGAATCTTGATGAACTCTTGGTGTATCAATGTTGAAATAGGTACTTGGGTACCTAAAAATAATTTTTCAAAAAATAAAGAGAAAACTACGAGGCACCTGTAGTTCAAATTTAGCCCGGTTTCAGCGGAATCGGCAGAAATTTGTCTTTTTCAAAAGAGATGTATATGAATATTTTTAGATGATGCAATTTGGTTATTTGTAGATAAAATATGGTATAATAGATTTATAATTTTTCTTTTTTACAATTTTGTGTCATATTTTGTGTATGTGCTTCACAAAAAACCCCTTTTTTACACTCCGAAAATGGAAAATGATGTTTTTATTCAACGAAAAATAAAACTTTCTTCGTAAACATTGTTAGTTGTTCCAATATGCATCTTTGTGTGGAATATGGGAACATTTAAACAAACTATTCCATGAATGTGGCTATAACATCCGTCATTTGGCCCGAAAGCCATGAATCTTTATAGGAGATAGCTCATTTATGTGAACACCTTTTCAACCCAATTGTCGTATTCCAAGTTTAATATTTTTGGTGGATACTAGGACATATATAATAACACCACGCGAAGGTCTTGCATCATTTCGAGTTTTTTTTGAATTTTCTGGAATTTTCTAAGCCGGTTTCGGAAAACGGTCAAAACGGGGGACATGACCGCTCGTTGCTAGGGGCTGAATCTTGATGAAGTCTTGGTGTATCTATGTTGAAATAGGTACTTGGGTACCTTAAAATGATTTTTATAAAATAAAGAGAAAACTACGTGGCACATGTAGTTCAAATTTAGCCCGGTTTCACCGGAATCGGCAGAAATTTGTCTTTCTCAAAAGAGGTGTATATGAATCTTTTTAGATCATGCAATTTGGTTATTTTTAGATAAAATATTGTATAATAGCTTTATAATTTTCTTTGTACAATTTTGTGTCATATTTTGTGTATGTGCTTCACAAAAAACCCCGCTTTTTACACTCCGAAAATGGAAATGATGTTTTTATTCAACGAGAAATAAAACTTTCTTCGTAAACATTGTTAGTTGTTCCAATATGCATCTTTGTGTGGAATATGGGCACATTTAAACAAACTATGCCATGCATTTACCTTTTTTTGAACCTTTTATGCTGGTTTCGGAATACGGTCAAAACGAGGGATATAACCGTTATTTTCAATTCAACATCGTCATGACATTTCCATACATTCATGTCACATTGGAACAATGTAAATTCCATCAGATCTTAAAGTTTTCTGTATTTTGAATTGTGTTTGTTACTTCAAACTATTTAGAATAGTTGGATTTAATTTTTATTATCTAACAAAAAGAAAACCGAAAAAGCAGCACAATGGGCAGACTGGCGCCTTGGCCCAGGTAGCGTAACGCTCACGCCCCAAGCCCAAAACGACACCGAAACCCACTCGGCCTATCTAGCCTAGCGCTCACCTCGAGCCGTCGGGATGCTGATCCGACTGTCGATGCGAGCCTCCCGAACCCTAGCTTCCCTCTCTTATTCTACCCCCATCTCGCGTGACAGCGCCCTCTCCACGGGAAACCTAATCCCGCGCTCGCCTCGCCTCCCCTCTGGCGAACAAATCCCCACCAACAACCACATCGACCACCAGATCCCGCGTCTCTGCACTCTCCACATCGACCACCAGATCCCGCGTAGTCTCCGTCACCGCCCACGTCCCCCTCTCGCGCCGCTGGCAGATCGAGATGGGAACCCGAGAGAGAGAGAGAGAGGTGCCGCCGCCTAGGGACCACGGCGTCATGGCTGGCTCGCTCGCCGGCGCGCTCGTGCGTGCTTCGATGTGCGGAGCACCGTCGAGCTGGCCCAACCACGGCGCGCGCGTGGCCTGCCTAGGGTTTGCGGTGGCGGCGTTACCCCGACCCCAGCGCGCCACCATCCTCTCCTACGGCTCCGACGCATCCCCGGCCGTCCTTCCGCTGGGACCCCTGGGCGCCACTTGCCTTGGTTGTTTGTCTGGTGCGGCTTCAACCTCGACCCACAAGCTGGCGCACGCACGGGGATGCTCATCGTCGACCTTGTCCGGAGATGCTCTACTAGAACCGCATGTCGGCCTACTACGGAAAGTACAAGGGTACAATCCATCTCCTCCTCCCTCCCCTCCCCTCCCTCGTCGTTTGTGAATTCCTAGGCTCCCTGTTCGATGTTCCCTATGCTTAATATCTCTCTATGCCCGCTCGTAAATCTGCATAGTATTTGACATGATCTGCAAGATCCATACATGTTGATTAGGATCCATGCTCATAATTATTTAGGTATCACGATTCAGATCAGATGGATGCGTTGTATGCTGATAATTCTGTAACTTCTGCCACTGTTAAGTTCTAGATAGTGATTATTAACTGATGATTATACTACCATCGTCTCTATAAGAAGTAATTTTTGGTTACCTTTAGTTTCTTTTTTGTTAAGTTGGTATAGCACATTGCTACATCTATACATGCATCTGTTTTGATTTGTCAAAGCAATATCTTGATAGTTTTGCATCTCTAAAACTAGACCTATGTAGCCTTCCCTTACTTTCAATACACAACACTTGTAGAATCGAAGCTGTGTTATTTCTTTCTCTGTTGTGATGTATAAATTCTTCGTTGCCTCTGGCAACATGTGTAGGTTATGTTTTTGAGAAATTAATACATGTTTCAAATCAATTGTGACAGAATTATGGTAACTAGGATGTTATGATGCATGCTTTACTTTTATCTAAATGTTGTATATAGTTGCAGTCAAATTGCTTGTAGCTTTACTCGAAATGATTATACACGTGTATGCGCATGTATATCCTGATTGATTGATGTTTGTGCGGTTTGCCTGCATTGATTTTCTTTGTTAGATGTTCTTTTTGGAGGCAGTTCAGGTCTCCCGCCTGAATATTTTTGTTTAGTGGATAACTGTACCGTTATGTCTTTTGCAGGTAACTTGGATCCTATAGGGGGGTTAGAGCTGTTTCTGGCATGCACAAGAGGAAGGATGAAATGGCTCTCTTTGCTATTTCTACTGCTTTATTAGGTACTATAGCCTACTCCATTTTTTCCTACAACTAAAAGAACTCTGAGCCAAAACATATGTTGTGCTCTAGTGCCTGATAATTCAATTGCATTGATAGGTGGCTATGGAAAACTGGAGGGGTTAAGTCATCATGTGTGCACAACTAGAACACATAAGAAGTCGGTAAGCACTATATCTTCATAGTATCATTTTACACCTAATTATACAATCCTAATCATAGATTTCATAGCTTTGGATCGGAACTCAATGGCAGGGGGTTCCATATCACATGTTCCCAATTGTTTTTTGGGTCTTAGATTTCCAATATCCCACTCCGGTATGTGGGCAGGTTCACTAATGTATGCTTCTCTCTTGTTATTTTATTGGTTTATAGGTGGAAAGTCCCGTATCGGAGGAAACAGAGGAGATCTTTGAAAAAATTGTGGAGTAACTTTGTTTTTGTTGTTCCTAGCGGCTACCCTAACACAACCAAACATATAGTTTCACTTTTCTACCCACTCCCGACGCTGTTACTGGTTGTAGACGTATAAGTCTGGGTTTTTTCCAACTTGGCTAGGGTTTCAAGGGAGAGGGGGCTCCGGAGCATCGGAATGCCACCAAATGACAGGTGGTTTCATATCCTATTTTCCCAAGTGTGTTTTGGGTATTATATGTCCAATATCCCACTCCGTTATGTGGGCGGGTTCACGGACGTATGCTTCTCTCTTGTGATTTTATGGGTTTATAGGTGGAAACTCCCGTACCGGAGTAAACGGAGGGGATGTTTGAAAGAGTTGTGGCGTAACTTTGTTTTTATTGTACCTTGGGGCTACCCTAACACATCCAAGCATCTAGTTGCACGTTGCTACCCCCTCCGGACGCCGCTGCCGGTTGTAGACGTATAAGTCCAGGTTTTCTCCAGCGGGGCTAGGGTTTCACCGGAGAGGGCGCTCCGGAGCATCGGAATTCCACCAAATGTGAGGTGGTTACATATCACATGTTCCCAAGTGTTTTTTTGGGTCTTAGATGTCCAAGATACCACTCTAGTATGTGGCCGGGTTCACGGACCTATGTTTCTCTCTTCTGATTTTATTGGTTTATAGGTGGAAACTCCCGTATCAGAGGAAACATAGGAGATATTTGCAAGAGTTGTGGAGCAATTTTATTTTTCTTGTCCCTTGGGGCTACCCAAACACAACACATCATCTAGTTGTACTCACTCCCGATGCCGTTACCGGCTGTAGACTTATAAGTCAGGGTTTTCTCCAACGGGGCTAGGGTTTCACCGGAGAGGGGCTCTGAAGCATCGAAATGCCACCAAATGGCAGGGGGTTCCATATCACATCTTCCCAAGTGTGTTTTGGGTCTTAGATGTCCAAGATCCCACTCCGGTTTGTGGGCAAGTTCACTGACGTATGCTTCTCTCTTGTGATTTTATTGGTTTATAGGTGGAAAGTCCCGTATCGGAGGAAACTGGGGAGATATTTGCAAGAGTTGTGGAGTAACTTTGTTTTTGTTGTTTCTAGCGGCTACCCTAACACAACCAAACATATAGTTGCAATTTTCTACCCACTCCCGATGTCGTTACTGGCTGTAGACGTATAAGACTGGGTTTTTTCAACGGGGCTAGGGTTTCACGGGAGAGGGGGCTCCGGATCATCGGAATGCCACCAAATGACAGGTGGTTTCATATCACATTTTCCCAAGTGTGTTTTTGGTACTATATGTCCAATATCCCACTCCGATATGTGGGCGGGTTCACGGACGTATGCTTCTGTCTTGTGATTTTATGGGTTTATAGGTGGAAACTCCCGCATCGGAGTAAACAGACGGGATCTTTGCAAGAGTTGTGGCGTAACATTGTTTTTATTGTATTTTGGGGCTACCCTAACACATCCAAGAATCTAGTTGCACTTTTCTACCCACTCCTTGTAGCGTTCCCACATTTAAATAATGTAAGGACACCTGTGTTATTGTGCTAGTCCCTGGATCAATTGCTAGCACCACAGTACAAAATGAAATATCATGCAAATGCATCAAATTCTATTAC
Source organism: Alopecurus myosuroides (assembly GCA_028641055.1). Lineage (NCBI taxonomy): Eukaryota > Viridiplantae > Streptophyta > Magnoliopsida > Poales > Poaceae > Alopecurus > Alopecurus myosuroides. The sequence continues at coordinate 323,691,452 of CM054058.1, forward strand.
ATCGCATGATCCAGTCTTTACAAAATAGGATTACAACTTGCATAGTCTTAGAAGACTAGCAGAAAAGAAAGAAACACAACGGAAAACATAGTACAACATTGAGCCCATCTTCTTCATGTGCCACAGGCAAAACATGTTGGCGATAGTCTCGAGATCCTAAACGAAATCCTCACTCGTCTTCAGAAACATCTGCAATATGGAATATGCAGCCACAAGGGAGTCAATACAATTTAATGTATTGGCAAGTAACACTATGGTGGATATAAATGGCAAGACTAATACTACATGCTCATTTGGCTGAGTGGAGTTTTGGCTAAGTTTGCATAAAGCCAGTTTTCTCCTATCACTTTTGTAAAACAAACTTTTCTTTTCAACGGGTGGCAACATTGGATTAAGATCCAAGCACCACAAATACTGTTCACTTGGTCAAATTTACTTATTGAAAATGGTGATGTGATTCTTCCGTCCTTCCTTGTCCAGCTGCTCATAGTTGTCCATAACCGGGGACACGGCTAAGATCTTAGTTTGTTGACTCTGCAGAGCTTGTGCACTTTCACCTTCAGACCCAACTCAACCCAAACATCCTATACACCGTGAGTGCATTAAGGAAAGGAGAAGAATCGAGACGAGATCTTTCAGAAGCAAGAATCCAACCCAATGGCAAGACCCGTTCCACCTATAATTATGCTACATCTGCTTGTCAAGCCCGGGCTGAACCCTCACAACTTAGTTGATCAAGACAGATCCCATATGACTAAAGGCTGCACTGGAAGCAATCTAAACTTGGGGAACATCATAATCACTTTGTTCCTGGGTGGCATTCGTCAAGTGAACAACCCCTCGGGGAGACACTCAACTCTCATCAGCCAAACAACCAAATCCACCCAGGTGGTTCATTGAAGTTGTTACTTAGAATTTTTCCACAACATCAAGTAAAAAAAAATCATTTGTCACATTTCATAGCATCTATCAAGTACTAAGGCTATAAATAACAAGGATAAAAGAGATGGCTACACACTACTAGGATAATAGCATAGCATAATATAACTTAGTAAAATTTCCTATCAATGCATACTACTCAAAAATCAACTAATGCATATAGAAAATAATGGGTAGTTGATGATGTGTTACTTGCCTTGTTGAAGTTGGTGAAGATATCGCACTCTCTTCACAAAAGATCGTTGCTCTCCGTACAATCTATTCATTTAAAACACAATAACAAAATAAAAAAACATTCTACCAAACAATCATACAAGTGAAGAAACATACAAAGCAACAACCATGGAAAAAGGGATGTAACCAAGTTGGCTAGGACAAGGTCAAGGTTTGAGTTTTGAAAGATTCATTCTCTAGTGGTCTCATACTTGTTAAGGAAATTCCAATGGTTTACTTGGGATGGCCTAGGTTGAGTTTGATGTGATCTAACTTTATTATAATCATACTTGTCGAGGAAGTTCCAAGAGTTCACTAAGAATAAACATATTACTTCTTCAACTAAAGTAATACATGCAAACACTTGGTCATATTCACCTTCAAAAATATTTGAGTGACTATGTTAGTATTTTCCCATTGTGGTTAGGGTAGGTCTACTAACATCATCATCAAAGGGAAAATATTACTAAGTCTTGGGTTTTCCATTTGGGTCAATGGTTGGACAAAAATAACTTGTTATTCTTCAACTTGTGTGGATGGCTCCAAGTCTTCACATGCTTGTGTTCTTGAAGTTCATCTTCATGCTCCTATTGTAGTTTCCTCCTTGTTGTGAGGTTCCTCTTGTACTTGATAAATCTTCATGATCTTCACTTCACTACTTGGTTTGTGTATGGGATTGGTCACAAATACCACTAAGTCAAATAGAAAAGAAGAAGAAGGATAGAAAGAGAGAGGGAGGTGTCTTCTTCTGAATTTCTTCACACTTGTACTTCTTGAGCTGCTTCTAGTTGCTGTGGAGTCTAAGTCTTATCTTCAAAACTTCTTCATTGATCTTCCTTGTAGCTCTTCATGTTGCCACCAGGTTGAAAGTGAAGAACCTTCTATTTCTTGAGTCTTGTTTTCCATTTGCTAAATTGATGGATTCTTGAAGCAAGAATAGGGGGATGGAGGAGTAGATAGAAAACTAAAGTTCACTACTTGGTACTATATGTGATTGACACATTCTAAAGACTTGGCTTGGCCCCAAATAGACATAACATCAATGAATAACAGTTGAAAACAATTCCTAAGACATGGTAAAGATGGATGAATCACTAGGTTGGGTTTTTGGTAAAAAACACATGGCCATGGTCCAAGGATGTCCAAAATGGTTGGGCAAGATTGTTTCTGGTTCAAGGATATCAAATGGAGCAATTTTGCAAAAGGAACTATATTGAAAATATCTATAGAAATTAATCTATGTCAAAAATACTCAAATAGACAACTTAATTCTAAATTCAATTTTAATTTGTTCAAATATTATTTTGGGACAAAGGATATGAAAGTACACATCCTAAGGTTTCCAAATATATTTTATTTACAATTTTTGGATTTGTAGAATTTGAATTATGCCAAATTTCATCAAACAAGCATATTTAAGTTTGAACAAATTTAAGTTTGTCAAATTTGAATTTGGCCAGTGCCAAAAGTTTCTAGATGTCAAGGGCTTTTCAAAAAGTCCAAGATTGCTAAATTTGGCCTTATGGATCAAAAGATATGATAGATCTAAGATTCAGGGACTTTTCTGCAAAACTGCTAATTCATTCCAGCGGGAGAAAAATTCAAATAAGGCTGGGCCACGTGGCTGATCCTGATTGGGCGAGGCTGATGACTGGGCTGCTGCGTGGCACACGCTGACGTGGATAAGTGAATTCGTTTGGGCCGTCAGATCTAGATCTAACGCATCAGATCTCGTACCCCTTCTAATCTAATCTTGACCGTTGATCACATCTAACGGTCCAGGAGAGAGGAGGTGCTTACCGGAGTCGGGTCGCCGGAAAATGGCGGTGTGGTGGTGCTGCTCCTCGGGATTTCGACGACGGAGGGGTTCCGGTGGTCGCCTAGGCTCGACGAGACAACGACGAGTTGCGGCACGGTGCGGAGTAGCAGATGGCGGTGACGGTGTCGACGTGCGTATCCAGGAGCGATAGGAGGAGGCGGATGGAGCGGCTCGGTACTCCGGCGAGACACAGTCGTGGATGGCGGCGGGGTTATACTACAAACAAAAATCGTGCAGAGCACGGCGAGATGCGCAAGGACGAGAGGAAGAGGATGGAAGGCATCATGTGCTCGGGGATGTGTTCACCTTGCCGGAAATGGAGGAAGAACGGCGGCGGCCGAGAGGAACTCCGGCAAAGAATTTCTTCGTCCTCGGGCACGGTTTCAAGGGGAAAAAGTGGGTCACGAGTAGAGGGGGCCGTGGGCATCTTATAGAGCCAAAGGGGGAAGGCATTAACGACCTTAATAACGCGGAATCGGAGGGATTATATTTCGGCCGGAAATCACGTGGTTTCCTTCCAGGAGGAAGAAGACGATGACGTCAGCGATGACGTCATCTTTTCTTTTTATTTTTCTTTTCTCTTTCCTGTTAAATAAAAACCTTAATAACTTCTGTTTTAAAAAGCCAAATGACATGAAACAAATTTCTAAATTCTAAAAATTTCAAATGCTTTCCAACAATATCATTTTTGAAAACAATTCAACATATTTTATTTTTTTAATATTGGGAAATTGAATAATTCCTTAATAGTCACTTAATGTGATTTTTAAATTAAAAATTTATAAAACATAGTTATTGGTCAATTAAAATTTTAGTGACATTCTAAATGTTGAAAACATATTTTTGAAGTCATTTCATCTTGTTTTCACAATTTATATTTTGAAAATAAATAAAACACTAATAGACTTTAAGGCCATTTTAAAATTTAGAAAATAATAAATTGATGTTATTGTCTAAATAAAATTTTAGAGACATTTTACATGTCATATATTATATTTGGAGAGTCATTTTTAAACCATTCTCACATTTTATAATTTTAGGATATGAAGGATTTACTGATAGTAACTTAATGCTATTTAATTAGTTCATATCAAATTATTAATATTGTTGATCAATAAAATTTAGAATAAAACTACAAGTCATAATATTGTTTTCAAAACCCTCTTTTATGTTATTTTCAAAACAATGCATTTTATTCTCATCAAATACTTTTGAGGCTTAGAACTTCATTAAGGGTTATAAATAATTGAGTAATGTTGCCATAAGATAAACTTCAAACTTAATATTGGAGTTGTAAGCATTTTAGATAAAGGTTTTTTAACAAAAGACATTCCTTTTATATAAAGAAACTTATCTTTTTTTTGAACAAGGTTTTAGGGTTTAAGGAACAAGGCATAATTGGATTGGTAGACTCAATTTCATTGAAATATGTATTGTTTTCTTTTGTTTCTTGCTTCTCATTTGGTTCTTGGTGACTTGCATAACATGAAAACAAAAAGTTTCAATTTTTTTGTGATTTTTGCATTTTCCAAAAATCAGGGATGTTACACTCCTGACGCCGATGCCGGCTGTAGACATATAAGTCTGGGTTTTCTCCAACGAGGCTAGGGTTTCACTTGAGAGGGGGCTCCGGAGCATCGATGCCACCAATGTGAGGTGGTTACATATAACATGTTCCCAAGTGTTTTTTGGGTCCTAGATGTCCAAGATCCCACTCTGGTATGTGGCCGGGTTCACGGACGTATGCTTGTCTCTTGTGATTTTATGGGTTTATAGGTGGAAACTCCCGTGTCGGGGGAAACATAGGAGATATTTGCAAAAGTTGTGGAGTAATTTATTTTTTGTCCCTTGGGGCTACCCAAACACAAACAAGCATCTATTTTCACTTTGCTACCCCCTCCCGACGCCGCTGCCAGCTGTAGACGTATAAGTCTGGGTTTTCTCCTATCGTGCTAGGGTTTCACCGGAGAGGGGGCTCTGCCGCATGGGAATGCCACCAAATGTCAGGTGGTTACATATCACATGTTCCCAAGGGTTTTTTGGGTCTTAGATGTCCAAGATCCCACTCTGGTATGTGGCCGGGTTCACGGATGTATGCTTCTCTCTTGTGATTTTATGGGATTATAGGTGGAAACTCACATATCGGAGGAAACCGAGGAGATATTTGCAAGAGTCGTGGAGTAATTTTTTGTTTTCCCTTGGGGCTACCTTGACACGAACAAGCATCTAGTTGCACTTTTCTACCCCCTCCCGATGCCGTTACCGGTTCTAGACGTATAAGTATGGGTTTTCTCCAGTGGGGCTAGGCTTTCACCGGAGAGGGGGCTCCAGAGCATCGGAATGACACCAAATTATAGGTGGTTCCATATCACATGTTCCAAAGTGTGTTTTTGGTATTATATTTCCAATAACCCACTCCGGTATGTGGGCGGGTTCAGGGACGTATGCTTCTCTCTTGTGATTTTATAGGTTTATAGGTGGAAACTCCGGTATCAGAGGAAACAGAGGAGATATTTGCAAGAGTTGTGGAGTAGTTTAGTTTTTGTTGTCCCTTGGGGATACCCTAACACAAACAAGCATCTATTTGCACTTTGCTACCCCCTCCCGACGATAAGTCTGGGTTTTCTCCAGCTGTGCTAGGGTTTCACCGAAGTGGGGGCTCCGGCGCATCGGAATGCCACCAAATGTCCGGTGGTTACATATCACATGTTCCCAAGTGTTTTTTGGGTCTTAGATGTCCAAGATCCCACTCTGGTATGTGGCCGGGTTCACGGACGTATGCTTCTCTCTTGTGATTTTATGGGATTATAGGTGGACACTCACGTATGGGAGGAAACCGAGGAGATATTTGCAAGAGTTGTGGAGTATTCTTTTTTGTTTTCCCGTGGGGCTACCCTGACACGAACAAGCATCTAGTTGCAATTTTGTACCCCCTCCCGATGCCGTTACCGGTTGTAGACATATAAGTCTGGGGTTTCTAAAGTGGGGCTAGGCTTTCACCGGAGAGGGGGCTCCAGAGCATCGGAATGGCACCAAATGATAGGTGGTTCCATATCACATGTTCCAAAGTGTGTTTTTGGTTTTTGGTATCCAAGATCCGACTCCGGTATGTAGGCGGGTTCACAGACGAATGCTTCTCTCTTGTGATATTACGAGTTTATATGTAGAAACTCCCGTACCAAGGGAAACAGAGGGGATCTTTGCAAGAGTTGTGGAGTAACATTGCTTTTGTTGTCCCTTGGGGCTACCCTAACACAACCAAACATATAGTTGCAATTTTTTACCCCCTCTCGACGCCGTTAAGGGCTGTAGATGTATAAGTCTATGTTTTCTCCAGCGGGGTTAGGGTTTCACGGGAGAGGGGGCTCTAGAGCATCGAAATTCCACCAAAAGGCAGGAGGTTCCATATAACATGTTCCCAAGTGTTTTTTGGATCTTAGATGTCCAAGATACCACTTTGGTATGTGGCCAGGTGTACGGACATATGCTTCTCTCTTGTGATTTTATGGGTTTATAGGTGGAAACTCCCATATCGGAGGAAACATAGAAGATATTTGTAAGAGTTGTGGAGTAATTTTGTTTTTTGTCCCTTGGGGCTGTCGCACCCGGACTTCTAGGGGATACTCACCGTACGAACTGAACAGTATTTTGATTGGATTACGGGGCTTACCGGCACCCGCATCTCTTACGAGTAGGCCAACACTTATGTGTGACAACCAATCTTTACTATTCACCGTCGATGTAAACTAACCCGTAGAAATCAGGACACTACCATTGACGTACTTCATACCATACACACATGGTACGTCAACGACTTTGAACAAGATGATAACATAACATATCTCTAAGACACAAAAGATTGAAATAAGTGCAACTAGCCCTCACTAGGGCAGAGAATAGCAAATACAATCATCCAGAGGACACATGTCCCAACATAACATCATTACAACTCAGCGGAAGCATTCAAAGGGGTCTGAGTACAGACAAGTCCAAATAGGCTTAAGAAGCCGGGAATAAAAAGAAAACGGAGCCCATCCACGATGTCTCGGATCCTGCCCGGGTCCGCTAACTACTCGTCAGCAGCCTCGTCAAACTCCACGTAGTAGCCGTCACCTGGATCCTCGTAAGCGTAGTCTGCGGAAACCACAGCCCCAAAGGGGTCAGTACATAGACGTACTGGCAAGCAAGACTCACAGTTCACCAAAGTGTAGCCCGTCAACACCAAGCACAGATGCCTTGGGATCAACAGAAGAAGAGGGATATAAAAGATGCTGCAACTGGCTGCACTAACCAACTACAGAACAAACTACAACTTCCGGGTATCAGAAAGGGGATAAGATAGCGTATCGTAACCAACTATAGCTAACCACCAAACAAAACCCATCCTGGATCTCGCCCCTTATCCAAAGAAGCAATCCGAGGATAACTCACACAGTTGAAATAATGATGGATCAAATTGTTGTGTCAATAAGCCTATTACTAGTCAAGTTATCATTAGTTAGGTGTAAGTTGTTCTGAGTACTTGTTAGCCAGTACTTTCACCAAGTTAACCATAACCGCGGAAAACACGGCTTCTCGAGAAGATTTATCCCTGCAGGGGTGCACCAATTTGGCCGTACACGTAAGAATATCCCGCCAGGATGGAAATGCACTTCCACCAAGCGAGGCACTCTACACAACTCAACTCTTCTTCGCATCAAGCCCAAAGCACCACGTGCTGTGCGTGCGCGGCTAATCGAGCCCCACGAAGAAAAGGGGACCCTCATAGAACTGGAAGACCACGCCGCCCGAAATGCCGACTACAAAAGTTCCACCCTGGCCTCGGGTTCGTACCTGCATATGCGTGCATCAAATGGAAAGCCCGAACTAAGTGTGGTGATTTGGACGAGATGCGAATCGAATCAAATTGAGGGGGGCGCCCATACACGCTTCCCACATGCGGATAGTGCGCTCATCATGGATCAGTAGACAAGACCCTTTTCCTATTAGGGTCGACACTAGCAGGCCTCAAAACCACGCCGGGCCTCCTGCCGGTGCCTTATCAGCAAATTTTTATTACCTCAATTAACAGATTGTTGTTTAACATCGAGCCCCAGAATATAAGCAGATATGATAGCAGAAAGTAACTGATAACAGACTCGAGCAAAACAACCCTAAGCATGCTAGTAAGACACGGGCCCAAGCAACGGGGTTTTAGGACTGGAGGTGAGGCAATATCAGGGTTCAGGGTATCATGTGATAGGTTCGTAACAGAAGCAACGATACATAGGGCTAGCAAATATAGACAACGGAAAGTATCGGTAACCAATGTTGAAAGGAACACAATGGTTCATGTGAGTGATAACTTGCCTGCAAACCCAGCAGCCGGGTACTGAGCTAGATCCTCAGAAGGGGTGTCGTAAAGATCGTCGGTATCAACGTCGTCGTCTATCCAAGAAGAAGCAAGCAAACAATACAGGAAAAATAAACAATCAATATCATGGCATAGTGCACCATCATGGGATGATGCATGTCAAGTTAATAGATGCATCAAAATAACCTAATTGACATGGTAACACAATTTAAATGGAGACATATGCAATTTTGAGTTGCATATGAAAAGCCCATGGATTTTTGGTTAGATTATTTGTTTTCCAACTAATCAACAGGTGCTAGTGGTTTAGTATGATGCATGCATGAGGAAAACAACAAAATAACAACATTAGAACAAATTTGAAATGAGGTTTAGCAATTTAGAATTTTATTTATTAATTTAGGGAATTTTTGGTGCCTTAAAGGTGACACACAAGTATTTGTTGTTTTCAACCATTTAAATTGTTCAAAACAAATAACTAAATTCATATTTGAAAAGATCATGAAATTTTGGGTGGATTACATGTTTCAAATATTGAAAAAGGCATTATGATGAATTTATTATGACTTAAACAAATTAAACAAGTTTTAAATGAATTTAAAACAAGTTTGAATATTATTTGAATTTTATTTGCCTCACAACATAATTTCAAATTCACATTTGAAAAGTTCACACTTTGATGGTTTGAAAACATATTTTGCATGTTCAAAAATATTTTATTTTGAGCAAGTTATGATTTTATCAAATTTAAATGAATTAAACAAGTATTAAATTATTTAGGCAATTTAAATTATTCAAACCATGAAACAAAATTTATATTTGATAAGGTTATTTGAAATAGCATGGAAAACATATTTTATTTGCATTTATTGGATTAGGAATGAAATAGTTATGGAATTTAGAAATTTGCATTTGAATTATTTGAATTCAAATTTGAATTGCATTTTGAAAATTCAAAACAGGGAACAAATGGCATAGTTGGATAGACAATTTAATTTGGAACAATAAACATATTTAACTTTTATTATTTAGAGTTATATTTTGAAAGTTATTAACAAATTAAAATTGAGGACTAATCTGTAATTAAAAAGGTTCTATTTTGAGAACAGAAAAGTGCAGAAACTTTTATTACTGCGCTGCTGTCTACCCCTAGCCACTGCCCGTGGGCCAGGGGCCAGCGTGTCGCGCGCGCGCACGCGTGGCAGTGAGGCCCGCTGACGGGTGGGGCTTGGTTGTCAGACATGCTCGCAAAAAAGTGTGGGTTTTCACCCGCGGAGCCGTGGCTCGAACTCGGGACCTGAGGGCGCGCTAGCTAGGGTGCAACCAGTACGGTGGCTTCGTCAGATTTGACAGAAGCAACGCTGCAGTAAGGTTGTACTTCAAACGCGTGGGTTAACTGAATTTCGCTGACGACCAAATCCATCCGCGACTGAACAGAAACAACGCTGCTCGCCGGCGTTGAACAACACGGCCGTGCTCGTGCTGCTGCGAGTGGGTGTGGTAGACGTGCACGGTGATGTGTGGCTTGCGAATCAACAGAGAGGGAGGAGGGAACGGATGCCACGGAGGCTCACCGGAAGATGGTCGCGGTTGCAGAGCTCGGGAAGACGGCGGCGACCGCGGCGTGGACGAGGACGGCGGGGAAGATCCAGGGGGTCACCGGGGCTGCTCTGGTGTCTAAACTGACGAGGAGAAGGTGGAGGTTCGATTTCTGGTTAGCCCGCGAGGAATCGAGCGTTGACGGAGGCGTGCATCGTCGAGGTTCAGAGAGGTGGTCGCCGGAGGGAGCTTCAGAGAGGGGAGCTCGAGCAGAGAGAGGGTGAGCGGCGGCGCTAGCGAGGGGAGGAGGAAACCTAGGGGCTAGGGTGCAGCAAAGAGGGTCCAGGGGGTGTTTATAGGGCCAGAGGGGCTCGGATCGCCGTCGGGTGGTCGTCGATGCCGCCGTGGCGCTCCGGATGGACGCCGTACAGGAGGGTGACGACGGAATAGAAGAGAGAAAAAAAACGAAACGTTTTTCTACGGGGATAATGGGCTGGGCTGCGCTGCGGAAGAAAAACGAGGAGGAGGGAAGGAGAAGTGGGCTGGGCGCAGCCCAGTCTCTGTTGGCGCCAAAATTTGATTTTTTTGATTTTTCTTTCTCCTTTTTTTTTGCTGAAAAGTAATTGGAAGCATTTGATAGTTTTAAACTTAGTGAGAAATTTGGAAAAAATTTGGGTAACCTTTTTAGGTCATTTGCAAACAGGTTTTAACTTTTATTTTCAAAAAGGTTGAATTTTGTTTGCTGTTTGAATTTAAACCAAGTTTGGGTGAAATTTTTAATATTAAGTGATCATTAATAAAAACCAACTTTTAAAATAGGGTAACCCCTATGTTAATTATAACCCATTGATTAAATTTGTTTTATAATTTGCATGGATTCAAAATGGTTGCTGTTTGATGCTTGATTTGAATTTTTAAATGTGTTTTTGGAATTTAAATGATTGATTTAAAACCATCCTTTTAACAAGTGATCAACATGGAATGAAATGAAACAAATTGGTTGTTTTTATTTGTGATTTTTATTTCAAATGTTGTAACAGAGCAAGTATGAAACAAACATTTGAATAAGGTTTGAATTTGAAATGATTTGGAATTAATTGATTGAATTAATTGTTTGATTAAAACCAACAATTTAATAATTGATCATTATGGAACTAAATGAAAACAATTTAGGTTTTGATTTGCATTTCTTTATTTGAAAAAGATTTTAACATGACAAGTATGAAATAAACATTTGAAATTGTTTGAGTTTCATTATGAAACAAAGGTAAAACAGATGCAAACAGAAATGAAACAAATGCAACAACATGATGATATGATGCAATACTTTAATAAACATGCAACAAACATTCTAAGGGGATGGTTTTCATACTTGGGATGTTACAAAACGCCCCCCTTGAAGGAATCGCGCCCCGAGATTCCTACTGAGAAATGAAAAGGCCCGGATACTTCTTGCGAAGATCCTCTTCGGTCTCCCACGTTGCCTCTTTATCGGAATGATGCGACCACTGCACTTTCAAGAACTTGGTGCTCTTGTTGCGAGTCTTACGCTCGGTCTCATCGAGAATACGAACATGGTGCTCCTCATAAGATAGATCATCTTGCAGTTCAATGGAATCATGATCAACTGCACGATCTGGATCCTTGAAGCACTTCTTGAGTTGTGAGACGTGAAACACATCGTGCACCTTGGATAGTTTTTCTGGAAGTTCAAGACGATAAGCATTTTTCGCACGCCTTGAGAGAATGTTGAAAGGACCAATGTATCTTGGTGCCGGTTTTCCTTTCACACCAAAACGATGAGTGCCTCTGAGGGGAGTTACACGGAGATATGCCTTGTCACCAGGTGCATAGATCATATCCCTGTGCTTGCTATCATAATAGCTCTTCTGACGAGACTGAGCAATCCTGAGATTGTCACGAATGATACGAACTTTCTCCTCGGCTTCCTTAACAATGTCAGGGCCTAAGAGTGAAAGTTCACCAGCTCCAGACCAATTGATTGGACTCCTGCATCTGCGACCATACAGTGCCTCAAATGGTGCCATGCCTAGGCTTGCCTGGTAGCTGTTGTTGTAGGAGAATTCAGCATATGGAAGGCAATCCTCCCATTTCATGCCAAAGGAGAGACCACATGCTCTGAGCATATCCTCGAGAATCTGATTGACTCTTTCGACTTGCCCCTGAGACTGAGGGTGATAAGCTGTGCTGAACAGAAGTTTGGTGCCCAATGCTTCTTGAAAACTCTTCCAGAAATGAGAAGTGAAGATACTTCCACGGTCTGAGCTTATTTCCAATGGAACACCATGAAGAGGAACAACCTTTGCTGTGTAGAGCTCTGCTAACTGGCTAGCTGAGATAGTTTCCTTGACAGCAAAGAAGTGAGCTACCTTAGTGAGACGATCAATAACAACGAAGATTGCATCGTTGCCCTTTTTGGACTTTGGAAACCCAGTAACGAAGTCCATTTCAATCATGTCCCACTTCCACTCAGGAATTTTCAGAGGTTGGAGTAGACCTGCTGTTTTCTGATGGACTGTCTTAACACGTTGACAAACGTCGCATTCAGAAACGTATTGAGCAATTTCACGTTTCATGCCAGGCCACCAATACAGAGTCTTGAGATCCTGGTACATCTTTGTACTTCCAGGGTGGATGGAGAGAGGAGTTTCATGAGCCTCCTTGAGAATGATATCTTTGAGACTTTGAACTTGAGGAACTGCAATGCGTCCTTCAAAGAACACAGTTCCTTTGTCATCAACTGAGAAAGACTTGAATTTCTCCTTGCCTTCCTTGATGTGCTCAACCATCTTCTTGATTTCAGTATCACGAAGTTGTTCAGAACGAATCTTGTCCTCGAGAGTTGGACTGGCTGTCAAGCTAGCAAGGTAGCCTTGAGGAACAAGACCAAGGTTCAGCTTCTGGAATTCTTCATGAAGTGGAGGTTGGCTTTCCATGATCATGAGATTATTGCAATATGACTTGCGACTGAGAGCATCGGCCATAACATTAGCCTTGCCTGGAGTGTAAGAAATGGTGAGATCAAAGTCCTTAATCTTTTCAATCCATCTCCTTTGCCTGAGGTTTAGATCTGGTTGAGTGAAGATGTATTTCAGACTCTTATGATCGGAAAAGATTTCAGTTTTGTTACCCAACAAGTATTGTCTCCATTTCTTGAGGGCAAACTCAACTGCTGCAAGTTCAAAATCATGTGTGGGATAGTTTTGCTCATGTGGATTCAACTGACGTGAAGCATAAGCCACAACTTGGCGTTCTTGCATAAGAACTGCACCTAGACCTTGGAGAGATGCATCACAGAATATCTGGAAAGGTTTGGTAGTATCTGGGCCAACCAGAACTGGGGTGGAAGTGAGTTTAGTCTTCAGGAGATTGAAAATCTCATCACATTGTGGAGTCCAAACGAACTTCTTGTCCTTCTTTGTAAGATCAGTGAGAGGTTTGGCAATCTTGGAAAAGTTTTGGACGAAACGACGGCAATAGCTAGCCAAGCCAAGAAAACTTCTGACTTGCTTCACCGTCTTAGGAGGTTTCCAATCAACAATTGCTTTAACCTTTTCTGGATCAATGGCTATGCCCTTGGCAGAGATGACATGACCAAGATAAGCAACTTCTGGAATCCAGAACTCACATTTGGAGAACTTGGCATACAGACGATGCTCGCGAAGTTTCATGAGAGTGAGACGAAGGTGTTCTCCATGCTCTTCCTCAGATTTTGAGTAGACCAGAATATCATCGAGATATACCACAACGAACTTGTCGAGGTATTCATGGAAGAAAGAATTCATGAGTCTTGAGAACGTTGCCGGTGCATTGGTGAGACCAAATGACATGACGGTGTATTCATATAGACCGTACCGAGTGGTGAAAGCTGTTTTAGGAATATCTTCCTTTCTGATCTTTATCTGATGGTAACCCATCCTCAAGTCCAACTTTGAGAATATTGAGGCTCCAGCAAGTTGATCAAAAAGATCATCGATACGAGGAATTGGATACTTGTTTTTGATAGTTTTCTCGTTGAGAGGACGATAGTCAACCACGAGTCTTTTTGTTTGATCCTTCTTGGCAACAAACAGAGTTGGGCAACCCCAAGCGGAAGAACTAGGTTGAATGTAACCTTTCTCCATGTACATATCGATTTTCTCCTTCAACAATTTCAGTTCAGGAGGAGCTATCTTGTATGGATGCTTAGAGATTGGAGCAGTACCTGGTTCAAGCTCGATCACGAACTCAACTGCTCTGTCCGGAGGCATCCCTGGCAACTCTTCTGGAAAGACGTCAGGGAATTCACAAACCACCGGAACATTTTCAAGTAGAGGTAGAGGTTTAACATCGAGAGTGTACAGCTGAATAGAACTTGATTCACTTGGAGAATAGACTATCTGGCCAGACGGGTGGAACAGAGTTATTGACTTCTTAGCACAATCAATCGTAGCTTTATTGGCCTTCAACCAATCCATGCCAAGGATGACATCAATGTCAGAATTGCCAAGAAGAATGAGGGAAGCAAGGAATATGTGACCTCCAATCAAGATCTGATTCTCATGACTGATCTTGGAAGTTTGCATAGTTGCTCCAGGGGAGTTTACTACTAGCGGGGAACCCAAACCAATAAAGGGGAGCTTAATTGCTGTCGCAAAGATCTTTGACACAAAAGAATGCGATGCTCCGGTATAAAACAACACTTTAGCTGGGTTAGAGTTTACGGGGAATGTACCGAGAACGACGTCAGCAGCTTCCTCAGCTTTGTCGGCCTTGATATGATTCACCCTCGCGGTCCTCCCGACAGGCCTGTTGTTGGAGTTGAAGGCTTTAGCCGGGGGAGCACGAACCATTGCCTGGTTGGTGTTGGGGCGAGGAGGTGGTGGAGGTAGCTGCCTCTGAGTGCACTTATCAGCATAGTGTCCAGTCTGCTTGCATTTGAAGCAAGTGACGACACGAGGTGCATCTGGCCTTGGCTGCCCCATTGAGAACCTCTGAGCCTGCATCTGAGCTGGGTTGGGTGGGCGGGAAGCGAAGCCTTGAGAAGCTTGGGCATATGGAGCCCTAGTGACAGCACCATTTGGCACCCAGATGCGGCGCTTCTGCGGAGGGGTGGTCATGTTGGAGGAGGAACCACCCTCACGTGAGTGCTTGCGCGACTCTTCGAACGCCTTGCGCCCATTCTCCTCATTGAGCGCTGTGTTCACGAGCTCCTCGAAGTCCTTGCACTTGATGTTGGTGAGAGCGTACTTCAGTTCCGGGTTAAAACCTCGGCGGAACCTTGCCATCTTCTTGGCCTCAGTGGACACCTCATCACCAGCATAACGAGCGAGGCGATTGAACTCATTCTGGTAGCCAATGACGTCCAGCTTGCCCTGCTTAAGAGAGCAAAACTCTTCACGCATCCTTTCCATGAGACCATCTGGGATGTGGTGCTTCAGGAAGGCATCCTTGAAACAACCCCAGGTGATAGGGTATCCAGCTCTCATGGTCTGGTAGTCCCCCACCAAGTGGCTGCCTGACCCTTCAGTAGGTAGGTGGCATACTTGACTTTATCCTCCTCAGCAACGTGAGCAATGTCCAGAGCCCTGGCCATCTCCCGGATCCAGTCATCAGCATCCAGAGGCTCACGTGTTGCCACGAAAGTTCTCGGCCCCAGACTCAGAAACTCCTTGATGCTGACTCGCGGAGCATTCTGGTTGTTGTGCTGGTTAGCCTGGATCTGGGCCATCTGAGTCACGACCTGAGTCATCTGAGTCAACAGCTCCGTGAGCGGAGGTGGTTCAGGCGGGTTGCTCCTTGTTGGCGGCATCCTGAATAGACATGCATTTTAGCACAACAACAGAAAAGGATAGACTTGGTAACCGAAAGAGAGATTATTCCGACGCATGAATAGATAACCAACAGGTACATCATCACATGTTCAAATACATCAGAATATCCAACAGACCAATACATGGTTCGAAAGCCAAAGGATAACTAAACATAGCTATGAATGGATACATCGGTACTCCCATGCTCATCACGCAGGACGACGGTGAGTAGTACGACGAGAGATACGGTGAGGAGGAATCCCACGGAAGTAGGTAGAACGACGATCCACGTAGATCGGGACTGCTCTGAGAGCGACTCTCGGTGTGGTGAAGTAGAAAGCGTCGTCTCCCTGTGCTCCAAAGCGTGGAATCCCAGTGTAACCAGCTCCGAGGTTGAGGAGTGGACCTCTGATCGGCTCGTAACCTCCAGCATCTGGCAAACTACGTCCAACTGTCTGATGGAAACGTGCAAAGCGCTCATCTCCAACAAAGTCTGTGGTGTACGTAGCCAGACGAGTCAAAGCAAGGTAGAGCTGCTCCCTGACTGAGGCCAACTCCTGAGAAAGTGTGGTGGCAACAGCGTCACTGTGCCTCACAAACTAAGCGGTGGTGTGCAGCCTGGTGTTATCATGCTCGTAGACATCCAGGTTGTCGTAGAGGGTGAAGTGAGCTCCCGCTGAAGTGATGTAACCACGGGGGATGTGGCGATAGATAGAATCGTCAAACCCCCAGTAGTCAGCACGGAGGACGGTGAGACTCACGTAAGCTGCCTGCTGCACGACCATATCCACTGTGGAACCTACTGCCTCGTAGCGGTGAACAACGCTCCTGCCATCATCTGACAGAATGTAGACGATAGCCTGGTAGTAGGTCTGGTCAAACTCTCGCTGCTGCTCGTAGACTTGGTACTCTGGTGCCCAATGGAACCCCAGATAAGTGACCATGTCTCTCAGCATCTCCGGATAACCGGCGGTGCTCTCACAACGAGTCATCCGAACCACCTGCGGGAAGAACCTGAGATCCATCTGCAGATGATTTGGGAGGTTTTGATTAGACGCCGGTAGAAGAACTGAAGTGGAAAGTAACAACAAGGTTCAACAGACGAAAAGAATGTTGAGAAGAACAGGATATCGAAGCAACAACGGGAAACACGAGACCAAAAACTCCTGAGGTACTACGGAAAACCCCATCCGGGCTTCTAAAGGATCAATATCTACTGCTTAAGGGATAGAGGATTTGCTTCCGGGGCTTACACGCCTCCGTTCTCAATCATGAGTAGGCAACATGATAAATCATGTTACAACCACCTCCATTCCTATGGTCTAGTAGATATAACTATCCTTGAGAAACCAGGATACGTGAAATCCTAACTTGAAAGTTTAGGTGAGAAGGGAAAATAACGTTGCACTTCCTTACCAGAAAAGGGTGGGTGGGTGGGGAAAGAAGAAAAATGGCAGAATTCCTACTCTCACGTTTCATTTTTCCTATATAGCTACAAAAATAGTTTTTAGACTCAACTGCGACCAGTAAAAGGGATCCTACAGGCAGACAGGCTCTGATACCATTTGTCGCACCCGGACTTCTAGGGGATACTCACCGTACGAACTGAACAGTATTTTGATTGGATTACGGGGCTTACCGGCACCCGCATCTCTTACGAGTAGGCCAACACTTATGTGTGACAACCAATCTTTACTATTCACCGTCGATGTAAACTAACCCGTAGAAATTAGGACACTACCATTGACGTACTTCATACCATACACACATGGTACGTCAACGGCTTTGAACAAGATGATAACATAACATATCTCTAAGACACAAAAGATTGAAATAAGTTGCAACTGGCCCTCACTAGGGCAGAGAATAGCAAATACAATCATCCAGAGGACACATGTCCCAACATAACATCATTACAACTCAGCGGAAGCATTCAAAGGGGTCTGAGTACAGACAAGTCCAAATAGGCTTAAGAAGCCGGGAATAAAAAGAAAACGGAGCCCATCCACGATGTCTCGGATCCTGCCCGGGTCTGCTAACTACTCGTCAGCAGCCTCGTCAAACTCCACGTAGTAGCCGTCACCTGGATCCTCGTAAGCGTAGTCTGCGGAAACCACAGCCCCAAAGGGGTCAGTACATAGACGTACTGGCAAGCAAGACTCACAGTTCACCAAAGTGTAGCCCGTCAACACCAAGCACAGATGCCTTGGGATCAACGGAAGAAGAGGGATATAAAA
Source organism: Alopecurus myosuroides (assembly GCA_028641055.1). NCBI lineage: Eukaryota > Viridiplantae > Streptophyta > Magnoliopsida > Poales > Poaceae > Alopecurus > Alopecurus myosuroides. Next base: position 323,709,365 of record CM054058.1, read on the forward strand.
TGTTGCAACTGGCTGCACTAACCAACTACAGAACAAACTACAACTTCCGGGTATCAGAAAGGGGATAAGATAGCGTATCGTAACCAACTATAGCTAACCACCAAACAAAACCCATCCTGGATCTCGCCCCTTATCCAAAGAAGCAATCCGAGGATAACTCACACAGTTGAAATAATGATGGATCAAATTGTTGTGTCAATAAGCCTATTACTAGTCAAGTTATCATTAGTTAGGTGTAAGTTGTTCTGAGTACTTGTTAGCCAGTACTTTCACCAAGTTAACCATAACCGCGGAAAACACGGCTTCTCGAGAAGATTTATCCCTGCAGGGGTGCACCAATTTGGCCGTACACGTAAGAATATCCCGCCAGGACGGAAATGCACTTCCACCAAGCGAGGCACTCTACACAACTCAACTCTTCTTCGCATCAAGCCCAAAGCACCACGTGCTGTGCGTGCACGGCTAATCGAGCCCCACGAAGAAAAGGGGACCCTCATAGCACTGGAAGACCACGCCGCCCTAAATGCCGACTACAAAAGTTCCACCCTGGCCTCGGGTTCGTACCTGCATATGCGTGCATCAAATGGAAAGCCCGAACTAAGTGTGGTGATTTGGACGAGATGCGAATCGAATCAAATTGAGGGGGGCGCCCATACACGCTTCCCACATGCGGATAGTGCGCTCATCATGGATCAGTAGACAAGACCCTTTTCCTATTAGGGTCGACCCTAGCAGGCCTCAAAACCACGCCGGGCCTCCTGCCGACGCCTTATCAGCAAATTTTTATTACCTCAATTAACAGATTGTTGTTTAACATCGAGCCCCAGAATATAAGCAGATATGATAGCAGAAAGTAACTGATAACAGACTCGAGCAAAACAACCCTAAGCATGCTAGTAAGACACGGGCCCAAGCAACGGGGTTTTAGGACTGGAGGTGAGGCAATATCAGGGTTCAGGGTATCATGTGATAGGTTCGTAACAGAAGCAACGATACATAGGGCTAGCAAATATAGACAACGGAAAGTATCGGTAACCAATGTTGAAAGGAACACAATGGTTCATGTGAGTGATAACTTGCCTGCAAACCCAGCAGCCGGGTACTGAGCTAGATCCTCAGAAGGGGTGTCGTAAAGATCGTCGGTATCAACGTCGTCGTCTATCCGAGAAGAAGCAAGCAAACAATATAGGAAAAATAAACAATCAATATCATGGCATAGTGCACCATCATGGGATGATGCATGTCAAGTTAATAGATGCATCAAAATAACCTAATTGACACGATAACACAATTTAAATGGACACATATGCAATTTTGAGTTGCATATGAAAAGCCCATGGATTTTTGGTTAGATTATTTGTTTTCCAACTAATCAACAGGTGCTAGTGGTTTAGTATGATGCATGCATGAGGAAAACAACAAAATAACAACATTAGAACCAATTTGAAATGAGGTTTAGCAATTTAGAATTTTATTTATTAATTTAGGGAATTTTTGGTGCCTTAAAGGTGACACACAAGTATTTGTTGTTTTCAACCATTTAAATTGTTCAAAACAAATATCTAAATTCATATTTGAAAAGATCATGAATTTTTGGGTGGATTACATGTTTCAAATATTGAAAAAGGCATTATGATGAATTTATTATGACTTAAACAAATTAAACAAGTTTTAAATGAATTTAAAACAAGTTTGAATATTATTTGAATTTTATTTGCCTCACAACATAATTTCAAATTCACATTTGAAAAGTTCACACTTTGATGGTTTGAAAACATATTTTGCATGTTCAAAAATATTTTATTTTGAGCAAGTTATGATTTTATCAAATTTAAATGAATTAAACAAGTATTAAATTATTTAGGCAATTTAAATTATTCAAACCATGAAACAAAATTTATATTTGATAAGGTTATTTGAAATAGCATGGAAACCATATTTTATTTGCATTTATTGGATTAGGAATGAAATAGTTATGGAATTTAGAAATTTGCATTTGAATTATTTGAATTCAAATTTGAATTGCATTTTGAAAATTCAAAACAGGGAACAAATGGCATAGTTGGATAGACAATTTAATTTGGAACAATAAACATATTTAACTTTTATTATTTAGAGTTATATTTTGAAAGTTATTAACAAATTAAAATTGAGGACTAATCTGTAATTAAAAAGGTTCTATTTTGAAAACAGAAAAGTGCAGAAACTTTTATTACTGCGCTGTTGTCTACCCCTAGCCACTGCCCGTGGGCCAGGGGCCAGCGTGGCGCGCGCGCGCACGCGTGGCAGTGAGGCCCGCTGACGGGTGGGGCTTGGTTGTCAGACATGCTCGCGAAAAAGTGTGGGTTTTTACCCGCGGAGCCGTGGCTCGAACTCGGGACCTGAGGGCGCGCTAGCTAGGGTGCAACCAGTACGGTGGCTTCGTCAGATTTGACAGAAGCAACGCTGCAGTAAGGTTGTACTTCAAACGCGTGGGTTAACTGAATTTCGCTGACGACCAAATCCATCCGCGACTGAACAGAAACAACGCTGCTCGCCGGCGTTGAACAACACAGCCGTGCTCGTGCTGCTGCGAGTGGGTGTGGTAGACGTGCACGGTGCTGTGTGGCTTGCGAATCAACAGAGAGGGAGGAGGGAACGGATGCCACGGAGGCTCAACGGAAGATGGTCGCGGTTGCAGAGCTCGGGAAGACGGCGGCGACCGCGGCGTGGACGAGGACGGCGGGGAAGATCCAGGGGGTCACCGGGGCTGCTCTGGTGTCTAAACTGACGAGGAGAAGGTGGAGGTTCGATTTCTGGTTAGCCCGCGAGGAATCGAGCGTTGACGGAGGCGTGCATCGTCGAGGTTCAGAGAGGTGGTCGCCGGAGGGAGCTTCCGAGAGGGGAGCTCGAGCAGAGAGAGGGTGAGCGGCGGCGCTAGCGAGGGGAGGAGGAAACCTAGGGGCTAGGGTGCAGCAGAGAGGGTCCAGGGGGTGTTTATAGGGCCAGAGGGGCTCGGATCGCCGTCGGGTGGTCGTCGATGCCGCCGTGGCGCTCCGGATGGACGCCGTAAAGGAACACAGTGGTTCATGCGAGTGATAACTTGCCTGCAAACCCAGTAGCCTGGTACTGAGCTAACTCCTTAGAAGGGATGTCGTAAGTATCGTCGGTCTCAACATCGTCGTGTATCCGAGAAGAAGCAAACAAACAAGGCAGAAAGATAAACAATCAATATCATGGCATTGTGCACAATCAAAGATGATGCATGTCAAGTTAATGGTTGCATCAAAATAAACTAGTTGACAAGATAGAAACAGGATTAAATGGACCCACATGCAATTGGATTGCATATGGAAAGCCCATGAATTATGGTTGAATTAATTGTTTTACAACTAATCATTATATGAAGTGGATTAGCATGATGCATGGATGAGGAAAACAGAAAAATAACAACAATAGAACCAAATGGGAATAAGGTTTAACAAGTTTAGAAATTCAGTTATTAAGTTATGGAATTTTGGTTTCTTAAAGGTGTCACACAATCATTTGTTGTTTTCATCAAGTTAAATTGTTCAAAACAGAAAACAAAGTTTATATTTGGAAAGAGCGTTTAATTTTGCATGGAAAACATATTTCATTTGTTGAAATTGGATTTAAAATGAGCAAGTTATGAATTTTGCAAATTTAAGGGAATTTGACAAGTTTTCAAGTTTTGCACCAATTTAAAATATTCAAAACAGTAAACAAATTTTATATTTGGATAGAACATTTAATTTGGTATTTAAAACATATAAAAAATGTTGGATTTGGAGTTAGGATGATTTATTTATGCAATTTCCAAAATATAGTGCAAATCTGCCATTTTTTATGATCTAGGGACTAGAAAAATATTTTCCAGGGCCTAGAATTAATTTCCAGGGGCCTATTGGTGAATTACTAGAAGTTCCACTACCAAACCCTTGCAAAAATAAAATTTTGTTTTATTGGTGGGAGGTGGGATTCGATCCCCCCACCTCTGGATTGCACAAGGGGAACCAAACCAGATGGGCTACTGCTGCTGCTGTTGGAAGGAAGGGGTTCTCAGGGGGGTTAAGGCTTCAGATCCGCATGGAGTTGTAATTGGAAAAAAAGGACAGAGAAAAGGGTGGGGATGGGGAGTTGAACCCACGACCTGAGGCTGTTCTGCGCGCGGCTGGAGCCAGTAGGGTGTGCGGGCACTTGTTGATAGGAAGGGAAACATGGGGGGGTTAAGGTACGGGCTCGGGATGTTTTTCTTCAGAAACTGCAACCGAACAGATACGTACAGTAGATCGACAGGCCATGGCCATCGGCCTGATACTCGCCGGAGGGGAACTAGGGGGGCGCCGGGCGGTTGGAGGAGAGGCGAGGGGATGGAGGGGAAAGGGATCGTGGGCCTCACCTTCGTGCGTCTGGAGGCGAGGCGGTCGAGTCGGTGCAGGCAGCAGCGCTGCAGCAGGGTGACGGGCCGGCGACGAAACGGCGATGGCGGCGGCGCAGTGGGCAGTCCCCGCCCCTGGCGTGAGGTGGAGGAGGGAGAGGGGACTTGGGCGTTTCCATTCCCGCGGCTGGCGCGGCCGGAGGGGCCCCGGATGGCCGGCGACCACCGGAGTTGGAGGAGCTCGGGTGAGGTGTTCAGGTTCAGTAAAGGTTACAGAGGGAAATCGAGCAGAGGAGGAAGAGGAAGGATGGCGGCTGGACTAGGGTAGAGGGGGATTAGGGTTCACGAGGTGGTCTCGGTGGGGATTATAAGAGGGAGGAGGGTACTGGTACGGCATCACATCGAGCGAGGGAGGAGGAATCGTGTGGTACTGAACGTGTTCGTACCAAAGGTAGAAGACGACAAGGAGTGGAGGAGGGGTTGGGCCAAGGGTTAGATGGGCTGGGTTGGGGGGTGTAGCTGCTGCTCCCTCTTCCCTTTGCAATTTTATTTTTTTTCTGTTTTATATTTTTTTGTAGATTGCTTTTGGAAGAAAAAGTTAAGGTTTTAGTTAGCAAAAATTACAGAAAAATTAGTTTAGCCTTGTTATGTAATTAGAAACCATATTGTAAGATTGGATTTCAAAAATTGAGATTTGAGATGATAGTTTGCATTGAAACCAAATTTAGAGGAATTTTAATAGTAATAAACCATTAAGAATTCTTGCATTTGAATAGGGTTACCCCTAGGGTTTTTAGACTGATTTAAGGAGGGCAATTGTTTGGTGAGTTTTATGGTTTCAAAAGGTACTGACTTTTAAGGATTGGTTTGAGATGGAAAATAATTTAGGAGTTAATGATTTGAACCAGTTGATTGGAATATTGGTTTGATTAAAACCAACACTTTTATAAGTGGGATTATTGGAAAACAATTAGGGTTTTGATTTGGAAACAACTATTTGGATGTTGGTTTGGAATTTCAAATGGAAAACCAATTGAATTTGAAAAGGGTTTGATTATTGGATGCATTTTTATAGAAATAAAACAATAGTTTGGAATCACACTTTAATGGAAACAAATAATTGTTTTATTTTGAAATATCTTTTTAGAAATTGTAACATCACAAGGATGAAACAAAAGGTTTGAAATTTGAGTTGAAATTCAAATAGAAAACAAAGGAAAACAAAGGAAAACAGTTGGAAAACAACTGAAAACAGAGGAAAACAAATGGAAAACAAACAAAACAAATGCAATCAACATGATGCCATGATGCAAAACATAAAATAACAGAGAGCAAAACATTCTAAAGGCTATTTTTCAGACTTGGGATGTTACACCTCCCGACGCCGCTGCCGGCTGTAGACGTATAAGTCTCGGTTTTCTCCAGCTATGGTAGGGTTTCAGCGCAGAGGGGGCTCCGGAGCATCGGAATGCAACCAAATGTCAGGTGGTTACATATCACATGTGCCCAAGTGTTTTTTTGGGTCTTAGATGTCCAAGATCCCACTCTGGTATGTGGCCGAGTTCACGGACGTATGCTTCTCTCTTATGATTTTATGGGATTATAGGTGGAAACTCTAGTATCGGAGGAAATAGAGGAGATATAAGAGTTGTGGAGTAATTTTTTGTTTTCCCTTGGGGCTACCCTAACACAAACAATCATCTAGTTTCACTTTTCTACCCCCTCCCGATGCCGTTACCGGTTGTAGACGTATAAGTCTGGGTTTTGTCCAGTGGGGCTAGGCTTTCACCGGAGAGGGGGCTGTAGAGCATCGGAATGACACCAAATGATAGGTGGTTCCATATCACATGTTCCAAAGTGTGTTTTTGGTCGTAGATATCCAAGATCCTACTCCGGTATGTGGGCGGGTTCACGGACGTATGCTTCTCTCTAGTGGTATTACGGGTTTATAAGTGGAGACTCCCGTATCGGGGGAAACAGAGGAGATCTTTGTAAGAGTTGTGGAGTAACTTTGTTTTTGTTGTCCCTTGCGGCCACCCTAACGCAACCAAGCATATAGTTGCACTTTTCTACCCCCTCCCGACGCCGTTACCGGCTGTAGACTTATAAGTCTGGATTTTCACCCAACAGGGCTAGGGTTTCACCGGAGAGGGGCCTCGAGAGCATCGAAATGCCACCAAATGGCAGGGGTTTCCATATCACATGTTCCCAAGTGTTTTTTTGGTCTTATATGTCCAATATCCTACTCCGGTATGTTGGCGGGTTCACTGACGTATGCTTCTCTCTTGTAATTTTATGGGTTTATAGGTGGAAACTCCCGTGTCGGAGGAAACGGCGGATATCTTTGCAAGAGTTGTGGAGTAACTTTGCTTTTGTTGTCCCTAGCGGCTACAAAAATACAACCAAGCATCTAGTTGTACTTTTCTACCCACTCCCGACACCGTTACCGGTTGTAGACTTATAAGTCTAGATTTTCTCCCAACGGGGCTATGGTTTCACCGGAGAGGGGCCTCCGGAGCATCGAAACGCCACCAAATGGCAGGGGGTTCCATATCACATGTTCCCAAGTGTGTTTTTGGTCTTGTATGTCCAAGATCCCACTCCAGTATGTGGGCGGGTTCACTCACGTATTCTTCTCTCTTGTGATTTTATTGGTTTATAGGTGGAAACTCCCGTGTCGGAGGAAACGGAGGAGATCTTTGCAAGAGTTGTGGAGTAACTTTGTTTTTCTTGTCCCTAGCGGATACCCTAACACAACCAAGCATATAGTTGCACTTTGCTACCCACTCGCGACGCCGTTACTGGCTGTAGACGTATAAGTCTGGGTTTCTCCAACGAGGCTAGGGTTTCACGGGAGAGGGGGCTGCGGAGCATCGGAATGCCACCAAATAACAGGTGGTTTCATATCACATTTTCCCAAGTGTGTTTTGTGTATTATTTCCAATATCCCACTCCGTTACGTGGGCGGGTTCACGGACGAATGCTTCTCTCTTGTGATGTTATAGGTTTATAGGTGGAAACTCCGGTATCGGAGGAAACAGAGGAGATATTTGCAAGAGTGGTGGAGTAATTTTGTTTTTGTTGTCCCTTGGGGCTACCCTAACACAAACAAGAATCTAGTTGCACTTTTCTACCCCCTCCCGACGCTGCTGCCGGCTGTAGATGTATAAGTTTGGGTCGTATGCTTCTCTGTTGTGATTGTATGGGATTATATGTGTTAGCTCACGTATCGGAGGAAACCGAGGAGATATTTCCAAGAGTCGTGGAGTAATTTTGTTTTTGTTTTCCCATGGGGCTACCCCAAAACAAAAAAGCATCTAGTTAAACTTTTCTACCCCCTGCTGACGCCATTACCGGTTGTAGACGTATAAGTCTAGGTTTTCTCCAGTGGGGCTAGGCTTTCACTTGAGAGGGGGCTACGGAGCATCGGAATGACACCAAATGATAGGTGGTTCCATATCACATGTTCCAAAGTGTGTTTTTGGTCTTAGATGTCCAAGATCCGACTCTGGTATGTGGGAGGGTTCACGGACGTATGCTTCTCTCTTCTGATATTACGGGTTTATAGGTGGAAATTCCCGTATCGGAGGAAACAGAGGGGATCTTTGCAAGAGTTGTGGAGTAACTTTGTTTTTGTTTTCCCTTGGGGCTACCCTAACACAACCAAGAAATATAGTTGCACTTTTCTACCCCCTCTCAATGCCTTTACCGACTGTAGACGTATAAGTTTGCATTTTCTCCAACGGGGCTAGGCTTTCACCAGAGAAGGGGCTCCGGAGCATCAAAATGCCACCAAATGGAAGGAGGTTCCATATCACATGTTCCCAAGTGTGTTTTGGGTCTTAGATATCCAATATCCCACTCCGGTATGTAGGCGGGTTCACTGACGTATGCTTCTATATCGTGAATTTATTGGTTTATAGGTGGAAACTCCCGTATCGGAGGAAACGGAGGAGATCTTTGCAAGAGTTGTGGAGTAACTTTGTTTTTGTTGTCCGTAGGGGCTACCCTGTCACGACACCGGACCCAAAGGTATACATACTGTTATGCGCTCCTAGTCATGGACCCACAAGGGCTTCAGGGTTACCAGCCCCGGCCGCAACAAACAACGGGTGGCAGACCGGATTCATCGGCACGCAGGCCGGATCACAACGGTACTACTACTCCTTGTGTCCATTCTAGTCATAACCAACTATGCATATCAAAGCGTCCACGAATCGTATGAAACAGAAAGAACGGGAGCAAAGCTATACAAAGATGCTATGTGTCCAGAAAGTGCAACAACACTCGAGGGTTACTGGGGTTACCTAGCCCCTGGCCGAATCCCATCGGCAGGCAGGCTCAGACATGGATCGTCGGCTCCACAACCCCTCGACTGCGACAACTATGCAGGCATAGCCAAAACTGTATAAAAATGAGCTCGAAACCAACAACCGATCAAAGCAGCACTCTAGACATGAAGTTTTACTAAACATGTGTTACTAGAGTAGCTGTACAAGCAGAGGTCACATGACCCAACATTACATCAGACAACGGAAGGCAAATTATGTTGCTAATCAACGAGAACCGAAAAGTCCTAAGAGGCCGCGACATAAGGCGACGTCCCATCCGATAGATTCCAGGCTGCTACCTGGGAAACCCAAACTACTCGTCGATGTCCACATTGAATCACCACCGATGTGAGATCTTCACCTGAACCAAATTTAAGAAAACCTAAGTACGGGAGGTACTCAACAAGACTTAGTTAACCTATCATATATCAGATGTCTTCAAAAAGGGTTTTATGAAGGCTATTTTGCATAAAGCAATCTTTGTTTTCCAAATCCAGGAAGAACACCACGTCTCATAGAATGTTTTCAAAACAGATGAGAAACTCAACTACTGTAATCATCATCTTTTTATCAACCGACATCATATCCCAACCTCTCACATGCTACAAGGATCACCCCTCTCGGTATCTCCGAGGAGGAACCCTTCAATCATTGTCAACATCTTTTACGCCACTTTCAAGTTATCTATGACCTCGTGTCTTCCACCAAGTCGTCCTTAACCGTGGACACGGCTTTCCGAAAGAATTATCCTTGCATGGTGGTACACTTTACCCACACGTACCATCCGACTCTTAACGCCACATGTACGCACCTTGGGAGCGCGGCAGACGGGTGGTTGGCCACAACCTTTACCTTGTCGAGCCCTATCCATGAGTCAACCCAAACATGGCCACCCCGTCAACAGGACGTTGGCCACCTCCTGACGGCACCTGTTCTGTGAGTCGAGATCAAGATCCGTGTACGTCCATAACTTGTCCCGGTCACACCCTAAACACCCCCAAATGGTTTTTGACTCACACGCGGATGGAACTCCCAAACTATGTGACTCACGGATAGAACCAAACAAGTTAGTTAGTCGAGCGCGGTCTGTTAGGACCTGCGTGTGGTTTCATGCTCTGTCTTGGTTTTCGCGGCGAGACCTTAATCCTAGGGCTGGCAAGTACAGGACAAACAACCACTTCCAAGTGGCCTCCCATCCAAGCCTTAGTCAGGTTAACCACCCAATGCTCATCTCACCACGTCATCATATCATACTAGGTTATCACAACTCGGATTCATCAATCGGATGGAGCAGAGGTAACAAACATGTATGATTAAGCGAAGCAGATACGAGGCTCTGGCGATGCGCACAAGCGAATCTATGGCGGCTAGGAGCAGTGGATCAGGATATTGAGGCAATGCGGTATATAGGTGAACTATATCTACTAGCATCAAATACTTTGGAATCGAATGCAAAGTACGAGATTCAAATGTTGTTCGAAAGCATATATGAGCAGATAAGAGGTTATGCTTGCCTTGGTTATAAGAAAACCAAATAAAGGCTTCTGGAATAAGTGCTTGACTTGTCGGTTAAGATCAAGTATTCTACTGAGGGGGAAACAACACTAAAAAGAGGAAGAACAATCAGCACATGGCATCGATGCAATGCACAATATGTATGCATGAGCAAGTTAATGCACTAAAATAAAGCCCTAAACATGTTCGATGGATTGCTAGGGCTCATATGTTAGTTATGCATTTTACTGAAATTATCCCGAAATAGACCCCGGAGGGCACTTCGGGCAATTCTGGAAGTAAGTACAATTTTAAAAGCTATAATGTTTTTGAAAACACCATAGCTAGATTGCATTTGTCATTTTGAGCAATTTGGTATATAACTTTTAATTTTCTAATTTTATTGAATAAAAACTTAATTTTCCATTTTAAATGAATTAAACAACATTAAATAATGTTCATTTTTGAACTTTGTCAAACATGTGTGAAAATGACATATTTGGGTAGAGTTCATTTTTCTCATCATTTCTATATATTTTTCACATTTTTCTGAATTATAAAACAGTAGTTATTGAATTATCAAAATTAATTACTTTTCTGTAATTATTAAACATTTATGGAAATAGAAAAACAGAAATATGACGTCACGATGACGCCGGGATGACGTCATCAATGGTCACCGAGACCCTGCCGGTGAGCAATTCGCTCGATCGAGCTCGAATTGGCGTGCGGGGTGTGGTGCATTCGGTTGAGGGCCTCAAGGGGAGCCTAGGGGTGGCGGCGGAAGGACCTTAAGGTCACCGGAGTTACTCCGGCGACCACCATCTGCGGCGGCGCATGGCGGCTCACGGTAGCAAGGAGATTCATAGGGGGAGGGAGCGACTGGAGTGGATGGGGAGGCTCACCAGCTCACAGGGAACACGCCGGTGTGGACGGGGAGGCGGAGAAACGTCAGAATCTACGGCGGCGAGCTCGGGGAGCCGCCGACCGGAGAGGAGGGAGAAGCCCGATTCGTCGGGTTTAAGCCGTCCCGTCTCACGCGAGTCATCATGGAGCTATAGGGGAGCATGACGGGGCTTCCTGGATGATCAATTCGAGTGAAGGAGGTCGGGGGCGACAGTGTGGAGCGACGGCCGAAGGGCTAGGGTTTCGTTCGTTCGTGGTAGAGAGGAAGAGTGAGCTCGAGGGAGAGGGGGGTTCTATGAGGTGGAGCGATCTGGACGTCTCCCAGGCGTCCTCATCCGTCGCGCAAGAGAGAGGCAGGAGGTGGCATCGCCACGCCGGCGAGCTGCCTGACTGTCTGCGCACGGAGGAAGAAGACAAAGGGCGTTTTTCGGATAACCCCCCTGAAACTTTACAAAAATTACCAGGAGGCCCTTTTCTCTTTTAAAAAACTGAACTGAAACAAAGTTTTGAGGACCTTTTTGGAATCAGAAAAATTGGCAAAAATAGTTTTTGGAAACCTTGTAAAATTTCCAACCAAACCATGTTTTTGTTTTCCAAATTTGAATTATTTTTTAAGTAAAAAATTTGGAAACCCACTTTAAGTATTATTTGTAGGATTTTTCTCAAACCATTTAAATTCACAATTTAAATTGTTTCAAACATGATTTAATTTTTTTTCATGCATGTATGAGATGAACACAACACCACACACCCTAGTTTAGCAAAATTGGGATGTTAAAAATCTACCCCCCTACAAGAATCTCGTCCCGAGATTCCCAAAGGAGAAAGAAAGAAGGAACACCGATTTTGAACGATCTTCTCGAACCTTACGGTTCTCTTCTTGAAGAGGTTGATCCGTAGCACTTGCGAAGATATCCAGTGGCTACACCTTAGTTAGGAGGGAAAAACTCGTAGGAATTGATCTTCACGAAGATCGAGTATCTCATGGGTAACTCATGACAGGAATGTTCATAAAGAACCTTTTGAGTTAACATGCGTGAAACACATCAAGATAGCGGAGGAAATAAGAGAAGGTTTCAAGTTTGTGGACGATGGTTCTTGAAAGGATTTAGAATATGAGATTTGCCCAATACTTTAAATCCTTTTGGAAAAGAAAGGTTGAACAACTTGTGACATCGAGATTTGTTCAAACAGAATACCAAGATGGAGAGGATGGTCTTGGAACACGACGTAAAATCCGTAGACGAGGGGAAACACAAGAAAACACTATAATTTGTGCGTCAAAGAAAATTTGATACATGATCATGTTCACTCCTCGGAGTAGAGACGGAAGAGGAAGGAACTTTCATTCCATCAAATTTTTGTAGAACATTGTCAAGAATCGGGATGTTACTTCACTGCAGAAGATGAGTAACCACGGGATGGTGGAACACAGTAATTAAGGAGGATATCTTGGTCACACCGTAAGGATGGGTAACCAACAGGGATTGAAACACCGGAAGGGAGTATGGAATTTCTTTCCTATGGTGGATTTGACGTAGCAATACGTTTACCACATGGTTAAGATCCCATGGATGAAGTGACTGACAAATTCACACAACGTGTGAGATGAACAGAATTTCAGGTACCATCAACTTGAAAAAGAGAACTGTTCAATGACGGTTACAAAACACCACGAGATGCTTCCATGATGAACTTGTTTCCACTAGAACATAGGTCTGTAGGATTGATAGAGAGACATTGAACAAACCAACTTCCAAGTTATCCTGGATGGTATAGATACCGATATCAAGCTTACGTTAAGCCTTCAATAGGTCATCAAGTGGATGTAGAACTCCGGTTTGGAAGAACGGAGAGGGAAACTTGTTAAGAACGAGCCATACAAGAATTCTCACGGAGAGTGGTTATTCTTTATGATTCAAAGGATTACAAAGTTAGACATTCCAGCTAATTGTGTCAACCACAACATCAACCATGCCGGATTCTGAAAAGACCTAATTCGATACCCTTGAGAAAACACCAACCATCATTGCTGCTTGAGATTCAGCTCTGGTTAGTGGGTTGAATAACTGAGACTCAACGTGTTTGGTTGAAGAGCTTGCACCGGTTACCAACGGGACAGATTTACTAGATTCTCAAGATATGGACTATGATGTCAAGCTTGAAAAGATGAGCGAGATTGCAGGACTGATGTATTGGCAACTTACGAAAGACGGTTGCACCTACATGGACTACTTGCAATGAAACACATCAAACTCCTTGTTGGGAAGACGGTCACAAAGATAACGAAGTTCTTGGACTTCTTCTCTTTTACGAACAATTAGTAGGTGGCTTGGTGTGGATGCAAACTTCTTCAATGAATGGAGGTAACAACCAACCATCTCAAGAGTAGACCACACATGCATGACCGAGGGATTATTCCTGAAGGGACAAGAAACTCTACTCGGATCCATGGCGACAACTTTCACCATAAGCACATGGACCGGAGAAAGTCACTTCGAACATCCAGAACACAAACTTTGTGAGGACAGAAAGATGGTTCTCAAAAGTTTCCAACATTAGTGCCAGTTGTTCAAAATGAACCTCTTGCAACTTGGGTAAATAGGAATGTCATCGATGGGCTCGAAAACACACTTATCAAGGTACTCCAAGCAGAGGGACTCATATGATATATGAACAAGGCAGATTATTGGTTAGAATAAAATACATGAAGGTGTACTCGGCAAAACACCATAAGTGAAAACATCATCAAGATAGTCCTTGAAGCTGAACTTGATCTGACGATAGCCCAAATCAAATCAAGGTAGGATGATAGCATGTCCACGAAGGAGATACTATCCTGCTTAACAAGGATGAGAACTAGACATCCCATTGCAAAGGAACAAGTTAGGATGAGCTTTTGTCTTTCAACTCCCCAATTTGTTGTTTAAGCTCAACCTACTAGTCCAGGATATCCAGCAGAGTTCTTGGAGAAAGGAGTAGTTCAAATACCCCTTTGTGTAGACATCACAGACATGTGAGAAACCTGGTGATACTTCTAGAGAGACAACCAGAATACCACAACCTACCGATATGCCTTGGAGTTCGAAAGAATCTTGCTTTTCAAAGCAACCGATATGATCTTGAGAGCTTCAGCATGAACCTAACTCTCTGACCAAGAATTTGCACAGGAATGAACGGATTTGGTAACACAGTCAACTTCAAAAATAGGTTGGGTGACCAGTAGTGCTAAGAAGGATACATAGGTTTCTTAAACTTTCAAAGCAATAAGAATTGCTCAGAATATCTGATGGACACATCTATACACACACCCAACCTTCTCGAGCATTTCATCTTGGAGGAAGGGGGAATGGAGACGTGGAGGAGCATCACTTGATCAATAAGGACATGAAAATCAGCACGATCTCTTGATATAGAAGAGTGTGACACTCGGAGGTAGAACCGAATAGAAGCTGATAAAACTTCCTTAATCTACGAAGTACAAAACTTTGATCTGTCCTAGAGATGAACGAGGTACTGGAGTTTGTTTCTCCTTACATCCCAAGGTGGAAGGTTTTGACGGAAAATAAGAGCAAATGCATTGGAAGACTCCAACACACATATGCATCTGTATTTCCACGCGATGGACAAAGGTAGGAAAGCAACTAAAGATTAAGAACATGCTCCGGAAAATCCAGAGATCACAGTGAATGCACCGGGTAATACGCATTTGTAAAACCCATGCTAAGACGAGAGGTATAGCAGAGTCAAGAACAAGGGTATGGGAATCATAAAGAACACTCTTGTCATGATCCTTTTGATTCCTAGAGAAAACCTATGGCTATTGGCGCTGAGATTACCTAGCCATCCCGAGGTAGAACAGATTCTTCAGGATCCAAAGAAACAAAACTTGGGTTAAAGGCCAGCATCCTGTACTGGTAGCGTGTGCATTACATGGTTAAGGAACCACATGACTCAACTCACCGCAATTCAGCACATTCCGGGACCTTCGGTTCAAGTCCAAGGTTAAAACTCAGAGGAAGGAGTGACTAATATCTGAGTGCCTTGAAGGACACTACGATAGCAATCACGAAGAATCTTTCAAAATCCATATATAGCTCCGAACGAATATGAGCAGGGGATAACGGATACATTCGAGCTGAAAAGGAAATCTCGAGATTCTTTAGTTGAAACTTAAGAACATAGGAGTGTGGAGTTCGAACAACTCTAAGAGATTATGCTGGAAAGGAATTTCCCAGTTGAAGAGGTAACGGAGTATAAAACACACACGACTCCAGAAACTAAACACTAGGTCAACTTGGGTAAAAGACGTCCTTGCCAAAAAAGGCACCTAGGTTTTGAATGACTAGAACAAATAGAAAAACCATTTCAAATCAAAAACAGATAAGGTGATCCTGAGTTAGAGCGATACCAGATAGGGAGTAAAAAGAATCCTAAGAAGGTTTTCACAACTCATTTGAGGTTTCAAAATAGTTTTCACATACACTAAACTCAACATCGACCAAGCAGTAAGGTTTTCCTACAGGCAGTCCTGCTCTGATACCATGACTTGTCACGACCCCAGACCCAAAGGTATACATACTATTATGCGCTCATAGTCATGGACCCACAAGGGCTTCAGGGTTACCAGCCCCGGCCGCAACAAACAACGGCAGGCAGACCGGATTCATCGACACCCAGTCCGGATCACCACAGTACTACTACTCCTTGTGTCCATGCTAGTCATAACCAACTATGCATATCAAAGAGTCCACGGATCGTGTGAAACTGAAAGAACGGGACCGAAGCTATACAGAGATGCTATGTGTCCAGAAAGTGCAACAACAATCGAGGGTTACTGGGTTACCTAGCCCCGGGCTGAATCACATCGGCAGGCGGGCTCGGACATGGATCATCGGCTCCACAACCCCTCGACTGCGAGAACTATGCAGGCATAGCCAAAACTGTATAACAATGAGCTCGAAACCAACAACCGATCAAAGCAGCACTCTAGACATGAAGTTTTATTAAACATGCGTTACTAGAGTAGCTGTACAAGCAGAGGTCCCATGACCCAATATTACATCAGACAATGGAAGGCAAATTATGTTGCTAATCAACAAGAACAAAAAAGGCCTAAGAGGCCGCAACATAAGGCAACGTCCCAGCCCATAGATTCCAGGCTGCTACCTGGGAAACCCAAACTACTCGTCGATGTCCACGTTGAATCACCACCGATGTGAGATCTTCACCTGAACCAAATTTAAGCAAACCTGAGTACGGGAGGTACTCAACAAGACTTAGTTAACCTATTATATATCTGCTATCTTCAGAAAGGGTTTTATGAAGGCTATTTTGCGTAAGGAAATCTTTGTTTTCCAAATCGAGGAAGAACAACATGTCTCATAGAATGTTTTCAAAACAGATGTGAAACTCAACTACTGTAATCATCATCTTTTTATCCACCGACATCATCTCCCAAACTCTAACATGCTACAAGTATCACCCCTCTCGGCATCTCCGAGGAGGCACCCTTCAATCATTGGCAACATCTTTTACGTCACTTTCAAGTTATATATGACCTCGTGTCTTCCACCAAGTCGTCCTTAACCGTGGACATGACTTTCTGAAAGATTTATCCCTGCAGGGTGGTACACTTTACCCACACTTACCATCCGACTCTTAACGCCACATGTACGCACCTTGGGAGCGCGACTGAGGGTGGTTGGCCACGACCTTTACCTTGTCGAGCCCTATCCATGAGTCAACCCAAACAGGGCCACCCCGTCAACAGGGAGTTGGCCACCTCCTAATGGCACCTGTTCTGTGAGTCGGGATTAAGATCCGTGTACGTCCATCACTTGTCCCGGTCACACCCTAAACACCTCCAAAAGGTTTTTGACTCACACGCAGATGGAACTCCCAAACTACGTGACTCACGGATCGAACCAAACAAGTTAGTTAGTCGAGCGCGGTCTGTTAGGCCCCGCGTGTGGTTTCATGCTCAGTCTTTGTTTCCGCGGTGAGACTTTAATCCTAGGGTTGGCACGTACAGGACAAACAACCACTTCCTAAGTGGCCTCCCATCCAAGCCTTAGTCAGGTTAACCACACAATGGTCATCTCACCACGTCATCATATCATACTAGGTTATCGCAGCTCTGATTCATCAACCGGATGGAGCAGTGGTAACAAACATGTATGATTAAGCGAAGCGGATACGAGGCTCTGACGATGCACACAAGCGAATCTATGGCGGCCAGGAGCAGTGGATCAGGATATTAAGGCAATGCAGTATATAGGTGAACTATATCTACTAGCATCAAATACTTTGGAATCGAATGCAAAGTACGAGATTCAAATGTTGTTCGAAAGCATATATGAGCAGATAAGAGGTTATGCTTGCATTGGTTATAAGAAAACCTTATAAAGGCTTCTGGAATAAGTGCTTGACTTGTCGGTTAAGATCAAGTATTCGTCACGGAACTGCTGGCCTTCACTTCGGAGTCGGATTCTACCGAGGGGGAAACAACACCAAAAAGAGGAACAACAATCAACACATGGCATCGATGCAATGCGCAATATGTATGCATGAGCAAGTTAATGCACTAATAAAGCCATAAACATGTTCGATGGATTGCCAGGGTTCATATGCCAGTTATGCATTTTACTGAAATTATCCCAAAATAGACCCCAGAGGGCACTTCGGGCAATTCTGGAAGTGAGTACAATTTTAAAAGCTCAAATGGGTTTGAAAACACCATAGCTAGATTGCATTTTTCATTTTGAGCAATTTGGTATATAACTTTTAATTTTCTAGTTTTATTGAATAAAAACTTAATTTTCCATTTTAAATGAATTAAACAACATTAAATAATGTTCATTTTTGAACTTTGTCAAACATGTGTGAAAATGAAATATTTGGGTAGAGTTTATTTTTCTGATCATTTATTTATATTTTTCACATTTTTCTGAATTATAAAACAATAGTTATTGAATTATCAAAATTAATTATTTTTCTGTAATTATTAAACATTTCTGAAAATAGAAAAAAACAGAAATATGACGTCATGATGACGTCGGGATGATGTCATCAATGGTCACAGAGACCCTACCGGTGAGCACTTCGCTCGATCGAGCTCGAATTGGCGTGCGGGGTGTGGTGCATTCGGTTGAGGGCCTCAAGGGGATCCTAGGGGTGGCGGCGGAAGGACCTTAAGGTCGCCGGAGCTACTCCGACGACCACCATCTGTTGAGGCGCACGGCGGCTCATGGTAGCAAGGCGATTCAAACGGGGAGGGAGTGACTGAAGGGGATGGGGAGGCTCACCATCTCATAGGGAACACGTCGGTGTGGACGGGGAGGCGGGGAAACGTCGAAATCGACGGCGGCGAGCTCGGGGAGCTGCCGGCCGGAGAGAAGGGAGAAGGCCGATTCGTGGGGTTTAAGCCGTCCCGGCTCGCGCGAGTCATCATGGAGCTCTAGGGGAGCACGACGGGGCTTCCTGGATGATCAGTTCGAGAGGAGGAGGTCGGGGGCCACGGTGCGGAGCGACGGCCGAAGGGATAGGGTTTCGTTCGTTCGTGGCAGAGAGGAAGAGGGAGCTCGAGGGAGAGGGGGGTTCTGTGAGGTGGAGCGATCCGGACGTCTCCCAGGCGACCTGCCTGCCTGTCTGCGCACGGAAGAAGAAGACAAAGGGCGGTTTTCAGATAACCCCCTGGAACTTTTCAAAAATTACTAGGAGGCCCTTTTCTCTTTTAAAAAACAGAACTGAAACAAAGTTTTGAGGACCTTTTTGAAATCAGAAAAATTGGCAAAAGTAGTTTTTGGAAACCTTGTAAAATTTCCAACCAAACCATGTTTTTGTTTTCCGAATTTGAATTATTTTTCAGTACAAAATTTTGAAACCCACTTTAAGTACTATTTATAGCATTTTTCTCAAACCATTTAAACTCACAATTTAAATTGTTTCAAACATGATTTAAATTTTTTTTCATGCATGTATAAGATGAACACAACACCACACACCCTAGTTTGGCAAAATTGGGATGTTACATACCCAAAGACAACACAAACATCTAGTTGTACTTTTCTACCCACTCCTGACGCCGTTACCGGCTGTAGACTTATAAGTCTTGATTTTCTCCAACGGAGCTAGGGTTTCACCGGAGAGGGGCCTCCGGAGCATCGAAATGCCACCAAATGGCAGGGGGTTCCATATCACATGTTCACAAGTGTGTTTTTGGTCTTAGATGTCCAAGATCCCACTCTGATATGTGGGCGGGTTCACTGACGTATGCTTCTCTCTTGTGATTTTATTGGTTTATAGGTGGAAACTCCAGTGTCGGAGAAAACGGAGGAGATCTTTGCAAGAGTTATGGAGTAACTTTGTTTTTGTTGTCCCTAGCAGCTACGCTAACTAAACCAAGCATATAGTTGCACTTTGCTACACACTGTCAATGCCGTTACTGGCTGTAGAGGTATAAATTTGGGTTTTCTCCAACGGGGCTAGGGTTTCATGGGAGAGGGGGCTCCAGAGCATCGGAATGCCACCAAATGACAGGTGGTTTCATATCACATTTTCCCAAGTGGGTTTTGGGTATTATATGTCCAATATCTAACTCCGGTATGTGGGCGGGTTCACGAACGTATGCTTCTCTCTTGTGATTTTATGGGTTTATAGGTGGAAACTCCCGAATCGGAGTAAACGGAGGGGATCTTTGCAGGATTTGTGGCATAACTTTGTTTTTATTGTACCTTGGGGCTACCCTAACACGTACCAGCATCTAGTTGCACTTTTCTACCCCCTCCCGATGCCGTTACCGGTTGTAGACTTATAAGTCTGGGTTTTCTCCAACGGGGCTAGGGTTTCACCGGAGAAGGGGCTCCGGAGCATCGAAATGCCACCAAATGGCAGGGGGTTCCATATCACATGTTCCCAAGTGTGTTTTTGATCTTAGATGTCCAAGATCCCACTCCGGTATGTGGGCAGGTTCACTGACGTATGCTTCTCTCTTGTGATTTTATCGGTTTATAGGTGGAAACTCCCGTATCGGAGGAAACGGAGCAGATATTTGCAAGAGTTGTGGCGTAACTTTATTTTTGTTGTTCCTAGCGGCTACCTTAACACAGCCAAGCATATAGTTTCACTTTGCTACCCACTCCTGATGCCGTTACTGGCTGTAGACGTATAAGTTTGGGTTTTTTCCAACGGGGCTAGGGTTTCACGGGAGAGGGGGGCTCCGGAGCATCGGAATGCCACCAAATGACATGTGGTTTAGTATCACATTTACCCTACTGTGTTTTGGGTATTATATGTCCAATATCCCTCTCCGGTATGTGGGCGGGTTCACGGACGTATGTTTCTATCTTGTGATTTTATAGGTTTATAGGTGGAAACTCCCGTATCGGAGTAAACGGAGGGATTGTTTGCAAGCGTTGTGGCGTAACTTTGTTTTTATTGTACCTTGGTGATACCCTAACTAATCCAAGTATCTAGTTGCACTTTGTTTTTATTGTACCTTGGGGCTACCTCCCGACGCTGCTGCCGGCTGTAGACGTATAAGTCTGGGTTTTCTCCAGCGGGGCCAGGGTTTCACCGGAGAGGAGGCTTCGGAGTATCGGAATGCCACCAAATGTGAGGTGGTTACATATCACATGTTCCCAAGTGTTTTTTGGGCCTTATATGTCCAAGATCCCACTCTGGTATGTGGTCGGGTTCACGGACGTATGCTTCTCTCTTGTGATTTTATGGGTTAGGTGGAAACTCCCGTATCGGAGGAAACGAAGGGGATCATTGCAAGAGCTGTGGCGTAAGTTTATTTTTGTTGTTCCTAGGGGCTACACAAACAAAACCAAGCATTTAGTTTTACTTTTCTACCCACTCAAGATGCCGTTACCGGCTGTAGACTTATAAGTCTGGGTTTTCTCCAACGGGGCTAGGGTTTCACCGAAGAGGGGGCTCCGGAGCATCGAAATGCCACCAAATGGCAGGGGGTTCCATATCACATGTTCCCAAGTGTGTTTTTGGTCTTAGATGTCCAAGATCCCACTCCGGTATGTGGGCAGGTTCACTGACGTATGCTTCTCTCTTGTGATTTTATTGGTTTATAGGTGGAAAGTCCCGTATCAGAGGAAACGGAGGAGATCTTCGCAAAAGTTGTGGATTAACTTTATTTTTATTATTCCAATAGGCTACCATAACACAACCAAACATATAGTTGCACTTTTCTACCCACTCCCGATGCTGTTACTGGCTGTAGACGTATAAGTCTGGGTTTTTTCAAACGGGGCTAGGGTTTCACGGGAGAGGGGGCTCCGGAGCATCGGAATGCCACCAAATGACAGGTGGTTTCATATCACCTTTTCCCAAGTGTGTTTTGGCTATTATATGTCCAATATCCCATACCGGTATGTGGGCGGGTTCACAGACTCTCTTATGATTTTATGGGTTTATAGGTGGAAACTCCCGTATCTGAGTAAATGGAGGAGATCTTTGCAAGAGTTGTGGCGTAACTTTGTTTTTATTGTACCTTGGGCCTACCCTAACACATCCAAGCATCCAGTTTCTCTTTGCTACCCCCTCCCGACACCGCTGCCGGTTGTAGACGTATAAGTCTGGGTTTTCTCCAGCGGGGCTAGGGTTTCACAGGAGAGGGGGCTTGGGAGCATCAGAATGCCACCAAATGTCAGGTGGTTACATATCACATATTCCCAAGTGTTTTTTGGGTCTTAGATGTCCAAGATCCCAGTCTGGTATGTCGCCGGGTTCACGGACGTATGCTTCTCTCTTGTGATTTTATGGGTTTATAGGTGGAAACTTCCGCATCTGAGGAAACAGACGAGATATTTGCAAGAGTTGTGGAGTAACTTTGTTTTTGTTGTCCCTTGGGGATACCCTAACACAAAAAAGCATCTAGTTGCTCTTTTCTACCCCCTCCCGACGCCGTTACCGGCTGTAGACGTATAAGTCTTGGTTTTCTCCAGTGGGGCTAGGGTTTCACCGGAGATGGGGCTCCGGAGCATCAAAATGCCACCAAGTGGTAGCAGGTTCCATATCACATGTTCCCAAGTCTGTTTTGGGTCTTAGATATCCAAGATCCCACTCTCGTATGTGGGCGGGTTCACTGACGTATGCTTCTATCTTGTGATTTTATTGGTTTATAGGTGGAAACTCCCGTGTCGGAGGAAACGGAGGAGATCTTTGCAAGAGTTGTGGAGTAACTTTGTTTTCGTTGTCCCTAGGGGCTACACAAACACAACCAAGAATCTAGTTGTACTTTTCTACCCACTCCTGACGCTGTTACCGGCTGTAGACTTATAAGTCTAGATTTTCTCCAACGGGGCTAGGGTTTCACCGGAGAGGGGGCTCCGGAGCATCGAAATGCCACCAAATGGTAGGGGGTTCCATATCACATATTCCCAAGTGTATTTTCGGTCTTAGATATCGAAGATCCCGCTCCGGTATGTGGGCGGGTTCACTGAAGTATGCCTCTCTCTTGTGATTTTATTAGTTTATAGGTGGAAACTCCCGTATCGGAGGAAATGGAGGGGATCTTTGCAAGAGTTGTGGAGTAACTTTCTTTTTGTTGTCCCTAGCAGCTACCCTAACACAACCAAGCCTATAGTTGCACTTTTCTAGCCCCCTCTCGACGCCGTTACCGGCTGTAGACCTATAAGTCTGCGTTTTCTCCAGCGGGGCTAGGGTTTCACCGGAGAGGGGGCTCCGGAGCATCGAAATGCCACCAAATGGCAGGAGGTTCCATATCACATGTTCCCAAGTGTGTTTTGGGTCTTAGATATCCAATATGTCACTCATGTATGTGGGCGGGTTCACTGACGTATGCTTCTATCTTGTGATTTTATTGGTTTATAGGTGGAAACTCCCGTATCGGAGCAAACGGAGGAGCTTTTTGCAACAGTTGTGGAGTAACTTTGTTTTTGTTCTCCCTAGGGGCCACATAAACACAACCAAGCATCTAGTTGTACTTTTCTACCCACTCCCGACGCCGTTACCGACTGTAGACCTATAAGTCTTGATTTTCTCCAACGGGGCTAGGGTTTCACCAGAGAGGGGCCTCCGGAGCATCGAAATGTCACCAAATGGCAGGGGGTTCCATATCACATGTTCCCAAGTGTGTTTTTGGTCTGATATGTCCAATATCCCACTCTGATATGTGGGCGGGTTCACTGACGTATGCTTCTCTCTTGTGATTTTATTAGTTTATAGGTGGAAACTCCCGTGTCGGAGGAAACGGAGGAGATCTTTGCAAGAGTTATGGAGTAACTTTGTTTTTTTTCCCTATCAGCTACCTTAAAACAACCAAGCATATAGTTTCACTTTGCTACCCACTCCCGACGCCGTTACTGGCTGTAGACGTATAAGTCTGGGTTCTCTCCAACGGGGCTAGGGTTTCACGGGAGAGGGGGCTCCGGAGCATCGGAATGCCACCAAATGACAGGTGGTTTCATATCACATTTTCCCAAGTGTGTTTTGGGTATTATATTTCCAATATCCCACTCCGGTATGTGTGCAGGTTCACGGACGTATGCTTCTCTCTTGTGATTTTATTGGTTTATAGGTGGAAACTCCGGTATTGGAGGAAAGAGAGGAAATATTTGCAAGAGTTTTGGAGTTGTTTTGTTTTTGTTCTCCCTTGGGCCTACCCTAACACAAAAAATAATCTAGTTGCACTTTGCTACCCCCTCCCGACGCTGCTGCCGGTGGTAGAGGTATAAGTGTGGGTTTTCTCCAGTTGTGCTAGGGTTTCACCGGAGAGGGGGCTCCGGAGCATCGGAATGCCACCAAATGTCAGGTGGTTACATATCACATGGTACCAAGTGTATTTTGGGTCTTAGATATCCAAGATCCCACTCTAGTATGTGGCCGGGTTCACAGACGTATGCTTCTCTCTTGTGATTTTATGGGATTATAGGTGGAAAATCACGTATCGGAGGAAACATAGGAGATATTTGCAAGAGTTGTCGAGTAACTTTTTTTTTGTTTTCCCTTGGGGATACCCTAACAAAAAGAAGAATCTAGTTGCATTTTTGTACCCCCTCCCGACGCCTTTACCGGTTGTAGACGTATAAGTCTGGGTTTTCTCTAGTGGGGCTAGGCTTTCACCGGAGAGGGGGCTCCGGAGCATCGGAATGAAACCAAATGATAGGTGGTTCCATATCACATGTTCTAAAGTGTTCTTTTGGTCTAAAATATCCAAGATCCGACTCCGGTGTGTGGGCGGGTTCACGGACGTATGCTTCTCTCTTGTGATATTACGGGTTTATAGGTGGAAACTCCCGTATCGGAGGAAACAGAGGGGATCTTTGCAAGAGTTGTGAGTAATTTTTTTTGTTGTCCCTTGGGGCTACCCTAACACAACCAAGCATATATTTTATCTTTTCTAGCCCCTCTCGACGCCGTTACCGGCTGTAGACGTATAAGTCTGCGTTTTCTCTAGCGGGGCTAGGGTTTCATCGGAGAGGGGGCTCCGGAGCATCGAAATACCACCAAATGGCAGGAGGTTCCATATCACATGTTCACAAGTGTGTTTTGGGTCTTATATATCCAATATCCCACTCTGGTATGTGGGCGGGTTCACTGACGTATACTTCT
Source organism: Alopecurus myosuroides (assembly GCA_028641055.1). Lineage (NCBI taxonomy): Eukaryota > Viridiplantae > Streptophyta > Magnoliopsida > Poales > Poaceae > Alopecurus > Alopecurus myosuroides. Next base: position 323,734,067 of record CM054058.1, read on the forward strand.
ATCTTGTGATTTTATTGGTTTATAGGTGGAAACTCCCGTATCGGAGCAAACGAAGGAGATCTTTGCAATAGTTGTGGAGTAACTTTGTTTTTCTTGTCCCTCGGGGCTAAGAAAAAACAACCAAGCATCTAGTTGTACTTTTCTACCCACTCCCGACGCCGTTACCGGCTGTAGACTTATAAGTCTGGATTTTCTCCAACGGGGCTAGGGTTTCACCGGAGAGGGGCCTCCGGAGCATCGAAATGCCACCAAATGGCAGGGGATTCCATATCACATGTTCCCAAGTGTGTTTTTGGTCTTAGATTTCAAAGATCCCACTCCGGTATGTGGGCGGGTTCACTGACGTATGCTTTTCTGTTGTGATTTTATTGGTTTATAGGTGGAAACTCCCGTATCGTAGGAAAGGGAGGAGATCTTTGCAAGAGTTGCGTAGTAACTTTTTTGTTCTTTACCCTAGCGGCTACCCTAACACAACCAAGCTTATAGTTGCACTTTGCTACCCACTCCCGACGCCGTTACTTGCTGTAGACGTATAAGTCTGGGTTTTCTCCAACGGGGCTAGGGTTTCACAGGAGAGGGGGCTCCGGAGCATCGGAATGCCACCAAATGAAAGGTGGCTTCATATCACATTTTCCCAATTGTGTTTTGGGTATTATATTTCCAATATCCCACTCCGGTATGTGGGTGGTTTCACGGACGTATGCTTCTCTCATGTGATTTTATAGGTTTATAGGTGGAAACTCCGGTATCGGAGGAAATATAGGAGATATTTGCAAGAGTTGTGGAGTAATTTTGTTTTTGTTGTCCCTTGGGGCTACCCTAACAGAAACAAGCATCTAGTTGCACTTTACTACACCCTCCCGAGGCCGCTGCCGGCTGTAGATGTATAAGTCTGGGTTTTCTCCAGCTGTGCTAGGGTTTCTCCGGAGAGGGGGCTCCGGAGCATCGGAATGACACCAAATGTCAGGTGGTTACATATAACATGTTCCCAAGTGTTTTTTGGGTCTTAGATTTGCAATATCCCACTCTGTTATGTGGCCGGGTTCACGGACGTATGCTTCTCTCTTGTGATTTTATGGGATTATAGGTGGAAACTCACGTATCAGAGTAAACAGAGGAGATATTTGCAAGAGTTGTGGAGTAATTTTGTTTTTGTTGTCCCTTGGGGCTACCCTAACACAACCAAGCATATAGTTGCACTTTTCTACCACCTCTCGATGCCGTTACCGGCTGTAGACGTATTAGTCTGTGTTTTCTCTAGCGGGGCTAGGGTTTCACCGGATAGGGGGCTCCGGAGCATCGAAATGCCACCAGATGGCAGAAGGTTCCATATCACATGTTCCCAAGTGTGTTTTGGGTCTTAGAAATCCAATATCCCACTCCAGTATGTCGGCGGGTTCACTAACGTATGCTGCTATCTTGTGATTTTATTGGTTTATAGGTGGAAACTCCCGTATCGGAGGCAAACGGAGGAGATCTTTGCAAGAGTTGTGGAGTAACATTGTTTTTATTGTCCCTAAGGGCTACACAAACAAAACCAAGCATCTAGTTGTACTTTTCTACCCACTCCCGACGCCGTTACCGGCTGTAGACTTATAAGTCTGGGTTTTCTCCACCGGGGCTAGGGTTTCACCGGAGAGGGGCCTCCGGAGCATCGAAATGCCACCAAATGGAAGTGGGTTCCAAATCACACGTTCCCAAGTGTGTTTCGGGTCTTAGATGTCCAAGATCTCACTCCGGTATGTGTACAGGTTCACCGACGTATGCTTCTCTCTTGGGATTTTATTGATTTAAAGGTGGAAACTGCCGTATCGTAGGAAACAGAGGATATCTTTGCAAGAGTTGTGGAGTAACTTTGTTTTTGCTGTCCCTAGCGGTTACCCTAACACAACCAAGCATATAGTTGCACTTTGCTACCCACTCCCGATGCCGTTACCGGCTGTAGACCTATAAGTCTGGGTTTTCTCCAACGGGGGTAGGGTTTCACGGAAGAGGGGGCTCCGGGGCATCGGAATGCCACCAAATGACAGGTGGTTTCATATCACATTTTCCTAAGTGTGTTTTGTGTATTATATGTCCAATATTCCACTGTGGGCGGGTTCTCGGACGTATGGTTCTGTCTTGTGATTTTATGGGTTTATAGGTGGAAAGTCCCGTATCGGAGGAAACGGATGAGATATTTGCAAGAGTTGTGGAATAATTGATACGAGCATCTACTGGTTAGTACGTTAGGACAATAAACTACGATGTATAATTTCTAAGGACTGTGAGCAGCATGTTGTGGCTGAGCCTTCTAAATGGGCCGGTTTGTATCCAGTTTGATATGGATATAATAGGGGTCCATGAGGATTTTTCATGCTTTAGTTGGAAGGAAATATTGAGCCTCACTGTTGTTCATGATAAGGTGAAATCTTTGCTAGTAATGAATGTTGTTTGTGTTTATAAGAATGTTATACTACCTAAGCATATGTATTTATGTATGATAGGTTTATTGATAACACAAACATGGATGGAGGAGAGCATCAAGAAGAGCTGGAAAACAAGCATACAATGGTGGAAAACAAGTGTGCACACATGGGGGAAGTCATGGAGATTGTTTCCCACAAGAGCACAAGGAGTTAAAGGGACCATCCATGTATTGGGGGATGATATGGGAGCAGCAAGGACATGTCCTAGGCTGTCCGAAACGTTTTTATAAGAGGACCTGCGAGTCCATATGGCTGGGCCCATGTTGGGCTCGGTTTGTAAAGGTTTGGGTGCACCACACCGGGTAGGAATAGGTTAGGGGGCGCACCACCCTCTTGGGCGCACCCCTCTATCATATATACCTCTTAGCCACGAATTTAGAGGTTAGAACCAGATACAATTAAACCCTAGTTTTCCTAGATTGAACCATGTTCATCTGAAAATTATTCCCACCTGTTGGTGGTGTTACCATTGCAAATTTTGCGTGCTATCTGTTGTTCCATTGGGAATTAGTAGATACAGGACTACTCGTAGTCTTTGATTACGTTGTCCAAGTGTGTGGAGTTGAGAATATCCAAAGGAATTGAGAGATGTTGCATTGGCATCAGGGATCAGCCGGAGAGGTCTCAGCAAGACACAAGTTATCATATCAAGTTATCGTGTGAGTTCATCGAGAAGATCGGGCAACCCCTTATCTAGACATGGCCATTGTGACAGGACCTGCATCAGCCTTGTTCCAGGCTTGCCAGTATGTGTCAAGGTTCTTCAGGTGCACGCCATCCCACTCGGCGTGACCGTGCTTCTTGCTATCCCAGTACTGCTCCACAAAACCTATCCGGTCGACGATAGTTTCAGTGTCCTCTTGGAGCTCGTACTCTGAGGGAGGTGGCATGTCCCCAATGAGTAGGGAAGGAGCCTTTCCCGTGGTCCCGGAGCGGGCCACCATCCTCCTTTCCTTCAGCTCCGCCTTCCGCACGGCTTCTTGCGCCTCTTTCTGCTGGTTGAGCTCTAGCAGATCGCGCCAGTGATCTGGGTAGAGCGCACTCTTGGCGGGCGCACTGGCGCCAGCTCCAAGAGATTGTTGTTCTGAAGAACCAAATTTGATGGAGGTCTGGACAAGATTGGTGCTCCAGGTAACCGGCCCAGTCTTAACGGGCACCAGCGCGACACTCGTTGCCGAGGGAGTAGGGGCCGGTACCCGGTAGGTCTGATCCTGACCTTTGCTGCCGCTGGATTTGATGATCTTTGTAGTCTTAGGTACGACCTTCTCAGTGGCAGTCGCTGCAGCTGAGGGCTTGGCTCTCGGTGCAGTGGGTGGCTTGCCGGCACCAGGGGCGACAGGAGTAGCTCTTGGCTTTGGGGGCGGTATCTGTGTAGCTGGTGGAGGCCCTCGCGGCTGCGGCTGGCTGGGTTGCCTAGCATCCGGAGAAGGCGTCTTCTTGGTTGGCGACGCCTGTGGCTGGCTAACTGGCGCAGCATCAGACTGAGCTTGGCCTTGGGGCGGTGGCTGCTCCGCAACCCGGTCCTATGCGGGCGGGGTCCTTTGCCGCTGGTCGGCAGGGTTTTCTTCCCGCTGCTCGACAGCAGGATCTGGTTTCTCCATGGCGGAGTCATCTTGCCGCTGCTCGACAGCGTTGTCTCTGGGCTCCTCAGCGGAGGCCTCTGGCAGTGATGTTGGTCTCTCGGTGGTGGGATCCTGCGCATCCTGCCGAGGGTTGGGCTGCGGCGGCTCTAGATCTTGGTCGGTCTCCATCTTGGCGCCGGTGTTTTCAGCACCGAGATCATGTTCTTCTCTAAGAGGGGAGGAAATCTGCGTCCTTCCCTCTGGCTTCTGGTCCCCTTCATCGTCGGAGAGATTCACGAATTCTTGGGGCGCACTTCTCTGGGGGGGCTCGTTGGTGGCCTCGGTGTCAAGTGCATCGCTGAGAAAAGATAAAAAGAGAAGAAAAGTCAAAGGGATGGAGAGAAGGAAGAGAGCAGAAGAGGAACAGAGAAGATTGTGAATTAAAAATGATAAGAACAACTCGGAGGCACTTACCCGTCCATGGTGGAGCGCTTCTTGCGCACGGCAATTTTCTTGTTGCCTGCCTTCTTCTTCATCTTCTTGGCAGGGGGCTCCAATGCTCCGCTACCCGTTCTCTTCCTGGATTCGGTGGGGGCGGCCATGGAAACAGGCGCCACATCAAGTGGCTCCTCCACCTCCTCCTCCACCTCCAAGTCGTCCGCGGCTGGAGTAAGCAAACATGGGAGTAAGAAATGAGGAAGAGGAAAATATGAAGGGAGGTGCACGCATCTGAAGTCGGTCACCTTCTTCATCATCAGACCAGTCCCAAATAGAGGTATAATCTCGGGACTTACCCACTTTAGCGCGAATAGAGTCCATCTCACGGGCGACTCTCTTCCACCTCCCACCTTGACCTAGCCGCCGACGATCTCCATTTTCCAGCTTCCAACTTTCTTCCCTCTCCGGACCTTTTCGTTCCTTCATCATCGTCACGCACTATGGCACCAACTATCCCTCCTACATGGATCTGGAAGGTAACCTATTCTACCTTCAGGGATCTAGATCGGGGGCGTGTCAAGTCGTACGATGGATCACTCTCGTGATTGGATCTCCCTCAAGGATGCAAAGGGTACATCTTTGGTAGGGAGATACGTGGATCTTGATGAGAAAATTGATCTTGGGTTTAAGGTACGCTTCCCATATCACACTGCCCTAGTTGGCAATTGCTTGGTTTCTCCCATTGACCAGGTTCAAGCGGCGTTTCTCCCATTGGCCCTAGTTGGCAATTGCTTGGATCTTCAATGCCTATGGACTCAGTCATTGAGTCAAACTCACCTGGATTAATTGGATTGGTCTCTCAAGGCAATATTAATGATGATAATTCTGTCACGGCTACCATGGATAACTGCGCCTCGGCTGTCTATGATTCTATCTCAATGGGGCTGGATTTTTCGCATGGTTACAATTTTGCTAGAGAGATTGATCGTCTTTTTTCATCGACAGTGCATCCAACTTATTACTCTGGGCATCTTAATATGGTGGTCTCTTTTGCACGTTCGTGCTTTCGTCTAACTGAAGATTCTGTTCCTATTTCCCTAGAGGCGGTTATTGGAGGTTTTTGTGGCAGCCTAAAAGTTTCTCATCTTAATGATAGAACCTTTTATTTTAATGTTTCCAATAAGCTTGTTGGATTTCATATTTATAAACTCAAATCTTTCTCTTGTGCCAAATTCAAATGTTCCTTTAACCTTTGGGGTAGAGGGGGACCTCATTGGACAAGTGAATTTAAATCTTGGCAAGCGGAGTGTGACAAAGAGTGGATTCTGGTTAGTCCAACCAAAAAGAAGATTCAACTTGGCTTGGATGCTTTGAAATTACCTGTTCCTAGGTCTAGCATCAAATCCACAAGTTCAGTGAGCAAGAAATTGGTTTTCTTGGATTCTCTTAGTTATGATGCTTGCAAAGGGTATTCAAATCAATCGTCAAATTCATTGGGTATCACTTTTGTCTCTTTCAATGCTATTGAGGATTCAGCTCCCATTGTGTTTTCTTCTAATTCTTTGGATGAAGTTATTCTTGCCCCTCCTGAAGACACGGGACAGCTTGGCCTTAAATCTGTCATTGATGACATTGCTTATCGTTTCTGGAAATGTGCTAGATGCCTCTCTATGAAACACGATAAAGATAATTGCAATAATGATATTCGATGTCGTAAATGCTTTTCTTATGGCCACATTGAGAGAAACTGTTTTAGTAAACGGAACTCATCTCATATTTGGGTTCCAAAAAAAAATGGCTCCGTGTCCCTCCGTGATAACTCAAGAGTCAGCCGGGGCCGTTACGTCTTCCGTCCCACCTCTCCCTGACAAGGCCACCACCACCTGTCGGTTAACCCCTGACCCTGTCCTCAACGAGCACTCCTCGATTGCCCCAAAAACCATGGCGACCTTCGAGCTCAATCCGGCGAGGTGGGTGCCACAGGGATTCCAAATCGTCGATGGCGGACCTTCGAGACTCCCTCGCTCCTTCTACACGCCCACAGTTCCTCCCACCAGAGCCCATGAAGCATACTGCATGGCTATCGTGGAACCAGAGCACTTGCCAGAGGAAGAGCAGTTCTGGAGATTACAGGTTCGTGATTATATCGAACAAACTCTTCAGCGTGTTGTTGAGGATGCGCAGCCCTGCCTCTTTGGTAATGGCCTTTTCAAGATGCATAGCCCTGCTGCACGCACTGCCTTGGTTCAGAACGGTCCCTATGAGCTTCAGGAGAATATTTTTGTGCGTTTTGTTAATCATGTAATCGCACACAATTACATAAATCGGCTTTTGGTTCTCGCACTGGCTGGATTATGCTGCTGGGGGTTCCGTTTGATTTCCGCAATGAAAGGGATTTAGAGAATGCCGTGTCTCCTTTTGGAAGATTTCACCATTGGCATCACCTAGATGGTATCCTGGATAGAACTATGGTTTATGTTACTTTTATCTCTCCCCAGCTTGTACCGCGAGATATTGTATTCGGGAATTTCAGTTCACTGGGCGCAGTGAGAGAATCTTGGACTGCCCCCTGCTATATCCTGTCTACAGAGTTTGATGAAGTGCTTCCACCTGATGAAGACCCGATGCCGTTTGAAGGGAACCCGCATCCCTTACCTGGTCACCTGCAGCAGGATCTTGGTCACTTTGTGCTGCCTCAATATCCTGAACTTGGTTGGAATTTACCTCCTCCAGTGGCAGATCTCCCCAATCAGCAACATGATGATGATGAGTTGCAGCAGCAGGACCTGGAAGCTGGGCAAGTTGGAGGGTGGGATCACCACCTCCCCCTTCAGGAATCTAATTCCACTGTCAGCTCTGACTCTGACAATTCTGTTAACCAGAATGTTCTTATGGTCAATATGTTGCAGGTCCACACTTCACATGTTGCACCACCTTTCTCCTGTCTTTTTGCTTGGCCGTGGGTTCAGAAGAATTCCCACATGTATGGGCCTGTCCTGCCCACATCCATGCAATGGGAGAATGTGCTGAAGAAGTTTGTTCCTCTTATTTACATGTCATCTGTCAGGCCCTGTGGACTTTCTCCAAGTCCTTTCTCAATGATTACTTCTGCCACTGTTCCTTTTAAAGGAACTATTTTTCAGTTTACTGCCAGAAGAAGGTTCTTCAAAGCCCAGAGAGCTGCTAGGAAATTATGCTTTGAAAGTTCTCCTCAACCTTATGTCCCACTGCCTAGTGATCCTCATAAGGTTATTGATTCCTTTCCTTCACCCTCTTCTGATATCCCATCAAGGAAAAGAAGGAAAGGTAAAATGGGCACTCCCTCTGTGGAATCTTCAGTCAGAAGAAGGCACCAGGCAAGCTGCTATGCATAATGGTTTCAAGCTAGTGGCAATGCAGGACAACCCACAGCCCAGGAAGAAACCAAGATCTGCTAGGCCTGCTACAGACAATGTCCCTGCCACTCCTCATACCCCAATTGTGATTCTACAGCAGGTTGGGAGGGCTCTGGAGATTGCTGATGAAGAACTCAGTGAGGACAAGCTTGATGTTGTCCCAGATTCTCCTAAAGACAAGAAGAAGTAATAATGTTAGGAAGGCTATTTTATTGTAATGACTTCTGTCCTTGGATGCTCCTGTACTCTTTGGTTATCTATTGGGAGCTTTATATTGTAAAATCTCTGATGCTTTTGGGCCCTTTTGTGGAATTATCAGTGAACTATCCATATAATGCATCAATGTTCCAATCCTATCTTGTGACATTTGTATTTCTGGTAGCTTTCTGGTACAGCTACTTTGCTCAATCAGTCCTTTATATTAATGGATAATACATCATTTTTATTCTTGGATTGGAAAGTTTTGGACTGGAATGTTAGGGGACTTAATGATAAAAATAAAAGGTTACTGGTTTATAACAAAATTGAGGAAAGCCAGTGTGCTATTGTCTGTCTGCAAACAAAATGTGAAGATTTTGATCACAGTTTCATTAGGTCTTTTTGTCCTAAGAGATTTGATAAATTTGTGTTATCTCCATCTGTTGGAGCCTCTGTTGGAATTATTGTTCTCTGGAACAGTGCTATTTTTGATGGAGAATTGATTGATTGTTTCAAGTCTGCCATTAAAATATGCTTTACATCTAAGCATAATCTTTCTTCCTGGACTTTGATTACTGTTTATGGTCCTTGCAGTGGGTTAGACAGGGATATCTTTGTCCAATGGCTTTATGAATTAATAATTACTTCACATGAAAACTGGTTACTGGTGGGTGATTTCAATTTTATCAAATCTGTGGAAAACAGGAATAAACCTGGGGCTGACATGAATGATATTTTCATTTTTAATGAAATTATTAGCCATCTTGGGTTAATTGAACTTCCTTTAAAAGGAAGATCCTTTACTTGGTCCAATATGCAAGATCAACCTCTTCTTGAGCAGCTTGATTGGTTTTTTACTAGCACATGGTGGACCTTAAACTAACCCAATACCATGGTTATGCCTCTTGCTAAGTCCACCTCTGACCATGTACCATGTGTCATCTCCATCTCCACCACCATTCCAAAAGCCCAGATTTTCAGGTTTGAGAACCATTGGATCCATCAGCCAGGTTTCATGGATCTTATTGATAGAGTTTGGAAATGGCCTGTTAGGAAAAACAACATTGCTGCCACCATTACTGCTAAACTTAAAAACATCAGGCATGAACTCAAAAGGTGGGGTAGAAGTCTCTCTAATCTGAAGATTTTAATTGCCAATTGCAATAAGGTAGTTTTGATCTTGGATACTCTGGAGGAGGAAAGGAGTCTTAGCAGACCTTAATTTAATTTCAGAATTATTGTTAAAACACACCTGAATAAGCTACTCCTCTCTCAATCTGCTTATTGGAAGCATAGATGTACCATCAGATGGGTGCAACTTGGTGGGGAAAATACCAAATTCTTTCATGCCAAAGCTACTGGAAGGTTTAGATTTAATACTATTGCTGAGATTAAAAATGAAGAAGGGATCTCATTGATTGATCATTATCATAAGGCAGCTGCATTTTGGACATGCTTCAAGAATAGAATGGGGGTCTCATCTGTCATCACTCAACATTTAAATCTTTCCAATTTTATAAAGCCTTCTGTTAATCTGGATTGTCTTATTGATCCTTTCACCCCAGAGGAAATTGTTAATGTTATGAAATCTCTTAAGACTGATAGAGCTCCAGGGCCTGATGGTTTCAATGGTCTTTTTGTGAAAAAATGTTGGGATGTGTTAAAAGAAGATTTCTCTCAACTGTGCCATGATTTTCATTCAGGGTGTCTCTCTTTGCAGAGTATAAATGATTCTTATATCACTCTCATACCAAAAACAAATTCTCCAGAGACTGTTAATGATTTCAGGCCAATTTCATTGACTAATACTTGTCTCAAATTTGTCACCAAGCTGATTGCTAATAGAATGCAGAACATTATTTGTGATACTATTCATGATAACCAATATGGTTTTATAAAAGGTAGAACTATCCAAGACTGTCTTGCCTGGTCTTTTGAATTCTTATTCCAATGCCATCAGTCCAAGAAGAAAATAGTGGTCCTCAAATTGATTTTGAAAAGGCCTTTGAGATCATGAAGCTATTTTACAAGTCTTGAGAGTGAAGGGATTTCCAGAGCTTTTTATTTGTTGGGTCAGAGAAATTCTAGCATCTGGTTCTTCCTCTGTGCTTCTTGATGGGATTCCTGGCAAGAAATTTATCTGCAAAAGAGGAGTTAGGCAGGGAAATCCACTGTCTCCTCTTCTCTTTGTTGAAGGAGCTGATTTATTACAAAGCCTAGTCAATAAGGCTTATTCTGATGGTCTACTTTCCTCACCTATCCCAGTTAGAAAAGATTTCCCCATTATTCAGTATGCAGATGATACCATAGTGGTTCTACCAGCATGTAAAAAAGACTTGGAGGTCTTCAAGGAAATTCTGCAAACGTATGCTGCCTTTACAGGATTGAAAATCAATTTTCACAAATCCTTTATGATTCCTATCAATCTGGATTCTGTTGAAATTACTGCCCTGACTGAATTTTTCCAGTGTCAAACTGGGTCTATGCCTTTCACTTATCTTGGATTGCCCATGGGTACTACTAGACCCACTATTAAAGATTTTTCCCCACTAATTGATAGAGTTGAGAGAAGGCTTTCTGCCACTTCCTCATTTCTTTCCTATGGTGATAGGCTGGTGTTGGTAAATTCTGTATTATCTTCACTACCAACATATTACATGCTTTCTTTGGTTATTCCTGCTGGTGTTATTGAGGTCATTGACAGAGCAAGAAGGCACTGTTTGTGGAGCAAGAGAGGGAAGGACAAAGCTAATTCTCTTGCAGCTTGGTCTATGGTGTGTAAACCTAAAAGGAAGGGGGACTTGGGGTCCTAAATTTGGAAGTACAAAATTCTGCTCTTCTACTCAAACACCTAGATAAATTTTATAACCAGGAGGACCTACCTTGGGTCCAGCTCATTACCGATGCTTACTATCATCAGTCTGTCCCTCATGCTGTGGTTGAATCAGGTTCTTTTTGGTGGAGAAATATTCTGGCTTTATCTGAGGAATACAGAAAATTCACTACATGCTCTGTGGGAAATGGTTTCACTGCTCTTTTTTGGGAGGATAATTGGCATCCCCAATTGCTTAAGATAACCTTCCCAAGGTTATATTCTTCTGCTAAAGATAAGCTTCAATCTGTTCATGAGTTTTTATTACACACAGATTGTCTTCAGAACTTTTTTCTCCCATTGACTACCCAAGTAAATGAGGAGTTAATGATGTTGAAAAGTATGATTGTCAATTTTACACTCCAGTCAAGTATTAAAGATCAATGGAGGAGTCCTAATTCATCTGGCAGATTACATCCAAGTTCTTTTTATAAACACCATTTTGATGGTATTCCTGATGATGTACTTTCCTATGGAATTTGGAAGAGTAAATGTCAGTCTAAGCACAGATTTTTTGCATGGCTCTTGCTGCATGATAGAATTAACACCAAGGATATGCTGATTAGAAGGCACTGGAATGTGAGTGACTCTTCTGATTGTGTCCTATGTTCTGCACATGTTTATGAAGACAAGAGGCATTTGTTCTTTAATTGCACATATAGTACAAGGATTTGGAACTATCTACAAATTCCTTGGAATCCAGGATCTTCAATTTTTACAATCAAGTCTGCCAAGAAGCATTTCTATGGTCCCTGCTTTGAGGAGATAGTGATCCTGGCCTGCTGGGGCATCTGGAAACAGAGAAATGGTTGGATTTTTAAGAACATTAAACCAAGTTTTAGAGGATGGAAGGCCCTGTTTATCCAGGAAGTCACCCTGCTTACGTACAGGGTGAAGAGAGATCTCTCTGTTTTTTTGACATCATGGATTGATTCACTCCCCTGATTCCCTGTATATAGTGTAAATATTGTAAATAACCTTTTATTATTTTAATAAATGGGGGGGCAATGGGGGATTCCCCCACAGTAATGGTGTCAAAAAAAAATCTCGGGACATACCGTCTTGTCCAGCACGAGGGATACAAAGCATATCCTGGACGTCGAACGCTTTCGCGTCGCCCTCGGTCCTGTCCGGCTTCCAGTTCCTCTCGAAGACGGCATCGTCCTCCATTTTCTGACGAGCAATTTTCTGAAAGTGCAAACACAAAGCAAAGTGAGCTAAGTCTCAACAGAGAAATTCTACTCGGTCTAGCGTGCGAGCATAAAGCACAAAATGCTAAGTCCTAGAAGAGGGAAGCGAGTAGAAATTCTACTCGGCCTAGCATGCAAACATAAAGCATTTACAACTAAGTCCTAGGTACGAGAACAGGTGGAGGCTCTACTCTGAACATCGTGCAAACATAAAGCATATAGAGCTAAGTTCTAACAGAGGAGCTCTATCCAGTGTAAAATGCAAACATAAAGCATGTTCGGATAAGAAGCTAAGGTATTCACTACTCGGTATGCAGTAAAGAAATAAGAATTGAGACCAACTGATTGTGCTGAGAAGGTTGCTTACTAGGGGAATGGGCTTGGTGCGGCTATACGGCACGAAGCCATAGAACCATGTGTTCGACAGCGTGGTCCGCAGGATGGACTTGGCCCAGATCGCCACCTCCGTTTTGGAGAGCTCAAAGGTGGTCGTCCGGGTGCAGCCGTGGGGCCCACCCATGTAGCACATCTTGTGCATTCGCTCTTGAAGCGGAAGGACTCGGCGCTCTACCCAGCAGGCCACTGCATCATGCATCCTTGAGGAGCCCTTCCTGCACCAGCGTGTGCAGGCGGTCGTCGACCTGGTTGGCGTCCTTCACCGTCTTCCTGGGGTGGTAACCCCAATTCCGCATCTCGGTAGGGACCACGTTCTGGAACTCGGGAAGCTTGATCAGATCCACTGCTTCCTCTCCCTCTGCGGGGGTGGCGTTCTTGACGTAGAGGAAGCCTCTCTGCCACTTGCGGCAGGTGTCCAGCCTGAGTAACCGTGGGTGGCTACCCGTGGAGCGCTGCAGCATCAGTGCAGTACTCGTCTGGGTCATTTCCTTCGGGGAAATTGGATTTGAGGGATTGGGGATGACTTGCTGGCGGAGGTAGAAGAATTTGGCCCAGGTGTGAATGGTGGGATAGACGCCAAGAAAGGCTTCGCAGCCGGCGGCGTGGGTAGAGAGCATAGCTACTGCGTTGGCGGGTAGGTGATGAGGTTGGAGGCCAAAATGACGCAGGAAGTCCTGCATGAACTTGGAAATCGGAAGCCCAAATCCCCGTTTGAAGTGGCTCAAGAACACCACATACTCACCAGGGCCGGGAGTGGGGACGAGCTCCTTCCCGGGCGGGCGACAGATGACGCAGGAGGGACCCACCGCGTGTTTACCAGCCACTGGCAGTCCGAGGCTTTCACGTCGGAGCCCTCCCAGCCGGCGCGCAGCAGCGCGGTCTCCTCCTCGTACAGATCTCGGCGGCGGCATCGAGCTCCATTGGTTCTCTTCCGGTGAAGGATCGGAGGGGCGAGGTCGAAGACGGAGGCAGAGCGCTGCGGCGTGCGGGATGAGCTCTCTCTTTCTGGATTCGCGGAACGATGGTGTGCAGCAAGTTTGCGGCAGCGCTGGTTCTCGCGGTGGAGGCGAAGGCGAAGAGGAGGCTAGAAGGGCGAAAGTGCAAGGAAGATTGGGCAGAGGGCGGCGCAAGGGTATTTAACCCGCCTCGGCTGCAGTTACTACTCCGGATTGATCGTGGGCGAGATCGTGCGGCGCGGGAGTTAACGCGCCTGTTAGAAACGCACACAACGTATTAAGCGCATGTAACGGGCGCAGTTAATCCCACGATGCGTGTCGTGGGCTATCGAGTCTTTGCGTGAAGTGACACAACAGCCTGTGGGCCCTAGATGCAGTGATGGGCGCGTGCAGTGCGGTCACGCCAGAACCGAGGCGTCGGGGGTACGGATGTGTGCCACGTGCCCACCCTGGACACGAGAAGATAGAGCCATTCTGGATCATGAGGCAAAGTGTCGAAAATTTCACTAAGTGTTGGGTTCTCGGTGGAACTCAGCATTGCATGGTCTACTCGGTGTAGAGATGAAAACTCCAAGGACCACAATAGGAAAAGTCTGAATAAAGACTAGGGGCGTCCGCGTTGAGGAGCAACTCGGCCGCACTTCATCATGGTGGCAAGTTGATTAAAGCTGGCAGGGCCCAACGACCAAGTTCGTCGGACTCTACCATCTTCGGGGACTAATGTCGGGGGGCTACCCCCGAGTAGGGATAAGGCAGGTGTTAAACAGTGCTCAAGCTACGGTTTGCCGAGTAGGCGACTACCCGGTATCAGGTATCCGGTAGGCGCTATCCGGTGATGAGTACTGAAGGACAAGAGAAGAAATACAAGTATCGATCTGGGTCAACCGGGTAGAACTCGGGTGATCCGAGTAAGTGGGAAGCTATCCTACTCGGGCATAAAGTCAATGGAGCCGTTGAGGAAGATCCCGCGTATCCCGGAGCCGTACAGGCGTGTGGTTCAACTTACTAGGAGCATGATTATCCGCGCTGAGGCGTGGACACAGTATGTGTAGGTACATGTCAAGTCCTGTCACTGACAGGGGGGACATGACATGTCAGTGACCTACCCTAAGGGGCTGACAGGGTGGACAAGACCTGTCAGCCGGACGGCGCGGCGACTTTCGGCACGGCGTCAGTGCAAACACGGAGGCGTGCACCATTTCCAAAGTGGTGTTGTCATATCGTGTACTTTTATGTGTAGAATACTCGTTGGCCACCAGTATATAAGGTGGCCAGCCCCCTCCTGCGCGAGGGACGTTGGACCTGAGCGCATTTATTGCGAGACATAGCTGCACACAGAGGGAGAGCAGTAGAGAGAGCTAGGAGCCAGCTACTCGGAAGAGAGTGATACACTGAGTGTTTGTAACTTCTATACTCGGTTGAGCTATATACAGAGAGGTAGGCAGGAGTAGGGGTGTTACCTCCACACGAGGGCCCCGAACCTGGGTAGATTGTGTTGTTTGCAGTGTTTCTGAGCGCGTCTACTCGACGTGCGATCCCTCACCGAATACCTACAACGTCCATCGGCCCCAAACATTAGCCACCCTATGACATCTGTCTTCTCCACACAACGACAGGGAGAGAACTTTAGCTAGGACTTAAAGAACATCAGTAGGGGGCCGCCAGCTCCTCCGATGGCACTGGATCCTCCATTCCATGGGGCCTCACAGCTACGAGGAGAGCGATCAGAGTTTTCTGCTCTACCAGGGCTAAATCGATCTTCGGTTTTCCAACCTTGGAGGTCAGTTCGAGGTTGCTGGCCATCATTTTCAACAGATCATCCATCAACTTCCACAATGCTGCGTGGGAAGCTTCGCCCTGCTCCACCTGCTCCTTCCTGGCATCTGCTGCCTTCTTGAGATTGTCGTGGGCGAGCTTCAAGGCCTTCTTAAGCTCAGCTTTTAGGATGGCTACCCTCTCTGCCAGAGCGTCGAAGATGACCCTCTCCTCGGCTTCAACTTCCCCGTAGGTAGTTGCATGATAGGAAGTTGATGTTAATCTAAAAGTCAAAACGGATAAAAAAAATGAAATCACAATGAATTAAGAAACGGATCTAAGAAAGATCAAATCACGAGGAATTACGAAATGGATCAAAGAAAGAGTAAATCACGAGGAAATCAGAAACGGGTCAGAAGTACGTGAACGGAAATAGAACCTACATGAGGGTAGCAAACTACTTTGCCGGTGGAGCCATGGCCTCCTGGAGGAACGCTCGAGCAGCAACTACATCAAAAGTTTTCGCTTGAGGGGACGCGTTGAGGCAGATAGAGGATGAACTGAAGAATGCATCTATTTATCCACCGGGAGGGGGAGCAATAACTGGCCGCCAGAACTAAAGAGACACGTTTCACATTCACAGTATCGCGATGAAGTCACCAACACACACGTGGCGTGCTACCAGGGTTATGGCGGTGAGTGAAAGAGCAGTTTTTTCCAGACTTGGGCCATGATGGCACTTTCCTGGGCCCTCTTCTGTCAGGCCATTTCTATTGGGCCTTATAGCACACCGTAGCCCATAATTATCCTAGTTGCAACCACAAATAAAAAGGAAGAAATATTGAAACTTCAACGAACACATAAAACATCGAAATTTTGATTATTTTGACACGTTTTCGACATCTTCCACACTACAAGTCGACACGTCGGATACTACACATAATCCCAGAATACATCGTCAAGTTCGTCGTCATCGGAGTCCTTAATAAGGCTCTCCCAGAATGCATCGTCCATATCCTCATCCGACGATGAGACGACGATGGTGGAGGGGCCAACATCCCCCCAAGATGTACGAGCTTGCATTTTCGCGTCCCTCTCAGCATCGAGCCACAGCCGCGCGTGTACCAGATCTAGGTGATCACGGCGGAACATCTCCATCGTGGCCTCATCGTCCCGGCGGATGCATAGCTGCACGAATGCGTGGCGGTTCTCCTGCTCCTCCTCGCGGGTCATAATCCTCAGATCCGGGGCGAGGAACTCGGCAACTTCCCTGCTCTCGACGTCCCGGAATTTGAGATCGGCGAGTGGGCGGCCGAACTTTCACACCGCCACGTCAAACACGCGGGCGGCGAGCTCGGGCATGTCGAAGGTTCCCATCCACCACCGCACGCCGTTGTGTGTGATCTCCGCGGACCAGCGCTCGGACGGCCACAGCTGCACACCTCGGAATCCGGCGCTGCTTCTCACGCATGGCGCCATTGGGTGGATCATCGCCGAGAGTGAGGGGGAGGTCGGGGGGCTGTGGCAGCAGCGGTGGCATGCAGTAATCAGCGCCGAGAGTGAGGGGGGAGGTCAGGGGGGTTGTGTCGACAGCGTAGAAGGTTAGTTGCGTGGTCCGTGCTCGGTCATATTTATGCGATAGCGACGAGGTCAAGAAGTTCAATGACCGTTGGCTTGCCAGGATTTTGTTGAGTTCTTCAGTGATGAGTTGCACGATCTACCAGCACGAGGGATTTGATCTAACCTTGAGGTTTTAACAGCTATTAGTGATTTGATCTTTACTCGGGTTTTAGCATGAGGGATCTACCAGCAATAATATACCTTAGAAGTTCATGAAACAAACTAAACCTTGCAAGTCCAGGAAATAAACTAAACCTTAACAAGTCCAGGAAACAAACGAAATTACACTCCAGCCAGGTAAAATAAGAAGTTCATAGGCCTAGCTCAGCAGCAGCCTAGTCTCTTCACCCCCAAGGCCTATCCTTTGCTCCGGTTCTATATCACCCCCATCTCAATGAACGCCTCGAACCTTGGGTCATCGGTCTCCCTCACAATGATCAAAACAGGTTGTCGATTATGAAAATTATTGCCTTGGACGAAAACCATCCACACCAGCTTGTCGAGGATAATGCGGCTGTCGGTTTTCTTGTTGTAAGTAATGGTTGTGACATGTTCTTCTGCTTTAAATCGTAGGCCAACCCTGCCATGATTCCCCAGTCCAGTGAGAACTAAAGAGCACACACTCGCTTACTAACTTGTTGCATCCTATCCGAGCAGTGCACGGTACAACCTGTGCATCAGAAATAAAAAATAAACGTGGAAATTAGATATTGTAATAAGAAAACAAAACATAATACAAGTGTATGAAGAAGAATTGTTTTCTTACCATTGACTTGAGGTGACACTCTTGTACAGAAACACCAAACTTGGATGCAGAAGGATCAACATTTGGGCAATTATTCTTGCATACAGGGCATGGAATACCCTGTTAATCAAGCAACAAAGAAGCATAAATTACAAAATGTGCATATAAGAAGATTGGTTCTAAAAAGGAACAATTCTTTAATGAAGACATTTATGTAAAACTGGGGCCAAACTACGAACAACTGGTAATGCCTCATAATAAAAGCACAACCATGTTTATCCAAGAAGTAATTCTACACTACCAAGAGCAATGCACAATGAATGTGTTTGTACATTGCACAAGATAGTATGAAACACTCAATGCAATGATATGGTGACACATTTTAATCACCGACTTAAAGGGATCATGCACATTCAAAACAACATCTATAATCACAACTTTATACTCATTGGCCTCAGGGAACATAGAGACACAACAAGCAGAGCAAACTTTGCTACACCAGGTGGGCCAACAAAAGCAAAGACATGGCACATCTATTTGTGTCTGGTTCTTACTTTTGCTGGCCATGTGGTGGAGACAGTGAGGCATCAGCCAAATACACATGTGTCAAAGTCATCATCATTGACCAAATCAGCTCATAAATTATGCATAGTGATAAAAATCCTCATAAACACATAGGTGATCATGCACTAAATTGCATCCCTATAATTCGTTGTAACATGCAGCCAGAATAAAAACATATGGAACAATGCAAAAAAAGTGCAATACAAACCTCATAAACACATTGCCAACACTTGCAAAAAGAACGAACACAATACGATGAAGTAATACAAGATGTGGCCTTGTTGTATCTGATCTCTTTGCATTTATCATGGCAAAGAAAATTGGAACAATGGAAAAAAATGTAATACGAACCTCATATATCATTGCCATGCAAACAAAAGAAGAAGGAGTGCTTATAATAGCATGTACGAATACAAATACTCAAATTGTATACACTACAAGGTATTATAGACACTCTCTTTGCCTTTACCATGGCCTAGTTTAAATCATCGGCATATAACAAAGAGGGCATTCAAGGCAAAGAAAAGTGGAACAATGGAAACAAATGTAATACAAGCCTCATATATCATTGCCATGCAAACCAAGGGAAAAAAGAGTGCTTATAATAGAATATACGAATACACATACTCAAATTGTATACACTACAAGGTATTATAGACACTCTCTTTGCCTTTACCATGGCCTAGTTTAATCATCGGCATATAACAGGGAGGATATTCAAGGCAAAGAAAAGTGGAACAATGGAAACAAATGTAATACGAGCCTCATATATCATTGCCATGCAAACCAAGGCAAAAGAGTGCTTATAATAGCATGTACGAATATAAATACTCAAATTGTATACACTACAAGGTATTGTAGACACTCTTTTTGCCTTTACCACGGCCTAGTTTAATCATCGGCATATAACAAGGAGGACATTCAAGGCAAAGAAAAGTGTAACAATGGAAACAAATGTAATACGAGCCTCATATATCATTGCCATGCAAACCAAGGCAAAAAGAGTGCTTACGATGGCATGTACGAATACAAATACTAAAATTGTATACATGATACGTCATAAACGTATCCTTAATTTCTGATGTTCCATGTTGTTTTCATGTTGTTGCTCACATGGGTTCCTTACACTTTATGTCATTTTTATCGATTTCCCGGGACTAACCTCTTGAAAAGATGCCACAGAGCCAATTCCTGTTTTCTGTTTTTTTAGTTTCAGAAAAGTTGTTCTGGAAATATTCTCGGAATTGGACGATTCAAAAGCTAGAAGTCTTAGAAGTCCCAGAGGGTCCAGGAAGTCCCGAAGAGCCCCAGAGGTTGGCCACACCATAAGGTGGCGCGGGCCCCCCAGCCACCCCCCGACATTGCCCTTTCGCCCATATATACTCATGGAATTCCAGAGAGAGATACATAATCAGTTCGGCAAGAAAATAAAGTTTCTAAGGTCGGACCGTGGAGGCGAGTACATGAGCCATGAGTTTGATGACCATCTAAAGAGTTGTGGAATAGTTCCTCAACTCACTCCGCCGGGTACACCGCAGAGAAACAGTGTATCAGAACGGAGAAATCGGACCTTGTTGGACATGGTACGATCAATGATGAGTCGGACATATCTACCTTTATCATTTTGGGGTTATTGTCTAGAAACTGCAGCGTTCACACTAAACAGAGTACCATCAAAGTCAGTAGAGAAGACACCGCATGAGATGTGGACTGGCAAAAAGCCAAGTTTGTCTTTTCTTAAGATTTGGGGTTGTGAAGCATTTGTCAAGCGACTTCAGTCGGACAAGCTCACGCCCAAGTCGGATCAGTGTATTTTCGTGGGGTATCCGAGGGAAACCTTCTACAACCGGGAAGAGGGCAAAGTGTTTGTCGCTCGGAATGGTGTCTTCCTTGCGAAAGAGTTTCTCGGTCGGGAAGTCAGTGGGAGCACAGTGCAACTCGAAGAAATTCGAGAGGAACCGGCTAGGGGCGAGTCGGCGAGCGCCTTGGAGGCTGAGCCGGTCGTGGTACCTACACCGGTAACAACACCTGAACCACGGAGATCTGCCAGATTACAAAATGCTCGTGATGTTTTACTGTTAGACAGTAATGAGCCGGCAACTTATTCGGAACCGATTGTGGGATCTGATTCCGAGTCATGGCTTGGAGCCATGAGATCCGAGTTAAAGTCCATGGATGAAAACCAAGTTTGGAATTTGGTTGATCTACCTGACGGTGCAAGACCCGTCGAGTGCAACTGGGTCTTTAAGAAGAAATTGATATGGGTGGAAATATTTCCGTCTATAAAGCACGAATTGTCGCGAAGGGGTTCCGACAGGTTCAAGGAGTTGACTACGACGAGACCTTCTCGCCCGTAGTGATGCTTAAATCAATTTGGATCATGTTAGCCATAACAGCCTATTTCGACTATGAGATATGGCAGATGGATGTCAAGACGGCTTTCCTTAATGGAAATTTAACTGAGGACGTGTATATGATACAGCCCGAAGGTTTTGTCGATCCGGCTAATGCTGACTAGGTATGCAAACTTCAGAAATCCATTTATGGGTTGAAGCAAGCATCTCGGAGTTGGAACATTCGCTTTGATGAGGTAGTCAAATCGTTTGGCTTCATCAAGAGCGATCATGATTCTTGTTTATACAAGAAGTTTAGTGGGAGCAAAGTAAATTTTCTAATCTTATTTTTGGATGACATATTGCTGATTGGAAATGATGTCATGATGTTGCAAGAAACCAAAGAGTCATTGGAAAGGAGTTTCTCAATGAAGGATTTGGGTGAGGCGACTTACATATTAGGAATCGGGATCTATAGAGATAGATCAAGGCGGCTCATTGGATTGAGTCAGAGTACATATCTGGACAAAGTTTTGAAGAAATTAAAAATGGAAGAGTCCAAGAAGGGATTCTTACCTATGTCCCATGGTATAAAACTTAGCAAGACTCAGTGTCCTTCGACGAGTGATGAGCGAAGTCGGATAAGTGTGATCCCGTATGATTCGGCAATTGGATCCATCATGTATGCCATGATTTGTACTAGGCCAGATGTTTCTTATGATCTAAGTATTACGAGCAGATACCAGGCTGACCCTGGGGATGCCCACTGGGCAGCGGTTAAAAATATCCTTAAGTACTTGAGAAGGACTAAGGAAATGTTCCTAGTTTATGGAGGTGATGAGGAATTCAGTGTAAAGGGTTACACGGATGCGAGTTATCTCACCGACTCAGATGATTCTCATTCGCAATCTGGATACGTGTTCGTAATGAACGGAGGGGTTTTGAGCTGGAAGAGTTCCAAGCAAGATACGACGTCTGCATCTACAACAGAGGCTGAGTACATTGCTGCCTCGGAGGCTGCAAAGGAAGCTGTTTGGATCAGGAACCTCCTGATAGATCTTGGTGTGGTTCAGGGCGCGTCCAATCCTTTGGACGTATATTGTAACAACAATGGTGCTATCGCACAAGCCAAGGAACCTAGAAAACACCAGAAGAACAAACATATACTCATGCGTTACCACCTCATTCGCTAGTTTGTCGAACAAGGTGATATCAAGTTATGCAAAGTACACACGGATGCAAATATTGCAGATCCGTTGACAAAGGTGCTACCACAGCCTAAGCATGAGGCGCACATGAGAGGTATGGGCATTCGATGCCTAGGCATATGATGCCAGGAGGATTGACTCTAGTGCAAGTGGGAGACTGTTGGGAATATGCCCTAGAGGCAATCATGTATGATGTAATTCCCAATGTATTCATAAAGTTATTAAGTTGTCCTTGTTTTGAACATCTGATACATGTCATTGAATATGTGATTCGATTGTGGAACTATGTATTCATGTTGTTCATACTAGATTGTCCTTGGTCATTTGGTTGTGCTGGACACACACCCTAGACTAATGTGAGTGTTGACTGATGACACGGTTCCACTTGTCATGGGCATGGTGATGCCATTCCAACATTCACGGACTTGACTAAAGAGTTTAGCAAGTCGGACTGACCCATATTGAGATGCAACGAGTAACTCGTCATTTGCATGTCTCAATCAATGTAATCCTTAGACCTGAGGTTGTCGCACAATCCGAGTTGTGAATCACCGACTTAGATTCTGTTAAACGCTGCTATGTGACAAGGCAGTTATAAAGGCAGAGTTCGGGTCGAATGAGAAACAAGCTGCGTGATGTGGATAATCAAGATGGGATTTTGCCCCTCCGAATGGAGAGATATTCTCTGGGCCCTCTCGAGTGATATGATTCAGGAAGCATGGCCATGCGCGACTCAGTTAAGTGTTAACTATGTCTGTTGACTAAGAGTTAGTCAGATGAATCATATATCACAGACCGAGAAGAGAGTTGAGCTATTTAAGGGATGACGAAAAATCGCCTATAGTTCAACAAGGTATATCGTGAGACAAAAGGGACTAAGATGTAAATCACACTGGAAGGTATGTCGGCATGACTCAATGGGACTTGGGAGTCGGCACGTTCTGCTAGGAGCTGCTACCGATTGATCGATTGAGAGTTGGACTCTAATCGTGTCCAAGTCGCCATGAGGCTACAGGGTCGCACACTTAAGAGCGGGAGCAAATGTAATGGTCGGGTTGGACCCGAACCGGAAATAGACTGATTTTGTGAGTCGGACTCACAGAGGGAATAGGCCACAAGTGTTGTGAAGCCCACTACCATTCGCTATATAAAGAGGGGCGCAGGTTGCCCAGCGGGCACGTTAGTCCACTCCCATGCGTTGGGAACCCACGCCCCACTCAGTCCAGCCGTCGCACCGGACCTAGCAGTCCGCCGTCGGAGCTCCTCCTCGTACGTGTGGATACCGGCAGAGGTGTTGTATGTTCAGCACTTCGATGTTCGCGGGATCCACTACAAGAAAACCGCTCTCTTGCAACGAAATCTGTAGCTACGTTTTTTTTTTGTTGCGATATAATCACAAATTACGACGAACTTTCAGGTTGTGGTGATAGGGCACTCATATTTCCACGACTCTTTTTGGTCGCGATAAATTATCGTTTTGTTGCGGTAGAGGCCTCCTATTGCCACGATTTGTACTGCTGTTGGAATACAAGGGCGTTTTTGCGACAGAGTATTTTCGTTGCGCGAGGCACTCCTTTTGTTGCCTTAGAGACATGGTATTCCAATGAAATAAGCATTTGTGGTGATATTCAGTCATATATTGCAACATCTGTATTTGTGCTGCGGTATTTACAAATATTGTTGCAAAAAAAATAGCTAACTATTGCAACCGAATTTTTCGTGTGGCAATACCATATGTTTTTCGCCTCAAATTTATCCTGCGGCAATACCTATTGTTTACTGCGACAATTTGGGTCGTATGGTAATAGGTTAAACGTAAAGCAACAATCACCGTACTGTTGTGAAAATGAACAAGTTATTTTGCAACGACCATTCATAGACTAGCTTAACGGGCCTCATGGGCCGTGCCCTTGATCACTGTTGCAATTTTCTTAGGACTACAATTCATTTTTGGTCCAGTATCTCAGTTTGGTGAGCACAATTTTTTTTAATATTGTTTGCAACTGAATTTCTGCAGCACTTAGCATTTTACTAATGTTACAACAAGTGACAGTACTTAATAATCAATCAAGCACTCATAGAAGACGCAATTTCACTAGTACATTTATCATCGAAATTCAAAATTTATAGACACTGAAACTTTGGAATATTTAAACAAAAATTATGTTATTACACGATCTTTCATCCACGCATGTTCATGGCAAAACATTTAAGACAAACAGTGCAGAGACAGCCTACACAAAGAATCCATGGTCATCATCCAATTCATCTTGTACCAAAGGAGCAACATGACCATCATTTATGTAAGCCTCATCATCATCAGTATCAGCATCATATTCGACTTGGTCTTCGTCAAACTCAGCAGGTCATAAATTATTTATGACTGAAACATCAACGCTGGTTCCTTCATCATCATTTCTGCACCAACTAGTCATCTCGTCAAGTACAGTAAATTCTGGAACTGTAATTCCTGTATCGACGACATCTTGTACATCTGCATCACCATGTTAATCTCCTTCTGCAAGATCATCAAGGTCTGCACCATTTAAAACCGAAGGAGCAAACAAATTGCGTGGATTCATTTTTATAGCACTTGCCCAATTAGGGCTCTTCACATCTCTCACATAGAAAACCTGTGCAGCTTGGATGCCTAGAATGTAAGGGTCTTCCGTGAATCGGTGTACACTAGTGTCGAGGTCAATAATTCCATACTTGTCCCTCTTATACCCCTTACTATGATTTCTATTGGCAGGAGGCACGTCGAACCATTCGCACTGCAATAGAACAACCTCCTTATCAGGAGGAAAGTCAAGAAATATGATTTTCTTTATCACCCCATAATAATCAGTACTGCCGGTGCTTTCTTGCGCATTGACTACGACGCCACTATTTTGGGTACCCAAGTCAAGCTCTATTTCAGTATTACGAAAGTAATATCCATTCAGTACTGTACGGTTGAACATACGAGCAATTTGATCAGGCCCTTTAGCTAGTGTATACAACAGACTTTATGGAGTTGTGTGATCTGTTTCATGGAATAGAATATGTGTGAGTGTACTATACACCATTGTTTTTTTATTACGAGAAACATTTATGAAAATGCTAAAGTAACTTACCCGTCTTTCGAACCAGCCAACAAAATCTTCCTTGTGTTTCTTTTTAGGATTAGGAAATTTTTTCTTTTTGAGCTCATCAATATGTTCCCTTCAAATAGAAATGCTATATGGTTACTTCATAACCAAAGTATTAATGCATATCATGATATGAAACAAATACATAAGTATCCTTACTGAATCCATGGCTCGGTTTCCTCGCAGTTTGTTATTATGTAGTGCCTCATTTGATTAAGAGCTTCCAAAGACAGTGATTCACGGGCAAAACCTTTCTTGGAGTAATCAACTGCACTCATTATGCTAATCCCTCTTGGTGCTTCATCTGTAGCTCCATCTGCATGGCGTTCGGACTGACTTATTTTTGTAGGCGAGCCTTTAACGAATCGACTGCAGAACGTCATGCACTCTTCAAGTATGTACCCCTCTGCAATTGAACCTTCTGGATGAGACTTGTTACGTACATATCCCTTCAATGTACGCAGGTATCTCTCAACCGGATACATCCATCTATACTGTACAGGCCCTGTGAACCATGCTTCTCGAGCTAGATGAATTGGGAGATGCATCATAATATCAAAGAAAGCTGGTGGATAGATCATCTCTAGCTGACATAGAATTTCTGCAATTTGTTTGTCCAAATTCAACAAATCGTCATCCCTTAACTCCTTGGAACATAAATTGGAAAAGAATTTACTGAGCTGAAGCAATGGGGTAAGGACATTCTCCGGCAAAAGCTTGCGCAACACAATAGGAAGAAGTTTCTGTAATATAACATGGCAGTCATGAGTTTTGAGTCCACTAAACTTGCACTGCTCGAGGACCACACATCGCTTAATGTGTGAAGCATAGCCATCAGGCATCCGTATGCTCTCCAGAAACCTGAGGAGCATTATCTTCTCTTCCTTCTTTAAAGCATACACGCCTTTCTTCATTTTGTACTTATCCTTACCGGCGGGCTTTGCGTGCTGAGCCTCCCTAATTTTCAAGAACTCCAAATCAAGGCGAGCCTTCGTACCATCCTTTGTTTTCCCATCCATCTCAAGCAAAGTACCCAGAATGCTGTCACAAATGTTCTTCTCGATGTGCATAACATCCAAATTGTGCCTCACGAGCAAGTGCTGCCAATACGGGAGCTGGAAGAACACACTTTTCTTCCGCCAATTGTGCCAGGGATTAGTTTCCGGTCGCTTTCTCTTATTTGACCGCCCAAATGGTTCATGCTGAATGCTATCAAGCTCCTTTAGAACTTCAATGCCTATAAGTGGCACCGGGGTGTCTCTATGGTCTGGCTTGTTGTTGAACATAACCTTGTTTCGACGCCATTTGTGTTGTTTCCATAGAAAACGTCGGTGTCCCATGTAGCAATGCTTTCTACCATACTAGAGCCATAAAAAGTATGTATGATTGTGGCAGTAAGGGCATGCTAGCTTGCCTTTTGTGCTCCAACCACTCAGCATTGCGTAAGCCGGGTAGTCATTGATGGTCCACAACACG
Organism: Alopecurus myosuroides; assembly: GCA_028641055.1. NCBI lineage: Eukaryota > Viridiplantae > Streptophyta > Magnoliopsida > Poales > Poaceae > Alopecurus > Alopecurus myosuroides. The sequence goes on from CM054058.1 coordinate 323,760,374, forward strand.
CATGCATACAACGTGAAATTTTCTTTAGTTGCAGCATCATATGCTTCAACACCATCCTCCCATAGAACTAACAGTTCATCAATCAAAGGCTTCAAGTACACATCAATGTTATTTCCTGCTGACTTTGGTCCTGGAATAATCATTGACATTATCCAGTTCTCTTGTTTCATACACATCCATGGTGGCAAGTTATATGGGATCAGAATGACATGCCATGTAGTGTGTGATATACTCATGAGCCCAAAGGGGTTGAATCCATATGAAGCAAGGCCAAGCCGAACACTGCGAGCATCTTTTGCGAATTCTTTCTGACTATATCTATCATCAAGGCTTTTCCAGGCCTTCGAATCTGCAGGATGCCTCATTATGCCATCATCTTTATGTTTCTCCTTATGCCATTTCATATCAGTTGACATATCTTCTGTCATGTACAGACTTTGCAGTCTTTGAATGAGTGGGAAATACCGTAGAACTTCCCGTGGCACTTGCTTCTTTGATTTACGGATCGATGAATCAGCTTTGTCTACGGTTGGACTTGATTTCCATCGAGACGTATGACAGACAGGGCATTCTTGGGCATCAACATACTCATTACGGAATAGCACACAATCATTATAGCACGCGTGTATCTTCTTGTAATCCAGTCCAACCTCTCGAATGACCTTCCTTACTTGTGCGAGATTAGTAGGAATGCAATGACCCTTTGGCAGCACCTCCGTGAACATCTGCAGCATTAAGTCACATGCTCTGTTGGTCATCCCAGACACGCACTTGATTTGGTAAAGCTTCACAATGAAAGATATCTTTGTGACCTCCTCACAACCTGGGTACAACGATGTTTTTACCTCTTCCAATAGTTTGTAGAACGCCTTTGCAGATGCATTTGGCTCCTGTTTCATTCCATCACCGCTCGTGTCTCCTGCATTACTTCCCACTTTTGTGGCCCTTATGAGAGCTTGGAGCATGTCACATATCCCTTCGCCACCATCTGCAGCGTCTTCATCATCAGAATCTTCAGCCATGTTGTCCTCCTCCAGTTCACCATGGAATACCCAATTTTTGTAGGACGGATCCATCCCATTCTTAAGCAAGTGCATATGGATCTCCTTTTTAGTTTTATGAGCATTATTCAGACATTTCGTACACGGGCAAAAGTTTCTTGCGTCTGGTTGAGCACCATCAAAACTAAATTCCAAGAAACTCTCGATGCCACTTTGCCACTCCACAGAATCTCTATCCTTCTCCATCCAGCTCTTGTCTTGTGACATTTTGCGTTATCTCCATTTAGCCGGTCTTGTAAAAAAAGGAGCAGCATTAGTTCACACGCAAGTATTTCGAAACAACACATACATCAGAGAGACATTCATACTGGTCTTTCAAGTCAGTAAGAATTACAGGGGATTACATTAGACATTACTTCACAACACAGCGTTCGATTGAACTAACACTTACACCTGAAACTGACATGGCAATGAAAATATAAAACCTAGTTCGTACCTGAATTCCTGACATTGCTATGAATATTAAACTAACACTTACAACTGAAACTGATAAAACAGACACGCATATGTGAACACAAGCAGCTAGTCTATCTGACAGCAATTGCAATCGCCATTAACTTCATCGAACCGGCATGATGGAAACCAAGGATTTCATAAGTATTGGTACAAACCTTGTAATTGCATCTGACGAGCGGCGGAAGCAGCGGTTGAGTACAAGTCGGCGGGGCAGCGTTGGCGGCAGTTCAATAGTTTACGCTAATCGAGTTCGGATGGCGGCGAGGTAATAGTGGCGGATTTGTCAGTCGCGCAGGGCCGATGCGGCGGCGAAGTCGCCTTAGGGAGGATAGGGCGGCGTTGTCGTGTGGGGGCAGGGAAGTTTGGAGGAGACCGGGCGGACATACGCAGCCCTTTCGCTCGCCCAATGGCCCAACCGGAGTATGGGCCTATTAATTCTACAATTTGTCTTCACAGCCCATTTGGCTTGTGAACAATATGTTTTTCCCTTGGCAATAACGTTCAAGTATTATAAATGCTATATTAAGTTTTACCAGTTTCATTTTATGATTAAATTTATTCATTTCTAAATGCATTGTTGTGTTAATATTCAACACTAGTCGGAAAATCCCTGTTAGTGGTGTGGTTTTTCTTCAGTTCTGGCGTGAAACTCGTACGCCCCTGCTATCTAGGTGTCCACTGCCATGTTTCTGGACTCGACACAGGTTACTACATGATCATTGGCGTTGATATCATAGTCCACATCACTATCCTATAGAAATCGGTAAATAAAAAGGGTATGTAATATTGACTAGAAGCATACAAATGGTATTCAATTATGAGATGACATAACAACCATTAAAAAAAATCGCATAAACATTCAAAGATTCAACCAGATAGTACTCAGCACTAACATATAATCTAAAAGTTCGCATAAAGCTAGAACTCTCAGCTACAACCACGATACCTACTCATCATCTGACTGGATAATGACAACATGTGTATTCTCAGTAGGGAGCTATGGGAACATCATCTTCGGTGTCTTCAGCATCGCCAGGTCGATCATAGAGGAAGTAGGTGGACACATCACCTTCATCGAGATAGAATGTCAATCTCCCTGTTGGATCCATCTCGTAGCGTTCCACAAGCTGGCCCCATTGCTGACCACTGAAGTATGTTTTTCCATCCTCATGTGTGACTACAACTTTCTGCTGGTGGTCTGGCACTCTCAAGCTCACCAAGTTCACCTCCAGAGTTCTACGGTGGTCCCAAATTGCAACTTGAATATGCTCCAAAAAGTCACGCCTGAATCTGCAAGGTATGATCTGTAAAAAAAAAGAAGTACACATTTTTAGTACAAATTTATTGTCAGTTTTCAAAAAGTAGATTGATGAAAGGTATATACCAATCTGTTTTCAAACCCCTCTGGTAGAACAATGGTAAATTTCTTGTTCATGCACTCCTTGTAGCCACACTGTTCACATACATCCATTGCCTGTGGTGGTTCGTTCCATACACTGAATTCAGATACACATCTAACCATTTACCATTCAAAAACCAACTTAAATCTAACAATGTACATCTAATTTTGGTGGCTGAATAAACTTAAATATAACAATGAAAATCTAATTTCTAAGTCGATCTACATCTAAAATCACAATAATCATCTAACATATAACTCAATCTACATCTAAACCTAACAATGAAAGGTACGGCTGCCGGGGAAACTTAACTGCGGCGCGACGGCTGGACGGCGCGAGGACGACGGTGGCGGTTGCGGCGGCGTTTGTCGCGGAGTCGTTCCGTCGGGTGTCGGTGTAGGCGGCCCCGTGGTCGCGGTGGTCCGTCGGTGCCGTGGACAGGGCTAGGCCGCGGTGGGGGATCTGGGGGCGGAGAGGGCTAGCCGTGGCGGCCGTGGGGGATCGGGGGGTGCAGAGGGAGAGGACTCGAGTTCGTGTGTTTAGCAGTTGGTGTGCATGTAGCAATCGATTAAATTAGAGTATAAATGGGTTTCCTCAAAATTTCATTATGTGAATGGTGCCTCCACATTTGATCTTTCATAAATTGGTCCTTAATGATGAAGCCAATGATAAACCGTACCCATCACATTTGATTCCCTCATCCTGGTTAAATGTTGTTGCACCGTGGTGTCGCATGCTGGTGGTCGGTTCGTCCGGTGGTTGCGAGGCACCTAGGCGACTGATCGTCAGGGATGGTGGTGAGGGTTTGTTTGGGAGAAATCCTTGTCGGAGTACCGATATTAGAGCGGTGTCGCCATCGGGTGGCATCCTCCCTTCATGAAGGGCATCGCGTCTAGCCTGCATCCGCCGCCCCGATGTGCCGGGGGAAACCCTAGAAGCGCGACTATCCATGTTGAAGGTGTTGATTGGTATTTGACGTCCAGGTGCTAGCAGCGTGGTTGTAGTTTGTAGGTGGGCGCATCGGTCGTTTCGTCGATCCACTTCCGTCTCCTTTTCTTTTCTTCTTTTGCGTTTATTGGTTGTCGCCTCAGCCGGCGTTGTATCAAAACTGTTGTACCAGGTGGTTGCTATATTAATATAGCGGTGATTCAGCCTATTTCGTCAGAGCATGGGGAGAATATCATGTGATACTAGCCCTCTTCCATGCTACCATGGTACCGTTTCGAATAAATAAAGTTTTGGTGATTCAAAAAAATCTAGGAAAAATCACGAGTGCTCACATGAAAAGTTACTACAATGTGTAATAATTTTATGTCCAGATACGAAAGTAATATTGACTAACCAAAAAGACAAATCCAAATATGAATATATAGTGCATTTTTGCTGATTTGTACTTTTTTGTTTCTCAACGTGTAGGTCGAATTTGGACCTGATTTTTTTCTACATTACGTAGACAAATTCTTTGGGAACATTAATATTTTTTTCCGGAATTTTATGAAACATCTATAGTTGATTTTTTAAAATGGAAGCATGGGAGAACAAGGGGCTAGTATCACTGGATATTTTTTTCCATTGAGCATGTGTGGTTTGCACACTTGTTTACATTTATATGAGTCATAAAATTCAATAAAGTAAAGAAAAAATGGTAAAGCTAGTCATAAAAAAAAATGACATCATGAAAGTAGTAAAACTAAAAGAACATAACATTTAAATTGTGTGAGAATTCGGCAATCTAATATAGAGTCTTAACACGGTTTTTATATTGTAGCAACGGGGCTGCATGCATATAGTTGCACACAGAAACCATCAATATCACTGCATTCCTATTACAGACCAATTTCAGGGACATGGGTAGCAAACAAGTAGAGCCCTTCAGCGCACTGGTATAGCAAGAACATCATCTTGTCACCCTGTTTGAGATGACTTTCCATCGCCCTGAACTCTTTCCACCCGCTGACGCACAAGCGACCATCAAGATCAGAAATTGAATATGTCGATGACACCTCAGTTCTCGGGTAGCAAACAATAGTGATGGTACCATTTCTTGCCATATGTGCAGGAATCAGACGGCTTGGGATTTTCTGTTGCATGCAAAGACTTAAAGTCAAGAGAAAAGCTATCGGAAAATAATCATGTTAAAAGAAAGGAAAATAGAACAAGTGTACACGTATTACTTTGCGCATAAGAGAAGATGTGTTCTTAAAGATTTACCACGTGTTTATTGAAGTTCTCGCTGTTTGTCCAATTCAGAGTATGCAGCACTCCGACAACCAGTTGTGCTTCCTCATACTCTCCAGCTCTGTGGAATAGAACAATGTAATCCAAGTTTTCAACAGCGTCGATCACCGTCCACATCATCCTCCAGTTAATCATGGTCCCATCGGTGCTAGAGAGTGAGTCAACAATGTGACGCCTCTCAGGGGACATCTGGTAGTATGCTGTAAAAATGTAATACGCCTGAAATTAGTGGAGTACACATGCCGCAACCAAGTAATATATTAATGTTTATGTGCACAACATAATTTTTTGTACTAAGTAAGAACTTACATGGATGGATGATTGGGTCATTTCCAGTTATGACCTCAGTTTGGCCTCGACGTGTGTCGGTCTTGAATACTAGCTCCGTACCAACCTTAAGTTTGTAAACCCTGCTAAATTCTTTCCAATAATTTCCATTCAGAAAGGTTATCCCGTCAATGCTGCTAACCTCAACATTGAACGAGAAACCTTCCTTGGTTTGCAGTGTCGCTTGAAAACTGGTGTTCTCCAATGGGAAAACAACATGCATTTTTAGGAAATATGTTCTGATGTAGCAGGGGATCACCTAAATAAGAGCATGTATTTTATTAAGTTATGAGCCAGTAGTAAATTGGACTTACTATAAGTAGATATATCCTACAAGAGTAGCTATTTGTACTTTTTCCTATAATTGGACATTGAAGCAATAGTCATGTACTGCAAATAACTGAACATGCACTCATAGTTTGCAGAATGGTACCCTTCAAGTATTAAAATTGCATGTAGGTAGAAACAATCAGTTGTCATGGCATCACTGCCACACATCCCTAGTTTGTGAAAACAAACTGGACACTGCGAGAAAAAACGAATAAAAACCATCAGATCTGGTGTGATAATCACGATCAAGATGAAAAATGATGCGTAAGATCTAGTTGGCACGTCTTTGATTGGCTTCATGATCCAAGTGGAGGGTGCGCCGGCCGGTAGACTACTTCTAGGTCAAACTTGTGCGGAAGGGCTGACGGCGGCGAACACGTGGAGAGGGAGGCGTGTGAACGACGCGGTTTTCTGCGGGATAATGATAACACGCACGCTGCCTTAGGTCAGGCCATAGACGTTTGATGGGACAATTCGTGGCCCGCGCTGGCCATTGTGTACGTTTAGTAAATTAAAAATAGGCTTATTAGTTTAGGCCCACAAACAAGTGACTAAATTTTTACAACCTTGTGTTTCCCAAAAAATTTCTATCGATTTCACACGTAAATCACTTCGACTCTGCTCCTTCCACAATTAATATTAATACTCCCCTGTACTTTCACTCGTATTCTCCACTGCATCTTCTTCCAACCGCTGCACTACACTCTCTTCTTCTTCTTCCATCCGCTCCCGCTTCTTCTTCCAAGAATGGATGAACATAAGTATTTCTGCCGCACATTCAAGGTCCCCATCCATGGCGAGGAAACCATCAACGTCACGTACACCAACGACCCTGCCGAGGTGCAGCGTATCGTAGAAATGTACCAGCAGTGGATTGATAGCGGAGAAGAACGGTTCATGGGCCTGGATTTCGAGTACACATCCCAGAAGTTGGAGATCCATAAAAAGGTCGCCGTTCTTCAGCTTGTATTCCGCCGCCACGTCCTGGTGTACCATCACTCCAGGTAAAAGTCATTTTTCCTCTTGTTTTCTACAACTAGTACTCATCTGCTCCGCCGCCATGTTCTTGTGATTGCTATTTGGTTATTCATGGTTGTTGTGATTGGTGTTACTACTACTTTTTTCCTCTTGTTTTCGGCAACAGTACTCATCTAAATTTTCTGCAACTAGTACTCATCGAGACGTGCATGCGTAGCAGTTTTCTCACGCCCTTTTTTTCGGATCGGAGGGAGTAGTACTTTTCTAAACTCTTGTTACTTGTGTACTTCAGTGGTGACTCGTGGCAATCTGCGACGCTGGCTGATCTTTTTTGTTTTGGCGGCATCAAATTTGCAAGTGTTGACACCACCAATGACAAGAAAGTGCTTGCGAGAACCTGGAACTTTTCTATTCCAAAAGAAAATTATGAGGATATCCAAGATGTCTACATTCATGTGTTCAACCAAAAGAAAGCTGGAATGGCTACCATGGCAGTACAACTTATTGATCCTGTCTACAAAGACATGAAGAAGAAGGATCATCGGTGGCACAGCTACTGGGACAACAAAAATCTAGACATCGAACACATCACCTATGCTGCAATTGATGGGTTCCTCTCCCTAGAGTTGTACCGTATGCTCAAGCCCATGAGTGACGCCAAGAAGGCCGAAGAGGGAGGCAGATCAAGGAGGGCGAGGGCGAACCACACTTGGCACTAGATCACTTGCTGCGGCGTAGTATATATGCTACTTTTGGTCTTTGTAATTAGAGTATATGTGAAAGTGTTGATGAAAATTATTCGAGTAGTATGTAGTATGTAGCTCTTGCAGTAAGCTTTGAGCTATGGATTAATCTTGGTACTTTTGTTCATATTGTAAGTGCTATATCTAATTAGTAATGCAAATTATGTTACGTGAAGTCTGGTTTGAACTCAATGACAACTCTCCCTCGCTGGCGGTGTTCGAGTCGGTCCCTCCTCGAGGCAGAACTAGTGCTGCCGCCCTTCTCCTTTGGGTGGTGCGTCGAGTAGGGATGTAAGATGGAGTTTGTTATTCCTAAGAGGGACAAGCATCGGTGGCGACGCGGCTCTGATTTCTGTTTAGGAAAGGCCTTCTCTTGTGTTTGGTTTTTGCGTCTGTGGGGCATTTCTCGGACTAGCCGGTGTGGAGTGGTGTAAGTGAAATTGTTGCTATCAACAAACTGTCAAGTTCATGTACTCAAACCACTATCTCCTATAAAAACCAGGTGCCCAATTGCGTACCCTCGAAAAAAGAAACAACTCTTTAACAATATTAATAAGTTCTGCTGAACGGTAACATAAAAAGGACATAATGTTTCACATAGTGCATCATGAAGTAGTACGGGAAGCAACACATAGTTTAAACAAAAGAAACATTGTCTTCATAGGCACAACTTAGAAGATCTTGACAATTGGGCCAGCTTCCATGGGATCAGGTCTGAGTGGAAGTAGAGAATTCACCTTACGAAAGGTGACTTGTTCTCCCAGCCACTCGTACCTCTTCCCGTGACACCTTAGCACGTCCTGTTTACGCATCTTGATGTAAAGATACGCGGAGTCTCCCTCCTCGTGAGACTGGACAATTCGCCAGTTGGTATTACCCAACTTGCTAAGGAGTACACGGGAAACCATGAAAGATGATGGTCGCTGGTTGGGCGTTACCATAGCTTGAAGAACCATGTCGGTGTGCAACCCCATCTGCTCCTTAAGCTAAAGTATCACCAGATCGGAGACATGGACTGAGCATGCTGATTTTTCATCAACATTTGGTGATCTTGGAGGTTCTTCTTCAACATCTTCATCATCTTCTCCAGTGCCTCCATCCAGAGAACCATGACCATCTGACAGAGCCAGTCCCCCATCAAATGACTCTTCTTCAACTCTCTGCTCCTAAAATGCAATAAGCCAATATGTTAAATCTGATAATAACACCATAAATACAATCTATGTAGGCATGCACGTTTAATTAACCTAAAAGGTACTGTGTACAATTATTACAAAATGAGATATGAAATTGCCGTTGAAATAATGTGAAGATTATTGCAACCCCAAAAAGGTTCTAACACTACTAGAGATTTGCTTATAGCAGCATATTCTACCACAGGCGAACACGAAAATACATGCGCCTGGGCTAATTAGCGCAGGCGAACAGGTAAATGGTGCGCCTGGGGTAAGCCTGTTACCCCAGGCGAACCAAACTCAGCCGCGCCTGGGGTAAAGTGTGGCAGGGCCAACCATCGCCGACCCCTGGCACTCTTCCTTTACCCCGGGCGAACAGAATACCGATTCGCCTGCGGTATAACAAATACCCCAGGCGAACCCGAGCAGAAGCGCTTGGGGTAAAAAGTGGACTGGGGTAGCTCCCGTTAGCGCAGGCGTACTACATCTCTGTTCGCCTGGGATAAGGAAACGCCTGGGGTAGCACCCCTTAGCGCAGGCGCATCCCATGCCATATTCGCCTGGGGTAATCTTTGCCCTCAATATAAGTGCGGCCAGCCACCCACCACCACCCCTATCCACCCCACTCACTCACTCACTAGTCCAAACTCGAGCCATTAGTGCTCCTAGCTCAATCCTCCACACCCCTCCACCATTTTTAGCTAATTTAACCAATCATGTTTGTTATATTTTAGCTAGTATGCTACCCCACTTTCCCTCTTCCAAATCTCTCCACTAGATCTACTAACCGGACACTAGATCTCACCACAAATGCACCACTAGCTACTTCTAGATCTATCAATCTCTTATCGGTCGTCTCGGTGATCTTCGACGTCGTCATCGCGTCTATATATTTTGCATTGTGTGTCATCTTAATAGGTGCGTGGGATTGGTCGGTGGATGAGAATTCGTTCTCTTTTTCATTTTATTGTGTTGCCATGAGGATGAGTTGCCAATGTTTTGCCGAAATGTTGATTCATTTCCTTTTCGGCAAATTTCTGGCGCTCCGCGTTACACCTTTTGTAGGAAGGTCATGCCGAATTTTTCCGTGAAAACCGGATCTAGTTAATGAAACCTCTCTCTCTTGCATTTTGTAGCAATGGTCATTGCGATGAGGACAAGCGTGGTGCATAGGTACGTGCGACGCGCGACGGCCGAGATGCATCGAAACAACCGCACCGAGATAGAGTGTCCGTGTCGGAAATGCAAGCTGGGGTCTTTGTTCAAACCAGATTCTGGTAATGTGGAGAAGCACCTGCTCAGGTATAGTTTCATGGAGGGCCACACTAAGTGGATGGATGACGATGAAGACGATGATAACGTCGAGACCAATTGGGCGGCGACATGTGAAGATGATCAGGAGGAGTCTGAACATGGCAATGGAGAGGACGAAGAGGCGGCTGTCCACGGAGACGACTATAATGAAGAAGAAGGGAGTCATGGTGATCAGCAACATGCAGACGAGGACATGAACACTCCGCTAACTTCAGTCGTGCGGGACCCTCATGTTCAAGATCTTCTTCTCAAGAACACGTCGACCGACGCCAGACGTAAATCTAAGATCACGCAACTAGAGATAGACTCTGCAACTCCGTTGTATGACGCAAGTCGCGGGGAGGAGGAGTCACGCTTGAGAGTAGCTCTGGATCTTCTTGAGATGAAGGCAAAACACGGATGGACCGACACAAGCATGGACGATCTTCTGCGATACCTGAAGACGCACTTACCTGAAGGGAACACATGTGCTAGTAGTCTACAGGAGGCCAAGAAAATCGTGTGCCCCCTCGATTTACCGCACACAAAATACCACGCTTGCGTCCGTGACTGCATAATTTACCGTAACGAGCACGCGGACCAGATCAAATGTCCGGTGTGCGGTGTTGATCGTTACAAGAGGGGGACGAAGAAAGCTCCTAGGAAAGTTGTGTGGTACTTTCCACTCATTCCCCGTCTGCAGCGGCACTTCGTGGACCCCAAGGAAGCAAAGCTCATGCGCTGGCACGAGGACAGAAAGAAGGCGGTGTTGAGCGATCCAGAACGTGTTGAAAAACCAGTGCTAACACACCCTTCGGATGCACGTCAGTGGAAAGCGTTAGACGCATTCGATGAGGAATTCGGGAACGACCCAAGGAACATCAGGCTTGGTGCGAGCACCGACGGTCTCAATCCGTTTGGCAATCAGAGCAGCAAACATAGCACCTGGCCCGTGTTTGTATGGATGTACAACCTCCCCCCGTGGTTGTGTCTGAAGAGGAAGTACATACACATGAGTATGCTGATTCAAGGGCCGACCCAGCCAGGGAGCGATATCAACCTGTATCTCGAGTTATTGAAGGAGGAGCTAGACACGTTGTGGGAGGAAGGGGTGGAAACATGGGACGCCTTCAAAGAAGAAACTTTTCGTATGAGAGCCGCACTGATCACGACGGTGCAGGACTATCTCGGATACGGATATATTGCGTGTCAGGTGTGCCATGGACACAAGGCTTGTGTCAGGTACATGGAATTTACCCCGTTTCTACAGCTACACAAGGATCCCGGATCTTCTAAAACCGTATACATGAGGCATCGAATGTGGTTACCACTGAACGACCCGTGGAGAAAGCGCGGAGACCTGTTCAACGGTAAAGATGAGCTCGATCTACCTCCACGCAAGAGAAGAGGAGAAGAGATCGATACTCTATTGAAGAATTGGAAAACGTGTCCTCCGTCGGGAAAGGTACAAAAGCGGAAGCGAGGAGAGAAAAAGTGCCCTCCGCCAGAAGGACCGCTCTTGGGGGTATGGAAAAGGAGGTCCGTGTTTTGGGACTTGCGGTACTGGCCAATCCTCGGAGTGCCTCACTGCCTTGATGTCATGCATATCACGAAGAATGTGTGTGAGAGCTTGCTTGGCACCCTGTTCAACATGCCAGATAGGACCAAAGACGGGCCAAAATCAAGATACGACCTGATGGCCCTGAATATCAGGAGCGAGCTTCACTTACCGCCTTCTACGCGTGAACAGACGGAGGAGGACGAGGATGGGGTGGAGGAGATGGACGACCGCAAGCGGAAAAGGGCTAAGAAACACCAAACTCACCGCCTGAAACCCTCTTGCTTCACTCTAAGCCCCGACGAGCTCGCGCAAATATTCACATGCCTCCTCGGAGTAAAATTTCCCTTAGGTTACGCGGGGCTGATAAGCAGATACCTAGACGCGGAGAAAAAAATCTTCAGCGGGATGAAGTCTCATGACTGTCACGTGATGATGACGCAGATACTTCCGGTTGCAATCAGAGGGATAATGGAACCGCACGTCCGTCAAACGCTCACTGGCCTTTGTAACTTTTTCGATGTCATCACTCGGAAGTCGATAAGCGTGAAGAAACTCGGAAGGCTGCAGGAAGAGATCGTCACCATCCTATGCGAGCTTGAGATGTATTTCCCACCTGCCTTCTTTGATATTATGGTACATCTCTTGGTCCATATCGTGGACGATATCACCAATCTTGGGCCGGCATTCTTGCACAACATGATGGCGTTAGAAAGAATGAACGGGATCATCAAATCATTCGTTCGTAATAGGGCACACCCGGATGGAAGCATTGTCCAGGGATTTCTCACCGAAGAATGCATCTCTTTCTGCAAGAATTTCCTAGGCGATGAGAAGCCAGCTGTTGGTTTGCCCGCGAACAAGCACCTTGACAGGTTCATGGGGGTAGGCCACAACACTGGCAAAAGGGTAATGGACGCGGACTCCTGTGGTCGGAGAGCCGACTTTGAAAGGGCCCACCTAGTAGTGTTACAACACATCGACGATGTCGACCCTTGGATAGAAGAGCACAAAACCGCGATAAAAAACAGTGCTCGCAGGCCGATGACGGAAGATGAGATATTTAGAGCACACAACTCCTCTTTCGCGACATGGTTCAAGAAGCAGATTGATGCCGATCCCCCGCCAATGACATGTGAGAAAGATAAACTTGTATTGGCCTTGTCATATGGCCCCGCGCCCAATCTGATGACTTATCAAGCATACGACATCAATGGGTACACATTCTACACGGAGGAAAGAGACAAAAGTAGCGACTATCAAAACTCGTCTATAACGATGGAATCTTACACGGGCGAAGAGGTTAGAAGATACTACAGAAAGATCGAGGAAATCTGGGAGCTTGACTACGTTGGGGTAAAGCTGCCGATGTTCCATGTCAGATGGGCTACAAACGTCACGAAAGAAGACGAATATTTCACCACTATGTCGATGTCTGAAGCCAACAAACCCAAGTCCAAGAACCCCACCGCGCAAAATGAGCCCTGGGTATTGGCTAAGCACGTGGAGCAATGCTTCTTCATAACCGACCCGGCAAAGCCTAGTCGTGTTGTCGTAATGAGAGGAAAAAGGGCCCTCGTCGGAATGGATGGAGTCGCCGATGAGAAGGACTTCGACGGCTTAGTCAGAGACCCGATGATGGAAGAACCCGGTGAAGACGATGCACCATACACCACAAGAAGAAGCAGGACCACACTACCTAGGGCAGGTCTTCCATTCACAAGAAGAAGTCACAATATGGCGGTCACGTATTCAACATCGACCAAGAAAGGCAAGACTAATATTGTGACGAAAGGTTGAGAGAGGGAAATACTCGCGATATAACATGCTAATAGCTATATGTACAATGTGTTTTTAGAGAGAAACATTTGCGGTATCTCGCTAAACCAATCTATTTACGCTCGATGCGACATTAATTTTTTTTGCACATGTTAACTTTCATATGTATGTATTTTTTAAGTGAAAACCAACGTGGGGGAGCCACATATTATAGCATTCGTATTGCTCGATGTGTCCCAGGCCGCGGGGCTGGGTAATTTAGAAAATCTTAGCACAGGCGCATCATCTAGAAAACGCGCCTGGGGTAATCTTTATCACAGGCGCTTTTGAGAGGACATGCGCCTGGGGTAATGCCATGTGGGACCGCGCAAACCTAAATCCTACGAAACTTAGCGCAGGCGCATTACCTAGGTAACGCGCCTGCGGTAAGGATCTGTGGGGCCGCGCATAACAAGGCATCGAGCCAAGCACATTAGAACCGGCTTGTATCACAAACCGGTTCTAAAGGGTCTGTCCACTGGGCCCCCCTACCTGCAGCAAATGGCCGCAGGCCTTTAGGACCGGTTGGTATCACAAACCGGTCCTAAAGGCCATGAGGCCATTTGCGACAGGGTGTGGGGCCCAGTGGACAGATCCTTTTCGAACCGGTTTGTATTAGAAACCGGTGCCAATGTGCTTCTTTAGTATTCTAAGTGACCAGATCTCACCCGCACCCACACGAACCCACACGCCGCCGCCGTCGCCAGTGTCGAGACGAGCAGAGCAGGTCGTCGCCCACTCCGTCGTCGCCCACTCCGTCGTCGTCGTCGTCGTTGATCCAGGTCAGCCCCTCTCCCTCCCAAGTCCCATCCCCCCTCCAATAACGCCCGCGACTCGTTGATGCTCGCCGTGATGGCCGCTAGTCTCGCCTCCATCGTTGTTTCCGGTTTCACGTCATTGTGGGAAGACGTGCTTGAAGTCGGCATGAACTCCATCTGCCGCGCGACGGAATCCCCGCAGCGCCCCATGCCCTGCTGCACGACCTGCTCCGCGGGCGCCCAGGAAGCATGCATATGCGAGCGATATGAGCCAAAGTCGCATCCGTGGACTTCGAGCGCTCTGCAATCTCCTGAATGGCTGCCATGGAGACCTCGATTGTCTGAGAATCCTGAACCATCGCCTCCACAACCTCACTGGAAACTAAATCGAAATGGGGAAAAAATTTGGGGATTTTTGTGTGACGAATTTTTGAAGGAATCGTTGGCTCTGATACCAAATTGTCACACCCCGTGGCTGCCGTTGTGCATTTTTTTAGACTAAAAGGGGCTGCCCCCCGATTTCATTGAAATCACGAACAGCAAATAGTTTTAGCAGGTTCCTTACAAACGGCAACACCACTTGTAGTGCATTATATCTCCAGGATTCGTTTCGTTTGTACTGCTGTCAATTGCCTTATTATACTACTAGAGGTTCCATTTCGTTTGTACTGTTGGAAGTATCACCTAAACTCTCCGACAGGTTCCATTTCGTTTGTACTGCTGTCAATTGCCTTATTATACTACTAGAGGTAGGTGCTGCCATTTGTCTTTGTTTTGTGATAGCTATGCTCCTCTAACCTCTATGTGTGCACTTTCTTAATTTAATAGAACATGGCTTGCGGCGTATGTCGGTCCCGATGTGCCGAAGGACGATTCAGTGGGACTTCTTTTATGCTTCAGCTCCACGACGGTGACGTTGGTTCGTTGGTAATTAACAATTCTTTTTATGTTAACTTGTTCTTTCGTTTTACTATCTAGCTTGAGACTTGTGTTTATTAACAAAATATTCTTTACATTTCTTTTTTAGATTCTACCATGCAATATTCGCGACGAATTCAACGAGTTAGTTGGCAGTAACGTGGATTTCAATGTTCACGGGACCACCTACATTCTTCGAGTGAAAAAAGAAAGAACGAAGACCTACTTCTGCGGGCAAGCATTGCAGGCTCTCATCGCCACGTACAATTTAAGCGGAGGTGATTACATTCACTTCTCTATGGAAGGACCGCAACCTCGCATCAAAATTGTGTATATGGGCGGGATTGCGAGGGAGGATGGCGGGAGTGAGGAGGAAACTGAGAACACCGAGGATATGGACACTGAGGATGATATGGACAAGGAGGACCCATGGAAACATGTGGTGGTTGCTCAAAGAGCGAATCTTAGCGAGATTGAGAAGGACCGTGTCCTTCAGAAACTTGCCGAGATAGATAGCTACATCGGCTTCCCTTTCGTGCATCGCATCACCAACACGAACATCTCCAATGGACATGTCATGGTATGTTTCTTAACACTTTCTTATTCCTGTAGTTGCTTATGTTATAATGTGGCCGGTATGTGACTTTGTGCTTTTATTCTATCTTGGAATTGTGTTCTAGAAAATACCTATGGCGGTAGCGGACAGTGCTGGCATGGAGCCCGGTACCATTGGAGTACGCCGTGGAGAATCCGGACATGTCACCGCAGTTCCGATCACGCGGGATAATGCTGATGGTCGGGTCATCCTCAACTCTCAAGCATGGAGGCAGTTCCATTCCGCAAGAGGTGGTATGGAGGCTGGACGAGCTATTCTGATCACCATGAGGAATAGTGACGTCTCCAACTTGGACATGATGATGGTCATCCACTACATCACCCCGCTAGATCGATAGATGACGAGTTTGTTCAAATTAGAACAAATAATTATTTCCATCTCACTAGCTAACTCTTGGATTTATTAGTAGCATGGATCTTTTCGAGACTATGTAATTTTGTTAAACTATGTGTGGTGATGATCGAGACTATGTGTTGATGATCGAAAATATTTATGTTATATAACTTAATTGTGTCATTTTGCTGTTATTCTGTCAGCTTGATACTTATTTCTGTCATTTTCCTGTAATTCTGTTATTTTGGTTTTCTCTTATTTTTTGATACAGCAAAACCATAGCCCAGGCGAACAGTAGAAGGTACCCCAGGCGCATCTGTACCCCAGGCGCACAGTTCTTGTTCGCCGCAGGTAAGTGTTTTACCCCAGGCGCACGAGCAGTATTCGCCTGGGGTATGCGTAATTACCACAGGCGCATTGTTGTATTCGCCTGGGGTAAGCCATTACCGCTGGCGATACGGTCCCAGGCGAACCAAAATGCGCCTGTGGTAGGCATTTTCTGTTCGCCTGGGGTAAGCTTTTCCCTAGTAGTGTAACACCATAAATACGAGAATCTAGGATGATAACGCACTATATAATTATTTCAACATTAGATATGAAGTTGCAGTTCTAATTACTAGATAACCCGTTGCGCCGCTAGCGCAAATGGCGAAAGCGAGACTGTATTTTATCCATAAGTTTTATATGTTGTGCATGTATATGTTGTTGTCCGCGGTTGATATTTCCGCGACTCTCATGCCACTACCATCGAAATCGCAGAGAAACAGAGGCTGCCTGTTAGGGTTTCGCCGTCTCCTCTCGTTGTGCCCACCATCCGGATTTTTTCAACGTCGCCCTTTTTATATGTCATGTTGTTCTTTCCCCTTTTTGTCCGGTGTCTGGTGTTGTCATGTTATGTCCCAGTCGCCAGCTTGTTCCAATCTGTCATAAGAACTCGTATCTCTTGAATTTATTTATTTATATATGAATAATCGGGGTAATCATAGTTTGTATGTACATTAAGTATCAGGCTTGAATGTATTTGTGTATATTAATATTTTAATATTTGTGGAAATCATAACATTAAAGTACATTATGTTTTCAATTGGACCTGTTTTGATGGTTCATTGGCTGGTCCTTTGTTTTCAATGGTCATCTTACTATCGTACACTTTAACAGAGCCCCTAAACGCCGGGTATTTTGGGCGTTTTTAGTTTGAAGGCATTAGAGAGATAGCAGAAACGGGAAATCGGAACTATAAAACGTGAAATTTTGAAACTGTAACATTCTTCAGATAATTCGGACATCGGTCGGAGTTTTTGTAACCGCAATCTAGCCACCTAGTCCTCAGGGTCGAGGTCGATGAACTTGTTTCCTACTCGGCACGGATTCGGTCCCACTCGACCTTCTTCTCCGCGAAGCTCGCCGCCAGCGCCATCACTTGCTCTAGCAGCCTCTAGTTGAGGGCCTCCGCCTCGAGGCGTTTCTTCTACGCCTCCTCCTCTCGTGTGTGATGCGGGCAAGCATCAGCTTGAAGACGGTGTCTTCGTCGCCCTCACCGACAAAGTCCTCCGGCCCAATCGTGCGGCCGGGGGCGAGCCATGCGTAGAGCACGAGCTCATCGCCCGTGGGCCCTAGCTCACCACCCGTGTGCTCCCTTATATAAGACGCTCGGGTTTTTGACAATTTACAGTTTATATATGACTTGAATTTCTGTGTATATATTGTGAACCTTATACAAGTTTCAAGCAATGACAATCCTTCTCTTCCATGCATTCGCAGTTACCTTCTTGTAAGGAGTATATACTGAATCACAGCTGCGATACATTCTCACGCTAACTAGACGTGGTTGGATCCACGACTAGAACTCTGACTAAATGATATAATGCGAAAAATCAGTCTTAATCTAAGATTTGATGGGAATGTGAATATCATATCATGTTTTCACGGATTCATGGGAGTGAGTTTATTTTTAGGAGAATCACGTGAGTAAGTTAAAAAAAAAATAGTAGCTTTGTGCATATAGATTGAATCGGAGGGGAGTAATTTATCCAGTTGTACTAGTCACTTCTCGTCGGCATTAAAGGCAGAGGCTACGGCCGTCGGCCGGCGTACAAGGCACCCACAGATAATGGGAGACGGGACGTGCAGAAGTATTGCTTGCTGCTGAAGCTTGAGGGTTGCGCACAGCCCGTGACCGCATCATGGCTCCATTACTATGTCAGGTGAACCTCCGCCAAAGCTCATGAAATCGATATCAGCAAATAATGTATTTGGGGAAGAACCTCTTTGAGATTGGTGTGGCACATGTTGTCACACCCCAGTTTTTGGACTCTTGTACTGTTGTTCAAGAAGTCAAAAATTAGGGCCAACAATTTTTTCTAACAACATGCTTGTTTGAACCAACATGTGTTTATGATCTTGACCCCTTTTGCAATGCAAGTTTTATTCCATTTGGAAAACCATCACAAACTTTTCCTAAAAACAATTCTATTATTTTTCCTGATGTTTTCCCCGATGTTATTTGAGTGGTTGTTATTCCAAGACTTGGAACATTCTTGATTTCATCTTTATTTAAACTTTTAGCTTTGTTGGATTGAAGAAAACAAAATTTCAAAATGATTTATGGAATTTTTCTTTTAAGTTTCCTACAGAAACTATTCCCTGAAAATGTAGCCAAGTACCTGTTTTCCACCTTTGTTTTCACTAGGCTATAAAATGATACTTTATGCTTTCTTGACTTTTATTTGTTCCTTGATATATGGACTACAAATCCATCAGCTTGGTTTGACTTTTGAAATAGTAAAAACAATATTTTGCTTTTTGTTTTTGTGGAAGAAAAATAAGGCAGAAAAGGGCATTTTTAGAAAACAGAGAAAAACAGAAAGTACACCTTTTCCCACATTGTTTTCATAGACTTAAACTATTTCAAATTTGTTTTCAAAAGATGTTTATGAAATTTTACAACATGTTTAACAAAGTCCAACTTGGAAAACAGAATTTGGAATCCATTTGGTCTCTGAAAACAATCCAAATTTTTGCTCCTTTCCTAAGTGTTAACTGAATTTTCTGAATTTTTGCAACAGTGCTAGATACAATTTTGGATAGATGTTTTCTTTGCCTTTTCTTGCAAGTTTTGAAGTGAAACCTTGTCTAGTGTGTTGACTAGGATGTTGAATCGACCAAGAACCCTTTTCTTTGCTTCTAGAAGCCTTGTGGAGAAAGATAGCAAGTGTGGAAAAGAGAGGGGACAAGGTGATGTCGCAAGGTATGGGCTCAGATACCTTGACCCTTGTGCCTTTCCCTTGCCCTTCCTCCACCCCCAAGATCTACCGTTGACTTGTCCCTTTTTGTTTGCCTTGGCCCTTGGCACAATGCCACCCTTGGACATGCCCTAGAGCACCCCCATGCCAACCATTGACACCCACCCGAGGGCATCCTTGCCATTTCACTCACCCCCATGGCTATAAGCCATCCCACCCATGTCCCTTTCGCCACTAGCCTCACACACCCCCTCACTCACTCACCAAGCCAAAGGGAGTAGCCCAGGACCCCTCCCATGAGCTCCCCGAGCCAGAGATTGCCGCCGGTCACCACTCCCAACCCGAGGTGGTGCTCCTCTTCACTGTGCCCTCCCACCCCCCTCGGTCACCCTGGTTGAGTTCCCCGCACTCCCACGACCCTGCCTGACCCCTCCCTGTCCCTCATGTATGCAGAACAACCGCCACCGTCCGAGTCGCAGCCGCGGGCGCCCGGCCGCACACGGCCCCCTGAGGCCACGGGCTCCGCGACGTCCCCGACCTCGCGCCGTCCTCGCCGAGCTCCCACGGTGAGCCCCCGGCCACCCCCTCGTTCCCGTCGCTCGGAGAAGAGACAGCGAGAGGGAGAGAGGAAGAAGAGAGGACGTGGGGCGTCAATCTGAGAATCAACGGCCCCCGTCAAACGCGTTTTTCACGCGCGTGGTTGTGCGCGCGCCGTGTTTTTGGGCCGCCTCGGCTACTAGTTAGACCGTGCCCGTGGAAACCCTAGCCCGCCCTCTTGTTTTTGTTTCTTTTTAAAAACCAACAGAAAAATGCTAGTTTGCTTTTGCTTTGTGTAAAATAGTTTGCATGCAAATTGAAATCAACCAAAATTCACAGAAGTAGCTACATGTTTTCTAAACCATTAAAACTTGGTGGATCTAAGTTTTGACTTTTATTTATGCACAATAAATGTTTTGCCCCAGACTGTCTGTTTAGCCATTTTTGGCTTAACTTTATGGATATGTATCCATTTCGGGGAAATAAAATTGTTTTGGATAGATAGTGAGTAGATCTTGTAGGAACTCGTAGAGATAAACAAAAACTTTTTTCCTACGCGGTACTTCCAAGATCTAGTCGAGTTAGAAGGCCATGATGATTACCACTAGACGCGAGGTTGCGGATTATCAATGAAGCACGTCGGTGCAGTGGAGTTCCACGATCCGATCCAATCCCACGAACGTCGAAGTGCTGAACTTACAACACCTCTGCCGGTATCCACACGTACGAGGAGGAGCTCCGACGGCGGACTTCTAGGTCCGGTGCGACGGCTGTACTGAGTGGGGCTAAGGTTCCCAACGCATGGGAGTGGAGTAACGTGCCCGCTGGGCAACCTACGCCCCTCTTTATATAGCTAATGGTAGTGGGCTTCACAACACTTGTGGCCCATTCCCTCTATGAGTCCGACTCACAAACTCAGTCCATTTCCGGTTCAGGTCCAACTCGACCAATACGTTTGCTCCCGCTGTTAAGTGTGCGACCCTGCAGGCTCATGGCGACTTGGACACGATTGGAGTCCGACTCTCAATCGATCAATCGGTAGCGGCTCCTAGAAGAACGTGCCGACTCCCAAGTGCCAAAGAGTCATGACGACATACCTTCCAATGTGACTTTCATCTTAGTCCTTTTTGCCTCACGATATACCTTATTGAACTATAGGCGATTTATCGTCATCCCTTAATAGCTCAACTCTCTTCTCTGTCCGTGATATATGATTCATCTGACTAACTCTTAGTCAATAGACCCAATTAACACTTAACTGAGTCACGCATGGCCATGCTTGTGGAATCATATCACTCGAGAGGGCCCAGAGAATATCTCTCCATTCGGAGGGGCAAAATCCCATCTTGATTATCCACATCACGCAGGTTGCTTCTCATTCGACCCGAACTCTGCCTTTATAACTGCCTTGTCACGGAACAGCGTTTGACAGAACCTAAGTCGGTGAGCCACAACTCGGATTGTGTGACAACCTCAGGTCTAAGGATTACATTTATTGAGACATGCAAATGACGACTTGCTCGTTGCATCTCAATATGGGTCAGTCCGACTTGCTAAATTCTTTAGCCAAGTCTGTGAATGTCGGGGGGTTACCCCCGAGTAGGGGTAAGGCTAGTGCTAAAGGAGAGAGCAAAGAGGCTGTTTTGACTAAGTAGGCTGGCTACCCGGTACTCGCTACCCGGTAGACTGCTAACCGGTCGTACCCACCAATGGCCAGGAGGAAGAATCAAGGAAGTTGTATTCTTCCGAGTAGAGGAAGTAGTCCGAGTAGAGGGAGTGGATTCCTACTTGGACCAGAAGTCAATGGAGCCGTTCTGACAAAGGATCCCGCGTATCCTGCGTCCGTATGGCGTGCGGTTCAACTTACGGAGTGCGTGATTATCCGCGCTCCGGCGTGGCTACAGTGCGGTAGGCGCTTGTCTAGTCCTGTCACTAACAGAGGGGACATGACAGGGCTAGGGGCCTACCCTATCTCACAGACAAGGGTGGACAGGTCCCATCTCCGAACGGCGCGACGACTTACGGGGCAAGCGTCAGCGGGAACCCGGAGGCGTGCGCGGTTCTGCAGTGCTCCTGTTCCATCGAGTTATACCTTTTAGTATTATTATATCCGGCTGGGCACCAGTATATAAGGTGCCCTGCCTCTTCCTGTTCTAGGGTCGACTCACTCGTTCGGAACCTAGACGAGGCAACACATAGAGAGAAGAGTGGCTACTCGGCTGAAGTCCTGAACTGTACTGTGGCTACTCGGTAAACACCATATAAAGAGAGAGGAAGGAGTAGGGGTGTTACCTCCACACGAGGGCCCTGAACCTGGGTAAGATCGTGTTCTTTGCAGTATTTGTGATCTACCACACGCGGCTACTCGCCGTGTGATCCCTCCCCGAGCACCTCCAGCGTCCATCGGCCCCAACTTTAGCCATCGCATGGTATGATCCCGAGGAGGTGAATGCTGTGAGTACGGCTGCTGGGAGTAGCCAAAGGCAAAAAAACTGCTGGAGCCCAGTACGGGCGAAACCAGAATCAGGGCCAAGGCATCAAGAAGCCGTACAATGCTCCCCAGCAGGGTAGCGGCAACCCGGATCCTGCTCCAAACTTTGTCTTTGGGAGCATGAGGGATGGGCCGTGCAACTTCCACACTCGGCATCCAGCCAGGCCAGCCAACCACACTACTCGGCAGTGCAGCTGGTGGGAACAGATCAAGAACGAGGGCTTGCCTCCTCCTCCTCCTCTACCACCTGCGAATGCCAATGTGCAGCCAGCTCGGGCACCCGCTCCTCGGCCCGCAGTCTTCCCGAGAAGAGAGAACGTGAACCAGGTGGCTTTAGGAGCCAACCACAACCTCAACAATGACCGTTACCGCAACAACAACAACAACGATCGCAACCGCAACTACAACAACAACTACTACACCCGCAACAACAACAGGAACAACAACAACAACAACAACCATGGTAACAACAACAACGGTAACAATGGCGGTGGAGACCGCAACCAGTACCAGGAACACCACAAGAGCTACATGATCTTCACCTCTGAGCCCTCCGACAAGCAGTCTCTGCACAGGCGTGCAATGGAAGTCAATGCCGTGATTCCTGCTGTGCCCCACTACCTGCACTGGTGCAACCAAGAGATCACTTGGTCCAGAGCTGATCATCCTAAGGTGATGCCCAACCTGGGTAGCTATGCTTTGGTGGTGGATCCCACCTTCTTGGGTGCTCAGAAGAATGTCAGATTCAGCAGGGTACTGGTCGACAACGGCAGCAACATCAACATTGTGTACAGAGACACACTCGAGAAGCTAGGGATGACCGAGAATATGCTGCTATCCAGCAGGACCACTTTCCATGGCATTGTGCCGGGAGTGTCTTGCTCTCCAATCGGGCGCATCTGGATAGACGTCCTATTCGGCACCAGGGAGAACTGCCGCACTGAGAGCCTGGCCTTTGAGGTGGTTGACCACCAGAGCCCATACCATGCCCTACTCGGTAGGCCCGCCCTCAGCAAGTTCATGGCTTCAACCCATACTGCATACTTGAAGATGAAGATCCCTGGTCCCAATGGAGTGATCACCATCTCGGGTGACTACAAGAAGTCCATGGAGTGTGCCTCTGCTGGTTCCCAGCTGGCGGAATCCATGGTCATTGCTGCCGAGAAGAAGAAGATGTACGAGGTGGTGGCTATGGCGCAAACAGCGCAAGGTGGTGCGCCTGGCATGCCGAGTTCCCAGTACGGGACTGCATTCCAGGCGTCCCAGGAGACAAAGAAGGTCCAGGTCGATCCTGAGTTCCCAGACCGTGTTGCCATCATTGGCGCCGGGTTGGGAGAAAAATAGGAAAGTGAGCTCATCCACTTCCTCCGTGAGAATCGGGACGTGTTTGCCTGGTCCAATGAGGATCTACCAGGCGTCCCGAGGGAGTTGGTTGAGCACTCGCTACATGTGCGGCATGATGCCAAGCCAGTGAAGCAGGCGATGCGCCGCTTTGGCGAGGAGAGAAGGAAGACTATCAGTGATCAGATCACCAAGTTGCTGATAAGCAACTTTATCATGGAGGTTTTGCATCCGGACTGGCTAGCCAACCCGGTTATGGTTGAGAAGAAGAAGGAGGACCCCAAGGCGGATACCGCTTGGCGCATGTGCGTGGACTACACCGACCTGAACAAGGCCTGCCCCAAGGATCCCTTTCTGCTACCCCGCATAGATCAGGTGATCGATTCCACTGCTGGTTGTGAGCTTTTGTCTTTCATAGATGCCTACTCTGGTTTTCATCAGATAGCTCTCAACCCTGCTGATCAAATAAAGACTGCTTTTATCACCCCGTACGGGGCTTATTGCTATCGTGTCATGTGCTTTGGGTTGCGGAATGCTGGGGCTACCTATCAGAGATGCATGCAGAAATGCTTGCATGATCAAATTGGCAAAAATGTGCAGGTGTACATAGATGACATTGTCATCAAAACGAATAAAACACATACTCTGCTTAGTGACATTGAGGAAACATTTGCCAACTTGCGCAAGTACAAAATGAAGTTGAATCCGACTAAATGCACCTTTGTTGTCCCGGCTGGCAAGCTACTCGGCTTCTTGGTATCCAGTCGGGGCATTGAGGCCAATCCTTCAAAGATAAAAGCTATTGAGAGCATGTCTTTGCCGAGATCCCTGAAGGATGTGCAAAAGTTCACTGGTTGCTTGGCTTCTCTGAGCCGCTTCCTGGGCAGAATGGGCGAGAAGGCCTTGCCCCTATATCTGTTGATGAAGAAGAGCGACAAGTTCGTCTGGACACCGCAAGATGATGTGGCATTCAAGGAGCTGATAGCCATGCTCGGTAGCGCTCCCATCTTGGCTAGTCCGCTACCCAAAGAGCCAATGCTGCTGTACATTGCTGCGACTAACCGTGTGGTCAGCGTCGTGATTGTGGTGGAGAGAGAAGAGGAAGGCAAGACTGTGCAGCGGCCAGTATACTATCTCAGTGAGGTGTTGTCCAGCTCCAAGAAGAACTACCCACACTACCAGAAGATGACTTACGGCGTGTACCTGGGCGCCAAGAAGCTGAAGCACTATTTCCAAGAGCATCCCATCACTGTGGTGAGTTCTGCTCCCATCTCGGACATCATGGGAAACAAGGAGGCAAGTGGCAGAGTAGCCAAGTGGGAAATTGAGCTAGCCGCGTACGCTCCTGCGTATGCGAGAAGAGAAGCCATCAAGTATCAGATCCTAGCAGATTTTCTGGTGGATTTGGCTGAGGTGCAATACGAGCCTCCTACTCCGGTAGCCAACTACTGGAAGATGCACTTTGATGGCTCCAAGGTGAAGGAAGGCTTGGGTGCTGGCGTGGTGCTCACGTCACCCAAGCGAGATCAACTCAAGTACGTGCTGCAAATTCACTTCAAGGCATCCAACAATGTAGCAGAGTACGAGGCCGTGGTACACGGTTTGAAGGTAGCCAACATGTGCAGCGCATCGTGTGCTATGGCGACTCGGATCTGGTTGTGCAGCAAGTTTCAGGCACTTGGGAGGCTTTGGATGCCAACATGGCTTCGTATCGGTTTTTGGTGCAAACCATGACTGGGTTCTTTGAAGGGTGCGAGTTCAAGCACATCCACCGAGCAGAGAATGAGGCAGCTGATGAGCTGTCCAAGTTGGGGTCTTCTCGGCAATACATCCCGTCTGGGGTTGCCTTGGAGCATTTGAGAAAGCCATCTATCAAGCCATCCCCTAACTCGGAGTCAATATTCATTCCTTCTCTGCCTGGTGAGGAAGCTGTTCCCATGGAGATTGACTGGGAGGTTGCAAAAGAGAACTCGGGGACTGCCGTCTCCATCCCGGGGACTGGCGCCTGCAACCCGGGGACTGTCCCTTCTTACTCGGGGACTGCCCCTCCCAACTCGGGGACTGTCGCATTCATTGAGGGAGTTCTTGCTGCATGCACAAGATCTCGGGGACTCGTCCCCGCCCCAGAAGAAGAAGAAGTGGTGGCTGATCCAATGGAAGTGGACGAACCAGTGTTTCCCATCCGGGGAACACCGAGTTGGGCTCTGCCCATATTATCCTTTCTAAAGGACGGCACCTTGCCGAGTGATGAGGTTACCTCGAGGCAAATTCAGAGAAGATCCAAGGGCTATACAATCTTCAGAGATGTGCTGCATAGAAGAAGTCCAACTGGTGTGTTGCAGCGCTGTGTAGAGCCAGAAGAGGGAGAAGAAATTTTGGTGGAGATACACCAAGGAGAATGCGGGCGTCACGCCTCTTCTCGGGCTCTGGTCAACAAGGCTTTTCGGCACGGCTTCTGTTGGCTCACTGCCTTGAAGCAAGCTGAAGATATTGTGAGAAAGTGCAATGGCTGCCAAAGATTCGCAAGTAAGATTCATATGCCAGCTTCCGAGTTGAAGACCATTCCCATTACTTGGCCATTTGCTGTTTGGTGCCTGGATATGGTGGGTCCGTTCCAGCCGGCTAGAGGCAACATGACACACATCTTGGTCATGGTGGACAAGTTCACCAAGTGGATTGAGGTGAAGCCTATTCGGAAGTGTGATGGAGTCACTGCTGTGAGTTTCTTGAAGGATGTGATCCTGAGGTATGGCTACCCGCACAACATTATCACTGACAATGGCACAAACTTTGCTGAGGGTGTGTTCGCGAGGTTCTGCAGAGATAAGCATATTCGGCTAGATGTTGCGTCTGTCGCGCATCCCGCCTCCAATGGGCAAGTGGAAAGAGAAAATGGCATGGTGCTATCAGGCATAAAGCCAAGGCTGATTGAGCCGCTGCTGAAAACACATGGGTGTTGGCTAGACGAGTTGCCAGCGGGGTTGTGGAGTCTAAGGACTACCCCTAATCGGTCAACCGGCTACACACCATTCTTCCTGGTTTATGGAGCTGAGGCCGTGCTGCCCACTGACCTAGAGCATGACTCGCCCCGTGTAACGCTCTACACGGAGGTAGAGGCTAGAGAAGCTCGAGAAAATGACGTTGACCTGCTAGAAGAAGCAAGAGAGCTAACTCTGTCATGTTCAGCTGTTTACCAGCAAAACTTGAGGCGTTATCATAGCCGGAAAGTGAACCCAAGGGTTTTCCGAGAAGGAGACATGGTGCTTAGGCTGGTGCAGCGCACAGCCGGGATGCACAAGCTTTCCCCTCCGTGGGAAGGGTCGTTCATTGTGAGCAAGGCGTTGCACAATGATGCATATTATCTTATTGACGCACAGCCACCCCAGAAGAACAGGCCGGATAGAGCTGGAGAGGAAACCAAGCGCCCTTGGAATGTAGCTCTACTTCGACGTTTTCACTCATGAGCAAAATGTGTATGTATCTTCTTATCCGAATTAAAACTCCTATTCGGCAATCTGAAATTTAACTCGGGGACTGCCCTCGTCCAAATTGTTCCTTGTGTTTTACTTTGTCTTGCTTTGTCTATTCGGTTGGACCACTTAGAATTTCAAAAGCATACAAAGTATTGTGTTTAAACTCACCGGACACTCTGCGACTCTGCTGCTGTCCGCAACCCGGCTTCATGGCAAGCCAGAGAAACAATCCACAGAGTCAATGAACACATGAAAAATTGCAAAGGAAAGGAAGCGTGTGGCAACCGAGTAGAGTGTTTTTACTGTTTTTTCTTTTCGGCTAAGTGGTGGGCAGCGTTACTATGAATTTTTCTAAGTGGCTAAGTATTTGAAACTCCTACTTTGAACTCTTGTGACTCGACTACCAACAAAGCAACAAGTTGCAGGTAAGAGCTGAGATAAAAAGGAAGAGCGGATAAGAAATGCAACTCGGGGACTTGCATATTAACGCAACCCGGCATTGAGCCAGAGTTGCTATGAACTTCAACTGAGAATAAAATGGAGTAGCAACAAAAGACTTAATTGTTTGATACATGTGCACCCGGCATCCCGGGGATCTGATAAAAGGTTAAGATAAGATTTTCAGGCAGCAGTAGTGTCGTTCGTGGCGGTGTTATCCGCGTCAGTCTTCTCGGCATCGGCGCTCTCGGCATCAGCTTCCGTGTTGGCATTGGCGGCTTGCTCGGAGGTTGCCGTGGCTACGGAAATGAGATCCGTGGCCGAGGTCGATGTGGTAGTTTGGAAGCTGCTGCTGGTCGCGCCCAACTCGGGAGCCGCCTGTTGGATCACCATCTCGGTGGTGATGGTGGGCCCCTCGACACGGGTTTCCGGCTTCTCGACTTCGTCATCAACCTTGGCCTTGCCCTTTCCCTTCTCGACAGCTCCTTTCGCGGCACCATTTTTGAAGAAACTCAAGTCATCTGACTCGGTGTCCTCGTCGTCATCGTCGTCCTCTCCCTCAGGTGCCGTGTCTGGCTCGGGGAGGCCCTCGATGAAGGTGGCGGTGTCCGCGTAGGAGGCTACCTCGTTGGCTGCCGCCTTCCGGCGAGCGATGCAATCGGGATCCTTGGACCACTTGGAGTCTTGGCGCATCTCCACAATCCTGGCAAGATCAAGGTTCTCATACCAGATCGTGATGAAGTGAAGAAGCTCGTCCGCTCCTGCCCGAGCTGCCGAGCCGTGCCACTTTCTCAACTCGGCCTTCGCGCCGTCCAGCTTCTTGGCAAGCGCGCTGAAGTTGTTCGGCGCAACTTCATCAGGCCAGAACAGGTCGTGGAGCTTGTAGGCAGTGGACACCATGGTGGTGCCCAGGCCCTTGAGTTGGCGAAGCTGAGTCTTGATGTTCAGGAGGTTGTCGTTGACGCTTGACTTGGTGTCGACGGGCAGCCCGAATCAGCTCGGAGTTGCTGCGCCTTTGCCAGAGCAGGCGAGCTCGCGGCACGAAGATCAGGGAAGACATCTAGAGAGAAACCAATAAAAGTTAGATAGGGAGGCAGAGAAGAGATAAAACCAAGAGGAAAGAGTGGGAGGAAAAGCAAGCCAGGTAGCGAAGAAGAAAAACAGATAAGTGCCGGGAAGAGGAAACTTACTTCTAAGATCAACAAGCAGCGCGTCCAGCTTGATCTTCCAATCCTCCTCGTCGGCAATGCCTGTCTTCGATGATGCTTGCGTTGGCAACCTGCTGCGCGAGCTGCACGTTGTGCTTCTTCAGCACCTCGATCTCTATCTCGAGCGCCTTCTTGGTGGCTTTGGCTGAGGTCTCGGTCTCTAGGGCACCCTCAAGAGCTGTTTTCAATTTCATTTGCATCGCCTCGAACTCGGCGCGCTCGGCGTCGCGTTCCTTCTTGAGCTCTGCATCTCGGGTGGCCAGCTGCTGCTGCACCTCGGCAGGCATCAAGCAGTTGAGATGCTCTTCCCGGAATTTCTTATATTCTTCTGCAGAGATAACAACAAAGTTAGCAGAGAAACCATGTAAAGGAAAGTGCAATGACCAAGAAGCTAGCAACTCACCTTCCAAATGCTTGATTTTTCTCTCAGCAGAGGAAGAGAAGACGTGACAGTGCTCATGCTGCTCCTGCAGTTCCTTGAATTTGCCTGCAGGGTAAACAGAGTTAAAGCAAAAAGCAAACACGGGCGTAAACACAAAACGCACAAACCGAGTAGCTAAAAGCTAACGTTCAATTTCAGAGATTTGGAGAGCGCGATCCAGTGCTGCCTGCTCCAATGCGGCATCATCCTTGCGTTTGGCTTCAAGAGCCGCAATGCGCTTCTTGGCGATGCTGTGATTCCAGAGTAGACGGCGGAATAGGTTGGTACTCTTCAAGAGGCTATTCTATGAAGGAGAAGAAAAGGAGTGGGCAAAATTGTGGAAGATTAGGCCCGAGAAGACGGAAACTCGGTTGAGTACCCGCCTACTCGGCCCGAATCTCGGGGACTGGGGAGTAGATAAGAAGAGAACAAGATACCGCAACTTGGAAAAGGCAAGAAAAACTTACAGCGTATGTCTGCTCGACGTCCTCGGTGGCTTTGCGGAGGACGAACAGCTTTGCGGCCAGCGTGCTGGTGTCGGAGACGATGCTCATTGGATTAGTGCCGAGATCGGCCTTGTTTCAATCGACGAGATAATGATCAACGTCGCCCAGCATGTTGCCGTTCCACTTCTCGACGCCGTGGGCGTCACTCTCCCAAATCCTGTCGATGAAGCCTACCCGGTCCACGACCCGCATCATCCCTTCAAATTGGATCTCATCCTCGCTGGCTTCGCGCGAGTAGATCTCGATGGGTTTCTTGGCCTTGAGCTTGGCGTCCAATGCCTTGGCTTGGCCGTCCTTCAGAGCGGAGATCCGCTGCTCGCCTTTGGACAAGGAAATGCCGTATTGCCTGGACCCAGACAGCACGTATGATGGCCAGCTGCCTTGTGCACTTGACCCTGCGCCTGCACCAGCAGATCCACCAGCAGCGCCAGTGGTGAGTTGCGCGCTCTTCGCTGCCGGTTTCCCGGTGGACGCAGTAGGTGCTTTGGGCGGTGGCATCAGACCGGCATCCTCCGCAGCATGGCGTGGCGGATTCTTGCGGACTGTTGTGGCTTCAGTCTTAACAACCTTCTTTCCGGTGTCCGCCCGAGAAGCGGACGGAGGCGCTTGGCGTGAAGTGGGAGGAGGCATCAGCTGGGATGCGGTCTTGGTTGTCTTCTGTTTCGGGGAAGGGCTTGGTGCGGTCAGTGGAGTAGCCTGCTGGGTAGGCAGCACAAGGGGGCCGGCTACCCTGCGCAGTGTCTGGTGCGCTTGGCTCTGGAGCGCAGGCTCCACCACATTCTTCTCAACCCGCTGCTCGGCAGCGGGATCATGTGTTGTCACGGTCACTTCTTCTACCCGCGGCCTGGCCGCGGGGTCTTCATGAGCTGCAGCAGGTTCTCCCTGCTGCTCGGGGTTCTCGTCTTGCTGGTCAAGGGCGGCACGGTCCTGGTTCTCGGGGTCTTGTTCAACATTCTCCCCAGCTGTAGTAGCTGGGGGAGAGGGAGGCAACTCATCTCGAGCAGCATCCTGCGTACTCTGGTACGCGTCGGTCTGCTGCTCCATGTCCTGGGCATCTTGGTCACCAGCGCCTATGTTATCAGCGCCGGCGTCTTCTTCTTCTAGCTTCACAGGGGAGGGCGCACGCGCCCTAGCCCGCAGTGCTGGCTCGTCCTCGTCCTCGGAGAGATCGACGAGTTTCTCGATGTCTATGACAGATTTTCTCTTGGTACGCGTGGGGGCCGCGGCCGCGTCAGCATCCAATGGATCGCTGGATGAGAAGAAAGAAAGAGTTCAGAAGAGGAGAAGGAGAAAAGCATAAAAAGAAGCAGAACAGCGAGAAGCAGTAGCAAATTGATGTTCGGATGAAATAACTTACCCTTTGCGGGTAGGGGGTGGCCTTCTGTTGATGGTGGGATTCTTGCTAGCCACTTTCTTCGGCTTCTTGGCGGCGGGCTCTTGGGCACCACTGCCCGTCCGCTTCTGAGTTGTGGGAGCGGCCACGGATAGGGGCTGGACGTCCATGGGCTCCTCATCCTCCCCGCTCAGCTCAGGATCCTCTGCAGGGTAGAAGAGAAAAAGAGATTGAGAAGCATAAAAGGAAGTATGATTGCGCTACTCGCGGTTAGAGAGGCGAACTTGGTCACCTTCGTCATCCTCGGACCAGTCCCGGATAGACGCGTCAACTTGGTGCTTACCAGGCTGGTGGGCATGAGGGATGCAGAGGGTGTCCTGGGTGTCGTAGGCGGTCTTGATGGAGGGATGATAACCCGGTAGGCTAACGCCAAGGAGTAACTCGGCCCAAAGAACGCTGCGCAAGACCCGGCTTAGGATAAAGAAGCTTCTAGAAGGCCCAGGAATGAAGGCCTCGTAACCCGGATTGTGGGTTCCAGTAAGGAAGTTTAGGGTTTGTAAGCAGTGTCCGAGTAGGATTCAGAGTGCGCCTTGGAGGTTAAGCCAAGGGGTCCGGATGTTATATAAGCCGGTCCCTAAGTTAGGGTTAGACAAGCTTTTACGTGAGCAAGAACCCGATCGCCAGATCGAGAGATTTCGAGTATCCATTGTAACACCAGTATCGAGCTAATATATTTAGATCGTAGACTCGGCGACTTGATTGCCGGCTACCAGATCGCATATCACCATGGTTTCCTTCGAGCTAAACCCTCTCCCAAACACTCGAGTCGATTTGCCCCAAGACAAGTTACCCCCTGTAACGTCTGCCGTGATTATCCCACGACAGTTGGCGCCCACCGTGGGGCCTACGTCCAAGGGTGTTTACATCATGGGAGAAGCTCGGGAGAATATGAAGAACCTCGTCGTCGGCGAGATCTATACCAACCCCGAAGGAGAGAAGATGGTGGACGATTTTGGCTGGGGGCCAGAGTCGGATCTGCTCGAATCCGGATCTGTCGTGACAATCGGCCGGATCAACGTCTTCATTGGCATGGTACGTACGTCCGGTTTAGCTCCTGACGATTTTGGATTTGATTCTGTGTCAGGGGAGGCCACCTGCATTCAGTCCGATGGGGAGGAATCGGTCGGGACGATAGATCCGGCAGAAGAGCCCACCACGAAGAGGGAACAGCCGGAGGAGCCGGCATGGACCCCGCGTGGCCGGGTTATGAGAGAAGATGACACCGAGTCTATCCTGCACCTGCTGGAGGACCGGTACGAGGAAGACAGCGATGATGAGGAAGAATACGAATCTGCGCCAAGCATTGTGCGCCAGGTCGCGGTTTACACGGCCCCCGCAACCAATCTTAATCAGGGGAACGTGACCGCGGCCGCTGTCGGAACAGCACAAGCATTGGCCCAGTAGCAAAATCCGGTTGACGGAAACCCGGTTTTAACCCGGGTCGATGGAGAATCGGCATCAGTTACCAGCCATGCGGCGGATAGCGAGTTGCAGGCAAACATGTTCGGATATCTGGCAAACCGGACACCAGGGGCGGGTCCTTCAAATCCGCAACACCCGGCCCTGTTCAACAACAACCTGATCCTGGATCCCACCATTCTAGCCACAGTCATCACCCCGGAAAACGCGGCGGAACGTGTTAGGGATCTGGATGTAGCCCGTCGTGCATTGGAACAACAGAGAAGGCAAGTGGAAGCAGAAAAACAAGGGGTAGCTGCGCGCCAGCGCGATCTAGATGCATTGGAGAACCGGCTCCGAGAAGAGACAACCAGGGTCCGTCAAAGACACCAGACCAGATTACCGGCAACGGGTGGAGTTATAAACCCGGCCACACTATTTATCACACCACAGGATCAGCCGATTCCAGCGGCAAACCAAGGAACTGTACATCAACCCGCAACTGGAGGGGCACAACCGGTAAACACGCAGGCCGGGTTACCCATATTACAGACTGGAGCTACTACCGGCAATACATTACCACCACCACCACCATCGCGGTTTCGCACGCCAGCAGGTCATTACAACAACCCCATGGATAACGTGTATGCTGCAACGTTAGCATTGAATCAGATCCCCGTAAGAGAGTCACCCCATGCGGAGCAGACCCGACGGGCGATCGATTTATTGCATACGGCAGTGGCACAGCAAGTTAATTACCCGGACAACAGAAGTGGAATGCATGGGACACCGTATATCAGCTAGCAACGAGCCAATACCGGCAATATTCAGACAAGCTTAGCGCGACGGAGGGCAAAGCAGCAGCAAATGCCGCCTCCTCCCCGCGTTCAAGCAGTACCAGCGGCATCAGCAGGGCAAGCTATTGTGGATAGTTCCAGAGCGAGGAGAGCCGCGGTCGGGTCTGCGGTGCATGGACCAGCAGCAGTGCCGCGTCCAGCCACGCCCCCCCGCAGGATCACACGTTTCCCGAGTGAGGCCGGTTCCGACTAATCTCGCTGGGCCTAAGTGTCTGTCGGATAACATCAGAGCTGAGCCTTACCCGGATAAATTCAAGGAACTGGGTAAAGTAGTGAATTATGAGCCGACTATGGATCCAGAAACATGGTTGAGCAGTTATGAGATGGCTATGTCAATCCGCAACGCAACTGAAAATCTTCAAGCCAAGTTCATGTACTTAATGATGTCAGAAGGAGCAGCAAAGTTATGGTTCAATAATCTACCGGAGGGATCCATCAAGTCATGGGAGGAGTTGAAAACTGCGTTTATCAAGCACTTTCATGGGACGTGCAGAAAGCTATTTACTATTGATGACCTAGAGCGGTGTGTCCAGAAGAAGGGAGAGTCTACGCGCAGTTGGGTGCGCCGAGTCATGGAGATACTTCACTCATCTACAGATATTCAGCCCAAGGATGCGCTACAAGCGATGGCAAAAACGTGCAAGTACATACCTTTAGTGCAAAAGTTAACTCGCATGAAGTCTAGTCGAAATGCTTCAGAGGTTACGATGGGAGAACTAATGGACGCATTCAACAAGCACGCTGCAACAGATACTACAGAAGAGGACGTCGATGACAAGAAAGCAAGAGCAAACACAAGCAACAATGGAAGAACCGGCAATTGATCAACACGGGGTAACAATGGAGGTAACAATGGGAACAACCAGAACAAACGCCCGTTTGAGGGAAACTCCGAGTTTGTCGCTAGCACAGAGGCCGGGTCTTCGAGACCTAGGGCGGAAGGAAACTTCAATGGAGGAAATCAGAACGGAGGAAATTATCAAGGACCGCCAAGGCCGGGTAACAATTGGGATATCTTCAGGATGGCGTGCCCAAAGCACAGCAGAAACGGTAGGCCGGCTAACCATTCATTGGATCAATGTGCGGACCTACAGAGATGGAAGAACGAGGAAATAAACAAGGCTATGCGAGGTGCAGGCCGGGGAGGAGGACCGGGTCCGGGTGGAAACCCGGGCCACGGCCCACCCCCAGCCGGCAACCCAGCAGGCGGAAATCCGGGTAATAACCAGGGGGAGCTGGAGGTTTCCAGGCCAACCCCAAGCAGTTGGGACAATACCATGTACATACTACAGGAATTTCCAACAAGGATAAAAAGATACTGAAAAAGGCGGTAAACTCAGTTGCCTCGGCCGTTCCGAGATACCTGAGATGGTCAGAGCAAGACGTAACATGGAGCAGAAGGGATCACCCGGAAATGATAGAACACCCGGGAGTCTTAGCATTGGTGGTTGCGCCGCAGGTTAATGGTTATGAGTTGAAAAAGGTCTTGATGGATGGCGGTAGTAGCATCAATATCTTATATTGGGAAACCTTTCTACGCATGGGTCTCAAGGAGTCCCAGCTACAGAAGAGTTCGATAGTTTTTCACGGGATAGTACCGGGTCACTCAGCGTGCCCCGAGGGAAAAATCACACTGGAGGTAGCTTTCGGAGAATCGAAGGACAATTTCCGGGTTGAGTGGCTCACTTTCGAGGTGGTCAAGTTGCGCAGCCCTTATCACGCGCTATTCGGAAGGCCGGCTTACGCTAAGTTCATGGCCAGGCCATGTTATGTGTATCTACAGCTAAAAATCCCGGGTCCAAAGCAGACCATCACCATACATGGGAACCGGGATATAGCGGCTGAGTGCGATGAAGGAGATGCGGCAATGGCTGAACAAGCCTGCAGAAAAGAGGAACTCAAGTATTACCGGTCTCAAGTAGACCCGGATGATAGAACAACGTTAAAAAGGCCGAATACTGAAGATGAGAGAGCAAAGTTCAAGGCAGCGCAGGACACCAAGATGGTGGCTTTCGTCGAAGGTGATCCCTCTAAGCAATTTGCTATAGGATCTAACTTGGACAGCGAACAGGAAAAAGCACTTGTGGAGTTCATTCGTTTGAATCAGGATGTGTTTGCCTGGACGCCCAGCGATATGTCGGGTATCCCTACAGAACTGGCAGAGCACAGTTTGCACGTTGATCCCAAGTCCTGGCCTGTGAAGCAGGGCCTGAGAAAAATGAATGAAGAAAGAAGGAAGGCTATAGGAGAAGAAATCGCACGGCTGCTTAGAGCCGGCTTTATCATGGAAGTATTTCACCCGGACTGGTTAGCAAACCTGGTTCTCGTGATGAAAAAGACCAATGAGTGGAGAATGTGCATCGATTATACAAGTCTCAACAAACATTGCCCAAAGGATCCGTTTGCACTACCAAGGATAGATCAGATCATAGACGCAGTAGCTGGAAGTGACCTATTATGTTTCCTGGACGCATATTCCGGGTATCATCAGATCAAGCTCAAGAAGGAAGATTGGGAGAAAACATCGTTCATAACCCCTTTTGGGGCCTTCTGCTACAAGACCATGACGTTTGGATTGAAGAACGCTGGCGCAACCTATCAACGGTGCATTCAGAAGTGCTTTGAGGACCAAATCGGACGCAATGTCCACGCATACGTGGATGATGTGGTGATCAAGACCAGGAAAGCAGAGACATTTATTGATGATCTAAAGGAAACGTTCAAGAACCTGAGAAGGTACTAGATGAAACTTAACCCAACAAAGTGTGTCTTTGGAGTCCCAGTCGGGAAATTACTCGGCTTTATCGTTTCTGAGAGAGGAATTGAGGCAAATCCGGATAAAATCAAAGCTATCCAAAGTCTGAAAAAGCCGGAAAATTTGAAGCATGTTCAGAAGCTCACATGGTGCATAGCAGCACTCAGCCGGTTTATATCCAGACTCGGAGAAAAGGCAATACCCTTGTACCGGCTCTTGAAGAAATCTGATAAATTCGTATGGGATCAAGATGCGGACGAGGCGTTCGAAGCACTAAAGAAGCAGTTATCTGAGGCACCAGTCCTAGCAGCCCCGGGTCCTAAAGAGCCCATGCTATTATACGTTGCAGCCGGGCCCCGGGCCGTTATCGCAGTGGTTGTTGTCGAGCGCAAGGAGGATGGGAAAGATCACCCGGTCCAGAGGCCGGTTTATTATGTCAGCGAGGTATTATCAGAGGAAAAACAGCGCTACCCACATTGGCAAAAGCTGGTTTTCGGGGTCTTCATGGCCAGCCGGAAACTGAAGCCGTATTTTTAGGAACACCCCATAATAGTGGTTAGCTCTATACCAATGTCGGATATCATCAGAAACTCGGATGCTACGGGTAGAATAGCCAAGTGGGCGATCGAGATGGGAGATTACCACATCAACTATGAGCCCAGGTCAGCAATCAAATCTCATGCTCTGGTTGATTTCATTAACGATTGGACTCACACAGGCATGCCCACCATGGCCCCAAATTCGGAGTCTTGGATAATGCACTTTGATGGTTCCAAACAGTACGAGGGATCAGGAGCTGGAGTGGTGCTGTAACATCCCAAGTATGAAAACATCCCTAGAATGTTTGCTTCTTGTTTAATTATTGTTTTGCATCATGTCATCTTAATCATTGCATTTGTTTTCCTTTTGTTTGCATCTGTTTTTCTTTGTTTTCACAATTCAAATTCAAACAATATTTCAAATGCTTGTTCATACTTGTTATGTTACAACTTTCCAAATAAAAGGCTCAAATTAAACTCCCATTTGCTT
Source organism: Alopecurus myosuroides (assembly GCA_028641055.1). NCBI lineage: Eukaryota > Viridiplantae > Streptophyta > Magnoliopsida > Poales > Poaceae > Alopecurus > Alopecurus myosuroides. The sequence goes on from CM054058.1 coordinate 323,797,465, forward strand.
CCATGAAAATAAAAAGCTCAACTATTAAGTGGTTCTTTAATAATCCACTTAATTCCAGCTTGCATTCAAAATTCAAATCAAATCACAAACAACACCCAATTTCAAATTATGAAAATTACCAAGACAATTCTAATCATTTGTTCTAATTAAACAATAAGGTTCACCCTATTAAAAATCTTGTTTCAAATATTTCACTTAATAATAAAATTCATTCAAATTTGAACCAATTTACAAACAGCAAGTTTTTGAACTTTTTGAAAAGCTAAATTTGGCAAGTTGTTGCTGTTAACTTAAATAACTAAAACAAATTTTTCCCTAATTTTCTACACCCCAAAACCTAGCTATTCCTTCCTATTTCTATTGCAGCAAAAAAAAAAAACAGAGGAAAAAAAATAAAAAGCAAAAAAACGCACAGGAGAGGGGGAGAGGCAGGCCCAGCCCACCCAGGCTGTAGCCCGTTACCATCTCCCCCAACCTCCGTACGCTCGCTGTCGTCAGCAATGGACAGCGACGTGCCTGCTGCCCCACTGCTCCACCCCATTCCCCCCTCCTATATCTACCTCCTAGACCCCCTCGAAAACCCTAACCCTAACCCTAGCCGCGCCCGCCTCCCTCCTCTCTCCCGTCTCCGCCGCCATCGAGGAGAGGCTCCTCCGTTTCTCTCTGCCACGGACGCCGGCCGCCGGAGCTCGCCGCCGACGTCTCCGGCTCCCCCCGGCCGTGTCGCTGGCCATCCCTGCGACGAGGGTGAGACCCTCTTTCCATTTCCCCTAACCCCCTCTCGATTCCTTGCTGCTCCTCCGCGAATTCTCGGGCCGATTGGATGCGTTCGTGCTCTGTTTTTCGTTGACAGGAAAGAAACCTGCATGCGTGCGCTTGCAGCAGTTTCAGTTAGCACCGATTTATGAGGTTCAAAAACAAACCGACCCACTATGCACCCAACCAGCCGCAGCAGACCAACTGGTAAGCGCTCTGCGCGCGCACCTAGCGATCCCAGGATCGAATCCCCAGCCCCCCACCTTTTCTGTTTATTTTCCGAATTGGATTCAGTGCAGGTTCTGAACCTTAACCCCCCTGGGGTTGTTTCCCTGTAACAAAAACTAGCAGCGACCCACTGGTTGCCCCCTTGTGTTGCGCAGCAGGAGGGCAGGGGTTCGAATCCCCCCCTGCAACTAAAACCAATCTTTTTTTTCATTTATTTTCCTAGATCCAGATCTAATCTAAATTGCACCCAAGTCCCTGCTACTTTTATCTAGGTCCCTGTAATTTTCTTTCCAAGTCCCTGCTACTTTTTTATAGGTCCATAGTTATTTCTATCAACCATAAATATGCTTAAACTTGGTAATTTAATAACTTTTGTTTGGAAACTCCAATTGCAAAACTTTAAACATGTAAATCACTCCATTTTAAATTCTCTACCCAAATATAAAATTTGTTTACTGTTTTGAATATTTTAAATTGGGGAAATATTTCAAGTTTTGTTTAATTCACTTAATTTTGCAAAATTCATAACTTGGGCATAAAAATTCCAAACTCAACAAGTAAAATATGTTTTCCATCCCATTTTTCATGTAATTTGTAAATATAAACTTTGTTTCATGTTTTGAATAATTATAATTGGTTAAATAATTTAAACCTTGTTTAAATCATTTAAATTTGCTAAATTCATAACTTGCTCAACTTAAATTATTTTTGAACTTATAAAATATGTTTTCAAACTAGAAAAGTATAAAACTTTCAAATATGAATTTGGTTTAATGTTTTGAACAAATAAAAATTCAAATAAATTCATACTTGAATTTAATTCATTTAAATCTTGTTTGACTTGTTTAATTCATAAATAATTCATCCTAATTCCTTTTTCAATAATTGAAACATGTATTCCACCTAAAATTTTGTGTACTTTCCAAATATGAATTTTGTTATTTGTTTTGAACAATTAAAATTGATGAAAACAACAAATGCTTGTGTAACACCTTTAAGGAACCCAAAATTCCCTAACTTAATGAATAAAATTTCAAACTTGGTAAACCTTATTTCAAAATTGTTCTATTGTTGTTATTTTTCTGTTTTCCTAATCCATGCATCATACGATTGTTTCAACCATAATTCATGGGCTTTTCATATGCAACTCAAATTGCATGTGGGTCCATTTAATCATGTTGTTACCATGTCAACTAGTTTATTTTTATGCATCAATTAAATGGTCATGCATCATCCCATGATTGTGCATTATGCCATGTTATTGATTGTTTGTCTCATTGCGTTGTTTGTTTGCTTCTTCTCGAATAGACGACGACGTTGAGACAGACGAGCCTTACGACACCCCTTCTGAGGATCTAGCTCAGTACCAGGCTGCTGAGTTTGCAGGCAAGTATTCACTCACATGAACCATTGTGTTCCTTTCAACCTTGGATACCGATACTTTCCGTTGTCTATTCTGCTAGCCCTATGAATCGTTGCTTCTGTTCGATCCTATCACATGTTATCCTTTAGCCCTGATATAGCCTCACCTCCACACCTATAACCCCTTTGCTTGTTGCCCGTGTCTACTAGCATGCTTAGGGTTGTTTTGCTCGAGTCTGTTACCCGTTACTTTCTGCTACTATATTTCTATTATGTTCTAGGGCTCGATGTTAAACAACAACCTGTTAATTTTGAGGTAATAATAATTTGATGATAAGGCACCAGCAGGAGGCCCGGCGTGGTTTTGAGGCCTGCTAGTGTCGACCCTAATTAGGAAAAGGGTCTTCTCTACTGATCCATGATGAGCGCACTATCCGCATGTGGGAAGCGTGTATGGGCGCCCCCCTCAATTTGATTCGATTCGCATCTCGTCCAAATCGCCTCATTTAGTTCGGGTTTTCCATTTGCCGCATGCATATGCAGGTGCGAACCCTTGGTACCAGGGTGGAACTTTTGTAGTCGGCATTTAGGGAGACACGTTCTTAGAGTGCTATGAGGGTCCCCTTTTCTTCGTGGGGCTTGATTAGCCGTGTGCTCACTGCACGGGGTTCTTTGGGCTTGATGCGAAGAAGAGTTGAATTGTGTTGAGTGCCCCGCTTGGTGGGAGGCATTCCATCTGGCGGGTTATTCTTACGTGTACGGCCAAATTGGTGCACCCCTGCAGGGATAAATCTTCTCGAGAAGCCGTGTTTTCCATGGTTATGGTTAACTTGGTGAAAGTACTGGCTAACAAGTACTCAGGACAACTTACACCTAACTAATGATAACTTGACTAGTAATAGGCTTATTGACACAACAACTTGAACCATCACTAATCCAACTGTGTGAGTTATCCTCGGATTGCTTCTTTGGATAAGGGGCGAGATCCAGGATGGGTTTGTTTGGAGTTAGTTATAGTTGGTTACGATACGCTATCTTATCTCCTTTCTGTTAGCCGGAAGTTGTATCATGTTCTGTAGTTGGTTAGTGCAGCCAGCTGCCGCATCTTTTGTATCACCCTTTCCTCCGTTGAACCCAAAGCATCTGGGCTTGGTGTTGACAGGCTACACTTTGGTGAACTGTGAGTCTTGCTTGCCAGTACGTGTATGTACTGACCCCTTTGGGGCTGTGGTTTCCGCAGACTATGCTTACGAGGATCCCCGTGACGGCTACTACGTGGAGTTTGACGAGGCTGCTGACGAGTAGATAGCGGACCCGGGCAGGATCCGAGACTACGTGGATGGGCTCCGTTTTCCTTTCATTCCCGGCTTCTTAAGCCTATTTGGATTTGTCTGTACTCAGACCTTTTGAATGCTTCCGCTGAGATGTAATGATGATATGTTGGGACATGTGTCCTCTGGATGATTGTATTTGCTATCTCTGCTCTAGTGAGAGCTATTTGCAACTTATTTCTATTTATTTGTGTCTTAGAGATATGTTGTGCTATCATTCTGTTAAACGCCGTTGACGTACCATGTGTGTATGGTATGAAGTACGTCAATGGTAGTATCCTGATTTCTATGGGATGGTTTACGTAGACGATGAACAGTAGGGGTTGGTTGTCACACATACGTGTGTTGGCCTACTCGTAAGAGATGAGGGTGCCGGTAAGCCCCGTAATCCAATCAACTACTGTTCAACGGAACTGCGAGTATCCTCTAGAAGTCCGGGTGCGACAAATGGTATCAGAGCCTGTCTGCCTGTAGGATCCCTTTTACTGGTCGCAGTTGAGTCTAGAAACTATGTTGTAGCTATATAGGAAAAATGAAACGTGAGAGTAGTAATTCTGCCATTTTATTTCTTTCCCCACCCACCCTCCCTTTTCTGGTAAGGAAGTGCAACGTTGTTTTCTCTTCTCGTCTAAACTTTCAAGTTAGGATTTCACGAATCCTGGTTTCTCTGGGATAGTTATATCTACTAGACCATAGGAATGGAGGTGGTTGTGACATGATTTATCATGTTGCCTACTCATGATTGAGAACGGAGGCGTGTAAGCCCGGGAAGCAGATCCTCTATTCCTTGAGCAGTAGATATTGATCCTTTAGAAGCACGGATGGGTTTTCCGTAGTACCTCAGGAGTTTTGGTCTCGTGTTTCCCGATGTTGCTTCGATATCCTGTTCTTCTCAACATTCTTATCGTCCGTTGAAACCTTGTTGTTGCTTTCCACTTCAGTTCTTCTACCGGCGTCTAATCAAACTTCCCCGATCATCTGCAGATGGATCTCAGGTTCTTTCCGCAGGTGGTTCATATGACTTGTTGCGAGAGCACCGCCGATTATCCGGATATGCTGAGAGACATGGTCACTTATCTTGGGTTCCGTTGGGCACCAGAGTACCAGGTCTACGAGCAGCAGCGAGAGTTTGACCAGACCTACTACCAGGCTATCGTCTACATTCTGTCAGATGATGGCATGAGCGTTGTCCACCTCTACGAGGCAGTAGGTTCCACAGTGGATATGGCTGTGCAGCAGGTAGCTTATGTGAGTCTCACCGTCCTTCGTGCTGACTACCGGGGATTTGACGATTCCATCTATCGCCACATCCCCCGTGGTTACATCACTTCGGAGGGAGCTCACTTCACTCTCTACGACAACTTGGATGTCTACGAGCATGATAACTCCAAGCTGCACACCACCGCTCAGTTTGTGAGGCACAGTGACGCAGTTGCCAGCACACTATCTCAGGAGTTGGCTTCAGTCAGAGAGCAGCTCTACCTTGCTTTGACTCATCTGGCGACGTACACCACAGACTTTGTTGGAGACGAGCGCTTTGCACGTTTCGATCAGCCAGTTGGTCGTCGTCTGCCAGATGCTGGAGGTTACGAGCCGATCAGAGGTCCACTCCTCAACCTCGGTGCTGGTTACACTGGGATTCCTCGCTTTGGAGCACAGGGAGTCGACGCTATGTACTTCACCACACCTAGAGTCGCTCTCAGACCATGTCAGATCTATGTGGATCGTCGTTCTACCTACTTTCGTGGGCGTGCTCCTCACCGTACCTCTCGCCGTACTCCTCACCGCCGTCCTGCGTGATGAGCATGGGAGTATCGATGTATCCATTCTTAGCTATGTTTAGTTATCCTTTGGCTTTCGAACCATTTATGGTGTGTTGGATATTCTCATGTATTTGAACATGTCATGATGTACCAGTTGGTTATCTATTCATGCGTCGGAATAATCTCTCTTTCGGTTACCAAGTCTATCCTTTTCTGTTGTTGTGCTAAAATGCATTTCCATTCAGGATGCCGCCAACAAGGAACACCCCGCCTGAGCCACCGCCAATCACGGAGCTGTTGACTCAGATGACCCAAGTCATGGCACAGATGGCCCAGTTCCAGACTAACCAGCACAACAACCAGAATGCTCCACGAGTCAGTATCAAGGAGTTTCTCAGTCTGGGGCCGAGAGCTTTCGTGGCAACACGCGAGCCCCTGGATGCTGATGACTGGATCCGTGAGATAGCTAAGGCTCTGGAGATTGCTCACGTTGCTGAGGAAGACAAGGTCAAGTATGCCTCCTATCTCCTGAAGGGTCAGGCAGCTACTTGGTGGGAGAACTACCACACCATGAGAGCTGGCTATCCAATCACCTGGGGTTGTTTCAAGGAAGCTTTCCTGAAGCACCACATTCCATATGGTCTCATGGAAAGGATGCGTGAAGAGTTTTGCTCTCTCAAGCAGGGCAAGCTGGACGTCATTGGCTATCAGAGTGAGTTCAATCGCGTTGCTCGTTACGCTGGTGATGAGGTGTCCACTGAGGCTAAGAAGATGGCAAGGTTTCGCCGAGGTTTTAACCCGGAACTCAAGTACGCCCTCACCAACATCAAGGCCAAAGACTTGGAGGAGCTCGTGAACACCGCGCTCAATGAGGAAAATGGGCGCAAGGCGTTCGAGGAGTCTCGAAAGCACTCGCGTGAGGGTGGTTCCTCCTCCAACATGACCACCCCTCCGCAGAAGCGCCGCATCTAGGTGCCAAATGGTGCTGTCACTCGGGCTCCACATGCCCAAGCTTCTCCAGGCTTTGCTCCCCGCCCACCCAACCCAGCTCACATGCAAGGTCAGAGGTTTTCAATGGGGCAGCCAAGGCCAGATACTCCTCGTGTCGTCACTTGCTACAAGTGCAAGCAGACGGGGCACTACGCTGACAAGTGCACGCAGAGGCAGCTACCTCCACCACCACCTCGTCCCAACACAAACCAGGCAATGGTGCGTGCTCCCCCGGCTAAAGCCTTCAACTCCAACAACAGGCCTGTCGGGAGGACCGCAAGGGTGAATCATGTCAAGATCGACAAAGCTGAGGAAGCTCCTGACGTCGTTCTCGGTATATTACCCGTAAACTCTTTTCCAGCTAAAGTGTTGTTTGATACCGGAGCATCGCATTCTTTTGTGTCAAAGATTTTTGCCACAACAAACAACTTAAGTGTGGTTTCACTAAGCAATCAAATCACTGTTCACTCACCGGGATCTCAAATGTTGACTTCCAAGATAAGTAAGGATAATCAAATCCTAATTGGAGGCCACATTTTCCTTGCTTCACTCATGTTGCTGGGAAGTTCTGACATTGATGTCATTCTTGGTATGGATTGGCTGAAAGCTAATAAAGCTACGATTGACTGTGCTCAAAAGTCAATAACTCTGTTCCACCCTTCTGGCCAGATAGTCTATTCTCCAAATGAATCAAGTTCTGTTCAGCTGTGCACCCTCGATGCAAAACCTCTACCTCTACTTGAAAATGTTCCGGTGGTTTGTGAATTCCCTGACGTCTTTCCAGAAGAGTTGCCAGGGATGCCTCCGGACAGAGCAGTTGAGTTCGTGATCGAGCTTGAACCAGGTACTGCTCCAATCTCTAAGCATCCATACAAGATAGCTCCTCCTGAACTGAAACTGTTAAAGGAGCAAATCGATATGTACATGGAAAAAGGTTACATTCAACCTAGTTCATCGGCTTGGGGTTGCCCAACTCTGTTCGTTGCGAAGAAGGATCAAACAAAGAGACTCGTTGTTGACTATCGTCCTCTTAACGAGAAAACCATCAAAAACAAGTATCCAATTCCTCGTATCAATGATCTTTTTGATCAACTTGCTGGAGCCTCAATATTCTCCAAGTTGGACTTGAGGATGGGTTACCATCAAATAAAGATCAGAAAGGAAGATATTCCAAAAACAGCTTTCACCACTCGGTACTGTCTATATGAATACACCGTCATGTCCTTTGGTCTAACCAATGCACCAGCGACATTCTCTAGACTCATGAATTCTGTCTTCCACGAATACCTCGACAAGTTCGTTGTGGTATATCTTGATGACATTCTGGTCTACTCAAAATCCGAGGAAGAGCATGAAGAACATCTTCGTCTCACTCTCATGAAACTTCGCGAGCATCATCTATATGCTAAATTCTCCAAATGTGAGTTCTGGATTCCAGAAGTTGCTTACCTTGGTCATGTCATCTCTGCCAAGGGCATAGCCATTGATCCAGAAAAGGTTAAAGAAATTGTTGATTGGAAACCTCCTAAGACGGTAAAGCAAGTACGAAGTTTTCTTGGCTTGGCTAGCTATTGCCGTCGTTTCGTCCAAAACTTCTCCAAGATTGCCAAACCTCTCACTGATCTCACAAAGAAGGACAAGAAGTTCGTTTGGTCTCCACAATGTGATGAAAGTTTCAATCTCTTGAAGACTAAACTCACTTCTACATCAGTTCTGGTTGGCCCAGATACTACCAAACCTTTCCAGATATTCTGCGATGCATCTCTCTAAGGTCTAGGTGCAGTTCTTATGCAAGAACGTCAAGTTGTGGCTTATGCTTCACGTCAGTTGAATGCACATGAGCAAAATCATCCCACACATGACCTTGAACTTGCAGCAGTTGTGTTTTCCCTCAAGAAATGGAGGCAATACTTGTTGGGTAATCGCACTGAAATCTTTTCCGATCATAAGAGTCTGAAATACATCTTCACTCAACCAGATCTAAACCTCTGGCAAAGGAGATGGATTGAAAAGATTAAAGACTTTGATCTCACCATTTCTTACACTCCAGGCAAGGCTAATGTTATGGCCGATGCTCTCAGTCACAAGTCGTATTGCAATAATCTCATGATCATGGAAATCCAACCTCCTCTTCATGAAGAATTCCAGAAGCTAAACCTTGGTCTTGTTCCTCGAGGTTATCTTGCAAACTTGACAGCCAGTCCAACTCTCGAGGACAAGATTCGTTCTGAACAACTTCGTGATGCTGAAATCAAGAAGATGGTAGAACACATCAAAGAAGGCAAGGAGAAATTTAAGTCCTTCTCAATGGATGACAAGGGAACTGTGTTCTTCGAAGGACGCATTGCAGTTCCTCAAGTTCAAAGTCTCAAAGATGTCATTCTCAAGGAGGCTCATGAAACTCCTCTTTCCATCCACCCTGGAAGTACAAAGATGTACCAGGATCTTAAGACACTGTATTGGTGGCCTGGCATGAAACGTGAAATTGCTCAATACGTTTCTGAATGCGACATTTGTCAACGTGTTAAGGCAGTCCATCAGAAAACAGCCGGTCTACTCCAACCTCTGAAAATCCCTGAGTGGAAGTGGGACATGATTGAAATGGACTTCGTCACTGGTTTTCCAAAGTCCAAGAAGGGCAACGATGCAATCTTCGTTGTCATTGATCGTCTCACTAAAGTAGCTCACTTCTTTGCTGTCAAAGAAACAATCTCAGCTAGCTAGTTAGCAGAACTCTACACAGCAAAGATTGTTCCTCTTCATGGTGTTCCATTGGAAATAAGCTCAGACCGTGGAAGCATATTCACTTCTCATTTCTGGAAAAGCTTTCAAGAAGCTTTGGGCACCAAACTTCTGTTCAGCACAGCCTATCACCCTCAGTCTCAAGGGCAAGTCGAAAGAGTCAATCAGATTCTAGAGGATATGCTCAGAGCATGTGGTCTCTCCTTTGGCATGAAATGGGAGGATTGCCTTCCATATGCTAAATTCTCCTACAACAACAGCTACCAGGCAAGCCTAGGCATGGCACCATTTGAAGCTCTCTATGGCCGCAGATGCAGGAGTCCAATCAATTGGTCTGGAGCTGGTGAACGTTCACTCTGAGGTCCTGACATTGTTAAGGAAGCCGAAGAGAAAGTTCGTATCATTCGTGACAATCTCAAGATTGCTCAGTCTCGTCAGAAAAGCTACTATGACAGCAAGCACAGGGATATGATCTATGCACCTGGTGACAAGGCATATCTCCGTGTAACTCCCCTCAGAGGCACTCATCGTTTTGGTGTGAAAGGAAAGCTTGCACCAAGATACATTGGTCCTTTCAACATTCTCTCAAGGCGTGCGGAAAATGCCTATCGTCTTGAACTTCCAGAAAAACTATCCAAGGTGCACGATGTGTTTCACGTGTCACAGCTCAAGAGGTGTTTCAAAGATCCAGATCGTGCAGTTGATCATGATTCCATTGAACTGCAAGATGATCTCTCTTATGAGGAGCACCCTGTTCGTATTCTCGATGAGACCGAGCGTAAGACTCGCAACAAGAGCACCAAGTTCTTGAAAGTGCAATGGTCTAATCATTACGATAAAGAAGCAACGTGGGAGACCGAAGAGGATCTTCGCAGGAAGTATCCGGACCTTTTCTCTTCTCAGTAGGAATCTCGGGGCGCGATTCCTTCAAGGGGGGGCGTTTTGTAACATCCCAAGTATGAAAACATCCCTAGAATGTTTGCTTCTTGTTTAATTATTGTTTTGCATCATGGCATCTTAATCATTGCATTTGTTTTCCTTTTGTTTGCATCTGTTTTTCTTTGTTTTCACAATTCAAATTCAAACAATATTTCAAATGCTTGTTCATACTTGTTATGTTACAACTTTCCAAATAAAAGGCTCAAATTAAACTCCCATTTGCTTCCATGAAAATAAAAAGCTCAACTATTAAGTGGTTCTTTAATAATCCACTTAATTCCAGCTTGCATTCAAAATTCAAATCAAATCACAAACAGCACCCAATTTCAAATTATGAAAATTACCAAGACAATTCTAATCATTTGTTCTAATTAAACAATAAGGTTCACCCTATTAAAAATCTTGTTTTCAAATATTTCACTTAATAATAAAATTCATTCAAATTTGAACCAATTTACAAACAGCAAGTTTTTGAACTTTTTGAAAAGCTAAATTTGGTAAGTTGTTGCTGTTAACTTAAATAACTAAAACAAAATTTTCCCTAATTTTCTACACCAGAAAACCTAGCTATTCCTTCCTATTTCTATTGCAGCAAAAAAAAACAGAGGAAAAAAAATAATAAAAAGCAAAAAAACGCACAGGAGAGGGGGAGAGGCAGGCCCAGCCCACCCAGGCTGCAGCCCGTTACCATCTCCCCCAACCTCCGTACGCTCGCTGTCGTCAGCAATGGACAGCGACGTGCCTGCTGCCCCACTGCTCCACCCCATTCCCCCCTCCTATATCTACCTCCTAGACCCCCTCGAAAACCCTAAACCTAACCCTAGCCGCACCCGCCTCCCTCCTCTCTCCCGTCTCCGCCGCCATCGAGGAGAGGCTCCTCCGTTTCTCTCTGCCACGGACGCCGACCGCCGGAGCTCGCCGCCGACGTCTCCGCCTCCCCCCGGCCGTGTCGCGGCCATCCCTGCGACGAGGGTGAGACCCTCTTTCCATTTCCCCTAACCCCCTCTCGATTCCTTGCTGCTCCTCCGCGAATTCTCGGGCCGATTGGATGCGTTCGTGCTCTGTTTTCGTTGACAGGAAAGAAACCTGCATGCGTGTGCTTGCAGCAGTTTCAGTTAACATCGATTTATGAGGTTCAAAAACAAACCGACCCACTATGCACCCAACCAGCCGCAGCAGACCAACTGGTAAGCGCTCTGCGCGCGCACCCAGCGATCCCAGGATCGAATCCCCAGCCCCCACCTTTTCTGTTTATTTTCCGAATTGGATTCAGTGCAGGTTCTGAACCTTAACCCCCCTGGGGTTGTTTCCCTGTAACAAAAACTAGCAGCGACCCACTGGTTGCCCCCTTGTGTTGCGCAGGAGGAGGGCAGGGGTTCGAATCCCCCCTGCAACTAAAACCAATATTTTTTTCATTTATTTTCCTAGGTCCAGATCTAATCTAAATTGCACCCAAGTCCCTGCTACTTTTATCTAGGTCCCTGTAATTTTCTTTCCAAGTCCCTGCTACTTTTTTTATAGGTCCATAGTTATTTCTATCAACCATAAATATGCTTAAACTTGGTAATTTAATACCTTTTGTTTGGAAACTCCAATTGCAAAACTTTAAACATGTAAATCACTCCATTTTAAATTCTCTACCCAAATATAAAATTTGTTTACTGTTTTGAATACTTTTAAATTGATGAAATATTTGAATTTTTGTTTAATTCACTTAATTTTGCAAAATTCATAACTTGGGCATAAAAATTCCAAACTCAATAAATAAAATATGTTTTCCATCCCATTTTTCATGTACTTTGCAAATATAAACTTTGTTTCATGTTTTGAATAATTATAATTGGTTAAATAATTTAAACCTTGTTTAAATCATTTAAATTTGCTAAAGTCATAACTTGCTCAACTTAAATTATTTTTGAACTTATAAAATATGTTTTCAAACTAGAAAAGTATAAACCTTTCAAATATGAATTTGGTTTAATGTTTTGAACAAATAAAAATTCAAATAAATTCATACTTGAATTTAATTCATTTAAATCTTGTTTGACTTGTTTAATTCATAAATAATTCATCCTAATTCCTTTTTCAATAATTGAAACATGTATTCCACCTAAAATTTTGTGTACTTTCCAAATATGAATTTTGTTATTTGTTTTGAACAATTAAAATTGATGAAAACAACAAATGCTTGTGTAACACCTTTAAGGAACCCAAAATTCCCTAACTTAATGAATAAAATTTCAAACTTGATAAACCTTATTTCAAAATTGTTCTATTGTAGTTATTTTTCTGTTTTCCTCATCCATGCATCATACTAATCCACTTTCACCTATTGGTTAGTTGTAAAACAATTGTTTCAACCATAATTCATGGGCTTTTCATATGCAACTCAAATTGCATGTGGGTCCATTTAATCATGTTGTTACCATGTCAACTAGTTTATTTTTATGCATCAATTAAATGGTCATGCATCATCCCATGATTGTGCATTATCCCACGACGTTGAGACAGACGAGCCTTACGACACCCCTTCTGAGGATCTAGCTCAGTACCAGGCTGCTGAGTTTGCAGGCAAGTATTCACTCACATGAACCATTGTGTTCCTTTCAACCTTGGATACCGATACTTTCCGTTGTCTATTCTGCTAGCCCTATGAATCATTGCTTCTGTTCGATCCTATCACATGTTATCCTTTAGCCCTGATATAGCTTCACCTCCACACCTATAACCCCTTTGCTTGTTGCCCGTGTCTACTAGCATGCTTAGGGTTGTTTTGCTCGAGTCTGTTACCCGTTACTTTCTGTTACTATATTTCTATTACGTTCTGGGGCTCGATGTTAAACAACAACCTGTTAATTTTGAGGTAATAATAATTTGATGATAAGGCACCGGCAGGAGGCCCGGCGTGGTTTTGAGGCCTGCTAGTGTCGACCCTAATTAGGAAAAGGGTCTTGTCTACTGATCCATGATGAGCGCACTATCCGCATGTGGGAAGCGTGTATGGGCGCCCCCTCAATTTGATTCGATTCGCATCTCGTCCAAATCGCCTCATTTAGTTCGGGTTTTCCATTTGCCGCATGCATATGCAGGTGCGAACCCTTGGTACCAGGGTGGAACTTTTGTAGTCGGCATTTAGGGAGACACGTTCTTAGAGTGCTATGAGGGTCCCCTTTTCTTCGTGGGGCTTGATTAGCCGTGCGCTCACTGCACGGGGTTCTTTGGGCTTGATGCGAAGAAGAGTTGAGTTGTGTTGAGTGCCCCGCTTGGTGGGAGGCATTCCATCTGGCTGGTTATTCTTACGTGTACGGCCAAATTGGTGCACCCCTGCAGGGATAAATCTTCTCGAGAAGCCGTGTTTTCTGCGGTTATGGTTAACTTGGTGAAAGTACTGGCTAACAAGTACTCAGGACAACTTACACCTAACTAATGATAACTTGACTAGTAATAGGCTTATTGACACAACAACTTGAACCATCACTAATCCAACTGTGTGAGTTATCCTCGGATTGCTTCTTTGGATAAGGGGCGAGATCCAGGATGGGTTTGTTTGGAGTTAGTTATAGTTGGTTACGATACGCTATCTTATCTCCTTTCTGTTAGCCGGAAGTTGTATCATGTTCTGTAGTTGGTTAGTGCAGCCAGCTGCCGCATCTTTTGTATCACCCTTTCCTCCGTTGAACCCAAAGCATCTGGGCTTGGTGTTGACGGGCTACACTTTGGTGAACCGTGAGTCTTGCTTGCCAGTACGTCTATGTACTGACCCCTTTGGGGCTGTGGTTTCCGCAGACTACGCTTACGAGGATCCCCGTGACGGCTACTACGTGGAGTTTACGAGGCTGCTGACGAGTAGATAGCGGACCCGGGCAGGATCCGAGACTACGTGGATGGGCTCCGTTTTCCTTTCATTCCCGGCTTCTTAAGCCTATTTGGATTTGTCTGTACTCAGACCTTTTGAATGCTTCCGCTGAGATGTAATGATGATATGTTGGGACATGTGTCCTCTGGATGATTGTATTTGCTATCTCTGCTCTAGTGAGAGATATTTGCAACTTATTTCTATTTATTTGTGTCTTAGAGATATGTTGTGCTATCATTCTGTTAAACACCGTTGACGTACCATGTGTGTATGGTATGAAGTACTTCAATGGTAGTATCCTGATTTCTATGGGATGGTTTACGTAGACGATGAACAGTAGGGGTTGGTTGTCACACATACGTGTGTTGGCCTACTCGTAAGAGATGCGGGTGCCGGTAAGCCCCGTAACCCAATCAACTACTGTTCAACGGAACTGCGAGTATCCTCTAGAAGTCCGGGTGCGACAGGTGCTAACATCACCCAAAGGAGACAAGTTAAGTTACGTGTTGCAGATTCATTTTGATTGTTCCAATAACGTGGCCGAGTATGAGGCCCTATTGCATGGCTTAAAGGTAGCCAAGGAGATGAACAATAAGAGGATACGATGCTTTGGAGATTCGGACCTTGTGGTACAACAGGTCTCAGGAACTTGGGATAGAAAAGACGCAACTATGGCAGCATACCGCAGAGAGGTGGACAGGGTTGCCGGATGTTTTTCCGGGTATGAGGTGGAGCACATAGACAGAAGAAAAAACGAGGCAGCAGACGCAGTCGCCAGACTCGGCTCGCGCAGAGAGCCGGTTCCACCTAATGTTTTCCTGGATGAGCTATGGCGACCATCAGTTAAAACCGAGTCTGAGGAAGAACTGGCAAATCAAGACCCGGATTTGGAGCTCGTGGCCATAGTACGTGTTGTTCCCGAGTGGACAGAGCCGTTCTTGGCCTACCTATCACGGGGCGAGTTACCACAGCAGGAGGTATTAGCAAGACAAATTCTGAGGCGAGCAAAAGGATATTCTATCATCAATGGGGAGTTGTACAAAAGAAGTGCAGCAGGAGTCTTTTTGCGCTATGTAGCACCAGAAGAAGGCCGACAGATCCTCAAGGAGATCCATGAAGGTGATTGTGGGCATCATGCATCCACAAGATCCCTTGTGGCCAAAGCTTATCGACATGGTTTCTTCTGGCTCACAGCCCTAGCAGACGCGGAGCGCTTGGTGGCAAGGTGTGACGGATGTCAAAGATACGCTCGCCAAACCCATGTGCCGGCTATGGAATTGCGGACTATCCCGCTAACTTGGCCGTTTGCGGAGTTTGGGGTATGGACATGCTTGGCCCCTTCCACATGTCACCTTGCAAAAAGACACATCTCTCAGTGGCTGTTGATAAGTTTACAAAGTGGGTTGAGGTCATGCCAGTCACCAATTGTGAAGCAATTACAGCAGTCAAGTTTCTGAAAAGGATTATCTATCGGTTCGGATATCCCCACAGCATAATCACCGACAATGGAACCAACATGTCCCTTGGCGAGATGGAGAAGTTTTGTGGAAACAATGGCATTCGTTTGGACATAGCCTCAGTGGCCCACCCACAGGCTAATGGACAAGTGGAAAGAGCAAATCAGGAATTGCTTCGTGGATTAAAAACACGGTTACGAGTCCCGTGTATCAGAGCTGCTGTTGCATGGGTCGAGGAGTTACCTTCAGTGGTTTGGGGTATCAACATCACACCTAACAGATCTACCCAGATGACACCGTTTTTTATGGTTTATGGTGCAGAAGCAGTATTGCCGAGTGATATTATCCATGACTCGCCTCGAGTATCGGCTTACATCGAGGTGGAGAACGAGAAGACCCGGCAAGACGCCGTGGATATGTTAGAAGAAGAAAGGGAACAAGCTTTGGAGAGATCAGCCATATATCAGCAGGATTTGCGGAGATATCATAGCCGGCGCGTAAAAACCCGGGTCTTCCAGGAAGGAGACCTGGTTTTACGCCTGGTACAATCAAAGGAAGGAAAACACAAGTTATCACCGCCATGGGAAGGACCGTTCATCATAAGCCGGAATCTGCACAATGGATCATATTACTTGATAGATGCAAGGGAAGAGTCGGCTACGGTTAATGACACCGCTCATACCACTTCATCTATGCAAGAGAAAGAAAGACCATGGAACGTGGCTCAGCTGCGTCCCTACTATACTTAGTATAGGCTAGATTCACAAAGTGGAATTGCACGATGTAACAGGTAGCAGGTTTCAGACGCACTCTTTTCCTATCCAGGGTACCTAAGGGGACTGGAAGGTTTTTAATGAGGCGGCCTGTTGACCTAACTTTTCTCATATAAATAAAGAGATGGTTAAACAATATATTATTTCCTTTTCATGTGTCTTTGTCACTTTTTATTTCTGTTATGCTTTTTTATCTTTCTTCCAGGTAAGTATTGTTCACTGTTTTTTAGTACATTAGCTTCTTTAGCAGTTTGCGTATATTTAGGTCTTGGGGGCTGATTGCTTGAATAGCACAGTTACAAACTCAAAGACCCGGCCATGATGCCTATGAGTTATAAGGGCCGATTACTCGCAAACGAGTACGGCTGCAAGCTTATAACCGGACGAAGGAGCCAAACTTTCTTGACTTTTCTTACTTAAGCTCGATGTGACTCGCACTAAAGTGGCATGATTTGCTCGCATATGATCACAATCAGTCATGATGCCCAATGGGACTTGCCTGACCCTGTCTTCGTATAGATGTAGCAACATGATTATCCACGCGAAAGCCGGCTTACAGTACAAGAGAGCCAAAAGGGTCATCTAAACCACAAGTTATGCAGAGTACAGGGTTAATAACCGGAAACTCACAGTTTATTAAGCATAACTTCAAAACCTATGTGAAACGGCTCTAGGTTTTGGGCTCAGCAGAAATGATTTGTTCTCTTTGAAAAACCTAACACCCTAGACTCGGAAGTTCGGGCCTTGGGGACTGGGGAATTTGAAACAAGAAACAAATCATCTAGCTATTAAGCTCAAAAACCCAAAAATCCGAGTCTTGGGGACTTGGGGACTTAGAGAAAAGTCCACCTGTCAAAACCCGCGAAACCCGGAAACCGAGTCTCACAAAAGGAACCATAAAGTAAGTCGGAATATCAAGGGTAAATAAATTCAAAAGAAAATAGATATCAAATTCATCCAGGGGCCAGAAGGGCCACAAAAGCTATTAAAGTTTCGAAAGCGTATTACAGGCAATGATAATAGTATCATAAAAGCGCACAAGCGCGCTATCAAAAGGATAAATATTTTACAAGATCATTGGCCGAATGAGGTGTTGAGACAGCATCAGTCAAGGAGTTTATTCGGCTCCCTGGGTTGAGTCTACAGCTTTGCCCTTGCCCTCCGAGTCTTGGTCTTGCGTTTGCTCCTCGGAGGCTTTCCCGGTATTATCACCCGGATTGGCAGTATCAGGGCGAACAGGCGGCCTGCCGGCCGGCGTAAAGGAGGAGGGCGCTAACTTCAACTCGGCCTCCTTCCTCGCGGCTTCCTCCCTCTTCCTGGCCGAGTCCGCATCCCACTTTTCCAAGATATCAAAGGGTAAAGGCATATCCTCCTTCACAGATTTACCTTTGGCGTCATACAAAGTTACGAAGTTGCTTAAATCCAGAGAATCGGCAAGCGTAGTCGCCGAATGACGCACTGCGGACTGCACCGCTTTGAAATCCTTGACGTTGAATCTAGAGCCATCAGCCTTGTATTCTGGAAACCCGGCCACCAACTTTGTCGTGTCAAGCTTCGGAAAGTAGGCTTTAGCCAACATGAGCCCCCGGGTCATCCCAACCCGGCATGCCGAGCGTTTCCAGAGCTCAATCCACGCGGGAACAGTGGAGCACGCATGGATCAAGGTTTCCGTACCCGGATATCCATCAGTTGGCCACTGGATGGTGTCCAGGATCCACTTAGTGCCGGCGCAGAATCTCCGGAGCACATTCTTCAAGCTCTTTACCTTATGAATATCATCCTCTTCTGGGGGCGCAAGGTTGGCAACTGCAATGCAAACAATAAAGGTTACGTCAACCGCATCCCGGGTGTCATGGATCAAGAAAACAAAAAACCAAGACACGAACCAGTAAGTAACAAAATCTCACCAAGGAGGACACGATAAAGTGTCGGCAACTTGAGCTGATAGCTTCTTCAGTGCAGCTTGAGCAGTGGTGTATTTCTTCTTGTACTTTGTGACATCTTTCTCCAAGGCCTTCACCTCAGCTTCAAGGGCTTCCCTTAGCCTTACATCGGTATCCAGGAGTTGATTGGTATTGGCCAAATTTTCCTTGGACCGGGCCGTTTGCGCCTGAAAGGAAAGGAAAGTTAAGCGCTAGCCGGATATCATGATCAGCCGGGTATTAAAAGGAGTAACGAGTATAACTTAGATAAGTTAGGCTCGGAACTTGGGGACTAGATGGATAACATGAGGTATCAATTAGTATTACCCGGTGTTCAGCGGCCATGCGCTCTAACATGGTGTTCTCTGAGGCCTTCATGGCAAGGAGGGCACTCATCATTTGGTCGAAGGAGTGATTGTCCGAGTTGGAAGACCCGGGATCTTGGTAACCCGGAGTTGGAGTCTTCTCCTTGGCAGGGGAAGGCATCCGAGTCGCGTGAATATCGGAGTTCGGCTCGCCTCCCCCCGTGCCCAGGATTGTGGCCTCTTCCTCCTCGCGTGCATGCGAGGCTATGGGATACTCGGCTTCTTGATCAGCCGGGTCTTTCGGTGGCGCTTGCCGCTCTTCCTTGCCGCTAGCCACGGCAGTCGTCTCATCAATCGGCTTCTCCTTACCCGGGTCTTCGATTTCCATGTTTTCCTGGTCACTGATGGTGACCGTGGCTCTGTGGATGCAATAAATAAGCAGTTAGCATGTAACTGGAGAAAATTATGGAAAGGTATTAGAACATCAGGAGAA
Source organism: Alopecurus myosuroides (assembly GCA_028641055.1). Classification (NCBI taxonomy): domain Eukaryota; kingdom Viridiplantae; phylum Streptophyta; class Magnoliopsida; order Poales; family Poaceae; genus Alopecurus; species Alopecurus myosuroides. The sequence goes on from CM054058.1 coordinate 323,816,382, forward strand.
GAACCGTACCCTGGGTTTACCACAAAGTCTGAGGGGAACTCGCTGCTAGACCCAGACGAAGCTGATAAACATTGAGAAAGTAATATATGGAATTGCCCCGCTAAGGGGTGACTCGGAAAAGGAAAACCTTGATATTCGGGAAGAGGTTGAAAAATACCAGCACGTCGAGCCGGGGATGACGGAATACCCGGGTTAAGTGTGGATTCACCCGGGAAGTTCGGAGTCACTCTGCGCTTGGATGCGGGTAGATCCTTCAAGTACGGCCAGTCGGATAATTCTCGGTTTAGCTCGCACATGTTAGCAAAGGAGTATGGTTTAGAAGCAAGGGAGCGGTATGGAACCTTGAAGACGACCCCGCGGGCTTTCCTCTTGGTCCTGGCTTCGACTTCCGGCTCGATTTCGCTTTTGTCGCTCTCGGTTTCCTCCGAGTCCCTCTGGTCGTCATCGCCACCGTTGTCATCCATCCCTGAAAGGCGTATGCATATAGTTGGAAAAAGAAAGCAAAATGATAGAGGTTGGGGTGATTGGAATCCGGGTGATACCTTCGTCTGTATCGGCCGGTTCCTCCTCTTCTTCCTCTGGGTTACCTGAGTTGGGAGGGGCCTCGATACTCCAGAAAACGTTATCGGCCTGAGAAAAAAGCATGAAAATGGGAGTTAGTGTTTGTATCAAGTCAAAGTATGAGAAAGTGTATAAGTGTCGGATTTTACCGCTGGAGCCGGGTTATCCCGGGTAAACGGCGCCAACCCGGCTATGCTCTTTATCACCTCCAGCTTCTCGGTCAGGAAGCTTTTGATGGTTTTATTGGTATCACCCGCCGGATAGTTCTTCGAGAAGTAACGGAGCGCATCCGTAACGTGCCCCGAATATTCGCACATCAGTTTTGGGCGAATAGAATTGGGATGGATGCGGAAATCTACCCAGGTCTTGACTAGGTTGAGCCCAGTAATACCGTGGGCGAAAAGGACGGCTATCTTTGAGAGGAGGGGCTGGACTGCTTCCCTATCCGACTCAGAGGGGAAAGCGTTGAAGGTGTCGGAGAGATCCAAGAGACCCTCCGAGTAACCCGACAGTTTCCTCTCGCCGGGTGGGGAGGTGTCTCGGCAGTAGAAAAAAGAAAGTTGCCAATGCTTGACATGGGAGTTGAGAGTGAGAGTCGGCATGGGAGAGTTTTTGCAGCGCTGGATAGAAACCCCGCCGCAAGCTAAGAGCGCCCCGTCACCGCTTTCGCGGCACGGTTTGCATTGGAAGAGTTCTATGAAAAGAGCCAAATTTGGCGGAATGCACAAATAAGACTCACAGAGGACAATGAAATGGGTAATGTTCAACATAGAGTTAGGCCCTATGTCGAACACCCGGAGGCCATAATGGCGGAGGACTTCACGAAAGAAAGAGTGACCCGGGGGGCGAAACCCCCGGATCACATGTTCGACGAAGCATATTACCTCGTCCGGGTTAGGGGAAGGCCGGGTCTCATCACCCGGCACCCTCCAGTGGATCTCCTCCTGTGGGGGAAGAACGCCCAACTCGGCCAGCTCCTCCAGCTTGGCCTTGGTTACCGTGGATCGCGCCCAGTTGGCGGATATTGACTGGGTCATCCTTGGCTTAGCCGACTGCTTCCCTTTGGTCTTGGGCGCCATCGGTTCAGTCTGCAAAAGCACAAGACAAAAGGACACAAAGCATAAGACTCGGAAATCATGGATTCTCCGAGTATTGATAAGCAGTATGAGAATTATGAATTATCCGGGTATCGAGTATCAGTACAGAAACTATGGGGTATTTACATATTGGCAAGCATTTGTGGAAGAAGGTTGATTGCCCGTGTATCTAGTGCAGATAAAAGAACCGGAAGAAGTGGATTTTCCGAGTATCAATGACAGCCGCGGAAAATTTGAGCGAAATGAATCTAGATTGGAAAATTTGTGGACGATTTTGCGGAGAAATTGATGATTAAAAGTGATAGGGGAGTGATGTGTGACCATCTATTAAGCTATTGGACGAGCTAGCGTGGAGCTATGCGACCTAATCCGGTGCGGAACAAGAAACGGCTCGCGGCGGACCAAGATCCAATCTAGGTCAAATAGTGCAAACAAAAGCTAAATTAGTGGGAGCAAGAAACTTACCAGCGTGGATTGGAGAAGGACGCGACGGCGGCAGATGGCGCAGTCGTGGTGCCCTTGTGCGATTCCCGGTGGGCAGCTTGGAGGCGCGGCGGCGGAGTTTGGCGGCGGCGCGGGGTGAGCTGCGGATGAACGCGGACGGCGGCGGCTTTGTTCCAGCGACGCGCGCGAAATCTCCGTGGTGGCGCTCGGCGTGCTCGAACGGGGATGCGCTGGTGAGGAGGAAGGAAATGGAAGCAATGGACCGTTGGGGTTAGGTCACCCCCTAGGTGCCTATATATATGTACGGGTGGGGAAACCTAGGCCAACGGGCGGGAACCTAAATTTTCGGGATAAGGGATACCCGTCCGAGATTTTGGGGATATGCGTTAAGTGCCCGAGAGCAATATCCGGACAAGATAAGAAGGGAATCTCTTCCGTGATATTCGGATCAATTAATGAGCAAAGTGAGCCGGGTCTTCTGCATCCTCCTTGGAACATTGACCCGGAAAGTTAAAGATGGATTTGGAGAAAGCCGGGTTATTATATGGACCACCATTGGAGTTAGGCCTAGCTGTTTATTAAACAACCTAACCCGGCCTCTATGAGTTTGTATGTTTATTATTTTTGTAGGGAATAGCGTGCGCTTCAAGGAGGATCCCGTGAAGCCCAAGCTATTCTGGGGACTACTGATGGAGGGATGATAACCCGGTAGGCTAACGCCAAGGAGTAACTCGGCCCAAAGGACGCTGCGCAAGACCCGGCTTAGGATAAAGAAGCTTCTAGAAGGCCCAGGAATGAAGGCCTCGTAACCCGGATTGTGGGTTCCGGTAAGGAAGTTTAGGGTTTGTAAGCAGTGTCCGGGTAGGATTCAGAGTGCGCCTTGGAGGGTAAGCCAAGGGGTCCGAATGTTATATAAGCCGGTCCCTAAGTTATTGTTAGACAAGCTTTTACGTGAGCAAGAACCCGATCGCTAGATCGAGAGATTTCGAGTATCCATTGTAACACCAGTATCGAGCTAATATATTTAGATCATAGACTCGCCGACTTGATTGCCGGCTACCAGATCGCATATCAGCATGGTTTCCTTCGAGCTAAACCCTCTCCCAAACACTCGAGTCGATTTGCCCCAAGACAAGTTACCCCCGGTAACGTCTGCCGTGATTATCCCACGACAGGTCTCGTCATCCTCTTCTCGGTCGTCGGACCAATTGCCCTCATAGACCTCGACATCCTCCTCTGCCTGGCGATCGATGTGCTGGAAAGGCAAATAGATGGCATGAGTAAGTTGAGTTCTAAACTAAGAAGTTCTACCCGGTGTAGCATGCAAACACAAAGCATTTAAGGCTAAGAGATCCTACCCGGCATGGCATGCAAATACAAAGCATATAAGTCTAAGGAGTTCTACCCGGCTTAGCATGCAAACACAAAGCATATTCTGCTAAGGTTTTCTACTCGACACGGTGTGCAAATACAAAGCACATAAAGCCAACATGATGTTTGTAATGTTCTACTCGGTGTAGCATGCAAAGATTAAGCATATTAAGCTGGAAAGCTACCTACTCGGTATCAGAGTGCAGAGATAAAGCACGAAAGACTAACATGTTCGATTCGCTTAAGGCGACTGTACGGCACGAAGCCGTACTGCCAGGTGTCGGAGAGCGTCGTCTGCGCGATGGATCTAGCCCAGATGGCTACATCAGCTGTGCTCAGCTCAAAGGTGGTGGACCTCGTGCAGTCCCGGCTCCCTCCCATGTAGCACATCTTGTGGGAGGGGCGCTGGAGCGGGAGCACTCAGCGCGAGATCCAGCACGTGAGGGGATCATCGCGGCGGAATCCCTGTTTCTTCAACTCGGCGAGGCGCGCCTCAATTTGAACAATATCTTCGATCTTGTTCTTCGGGTTGTAGCCCCAGTTCTGCTGGGTTGGCCTCGCGTTCTTCCACTTAGGGAGCCCTATCCGGTCCTGGATTGGCTTCCCTTCTTCGGTGGGGACGTTCTTGACATAGAGAAAGGAGCGCTGCCACTAGCGCACCGTCTCCAATCCCTTGACGCGCGGGTGGCTACCCGTGGTGCGCTGCAGCATCATGGCGCACCCCGTCTGCGTCATCGAGCGGGCGCTCTCCGTGTGTCCTGGGTTGGGGATGCTCTGCTTCCTGAAGAAGAAGTAGCGCGCCCAACTATGGATAGTTGGGTACACGGCGAGAAAGGCCTCGCAGACCACCGCGTGGAAGGCGAGCATCACCATGGCGTTGGGGGGGATGTGATGAGGCTGGAGCCCGAAGTTCTTGAGAAACTTGGAGAAGAAGTCAGAGATTGGGAGGCCAAATCCGCGCTTGAAGTGCGCGAGGAAGACGACGAACTCGTCCTTCTCCGGCGTGGGGACTCGTTATCCGGCTGCCTGCACCGCACGCCGGGAGGGACACGGCGGGTATTGACTAGCCATTGGCAGTCCTCCGCCATGACATCGGAACCCTCCCATCCGGCGCGGGCGGCAGCATCATCTTGTCCGCGAGCCATGGAGGCGGAAAGGCGTGAGATTGGAAGTGGCAGATTGATTGGAGGAGTTTTCTCTCGGGATCTCTCTCGCGGCGCGGAGAGCGGCGGCGCAGCAACTGGTTGCGGTGGCAGAGCGCTGGCGATGGCGGAGAGACGAAGAGACAGGGGATTGAAGTGAGCCGGAAAGAGAAGAAGAGGGCATCGAGGGGGTATTTATCTCTCCCCTCGAGTTGCCGTTACCAGCGGGGTAAGTGGGATCGATCGTGCGCAGAAGTCGTGCGGCGTGGGATGCGTACCGGTTAGAAACGCACACAGCGCATATTGCGCGCGTAACGGGCGCAGTTAATCCCACGTCGAGATCGTGGGCGATTTACTGCGGTTGAAGTGACTTAACAGGCTGGTGGGACCGAGGCGCAGTTATTGGCGCATGGCCTGCAGCGTCCCAGGCACCGAGGCGTCGGGGGTACGGTGGCGTGACACGTGCCCTGTAGCGAAACGCAGAGGTGGATTCGCACCGTTTGAGCGGGATTGAGTTTTGAGATTTCGCTAAGTCATTTTACTCGGCATCAGAGAAGAAAGACAGTGCTACTCGGAGAAGAAGAGATTCAAGCAAGAATTAAAGGCTACTCGGAGACGCAACTCGGTTTCTCACAGTACGAAGACAAGATTTTTTTCTTAAGCTGGCAGGGCCCAGTGAACATGATGGAGGGATAATAACCCGGTAGGCCAACTCCAAGGTGTAACCTGGCCCAAAGGACGCTGTGCAAGATCCGGCTAAGGATAGAGAAACTTCTGGAAGGCCCAAGTTTGTAGGCCTCGTAACCCGGATTGTGGGTTACGGTAAAGGAAAGTTAGGGTTTGTATGCGGTGTCCGGGTAGGATTCAGGGTGCGTCTTGGAGGGTAAGCCAGGGGGTACGGGTGCTATATAAACCGACCCCTAGGTTTAGTCGAGAGAGATCTAAGAATCCTAGCAATATCGCTTGATATCGAGCATCTAGTGTAATCCCAGAGTTGAGTTATTATATCAAGATCGGAGACTCGGCGACTTTGATTGCCGGCTACCAGATCGAGTTGCATCATGTTCTCCTCTGAGCTAAACCCTCTCCCAAACGCCTGTGTCGTCTTGCCCCAAGATCAGTTACCCCCGGTAACGTCTGCCGTGATTATCCCACGACAGTTGGCGCCCACCGTGGGGCCTGCGTCCAAAGGTGTTTACATCACGGGAGAATCTCGGAAGAACATGGAGAATCTTGTCGTCGGCGAGATCTACATCGACCACAAAGGAGAAAAGACGGTGGACGATTCCGGCTGGGGGCCAGAATCGGATCACCTCGAATCCGGATCCGTCGTGACAATCGGCCGGATCAGCGTCTTCATTGGTATGGTATGTACTTCCGGTTCGATCCCTGACAATATTGGATCTGATTCTGTGCCAGGAGAAGCCACTTCTATCCGATTAGATGATGAAGAATCGATTGGAACGACACATCCGGCAGAAGAACCCATCGCGAAGTGGGAACAGCCGGAGGAGCCGGCGTGGACCCCGCGCGACCCGGTCGAAAGAGAAGATGATACCGGGTCTATCCTGGATCTGCTGGAAAACCGGTATGAGGAGGATAACGGCGAGGAAGAACAACATGAATTTACACCGGGTATCGTATGCCGAGTTGCAGTCTATGCGGCCCCCGCGGCCAATCTCAACCAAGGAAACGCAACCGCGGCAGCAGTCGGGGCGGCTCAGGCATTGGCCCAGCAGCAGGGCGCGGCTAACGGAGACCCGGTTCTGGCTCGGGTTGATGGAGAGTCGGCATCAGTAACCAGCCGCGCAGCAGACGAGGAGTTGCATGCAAATACGTTCGGATTCCTGGGGAACCGGACACCAGGGGCGGGTCCTTCGAACCCGCGCCACCCGGCCCTATTCGATAATAATCTGATTCTGGACCCCACGGTTCTTGCAACGGTTATCACTCCAGAAAACGCAGCGGAACGTGTCAGGGATCTGGACGTGGCTCGTCGTGCGCTGGAACAGCAAAGAAGGCAAGTAGAGGCAGAAAGGCAAGGGATGGCCACGCGGCAGCGTGAACTGGATGCGCTGGAAACTCGGCTCCGGGAGGAAACATCTAGAGTACATCAAAGGCATCAAACCAGGTTACCAGCAACGGGCGGGGTTATTAATCCGGCTACTTCATTTGTCACACCTCAGGATCAGCCGATACCAGTGGTGAACCAGGGAACCGCACCCCAATCGGCGACAGCAGGGACACATCCGGCAAATGAACGGGCCGGGTTACCCCCACCACAGACTAGAGTCACAACCGGCAACGATCTACCACCACCGCCACCATCACGATTTCGCACACCAGCCGGTCACTACAATAATCCCATGGACAATGTGTATGCGGCGACACTCGCGTTAAATCAAATCCCTGTGGGAGAGTCGCCCCATGCAGAGAAGACCCGGCAAGCCATCGATCTGTTGCACACTGCGGTGGCACAGCAAGCCAATTATCCGGATCATAGAAGCGGTATGCACGGGACGCCATACGTCAGTCAACAACAAGGGAATATCCAAACAAGTTCAGCACGGCGGAGGGAAGAGCAGCAGCAAATGCCGCCTCCTCCCCGCGTTCAGGCAGCATCAGCAGCACAGGCTGTCGTGGACAGTTCCAGAGCTCGGAGGGCCGCGGCCGGGTCTGCAGCGCATGGACTTCCCGCAGCATCGCGCCCAGCCGCCCCCCCCGCTGTATCACACGTTTCTAGAGCAAGGCCGGCCTCAACCGTTCTTGCGGGACCCAAGTGTCTCTCGGACAAAATCAAAGCTGAACCTTACCCGGAAAAATTCAAAGAGCCAGGGAAAGTAGTGAATTACGAGCCAACTATGGATCCAGAAACATGGCTAAGTAGTTATGAGATGGCAATGTCGATTCGCAACGCGTCCGAGAATCTCCAAGCCAAGTTCATGTACTTGATGATGTCAGAAGGAGCAGCAAAGTTTTGGTTCACCAATTTGCCGGAAGGATCGATCAAGTCCTGGGAGGAATTGAAGACCGCGTTTGTCAAGCACTTTCATGGGACGTGCAGGAAATTGTTCACTATTGATGATCTAGAACGATGCGTCCAGAAGAAGGGAGAATCGGCGCGCAGTTGGGTGCGCCGGGTTATGGAGATACTTCACTCGTCCACGGATATTCAACCCAAGGATGCACTACAAGCCATGGCAAAAACATGCAAGTATATACCTTTAGTGCAAAAGTTAACTCGCATGAAGTCTAGTCGAAATGCGTCGGAAGTTACAATGGGAGAATTGATGGATGCGTGCAACAAACACGCTGCGACAGATACTACAGAAGAGGAAGTTGATGACAAGAAGGTAAAAGCAAACACAAGTAATAACGGAAGAACCGGCAATGGATCAGCACCGGGTAATAACGGAAATAGCCAGAACAAGCGCCCGTTTGAAGGAGGTTCCGAGTTTGTCGCCAACACAGAAGCCGGGTCTTCGAGGCCCAGAGCAGAAGGAAATTTCAACGGAGGTAATCACAATGGAGGAAACTATCAAGGACCACCAAGGCCGGGTAACAATTGGGACATATTCAGGATGGCATGCCCAAAGCACAGCAGGAACGGCAGGCCAGCTAACCACTCCTTGGAGCAGTGCGCCGACTTACAAAGATGGAAAAATGAGGAAGTGAACAGAGCTATGCGAGGTGCAGGACGGGGAGGAGGACCGGGTCCAGGGGGTAACCCGGGCAACGGCCCACCCCCAGCTGGTAACCCGGCGGCTGGAAATCAAGGCAATAACCAAGGGGGGGCAGGAGGTTTCCAGGCTAACCCCAAACAATTGGGTCAATATCATGTGCATACCACAGGAGGCTCTAACAAGGACAAAAAGATACTGAAGCAAGCGGTCAACTCAGTTTCGTCAGCTGTCCCGAGATACCTGAGATGGTCAGAACAGGAGGTAACATGGAGCAGAAGGGATCACCCAGAAAGAGTGGAACACCCGGGAGTCTTGGCATTAGTAGTCGCACCGCAGGTCAATGGGTATGAGCTGAAAAAGGTTTTGATGGATGGTGGAAGTAGCAACAATATACTGTATTGGAAAACTTTCCTACGCATGGGCCTCAAGGAGTCTCAGCTACAAAAAAGCTCAACAGTTTTTCATGGGATAGTGCCGGGTCATTCAGCGTGCCCCGAGGGAAAAATCGCATTGGAAGTAGCTTTTGGGGAGTCAAAGGATAACTATCGAGTCGAGTGGCTCACCTTTGAGGTAGTCAAATTGCGCAGCCCTTATCACGCGTTATTCGGAAGGCCGGCTTACGCCAAATTCATGGCTAGGCCGTGTTACGTATATCTGCAGCTAAAAATCCCGGGTCCCAAGAAGACCATTACCATAAATGGAAATCGAGACATAGCAGCTGAATGCGATGAAGGAGACGCAGCAATGGCCGAGCAAGCCTGTAGGAAGGAAGAACTCAAGCACTACCGGTCTCAAGCAGACCCGGAGGACAGAACCACATCAAAAAGGTCGAGTACTGAAGGCGAAAGAGCAAAATCCAAGGTAGCGCAAGATGCTAAAATGGTGGCTTTTATTGAGGATGACTCCCCCAAGCATTCCGCTATAAAGGAAGAAACTGCACGGCCGCTCACAACCAGCCACGTCATGGAAACACCTCACCCGGGTTGGCTAGTAAACCCGGTACTCATCATGAAAAAGCCCAACATGTGGAGAATGTGCATCAGCCACGCCAGTCCGGGACCGGTGCCCATGAAGAACTAAACAATGTAACGGGCAGCAGGGTACCTAAGGGGACTGGAAGGTTTTTAATGAGGCGGCCTGTTGATCCAAACTTTCTCGCATCAATAAAGAGTTGGTTATCAAGTCCTATTTCGTTACAGCCTGATTACAAGTAAGTAGTATCCATGTGAAATCAATATTTCAGTATCATTAAGAACGTTGAGTATATATAGGTCTCGGGGGCTGGTTGCTCAAGTAGCCCAGCCATAAACCCGAAAGACCCGGCCTTGATGCCTATAAGTTATACGGGCCGATTATTCGCAAACGAGTACGGCTGCAATCTTATAACTGGACAAAGGAGCCAAATTTTCTTGAATTTTCTTACTTAAGCTCGATGTGACTCGCACTAAAGTGGCATGATTTGTTCGCTTACGATTACAATCAGCCATGAAGCCCAATGGGACTTGCCTGACCCTGTTTTCGTATAGATGTAACAACATGGTATCCACGCGAAAGCCGGCTTACAGTACAAGATAGTCAAAAGGGTCATCTAAACCACAAGTTTATGCAGAGTACAAGGCTAATAGCCGGAAACTCAACGACTATCAAGCATAACTTCAGTACCTACACGGAATGGCTTTAGGTTTTCGACTCGGTAAAAAACAATTTGTTCTCTGAGAAAGGCCACACCCCCATGACTCGGACTTTGGGTCATGGGGACTGGGGACTTCGAAACAGAAACAAACTACTTGGCTATCGAAGTTCGAAAGACCCTACCATCCGAGTCTTGGGGACTTAAAGAAAAGTCCACTTATCAAAGCCCCTGGCACTCGGAAAACCGAGTCTTACGAAGGGAGCCAAAAAGAGAGTCGGGTATCGAGAACAAGTTCAAATGAATAGACAAGTAGCACGATTATCAAAAGGCCAGGAAAGCGGCAAAGTATATCACGGACTAAAAGTACGTTACAAGTTACGACATCAGTATCAGGGGTGCATAGACGCACCATCAAAAGCATAATAGTTTGAATACAAAGCATCACGTGACCAAGGTATTATGATGGTACTGCCCTATTCGGCCTCCTGAGTACGGTCTTCCGGGTCTTGGTCCTGGGCTTGCTGCTTAGCTTTCCCGGCATCATTACCCGGACTCACCGCACCAGGGCGGACAGGTGGAGGGACAGCTGGTGTAGAGGCAGACGGCCCTGATCCTAACTCGGCCTCTCTCTTCGCAGTTGCCTCCCTCTTCCTGGCCGAGTTAGCAACCCACTTCTCCAAGATATCAAAGGGCGGGGGTGCTTCCTCCGTAACAACTTTGCCATCAGCGTCGTATGCACTCATAATCGTGTTTAGATCCAAACTATCGGCCAAAGTGGTAGCCGAGGGACGCACTGCGGCTTGTATGGCCTTGAAATCCTTGGGTGTAAATTTGGAACCGTCCGCCTTGAATTCGGGAAACCCGGATATTACCTTTGCCGGGTCAAGCTTCGGAAAGAAAGCCTTGGCCAGGGTAAAGGCCCGGGTCATACCAATCCAGCATGACGAGCGTTTCCAGATTTCAATCCAGCCAGGCACAGTGGAGCAGGCTTGAATGAGATTTTCTTCACCCGGATATACTTCCGTAGGCCATTTCACGGCATCCAGTATAAATTTTGTGCCGGCAAAGAAAGTCCGGAGCACAGTCTTTAGGGTTCTAGCCTTGGCAATAGCATCCTCCTCTGGGGTCGCAAGGTTGGCACCTACAATTGAAACAAAAGGAAGAACGTATCAATAATCCTGAGTATCACATAATAAAGCTAAGACATGAAATTAATCGGCAGCAAAAACTTACTAAGTAGGATCTGATAAGTATCGGCGACCTGGTCCGATAGTTTCTTCAGTGCGGTCTGAGCGGTATTGCACTTCTTCTTGTATTTAGAAACATCCCTCTTCAAAGTTTTCATGTCGTCCTCAAGGGTTTCCCTCCGCTTTACCTCGGCAAGAAGAAGTTGTTCGGTCTTGAGTAAAATTTCATCAGACCGGGTTATCTGCGCCTGTAAGTATCAAGGAACTCAAGTATCAGTTGGATATTACGGTAAGCTAAGTATTGCGTAAAGTACCAAGCATAACTTTAGCAAGTCATGCTTGGAACTTGGGGACTAGATATGCATTACGAGATATCAAGTGTCATTACCTGGTGCTCTGCGGACATGCGCTCCAAGATATTGCTCTCTGAAGTCTTCATAGTGAGGAGAGTGTTCATCAATTGATCAAAAGTGTCTTTACCCGTATCAGAGGACCCGGGGCCTTGGAAATTCCGAGAAGGAGTTTTCTTCTTAGTGGGAGGCGGCACCCCGGTCATTTGTATGTCGGAATCCGATGCTCCTTCTTCTGCACCCAAGGTCGTGGCTCTGTTATTCTTGCTTGCATGGGAAGCAATCGGATACTCGGCTTCTTGTGTGTCCGGGTTTGTCGGCGACGCTTGTTCTTCGCCGCTAGACGCGGCTGTAGTCTTATCAGCCGGGCTCCCCTTACCCGGGCCCTCGGTCTCCATATCCTCTTGGTCGCTGATAACGACTGTGGCCCTATAGATGTTATGAGTGAGCAACTAAATATACAGTCAGGAAAGGGTGATGAAATGTGGTGGAGCATCAGGAAGGGGATTTTACCCGGTATTCACCGCAAAGTCCAAAGGAAATCCGTCGCTGGACCCGGGAGAGGCTGGAAATTATCAAGTCAGATTTCATATGGGAATGGTTCAAGGAGAATGTTTCGACCGAGAAAGGATAGGGTAAGTACCAGCCCGCTGAGTCGGAGTCAATAAAATACCCGGGTTAAGCGCACCATCACCCGGGTGATTTCGAGTTGACCTGCGCTTGGTCATGGGCGACTCCTTCAAGCATGGCCAGTGGAACAACGTCAAGGTAGCTCATGTATATCATTAAAGGAATACGAATTGAATGCGAGGAGGTGATATGAAACCTTGGAGGTGGCCTCTTGAGTTTTTCTTTTTGGTCCGACTTTGATTGTCGGCTCCAGTTCCTCCTCGTTGCTGGCGGATTCTACTTTGCCGTCGGAGTTTTCTTCTTCGTCATCTTCTTGTTCTGGATATCATCAAAGTTATAGTTGGAAATGAAGGGGTTATGATGAGCTTAAAGGAACCAAATAAAATCCGGAGAGTACCTTCGTCCGAGTTAACGGCTTCTTCTTGCTCCTCTGGACTTTCGGACCTAGGAGAAGTGTTGATTTTCCAAAAATCATCATCAGCCTGAAAAGTGTCAGTACAAGGGTCATCAACTGTATCGAGTGGAAAGAGCAAAGGTAAAGGCATCAAAATCGGGTTTTCACCTTGGGGGCTGGGTTCTCGAGTGTGAAGGGCTCCAATCCGGATATGTTCCGGATTACCTCAAGCTTTTCTGTCAGAAAACCCTTGATGGTTTTGTGAGTGTCACCAGCCGCGAAGATGTTGTCAGAGTACCGGAGCGGGTCTGTAGATTGCCCCGAATACTCGCACATCAACTTTGTGCGGATGGAATTGGGTTGAATCCGGAAGTCGACCCAAGTCTTCACCAGGTTGGGCCCGATGAGGCCTTGGGCCGTGAGAGTGGTGATTTTGGCTAGTAGAGGTTGAATTGCCTCCCTGTCCGAGTCAGGGGCGAAGGCACTAAATTTCTCGGAGATGTCAAGAAGACCCTCTGAGTAACCCGGCAGCTTCTTTAGGCCGGGTGGGGAGGTGTCTTGGCAGTAAAAGTATGAGAGCTGCCAGTGCTTGACATGGGAGTTAAGGGTGAGGGGTGGCATCAGAGAATTCTTGCGGCGCTGGATGGAAACCCCGCCGCAAGCGAGAAGCGCCCCGTCACCGCTTTCGCGGCACGGTTTGCACTGAAAAAGCTCAATGAAAAGAGCTAGACTTGGCGAAGTGCACAAGTATGACTCGGAAAGGACGATGAAGTGGGAAATGTTTAATACAGAATTAGGCCCGATGTCAAAAACGCGAAGGCCGTAATGGCTTAGAACATCACGGAAAAAAGGGTGACCCGGCGGGCGGAAGCCCCGGGTCACATGTTCCACGAAACAGATTACCTCGTCTTTCGTCGGGGTGGGCCGGGTCTCCTTGCCCGGCACCCTCCACTGGATATCCTCTTGAGGAGGAAGAACTCCCAGCTCGACCAGCTCCTCCAACTTGGCCTTGGTGACCGTAGACCGCGCCCAGTTGGCGGATATGGAGTTGGTGGCTTTGGCTTTAGTCGGAATTTTCCCCTGCTTTTTGGGAGCCATGTGGTTGACCTGCAAAGTACAAGGTAAAAGGATAAAAGGAATAAGACACGGAAGCTGTGAGCCGGCCAAGTATCGGCAGGGTAATATTGAGACACGAAAATTGCGTATTATCCGGGTGTCTATTTGCAGAGTGAGGTTCGAATTATCCGGGTGTCAAGTATTATAGCAAAAATTATGGGGATCTAAGTGTTGAAGGAGCTTTTGAGGACGATGGATGGCTGCACGGGCACTTAGTGCGAATAAAAGGAGCTGGAAAGGGGAGGATTAGCCGAGTGATTGAGGCAAAGGCGAAAATTTTGAGTGGTTCAAGCCCAGATTGGAAATTCCATCTTAAGATTTGTGGCGAAATTAACGATTGCAGGTAATAGGAGAGTGAATTGGAGGGTGTACCTTATCTATTGGGCGAGCTAAAAGGAATGCTAGCAACCTAATTCGGCATGGCTGAGAAATCATTGGCGGGTTGATTTGGATCTAATCTGGGGAGAAATCAAGAAATTGCAAGGGCAAATTAATAGATGCAAGAGGCTTACTGGAGGAGATCTGAGTGAAGCCTTGCGGAGGCAGATGGCGCAAGCCTGGTGTCCTTTCGCGGTTCCTGACGGGCCGGATGGAGATTTGCCGGTGGATCTTAGCAGCGGCGCGGGGTGAGCTATGGCGGAGCGCAGCCTCTGGCCAATGGGCTCCGGTGATGCGCGCGGGATTTCCGTGGTGGCCCTCAGTGAGGATGAGCACGGAGGGAGAAAGGAAGCAGAGTGGGGGGAAATGAGCCGTTAGGGTTCGGGTTACCCCCAAGGAGCTTATTTATAGCAGGAGTGGATAAGCCCGGTTCAGCGAGCGGGAGCTGGGAATTGCAGAGTAAACGGCTATCTATTTGATTTTTTGCGAGATGCGCTTTAAGTGTTGAGCAAGGTGTCTGAACGAAAAGGAGAAAGAGATCCATCCCGTGATATCGGGAACAATTATCAAGTATAGAATCTTGACATTTTGGGGTTCAGACCTGGAGAGCTAAGCCAAGTACTTGGAGAAAAGCCGGGTTACTATATGGCCACCATGGAGCTAGGCCTAGCTATTTATCAAAGCACTTTAACCCGGCCTCCATACACTTGTACGTTTGATATTTTTGTAGGGAATAGCAGGCGCTTCAAGGACGGATCCGTGAAGCCCAAGCTATTCTGGGGACTACTGATGGAGGGATAATAACCCGGTAGGCCAACTCCAAGGTGTAACCTGGCCCAAAGGACGCTGTGCAAGATCCGGCTAAGGATAGAGAAACTTCTGGAAGGCCCATGTTTGTAGGCCTCGTAACCCGGATTGTGGGTTACGGTAAAGGAAAGTTAGGGTTTGTATGCGGTGTCCGGGTAGGATTCAGGGTGCGTCTTGGAGGGTAAGCCGGGGGTACGGGTGCTATATAAACCGACCCCTAGGTTTAGTCGAGAGAGATCTAAGAATCCTAGCAATATCGCTTGATATCGAGCATCTAGTGTAATCCCAGAGTTGAGTTATTATATCAAGATCGGAGACTCGGCGACTTTGATTGCCGGCTACCAGATCGAGTTGCATCATGTTCTCCTCTGAGCTAAACCCTCTCCCAAACGCCTGTGTCGTCTTGCCCCAAGATCAGTTACCCCCGGCAACGTCTGCCGTGATTATCCCACGACAGAACAAGTTCGCAGGACTCTACCAGCTTCGGTGACTAATGTCGGGGGGTTACCCCCGAGTAGGGGTAAGGCCAGTGCTAAAGGAGAGAGCAAAGAGGTTGTTTTGAATAAGTAGGCTGGCTACCCGGTACTCGCTACCCGGTAGGCTGCTAACCGGTCGTACCCACCAATGGCCAGGAGGAAGAATCAAGGAAGTTGTATTCTTCCGAGTAGAGGAAGTAGTCCGAGTAGAGGGAGTGGATTCCTACTCGGGCCAGAAGTCAATGGAGCCGTTCTGACAAAGGATCCCGCGTATCCTGCATCCGTACGGCGTGCGGTTCAACTTACGGAGTGCGTGATTATCCGCGCTCCGGCGTGGCTACAGTGCGGTAGGCGCCTGTCTAGTCCTGTCACTGACAGAGGGGACATGACAGGGCTAGGGGCCTACCCTATCTCACTGACAAGGGTGGACAGGTCCCATCTCCGAACGGCGCGACGACTTACGGGGAAAGCGTTAGCGGGAACCCGGAGGCGTGCGCGGTTCTGCAGTGCTCCTGTTCCATCGAGCTGTAACTTTTAGTATTATTCTATCCGGCTGGGCACCTGCCTCCTCCTGTGCGAGGGTCGACTCATTCGTTCGGAACCTAGACGAGGCAACACATAGAGAGAAGAGTGGCTACTCGGCTGAAGGCCTGAACTGTACTGTGGCTACTCGGTAAACACCATATAAAGAGAGAGGCAGGAGTAGGGGTGTTACCTCCACACGAGGGCCCTGAACCTGGGTAAGATCGTGTTGTTTGCAGTATTTGTGATCTACCACACGCGGCTACTCGCCGTGTGATCCCTCCCCGAGCACCTCCAGTGTCCATCGGCCCCAACTTTAGCCATCCCATGGCATCTGCCGTGATACCACCACGACAGTGAACGTTGGAATGGCATCGCCATGCCCATGACAAGTGGAACCGAGTCATCAGCCAACACTCACATTAGTCTAGGGTGTGTGTCCAGCACAACCTTGATGACCAAGGACAATTTAGTATGAACAACATGAATACATAGTTCCACAATCGAATCACATATTCAATGACATATATCAGATGTTCAAAACAAGGATGACTTAATAACTTTATGAATACACTGGGAATTACATCATACATGATTGCCTCTAGGGCATATTCCCAACAGTCTCCCACTTGCACTAGAGTCAATCATCCTGACATCATATGCCTAGGTATCGAATGCACATACCTCTCATGTGCGCCTCATGCTTAGGCTGTGGTAGAGCCTTTATCAACGGATCTGCAATGTTTGCATCCGTGTGTACTTTGCATAACTTGATATCACCTTGTTCGACAAACTAGCGAATGAGGTGGTAACACATGAGTATATGTTTGTTCTTCTGGTGTTGTCTAGGTTCCTTGGCTTGTGCTATAGCACCATTGTTGTCACAATATACGTCCAATGGATTGGACGCGCCTGAACCACACCAAGATCTATCAGGAGGTTCCTGATCCAAACAGCTTCCTTTGCCGCCTCCGAGGCAGCAATATACTCAGCCTCTGTTGTAGATGTAGACATCGTATCTTGCTTGGAACTCTTCCAGCTCACAGCTCCTCCGTTCATAACGAACACGTATCCAGATTGCGAACGTGAATCATCTGAGTCGGTGAGATAACTCGCATCCATGTAACCCTTTACACTGAATTCTTCATTACCTCCATAAACTAGGAACATTTCTTTAGTCCTTCTCAAGTACTTAAGGATGTTTTTAACAGTTGCCCAGTGGGGTTCGCCAGGGTCAGCCTTGTATCTGCTCGTTACACTTGGAGCATAGGAAACATCTGTCCTAGTACAAATCATGGCATACATGATGGATCCGATTGCCGAAGCATACGGGATCACACTCATCCGACTTCGCTCATCAGTCGTCTAAGGACACTGAGTCTTGCTAAGTTTTATACCATGGGACATCGATAAGAACCCCTTCTTAGACTCTTCCATTTTGAATTTCTTCAAAATTTTGTCCAGATATGTATTCTGACTCAATCCAATGAGCCACCTTGATCTATCTCTATAGATTCTGGTTCCTAATATGTAAGTCGCCTCACCCAAATCCTTCATTGAGAAACTCCTTTCCAATGACTCTTTGGTTTCTTGCAACATCATGACATCATTTCCAATCAGTAATATGTTGTCCACATATAAGATAAGAAAATTTACTTTGCTCCCACTAAACTTCTTGTATAAACAAGAATCATGATCGCTCTTGATGAAGCCAAACGATTTGACTACCTCATCAAAGCGAATGTTCCAACTCCGAGATTCTTGCTTCAACCCATAAATGGATTTCCGAAGTTTGCATACCATGTCAGCATTAGCCGTATCGACAAAACCTTCGGGTTGTATCATATACACGTCCTCAGTTAAATTTCCATTAAGGAAAGCCGTCTTGACATCCATCTGCCATATCTCATAGTCGAAATAGGATGCTATGGCTAACATGATCCGAACTGATTTAAGCATCGCTACTGGCGAGAAGGTCTCGTCATAGTCAACTCCTTGAACCTGTTGGAACCCCTTCGCGACAAGTCGTGCTTTATAGACAGAAATATTTCCATCCATGTTAGTTTTACTCTTAAAGACTCATTTGCACTCGACGGGTCTTGCACCGTCAGGCAGATCAACCAAATTCCAAACTTGGATTTCATCCATGGACTTTAACTCGGATCTCATGGCACCAAGCCATGATTCGGAATCAGATCCCACCATCGCTTCCGAATAAGTTGCCGGCTCATTACTGTCTAACAGTAAAACATCACGAGCATTTTGTAATCTGGCAGATCTCCGTGGTTCAGGTGCTGTTACCGGTGTAGGTACCACGACCGGCTCAGCCTCTAAGGCCCTTGCCGACTCGCCCCTTAACGGTACCTCTCAAATTTCTTCAAGTTGCACTGTGCTCCCACTGACTCCCCGATTGAGAAAGTCTTTCTCAAGGAAGACACCATTCCGAGCGACAAACACTTTTCCCTCTTCCCGGTTGTAGAAGTATTACCCCAAGGTTTCCCTCGGATACCCCACGAAAATACACTTATCCGACTTGGGCGTGAGCTTGTCCGACTGAAGTCGCTTGACAAATGCTTCACAATCCCAAATCTTAAGAAAAGACAAACTTAGCCTTTTGCCAGTCCACATCTCATGTGGTGTCTTCTCTACTGACTTTGATGATACTCTGTTTAGTGTGAACGCTGCAGTTTCTAGAAAATAACCCCAAAATGATAAAGGTAGATCTGCCCGACTCATCATTGCTCGTACCATGTCCAACAAGGTCTGATTTCTCCGTCCCGATACACCGTTTCTCTGCGGTGTACCCGGCGGAGTGAGTTGAGGAACTATTCCACAACTCTTTAGATGGTCATCAAACTCATGGCTCAAGTACTCTCCTCCACGGTCCGACCGCAGAAACTTTATTTTCTTGCCAAGTTGATTTTGTACTTCACTCTGGAATTCCTTGAATTTCTCAAAGGCTTCCGACTTATGTTTCATTAAATAGATATATCCATATCTACTTAAATCATCAGTAAAAGTAATGAAGTACTCATAACCACCTCTGGCTGTCGTGCTCATTGGACCTGATACATCACTATGTATTAGTTCCAACAAGTCGGACGCCCTTTCACAACTTCTTGCAAAAGGTGTCTTGGTCATTTTGCCTAGTAGGCATGATTCACATGTCTCGAACGACTCTAAGTCAAACGAAGTTAGAAGTCCATCATCATGGAGCTTCTTCATGCGCTTCCAACTTATATGTACAAGCCGACAATGCCAAAAGTAAGTCATATTCAGATCATTTGGTTTCAACCTTTTAACATTTATGTTATAGAACGGTTCACTATCAAGATTCAAAATAAATAACCCGTTCTGAACGGGTGCAAAGCCATGAAACATATCTTTCAAATATAAAGAACAACCGTTATTCTTAATATTCGACTCATAACCTTGTCTCATCAAACATGAGACGGAAATAATGTTTGGACTAAGCACTGGAACATAATAACAATTATTCAGTTCCATTAAAAATCCTGAAGGTAAATGAAGTTGCATCGTGCCGACTTCCAACGCAGCGACTCTCGCCTTGTTGCCGACTCGAATATCAACTTCTCCTCTTGCCACGCTCCTAGTTCTTACCAGTCCCTGCAACGAGTTGCAGATGTGAATAACTGATACGGTATCATATACCCAAGAAATGTTAGGTGCATCAGCAAGATAAATGTCTATAACATTGCACACAAGTGTACCTGAGTTGGAAGTCATACCTCCACTCATGGCTCTGTCAGCCAAATACTTGGTGCATTTCCTCTTCCAGTGGCCATCCTGCTTGCAATAGAAGCAGTTGGCTCCAGCTGTAGGAGATGACTTAGTCTTTGAGGAAACACTTGGGCCAGGGGCGCTACCTCCTGACTTATCCTTCTTCTTCTTAGTCCAAGAACTCTTCTTCAACTTAGCCTTATTCTGCACCATCAACACTTGACCGGCACCTTTCTTGAGATCAGCCTCTGCCGTTTCGAGCATCCCATGTAATTCAGTGATCTTCTTATCCATACCATGCATATGGTAGTTCGAGATGAACGGACCATACGCACTAGGAAGAGAGTTCAGAATTATATCAGTAGCAAACTCTTCGTTAATTGGGAAGCCCAGCCGATCCAGAGACTGTATGTAACCAACCATCTTGATTACATGCGGACTCAGTGGATCGCCGTCTTTAAGCTTACATCCCAGCAAAGTTTGAGAGACTTGATACCTCTCGGTATTTGCCTGAGCCTGGAACATACTTTTGAGGCTTTCGATCATATCGTAGGCCTCAACATTCTCGAACTGCTGCTGCAAGTCTGGTTCCATGTGTGCAAGCATAAGACAGCTAATTTCCGTAGACTCATCTCTAGTATTACGGTAGGCATTCATGACAGCGACAGTCGCATCATCATCAGGCTCGTCTGGAAGTGGAGTTTCTAGAACATGTTCTTTCTTGTCATGCTTGAGGACTATCCTCAGATTACGATACCAGTTGGTGAAATTAGTTCCATTAAGCTTATCTTTCTCTAGGATTTACCTCAACACAAAAGTGGACAACTGAGGAAGGTTGCTAGGTGCCATTGACCTACAACAGAAAATATGCAGAACACTTAAGACATGTATTCATAAAAGAGCAGACATATTAAACGCTTTAATACTTATGCTCCCACTAGAACCAACACCCCTCCGATGGTTGCTAAGTGATTCAAGATACTAAATAAGAAAGTCGAGTAGTGAGCTTTAGCATCACCGCTAGCCGTCAAGTGATCTAGGTAGGCAACACCTTGCCAATCGTATCCAATACAACTCCTGTTAGTTGGGTGGCATCACATGCCCCGGTTCCCAACCTACCTCGCCCCGAGCCCCACAATCGTTTTGATGGACTCGTCTAGATTACCAAGTGCTTCCACAGTAAGAGTCCGACTCAAACCCACCTAATCAAAAAGAATTGGTAGCACCTCAATTTTATGAGCCCACTACCAAGAATGTCCGACTTGTGATGGTGCAGCACTGGCGGGGCGACCGACTAGACATTCTTTGAGGGATTAAAATCTACCAACTATCTAAATAGAGGTAAACAGAGACATAACAATAACACAAATAAAGCAATTATAATGTGAAATGGTATGGCTCTCTTCATGGTGATCTCCATCTCCACAAAGCTTGTAAGTCGACTCGTGCTAACTCTTGTCACGTGCCATCTTACTCCATGTAGCCGACTTGTACATCGACTTGCATGTCACCCGGGTTCTCCAACAAGTTACACTAGCTATTAAATGAAAAATTACATAGAGAATCCGACACGCATGCCGTTATACAATAAAATGACAACACCTAGGCTCCAGCCGGCTGACAAAAACATGATACGCAGATCATGTATGGATTACACACATCACATGCACATAAGCCATACCATTCACAACTTCCTGCAAAAACAAGTTATGCATAGACGCGATATCTACCGGCGTTGTGAAACTCGTAACGATATCTAAGGCGCTACGACAGGGCGAAGCCGGATAGCGGGCGGGGATCGAAGGGGCAGCGCCCGGCGATTTTGGAAAACGCAGATCTCATCTGCATTCCGATCATGGATTTCTTCATCGGATAAAACAATTTTACCCAAATCTGATCCGTATTCCGATTCGATCAAACTCTTTGATCTTCGATCACCGCAACTGGATTTATGTGTCACGGTATACCCCGATGGCGGAAACCGACCGGTAGGAGTAAGTTGTTTCACGACCTTAGCAGTATGATCACGGAAACCTGATCATCCATTACCCCCGAGTACGATTGATCGAATCAACCTTGTACAAAACCGATCTATCTCATAGATCGACCACCAAAATAGCAATTAGATCCAATCTAATGCTAACTACATATCACACATGTACGTATCTCGGGCCTAATACGAGAAGCTACTGCTCTGATACCACTATAGGAACGCGTAGAGATAAACAAAAACTTTTTTCCTACGCGGTACTTCCAAGATCTAGCCGAGGTAGAAGGCCACAATGATTACCACTAGACGCACGGTTGCGGATTATCGATGAAGCACGTCGGTGCAGTGGAGTCCCACGATCCGATCCAGCCGATCCAATCCCACGAACGTCGAAGTGCTGAATGTACAACACCTCTGCCGGTATCCACACGTACGAGGAGGAGCTCCGACGTCGGACTGCTAGGTCCGGTGCGACAGCTGGACTGAGTGGGGCCAGGGTTCCCAACGCATGGGAGTGGAGTAACATGCCCACTGGGCAACCTGCGCCCCTCTTTATATATATAATGGTACTGGGCTTCACAACACTTGTGGCCCATTCCCTCTGTGAGTCCGACTCACAAACTCAGTCCATTTCAGGTTCGGGTCCAACCCGACCAATACGTTTGCTCCCGCTCTTAAGTGTGCGACTCTACAGGCTCATGGCGACTTGGACACGATTGGAGTCCAACTCTCAATCGATCAATCGGTAGCGGATCCTAGCATAACGTGCCGACTCCCAAGTGCCACAGAGTCATGACGACATACCTTCCAATGTGACTTTCATCTTAGTCCTTTTTGCCTCACGATATACCTTGTTGAACTATAGGCGATTTATTGTCATCCCTTAATAGCTCAACTCTCTTCTCGGTCCGTGATATATGATTCATTTGACTAACTCTTAGTCAATAGACCCAGTTAACACTTAACTGAGTCACGCATGGCCATGCTTCTGGAATCATATCACTCGAGAGGGCCCAGAGAATATATCTCCATTCGGAGGGGCAAAATCCCATCTTGATTATCCACATCAAGCAGCTTGCTTCTCATCCGACCCGAACTCTGCCTTTATCATTGCCTTGTCACGGAACAACGTTTGACAGAACCTAAGTCGGTGATCCACAACTCGGATTGTGCGACAACCTCAGGTCTAAGGATTACATTGACTGAGACATGCAAATGACGACTTGCTCGTTGCATCTCAATATGGGTCAGTCCGACTTGCTAAACTCTTTAGCCAGTTCTGTGAACGTTGGAATGGCATCTCCATGCCCATGACAAGTGGAACCAAGTCATCAGCCAACACTCACATTAGTCTAGGGTGTGTGTGCAACACAACCTTGATGACCAAGGACAATTTAGTATGAACAACATGAATACATGGTTCCACAATCGAATCACATATTCAATGACATATATCAGATGTTCAAAAAAATGAAGACTTAATAACTTTATGAATACATTGGGAATTACATCATACATGATTGCCTCTAGGGCATATTCCCAACAGATCTATCATTGGGACTTGTCCTCACATCAAGGTGAGTTACCAAATCTAAATGCCATCCATTTTGGTAAATGACCAGTATACTTTTCTATGATTTTTAGAGAGAGAGACTGAAAATGGTTTTTGAGGTGAATCCAATTGGATGAGTTTGTTTATGACTAGATCTATCTAATCCTAGCTTGGAGTAATTTTTTGAGCCCTAGATTATTTTTGGTGAGCAAAACTAGAAACAATACCTTCTCTGTTTTCTTGTTTATGTGTGTATTTGTTTGTTAAATAATGTGTGGATGTTTGAATCTTTGTTCCTAGCATATATAGATGTGTTAAAACTTGTTATTACGTGATTTCCTTGCAATATAACTACCTTAGAAAGTGTGTGCATGTTTGGAAAGTCAAATAGAAATAGAAATAGCATTTGTTTTTTTTCTAGTTTATTATTGGGTTATTGTGTGAACTAATATATGTAGATTTGTTTTACCTAAGTTGTGTTATGATTGAGTTGATACCATTACCATTTGGGTACTGTTTTTTATGCTATTTTCTCTGATAGCTTGCACTTTATTTTTGTAGCAAATCATGTGTAACATTTGTTGCTTGTTTTCACTAGTATTGTTTTCACTAGTATGAATAGTCATGTATTGATTGCCTTGTTAGATTAATTTTTCCAAGTGTGACCAGAGGCCTTGTTACCTCTAATGCCTTGGTATTAGTGGGCCCATAACCCACTGGTCCCATTACATTTTGGTTAGGGATGCAAATCCCCTACCATACACTTGTGTGAAAATAGCATGCATTACTATGTTTGATTATTATTTTGCACCAAGGAAAGTGGTTGTTTGTTTCACTTATGTAAGTGAAGAGTTTAGTATTTCCTTGTGAATCCTAGTATGTTTAGGTGTGGTTCATTTTTTAACATAATATTCCCTTAGGAGTATCATGTTAAGAAGTGTTTCACTATTATTTTGTTAAATCGATTGTTGTTTGCAAATAGAATGTTTTCCTAGTTATTAATAAATTATTTGTGAATGGTTTTCATTGAGTGTTTGGATTTTTTAAAGTGTTTAGCTAAGCTTGTGTTGAGTGCATAGCTAATGGTTGTGTAGCATGTGTTTTGATTGCTTGCTTTTCAATTGGTTAGAAAAGCATGTATTATTAGATTGGATTGATGCTTGCTTAGTAGGTGTTTTCATGGAATTATTTTAGTGTTTATGATTACTAGCATGTGTAAGGTATATGTGCTGTTAGTAAGTATTCATAATCATGTATTGTTTGTTTAATATCATGCAGCCTTGTAGTGATGTTTGCTTCTCTAGTGATGAGCTAGTGTCACCACTAGATATTATGAGTTGCTCTAGTATTGTGTCATTTTATTTTATAGGTGTATGTCTTATTCTAGCATGTTTAGGATGTTATTACTTCTGTTATTATAACATGACTTGTGGAGTTTCTTATTTCTATAATTGTAGTATACAATTATTTTCTTATAGCATGCTTGTGTAGATTTTCCATACTAGTATGTTGTTAGTGGAATCCTGTTGTTATGTATGTTATACCCCTATTATCTTTTGTGATGATTGTGTTTTAGATTATGTTTTATGAATTGTTACCATTGGTGGAGCCACTGTTTTGTTTGTTTATTTTCATGATTGATGGATTCCTTAGCTTTGAGTAGACATTAGCATAGTCAGTGACTAGCTTATACATCTGTGGTATGTTGTTGCTGCTTGAAGATTATCTGAGTAATTACCTTACCATGAGTATTTCACTTGTGTTATTGTTGTTCTAGTGTTGTTGTTGTGCTTAGTAGTATCATGTTATCTATGCATTAGTTTAATCATGAACTTTTTTGGTGATGATTGCTTGTGTGTTGTTAATACACACTGCCATGGGTATTGCTTTTACTGATTGTTTTTATCTAAGTAGCCTCACCTTTTGTGCCCACAAGCTATAATTTTTTAGCTTCTTGTGTATCTTGGTATGAGAGTGGTACACCCACTCCATATATGATATATAAGGTGTGGAATATGGTTTCTCAACCATATGTTTGTTTGACGACAGTTTTGTACCATGAGAGCTTGTGAGGTAGTTTTCTCGATAACATTTGAGTCATTACGCTAGCATAAGTTTGCCTGATGTATGTGTTGTTTAGTTTAGTTGTTTGGTTTTAGTTCTGAGTGTGTGTCCTTTATTCTTTTACGACGTTAGAACACAAAGGGGAAGAAGCAGCAGTTGTGGAGATGTGCGTCAAGTTCAAGCTACTTCAAGGCCAGGGACACTAAGAGTTTTAAGGCAAGCCATCCCGATGCTTGCTGTTACTACACTTATCATTATCTATCATGCATGTTTTACTTCCGAAAAGTTTTACAAAAACTTTGATTACCAAAACTATTTTTGAGTGACTATTACTACTAATATTATATAGTATTATGCCAGTAGTTGACACTTGGTGTTACCAAGACCATAGCCACCAAAAGGTATTTATTCCCATCAAGATAATAAGTCCCTAAGTGGACACCTTAAAAATATATTTTTGCAAAACAAAGGCTTTTTATGGAAAACCTGGTGGAAAGGTGAAGCCTTATCCACCGGAGGATTTTGAAGTGGTCATTTTTGGGTAAAACGTGTTTTAAAAAATGACACATAACCTAGTCTTCGCCGGACAACCTTGACCGTACTGCCACCCTACCCCAACATGGGCACAGGTCTTAATTTGAAGTTTGTTTTTGTTAGTGTGTGTTCTATCTCAATTTGCTATAAGGGGACGTACTCCCTCGAACCGAAATGTCGCTAGGAGGGGAATACGGGACATACACAGTGAGAGATTAAGTTCTCCTCTGGGTGGGACAATTGGGTCTCCTACCGTGGCGATGTGTGACATGGTGCCGGGGAGAACAAATCCAATTGAAGAGATAGTCACATAATAGCATGAGCATAGTGGATGGTTAGGATCAGTTATCTGATGTTTACATACTGTTGTTACAGTCAGTGGTTGTTCACGGCGGATGTACTGAATCTGGTGGATTGTGTACACCTCTGCAGAGTCAAACTATTCAGAATAGCTGCGTCCTCGGATATGGACAGTTGAATGGCCATCTAGCTAGCATTGTGTCAATGCTTTAAAAAAAGGAGTTTTCAAAAACGTGTTGGACTTATGAAGTACTGAAAGGAGGGAATCTTGTACCGTGGAGGTACCGTTGATGAAAATCCAGAAGTTGTTTTTACAAGGAGTTTTGCAAAGAAAATCTTTCTTTTCTATACAAAAACTGGAAGTTGATTCCAACAAGTTTTGCAAAGAGAAAACTTTATTTGAACAAAGTTTTACAAAACCTCTAGTACATGTGATATCTACAAGAGAAAGAAAAATATATTATTTTCTTTTGAAGTATCTTCTTCAACAAAGATACAAAAATATTCAAAATTAACTATGATGTGTCTTACATATATCATTGATAGTGAACCCTACGTATAGACTACCTATTCCACTATATAAGCATACTTGCATTTTGGTATGCTTCATGATGGGTCTCTTGCTGAGTACATTCAATGTACTCATATTGGTTTCGTCCCTGGTATTTACTTGTTAGACTTCGAGAAGGAGTCTCAGGAGAAGATCTACGAGGAGGAGTACTGCGCTGATGGCTTTGCGAACTAGGATCGTCTTCCGGTCAGCAGCCTATAGGTTAAGGCGTGACTTGGGCTCTACTACGTTTGTGTGTTTAGTCTTCCGCTGTGTGTGTTGTGTGTTTACCCTGCGTGGTAGTTGTGTTAGACTTGGTCATGTGACCATGTCTCTTTTGTAAGTGTTTTGTGCAATCGTGTAATGGATATTGCAATCATGTAATGTGTTGTAAGTGAAGGTGTCCTAGAACAGTGGTTCTGGGTGACCTTACAGAGTTGGTATCAGAGCTATCCTGACCTTAGGAGGCCTTAGTTAGCATGGACGTTAGCTAGTACTCTGATAATAAAAGTTAATAAAACCAGATCACTAAGATGACTGTTTACCAAAATATTTTACATTTCCAGCCCCTTAGTGTTTTTGAAAAACTCTACTTATAATAGTTACACTTGAGCATCTCAAAATTTTGCACACCGTTACCTAACATAATCTGCCTTAAAATTTTGTGTAGATGGCAGTTGTCTTCAACGAGTCCTTCCGGCTGGGATCGCATGCACCTTGCTACCGCCGTTTTGAGGAGTACTTTATCAAGATGACTAGTCTTATCGGTCGCCCTGTACCTGAGTTGAAGGCAGCGCAGATTCACCATGATGGACGCGAAGTGTCCTGATTGGTGGTCTGTACCATCCGTGCAACCTTGCTAGCACCATCGACCCCTGAGATCACGTATGAAGTGAAGCAGAACAGTTGGGAAGATGGTATCCTTCGAGTGATGCAGCTGACCATTGCCAAGCTCGCGAACTTCTTTCGCGGCAAGTTTGAAGGCACCCCAATAGATACTATGGGAGGCGCGATGAGGACGACAAGCCCATAGATGTCACTGAAGACTTTGTGTTTGCACGTCACTTCCAACACATGGAGGGACAACTGTACAACACTCAGTTTTCCCTTGATAAGCTCAGAGGAGAGTTTGATACCCGAGGAAGGGAGATAAACCAGCTAGAGAAAGATCTGAGAGTTTCCTCTACTACCGAGCGTCGTCTCGTGGCACAAAGGAAGACCATGAAGTATGTTGACTCCCACCTTCGTGCACAAGTGAGAAGCCTTCAATACCAGCTTGCAACCGGCAAAGCAAGAGTTGAAGAGTTGGAGGAACAGCTATGCGCTTCCTCGAGCACTTAGGATTGCCGCAGGATATTAGGAGTTTTTGTTATTTCCACCCAAGACGCTTGTGTGTTTGTGTTGTGTGAACTCTACTAAGAGCTATGTGTGTGCTAGATGTGTTGTAAGCCTTATTCTATTGCCATGTGAACCTTAAAGTTTATGTTATGCTTGTTGAGACTATGTTTCATGTGTATGATAGTCTTTGTTTGTGATAGTGATTGCTTCTTAGATGCTTGTGTGTTGTTGGGTTACCTACCGTCCTCATTTTTGGTTGTGAGTCGGTTTGTTTCACAAGTTTTCAAAACAAAAACCACCCTTTTGTTTGCTCTCATCTTACCGTTCTTTTCTTCATTATGGCCGGCAAGTTGCCTCCACCACTGGAGCCGACAGTTGCCCAGCTTTTGGCTATGATCATGGAAGACTGTGAAGCCGCCCGTGTAGAACGCGACGCCAACCGTGTTGTCCTTGAGAACCTGACTCAGTTGGGCATTGCTAATGCTAGAAACAATGCTAATCTTCTGAGGGAGCAGCAGCACCTGCTTGCTGAAGAGAGTCGCAAAAGGAAGGTAGTGACGCCAGGAGAAAATAGTTCATGTGTGACTCGCAGTGCCTTACCTGTGATGCCACAATCTTCAAGGAAACGTGTGAATGTCAGGCCTAAAACCACAGGTTGCTTTTCCTGTGGAAAGGAAGGACATTTCTCTCGTGAGTGTCCCCAGAAGAATCGTGTTCCAGTTCATCCTGATGAAACCCAAGAGACCCAGGGTCCATCCCAGAAGAAGCGCAAGAGTCTGATGAGTGGACCTCGAGACCCTGATGATGTTGCAGAAGCCCCTACGACTCATGCCATAGTTAATTGTACGTTTCCAAACCAAACCTGTGAACCCCATAGTTGTGTTTACTTCGTACTCTGAGAAATCCGACGTAAATGGAACACTAGTAGAGTCACGTCGGACTAGAAAAAGTATCTTAAATTTTTTAATACTAACTTTAGCTTAACACCTTACACCGGTTTCAAAAAAGGAAAGATTCCTAACCAATTTTCCAAAAACCAAAGAGAAAGGTGCCTTAGGATGTTCTATAGTTTTTTGAAGGAGATATGAAAGGTTGGAAAAAAATATTGGGTTGGTGAACTATGATTGTTACTAGACACTAAGATCTTTTGTGTATCTTTTGGAGGAAATAGATTTTAGAATATGAACTTGGGAGACTCATTTGAGGTTTGTCTTAGGAGTGAAAGTTTGAGGATCACATGAAGATTAATTGAGTTGAATCATAGTACGAATTGTCCGGGGCTAACTAGTTGTGGACCCCAAAACTTTGGAAGTTATCGGTAACTAAATTTGTATCCTTGAAGGAATGATTTGAGGTTTAGAAATAATGGTGGAAACTATTGGATTTTCAGGAAGCACTGGATATGTAAGAAGATTGGATTGATTAGGAGTAGTATGTTGAGAATAATTTGTGATATGGGAATGAGGATGTAAATGGTTTGCAAAAATAGATTATTATGCTAGATTTTAGCAGAAAGGTTGATTGTAGTAAAAATAGCATGCTGGATTGGAGAAATATTGGAGTTAACATGGGAAGAAGTTGGTGGATATAAAGAGACGATTTTTGGATTTTAGGAAAGATCAAAATGACTTGGATTTAGTAGATGGTTATTCTTGATGATATATTCTCGGAGCTCATCATGTTCTAACGAGAATGTTTGGGGAAAATGATTTAGCCTTGATCATGAGATAGGAGTTTGGAGAATTTGAAAGGATTTATAGAAGTAGTACAGTGATTGGGATATGCTTGATGAATTTGATGGTTTAGTTTTAGCTATATGATCTTGAGGAAATACCTTTGAGGGAGACAAATGTTTTGAGACTTGAATTTTCTAGGAGGATATTAGATTAAAAGGAGTTAATGGATTTCCTGGATTTTAGGAGATGAGCAATGGAAAGCTCATGCTTATAAAGATTTGTGGATGTCCGATTGATTGATCTATATAGTGATGAGAGAGTTTATGCCCCAAAGGAAATATAGTGGTATGATAATATTACTAGAATGGAAACAAGTATATCTTTGTCTAAAGGATAACCCATGATTTGATATTATGGTTTTGAGGAACACTAAGTTCGAGGCTAGAACACGATACCCACACCTTTGGAAAATTAACCCGTAGGTGGATTTTGGTAAGATTAATCAAAGGGGGGAAGCACCTGTGCTTAATATTACCAACCACCAGCACATGTTTTTGTAAACAAATGATCTAACATTGTTTTTTTGACCATACCCTCTTTTCTCTTTACTGCGAATCTCCGGACGAGATTCTTTTAAGGGGGGAAGGTCTGTCACACCCCATTTTTTGGACTCTTGTACTGTTGTTGAAGAAGTCGAAAATTAGGGCCCACCAATTTTTTTTCTAACAACATGCTTGTTTGAACCAACATGTGTTTATAATCTTGACCACTTTTGGAGTGCAAGTTTTATTCCATTTGGAAAACCATCACAAACTTTTCCTAAAAACAATTCTATTATTTTTCCTATTGTTTTCCCTGATGTTATTTGAGCGGTTGTTATTCCAACACTTGGACCATTCTTGATTTCATCTTTACATAAACTTTTAGCGTTGTTGGATTGAAGAAAACAAAATTTCAAAATGATTTATGGAAGTTTTCTTTTAAGTTTTCTATAGAAACTATTCCCTGAAAATATAGCCAAGTACCTGTTTTCCACCTTTGTTTTCACTAGGCTATAAAATGTTATTTTATGTTTTATTGACTTTTATTTGTTCCTTGATATATGTAATACAAATCCATAAGCTTGGTTTGATTTTTGAAATAATAAAAACAATCTTTTGATTGTTGTTTTTGTGGAAGAAAAATAAGGCAGAAAAGGGCATTTTTAGAAAACAGAGAAAAACAGAAAGTACACCTTTTCCCACATTATTTTCATAGCCTTAAACTATTTCATATTTGTTTTCAAAAGATTTTTCTGAGAGTTTACAACATGTTTAACAAACTCCAACATGGAAAACAAAATTTGGAATCCATTTGGTCTCTGAAAACAATCCAAACTTTTTGCTCCTTTCACTGTTTTCCAACACTTAGAAAAATTCCTAAGTGTTAACTAAATTTTCTGAATTTTTGCAACAGTGCTAGATACAATTTTGGACAAATGTTTTTTTTGCCTTTTCTTGCAAGTTTTGAAGTGAAACCTTGTGTAGTGTGTTGACTAGGATGTTGACTCGACCAAGAACCCTTTTCTTTGCTTCTAGAAGCCTTGTGGAGAAAGATAGCAAGTGTGGAAAAGAGAGGGGACAAGGTGATGTGGCAAGGTATGGGCTCACATACCTTGACCCTTGCCCTTCCTCCACCCCCAAGAGCCACCTTTGACTTGTCCTTTTTGTTTGCCTTGGCCCTTGGCACAATGCCACCCTTGGACATGCCCTAGAGCACCCCCATGCCAACCATTGACACCCACCCGAGGGCACCCTTGCCATTTCACTCACCCCCATGGCTATAAGCCATCCCACCCATGTCCCTTTCGCCACTAGCCTCACACACCCCCTCACTCACTCACCAAGCCAAAGGGAGGAGCCCAGGACCCCTCCTAGGAGCTCCCCGAGCCAGAGATCGCCGCCGGTCACGAGCCCTAGCCCGAGGTGGTGCTCTTCTTCCCTGTTCCCTCCCACCCCTCTTGGTCACCCTGGTTAACTTCCCCGCAATCCCACGACCCTGCCTGACCCCCTCCCTGTCCCTCATGCTTGCAGAACAACCGCCGTCGTCCAAGTCGCCGCCGCGGGAGCCCGGCCGCACACCGCCTCCTGAGGCCACGGGCGCCGCCGAATCTGTCACCCCTCGACTTCCCCTGGTGCCTGCACACCACCCCGACCCCGCGCCGTCCTTGTTGAGCTCCCACGGTGAGCCCCCGGCCACCCCGTCGTTCCCGTCGCTCGGAGAAGAGAGAGAGGGAGAGAGGAAGAAGAGATGACGTGGGGCATTGATCCGAGGATCAACAACCCCCGTCAAACGCGTTTTTCCCGCGCGTGGCCGTGCACACGCCGTGCGTTTGGCCGCCTCGGCCACTAGTTGGGCCGTGCCCGTGGAAACCCCAGCCCGGCCTCTGTTTCCGCTTCTTTTTAAAAACCAACAGAAAAATGCTAGTTTCATTTTGCCTTCTGTAAAATAGTTCTCATGCAAATTAAAATCAACCAAAATTCACAGCAGTAGCTACATGTTTTCGTAACCATTTAAACTAGGTGGATCTAAGTTTTGACTTTTATTTTTGTCACAATAAATGTTTTGCCCCAGACTGTATGTTTAGCCATTTTTGGCATAACTTTTTGGATCTGTATCCATTTTGGGCAAATAAAATTGTTTTCGATAGCTAGTGAGTAGATATATCATTGGGACTTGGCCTCACATCAAGGTGAGTTACCAAATGGAAATGCCATCCATTTATGTAAATGACCAGTAGGCTTTTCTATTATTTTCTAGAGAGAGTTTAAAAATGGTTTTTGAGGTGAATCTAATTGGATGAGTTTTTTATGACTAGATCTATCTAATCCTAGCTTGGATTAATTTTTGGAGCCCTAGATTATGTTTGGTGAGCAAAACTAGAAACAATACCTTCTCTGTTTTCTTGTTTATGTGTGTATTTGTTTGTTAAGTAATGTGTGGATGTTTGAATATTTGTTCGTAGCATGTATAGATGTGTTGAGACTTGTTATTGGGTGGTTTCCTTTCAATATAACTACCTTAGAAAGTGTGTGCATGTTTGGAAAGTCAAATAGAAATAACATTTGTTTTTTTTCTAGTTTATTATTGGGTTATTGTGTGAACCAATATTTGTAGATTTATTTTACCTAAGTTGTGTTATGCTTGAGTTGAGACCAGTACTATTTGGGTACTGTTTTTTATGCTATTATATCTGATAGCTTGCACTTTATTTTTGTAGAAAAGCATGTGTAACATTTGTTTCTTGTTTTCACTAGTATGAATAGTCATGTATTGATTGCCTTGTTAGATTAATTTTGCCAAGTGTGACCAGAGGCCTTGTTACCTCTAATGCCTTGGTATTATTGGGCCCATAACTCATCCGTCCCATTAAATTGGTTAGGGATGCAAATCCCCTACCATACACTTGTGTCAAAATAGCATGCATTGCTATGTTTGATTATTATTTTCCACCAAGGAAAGTGGTTGTTTGTTTCACTTATGTAAGTGAAGAGTTTAGTATTTCCTTGTGAATCCTAGTATGTTTAGGTGTGGTTCATTTGTTAAAATAATATTCCCTTAGGAGTATCATGTTAAGAAGTGTTTCACTATTGTTTTGTTAAATCGATTGTTGTTTGCAAATAGAATGTTTTCCTAGTGGTTGATAAATTATTTGTGAATGGTTTCATTGAGTGTTTTGATTTTTGAAAGTGTTTAGCTAAGCTTGTGTTGACTACATAGCTACTGGTTGTCTAGCTTGTGTTTTGATTGCTTGCTTTTTAATTGATTAGAAAAGCATGTATTATTAGATTGGATTGATGCTTGCTTAGTAGGTGTTTTCATGGAATTATTTTAGTGTTTATGCTTACTAGCATGTGTAAGGTGTATGTGCTGTTAGAAAGTATTCATATTCATGTATTGCTTGTTAATATCATGCATCCTTGTAGTGATGTTTTCTTCTCTAGTGATGAGCTAGTGTCAGCACTAGACATTATGAGTTGCTCTAGTATTGTTGTCTTTTTATTTTATCGGTGTATGTCGTATTCTAGCATGTTTAGGATGTTATTACTTCTGTTATTATAACATGACTTGTGGAGTTGCTTGTTGCTACTAGTTGTAGTATACAATTATTTTCTTATAGCATGCTTGTGTAGATTTTCCATACTAGTATGTTGTTAGTGGAGTCCTGTTGTTATGTATGTTCTGGCCCTATTATCTTTTGTGATGATTGTATTTTACATTATGTTTTATGACTTGTTACCATTGGTTGAGCCACTATTTTATTTGTTTATTTTCATGATTGATGGATTCCTTAGCTTTGAGTAGACATTAGCATAGTCAGTGACTAGCTTATACATCTGTGGTACGTTGTTGCTGCTTGAAGATTGTCTGAGTAATTACCTTACCATGAGTATTTCACTTGTGTTATTGTTATTCTAGTGTTGTTGTTGTGCTTAGTAGTATCATGTTATCTATGCATTAGTTTAATCATGAACTTGTTTGGTGATGATTGCTTGTGTGTTGTTAATACCCACTGCCATGGGTATTGCTTTGATTGATTGTTTTTATCTCACTAGCCTCACCTTTTGTGCCCACAAGATATAATTTTTAGCTTATTATGTATCTTGGTATGAGATTGGTACACCCACTCCATATATGATATATAAGGTGTGGAATATGGTTTCTCAACCATATGTTTGTTTGACGACAGTTTTATATCATGAGAGCTTGTGAGGTAGTTTTCTCGATAACGTTTGAGTGATTACGCTAGTATAAGTTTGCTTGTTGTATGTGTTGTTTCGTTTAGTTGTTTGGCTTTAGTTCTAAGTTTATGTCCTTTATTCTTTTACGATGTTAGAACATGAAGGAGAAGAAGCAGCAGTTGTGGAGCTATGCGTCAAGTTCAAGATACTTCAAGGATAGGGACACTAACAGTTTTAAGGCAAGCCATCCCAATGCTTGCTGTTACTACACTTATCAGTATTTATCATGCATGTTTGACTTCTGAAAAGTTTTACAAAAACTTTGATTACAAAAACTATTTTTGAGTGACTACTACTACTATTAATAATATATAGTATTATGCCAGTAGTTGATACTTAGTGTTACCAAGACCATAGCCACCAAAAGGTATTTATTCCCATCAAGATAATAAGTCCCTAAGTGGACACCTTAAAAATATGTTTTTGCAAAACAAAGGCTTTTTATGGAAAACCTAGTGGAAAGGTGAAGCCTTATCCACCGGAGGATTTTGAAGTGGTCATTTTTTGGGAAAAACGTGTTTTAAAAAATGACACATAACCTAGTCTTCATCGGACAACCTTTACCGTAGTGCCACCCTACCCCAACATGGGCACGGGGATTAACTTGAAGTTCGTTTTTGTTAGTGTGTGTTCTATATTAATTTGCTATAAGAGGACGTACTCCCTCGAACCGAAATGTCGCTAGGAGGGGAATACGGGACATACACAGTGAGGGATTATGTTCTCCTCCGGGTGCGACAGTTGGGTATCCTGCCGTGGCGATGTGTGACATGGTGCCAGGGATAACAAATCCAATTGAATAGGTAGTCACATACTAGCTTGAGCATAGTGGATGGTTAGGATTAGTTATCTGATGTTTACATATTGTTGTTACAGTCCGTGGTTGTTCACGGCGGATGTACTGAATCTAGTGGATTGTTTACACCTCTGCAGAGTCAAACTATTCCGAATAGCCGCGTCCTCGGATATGGAGAGTTGAATGGCCATGTAGCTAGCATTGTGTCAATGCTTTCAAAAATGAGTTTTCAAAAAGGTGTTGGGCTTATGAATTACTGAAAGCAGGGAATCTTGTACAGTGGAGGTACCGTTGATAAAAAGCCAGAAGTTGTTTTTACAAGGAGTTTTGCAAAGAAAATCTTTCTTTTCTATACAAAAACTGGAAGTTGATTCCAAGAAGTTCTGCAAAGAGAAAACTTTATTTTAACAAAGTTTTACAAAACCTCTTTTACATGTGATATCTACAAGAGAAAGAAAACTATATTATTTTCTTTTGAAGTATCTTCTTCAACAAAGATACAGATATTTTCAAAATCGACTATGATGTGTCTTACATATATCATTGACAGTGAACCCTATGTATAGCCTACCTATTCCACTATATAAGCATACTTGCATTTTGGTAAGATTCATGATGGGTGTCTTGCTGAGTACATTCAATGTACTCATATTGGTTTCGTTCCTGGTATTTACTTGACAGACTTCGAGAAGGTGTCTCAGGAGGAGATCTACGAGGAGGAGTACTGCGCTGATGGCTTTGCGAACTAGGATCGTCTCCCGGTCAGCAGCATGTAGGTTAAGGCTTGACTTGGGCTCTACTACGTTTGTGTGTTTAGTCTTCCGCTGTTTGTGTTGTGTGTTTTCCGTGCGTGGCAGTTGTGTTAGACTTGGTCATGTGACCATGTCTCTTTTGTAAGTGTTTTGTGCAATCGTGTAATGGATATTGTATCTGTGTACCAACTTGATATGTTGTTCACAACTGGTGTGATCTGGGATCGTGAATGTATGCATATCGGAGGTGTCCTTGAACAGTGGTTCTGGGGGACCTTACGCACGTGTCTCCTTAGAAGTGAGGTCTACAACGATCTGAAATTAGACCAGGTCTTATAAGATTTTTTCTCGGGGTGATCAGTGGAACGGCAATCAGGCACAATTTAGGGTGTGGGGGACTGGGGAGGACTATGGTTGCAGTCGAGGCTATGTTATCACGGCGTTCCATCCGATTCAACGTTGCATCCAATTAGTCCTTGTTTGGCTGTAAGGAGAGATATTTCTGGGGGGGGGGGGGGAAGAGGCATATTCTTGACAAAACGTGAACCCGTGGAAAATTACATCACCATTTGGGAGCCTACGAGTTTTGGAGATTTTATTTTGCAACTTCTTCCCTGCTCACGCTAATTTAAGTCCCGCCGCTAGTTGTTGTACGAGAGCTAATTCTTTGCAGCAAGATCAGTCATTCCAGGCACATCCTCACGCCGGCGTCGAGCCTAAGACTCATGCCACCATGCATACCTTAGATCCGGGAAGCCTCATGCCAGCTCGACGTTGCGGTGCTTGATGCCCTAACAATTAGCCACCAATTCCTATCAGAGATGGCAGGCAATGGTACAAGCAGCTGATGAGGAAATCCCTAGCTCTTCATCAACACATACACATGATGATTTTGCTGCTCAAGATAATAATGATAGAGTGATACTTGGACCAATGACAATATCAAGAACCAAGTTATTATAACAACAGGTGAACTCACTCTTAATTGGATATGATGTTTGTGCTTATGAGAATTCTATACTACATAAGTCTATACATTTATGTATGATCAGGGTTATTGATAACACAAAAATGGATGGAGAAGAACATCAAGAGGAGCTGGACAACAAGTTGGTGCTGCTGGAAAACAACCACTACAAGTTGGAAAACAAGATGGCATTGCCGAAAAATAAGAAGGAGCAGTTGGAAAAAAGCCTTACAAGTTGGAAAACAATCATAACCAGTTAGAAAACAAAGAGAGGATAGCGTCCAACTCATAGTTGCTGCGCCATAGCATGGGCCCTAATTATTATTAGGCCCAAGGACCTGCATGTGCTTAAAGGCTTGTAGCACCCTACCTTTTCACAAAGGTAGAATACCTGTGTACCTGCTATTCTCGGGATCACTGATAGCATACACATGACAAAATGAATATTCATAACAATAGCATCCGTCTACAACGTATGATCCATTGGATACAAAATAAAATAGTATTACAAATGACATAATCAACATGGACTAGCCCCAAATAGCAGAATTCAAAGTAAAACACGATGGAAACAAATCTTCAATAATCGTCCTTCTCTTCATGTGCCACAGGCAGACATGTTAGAATGTAGGCTCGAGATACTAAACAGTTACTCATCATCCGAATGACATGCACGTTGGAATATGCAGCCCCCACAGGGGAAGAAGTCAGTACAAACAATGTACTGGCAAGTGACACTTGTATGGTGGGAGTTTTGAGGAATAACTAGCTACATAATATTTGGCTGGTGGAGTCTAGGCTATTTGCATAAAGCCAATTTTGTCCTATATTTGTAAATCATTTTAATCAAAATGAAAACTTTGGTACAACCATCATGGCTAAATCCACCGTGAAGGTTGATAAATCATCATGGCTAAATCCACCATGAAGTTTGAAAACCATCATGGCTAAATCCACCATGAAGTTTAGTAAATCATCATGGCTAAATCCACCATGAGGTTTGATTGCGGCATCATGGCTAACTCCACCATGTGCCCTAAAAGGGGTTTCTACCATGTTTTATATTATTCAAAAAAGATGAGGAGATCCTTCGGCACCAACTCTGTCTAGCTGCTCAACCGGCCCATAACCGGGGACACGGTTAAGATCTTAGTTTTTAACTCTGCAGAGG
The DNA here is from genome assembly GCA_028641055.1 of Alopecurus myosuroides. NCBI lineage: Eukaryota > Viridiplantae > Streptophyta > Magnoliopsida > Poales > Poaceae > Alopecurus > Alopecurus myosuroides. Next base: position 323,854,385 of record CM054058.1, read on the forward strand.
TTGTGCACTTTCACCTTGAGACTGATCCTTCCCGAGGGAAGAATGAGACAAGATCTTTGGGAAGAGGGATTCAACCATACTAGCATGACTCGATGCTCCTAAAATTCTACCACCCGATGTCATACAACAGGATGAACCCCCACAACTTACTTAATCTTGGCAGAGCCCATATTACCTCAAGGCTGCACTGGAAGCTAACTAAACAGTGAAGACCTACAAATCTGTTTAATCTTGGGTGGCAATCCACAAGTGTACCCTTTGGTGATAACCACCACATCCATGGCTAAATACACCATGAACATGGCCCTGAGTAGCCAGTCAGCATAATCCATTCATACCAATCCACCCAGGTGTTTCATTGGGTTGTTACTTTTCAATTTTGAAATCACCACAACCCAACAAGCAATAGCAATAGTTGTGATAGCATTCTAGTATAGCTAAGCTAGTACCTAGCAGGGGTTTCAGGTTGGCCACACACTACTAGGTGTTCTGAGCATAGCATATACTTCGAAAATAATAAAATCACCTATGATGCATACTACTGAAAACACTAATGCAGTTGAAAACAGAAGTGGGACATGAGTATCACTTGCCTTGGTAACAGCAACCAACACAGGCAAAACAATCACATGTGTTGTAGTGGTCTTCTCCAAAATCTAAACAAGCAATAACAATACAAACATAAACATACCACTCAACAACAATCATAAACATGTATGCATGCATAAATGCAGAATTTTGTTTTACACATGATAATTGTATTGTTAAGGTGTATTTGGTATCATATGGTGTTTATTTAGTTTGTGTATGGCTTGGGTTAAAATTTATTTCAATGCATTATTTTAATTATTCCAATTTAGTGGCCTATTAATAGATATTTATTCTAATTATATTCTAAACTCAATTTTAAGTTTCTGTAAAATTTGGTCCTTGTTGTCTTTGGACAGAGGGTACCAATACCAAGGCAACCCAATTGGTTTCACCCAAAAATACATTTAAGAATTTGAATTATGGACAAATTAAAAATTTGACCAAATTTGAAACAGAAAGTGTGTGCATGATGTTCTCTGGTTTTCTCTGGTTTTCTCTGGTTGCATGATGTTCTACAAGTTCTAAGGAATCCAGAGACTTCAACCTTAACAAAATTGGAATTGTAGATCTCAATCTATGAATTAATTGGTGTTTATGAGTGGTTTTGGCAATTTAAATACTACTCCAAAGTTTTCTACAGAGACCACGTGAATTTTTATATATTTGGGTAGAGAATTTAATCAACTTTCTAAAGGTTCAAACCTCACAATTTTTGGATCAATATTTAATTTTCTATCGAATTTATAATATGGCAGAAGATCCTGTTTTTAAAATTGAATTCACATCAATATAAACCGGGGCGCTGATTGGCGTTGTCTTGGACGCTGACGGGGCGAGGCCACGCGGCACTATCTAATTGGATGATACTGTTTCACTGAAACGTTCTAATCCTGGCTGTTGAGATTGAATCGAACGGCAGGGAATCAGACAGGGGGCTTACCGGCGGGGGCGTGGCCGGAGAAAGGCGATGCAGTGGTGATCTGCTCGGAGTTCTCGCCGGAAAAGGCTCCCGTGGTCCTCGAGCTCGACGGAGACGTCACAGAGGAGCGGTGCAGCATGGCGAGGGCGAGGGGCTTGACGGTGTTTTCTCTCGTTTCCTGGAACGAAGAGGGTAGGTGGCCGGAGACGCATGGCTCCGGTGACTTGCGGAAACGGATGGCGCGGCCGATGCCTGCGCAAAAAAAATCACCCGGGTGGTCAAAAAGGAGCGCGGCGGCGCGAGGAGTCGAATGGAGGAGTCTCGGGCTCGGGTGTTTGCTCACCTGGCCGGAATCGAGGCAATGCGACAGCGGCGCAGAGCAAATCCGGCGAGGAAATTCTCCAGCCCAACGGCATGTTTTCGGAAGTGGTTTTGGGCGAAGGAGAGAGGGGGATGGGGGTTTATCGAGGGGCGCTCGGGGTATGGAGAAACGGCGAGGAAGGTGGCGAACATGGGGGTGTGCGCTCAGGGTTCTGCTGGTGGAATTGGGGGGAGTCTGGGGATAGACGTGTAGCATCCCAACTTTTAATAAAGATGGAATACCTGTGTTATTGTGCTAGTCCCTGGATCAATTGCTAGCACCATAGTACAAGATGAAATATCATGCAAATGCATCAAATTCTATTACATCGGATGATCCAGTCTTACAAAATATTATACAACTTGCATAGTCTTAGAAGACTAGCAGAAAACAAAGAAATACAGCGGAAAACATAGAACAACATTGAGCCCATCTTCTTCATGTTCCACAGGAAAAACATGTTGGCGATAGACTCGAGATCCTAAACGACATCCTCACTCGTCTTCAGAAACATCTGCAATATGGAATATGCAGCCACAAGGGAGTCAATACAATTTAATGTATTGGCAAGTAACACTATGGTGGATATAAATGGCAAGACAAATACTACATGCTTATTTGGCTGAGTGGAATTTTGGCTAAGTTTTCATAAAGCCAGTTTTGTCCTATCTCTTTTGTAAAACAAACTTTTCTTTTCAAAGGGGTGGCAACATTGGATTAAGATCCAAGCACCACAATACTCTTCACTTGGTCAAAAATTTACTTATTGAAATTGGCGATGAGATTCATCCGTCAATCCTTGTCCAGCTGCTCATAGTTGTCCATAACCGGGGACACGGCTAAGATCTTAGTTTGTTGACTCTGCAGAGGTTGTGCACTTTCACCCTTTGTCTTCAATTAGCCCAAACATCCTATACACCCGGAGGGCATCATGGAAAGGAGATAATTGAGACGAGATCTTTCAGAAGAAGGAGTTCAACCCACCAGCAAGACCCGTTCCACCTATAATTATGCTACATCTGCTTGTCAAGCCTGGGCTGAACCCTCACAACTTAGTGGATCAAAACAGAGCCCATATGTCAAAAGGCTGCACGGGAAGCTACTAAACTTAGAAGGACATAGTAATCTCTTTGTTCCTGGGTGGCCATCCGCAAGTGAAAACCTCAAGTGGAATAACCCTTAGATAAGGGCCCTGAGGAAACACTCAACATAATCCAGTCTTACCACTTCCACCCAGGTGGTTCATTTATTAGTTATACTTAGAATTTTTCCTCAACATCTAGTAAAACAATTTGTAATATTGCATAGCATCTACTAAGTTCTAAGGCTATCAAAATAACAAGGGTAAAAGAGATGCTACACACTACTAGGATAATAGCATATCATAATATAAGTAAAATTTCCTATCATGCATGCTACTCAAAATCAACTAATGCATATAGAAAATAATGGGTAGTTGATGGTGTGTTACTTTCCTTGTTGAAGTTGGTGAAGAAATCACACCCTCTTCACAAAAGATCGTTTCTCTCCGTACAATCTATTCATTGAAAACACAATAACAAAATAAACAAACATACTAGCAAGCAAACAAACAAGTGAAAAGAACATACAAAATAACATAGCCAAAGGAGTTTAACTTAGTTGGCTAGGACAAAGTTCTAGGTTCAACTAACTTCATAACAAAGGAGATAACAAGTTAAAGTCTTGGTATTTTCCATTTGGGTCAAGGGCTAGACAAAAATAACTAGTTATTCTTCAACTTGTGTGGATGGCTCCAAGTCTTCACATGCTTGTCTTCTTGAAGATCATCTTCATTCTTCTATTTTAGTCTTTTCCTTGGATGGATTCTTATCTTGATCTTGATAGATTTCTTCATGCCTTTCACTTCACTAATTTGTTTTGGGTATGTTATGGACACAAAATACCACTAAGTCAAGAGAAAGAAAATAACAAGAGAGATAGAAAGAAAGAGGGAGATGTTTTCTTCTAGATTTCTTCACACTTGTACTTCCTTGAGTTGCTTCTACTGGTGGAGTCTTTTCTTCAAAATTTCTTCATTGATCCTCCTTGTAGCTCTTCATGTTGCCACCAAGTTGAAAGTCAAGAGCCTTCTATTGCTTGAGTCTTGTTTTCCATTTGCTAACTTCATGGATTCTTGAAGCAAGAATAGGGGGATGGAGGAGTATATAGAAAACTATAGTACTACTGTTTGAGGTTCACTACTTGGTCTCTTATATGGTTTACATACTAGGTACTTGGTCTGGGATTCAAAATGGCCACAACAAACAATGGTAGAAAGAATAGAAACAAAATCTAAGGCATGATAACCTAGTGGTTCACTAAGATGGATTTTTGGTCCAACTTACAAGGAAATGGTTCAAGGTTGTCCAAAAAGGCTTAGGTACTGATTTATCTGGTTCAAGGTTACCAAAAGGAGCAATTTTTCTTAAGGGAACATATTATAATTATTTATAGAATTAAATCTATGTCAAAAATACTCAAATAGACAACTTATTTCTAAAATCAATTTTAATTTGAACAAAATTATTTTGGGACAGAGGTTGTGAAAGTACTCATCCTAAGGTTTCCAAATATATTTTATTTGCAATTTTTGGATTTGTAGAAATTGAATTATACCAAAATTCATCAAACAAGCATATTTGAATTTGAACCAATTCAAGTTTATCAAATTTGAATTTGAACAGTGCTAAAAGATTATACAGATCCAAGGGATTTCAAAAAGTCCAAGTTTGCTAAATTTGGTCTTATGGTTATAAAGATATGATCTTTCTAAGTTCTAGGGACTATTCTGCAAATTTACAATTCTATTTTATTCGGAATTAAAAACCAGAAACAGGCTGGGCCGAAAAGGTCTTATCTGTTGCTCTGGGCGACAGTTAGGGACTGGTCTTGGTCCAATTAGGCGTTGCACCGAGCGAAAGATAAGAAATGCGCGCGCAGCTGACTAGGCGACACACGGCGCTATGCTATTCGCCTTAAACGATTCGATAAGTGATCTAATCTGACCATCCGTTGTAGATCTAACGGACAGAGACAAAAGGGAGCTCACCGGGCGGCTCGGGTCACCGGGAAATGGCGGGGACGGTGGCCGGAGTTGCTGTCGTTGACGACGGCGGCGCTGGAGAAGGTTCTCGAGCACGGGGATGTGTCCAGGGGGCGGAGCGCGATATGGCGAACTCAATGACGCCCTCGGGGACGTTTGTAGGGGCCTCCCGTGGTGGCGCGGTGTAGATCCGAGGCGGAGCTACTCCGGCGAGCACGGCGTGGCTCTCTCGCTGCGCAAAAGACACAAATAAAGGCATCACGCGCTGCGCATGGACAAGGGGGAGGGATTAGGAGTTGTCTCTGGTGCAGAGGGTGGCTCACCTCGTCGGGGACTTGCAAACACGGCGGCGGCAGTGGGCGTCTCCGGCGTGTAATTTCTCCGGCCCTGTGGCTTGATACAGAGGGGAGTGGGAGGGGAAATGACAAGGGGAGGCATGGCTTTAATGGCATGGACTCGGGGTGATTAACGGAGCAAAGGAACGCCCGAAATCAATCGGATTGATTTCTTCCGTTTCAGCCTCGAAGAGAAACGGCAGGAGCTTGATGACGATGACGTCACCATGACGTCATCCCCTTTTTTTCTTTTTCCTTTTTTCTGTTTTTTTAATATCTTTAGTTTTAATAATCCAATTGACCTCAAAATAACTTCTAAAATTTGTAAAATTAATATGTTTCTGTTTAGAACTTTTTTATAAACTTTTGAACACATTTCACCTTTTATATTTTTGAAAATATAATTAATTACTAATAGTACTTAATGTTATTTAAAATTGGAAATATAATAAAATGATTTTTTTATTAAATAAAATTTCATAGACATTATACATGTCAAAATCTATTTTTGGAAGTCATTTTTAAACCATTTTCATATTTTATAATTTTAGGATAAGAAGGATTTATTAATAGTAACTTAATGCTATTTTTAAAATAGAATAAAAAACAAGAATTATCAAAGTGGCTTAGAAAAATTCCACAACCCATATTATTGATTTCATAGTCCTCTTTTATGTTATTTTCAAAGTAATGCATTTTATTTTCACACCTTTATGTTTAAAACTTGAAATAAAAACTAAAAGTTTTTATTAAAATATTTTATTCTCATCAAATATATTTGAGGCTTAGAACTTTATTAAGGGTTATAAATCTTTGATTTTTGTTGCCATATACTATTTTGAAAGTAATATTTGAGTTGGAAATATTTTATATAATGGAGTTTGCTAAGGAGAAACTATCACTTTGAATTATGAAGACTTAGTTGAAGGAGGTTTTTGGATTATGAAAATAGATGTATTAATGGATTTTTAATTTCTATAACATTGGAATAACAATATTATTTCCTTTGTGTCTGGGTTTTATTTGTTTTTGGTGGATTGCTTTAATAGAAAACACAAAGTTTCAAATTTTTGTGATTTTTGCACTTTCCAAAAATCAGGGATGTTACAGACTACCACCCTTAAAAGAAATCTCGTCCCGAGATTTGGGAAGGTTAGAAAGAAAGATAGGTCTGGGTGATTGGTTTCCAGAACAACTGGGGGCTACCACCCTTAAAAGAAACTTTTGTGGATAGTCTATTTTCATATGATTGGAGTGTAGATGTATTCCAGATTGGCTTGAGTAGAACTTTCTTTCGCGTTAGAGCTGTAGACCAACATAGGCATGTTGAACTACCTTTGACACTGAAGGATCACTCTTTGGGTCAAACAAAGGACCAAGTTGAGAGGATTTCAGAACATCATATCATTATAATGGAAACTCATTTCTCAGACATTTATTGTGGTTTATTACACTGGAAGAACTTCTAAGGAAAATGAATTTATTTTCAACATAGAACTTTGCCTAAGATTCCTTCTTTGTGATATACTTCTTCATGCCTTATCTTCCTTCCTTCAGAGAGTCATATTTCCTTCCTTCTTCTTTTGAGGGCAATTATTTGCATAATGTCCTTTATCTCTGCATTTGAAGCATGTCACTTGGCTGATGTAGTTGGGGTTTTGAAGTCCCTTTCCAGGATAGTCATTGGCATAATGTCCTGTATCTCTGCACTGAATACAAGTGACTTTTCTTAGGTCCTTCTTCCTTTTTATTGGTGTAATATTGGCCATCATGTCTTCATACTGCTGTCCAGTATACTCAACTATGTTGGTTGAAGGTCTGGGTTTCTTGTTGGGACAATTTCTAGATAAATGTCCATCTTCTTCACAAGAATAGCAATTCTTGGTGGAGTGTTTGGATGAATATGGATGTGGTGTAGTATTGGTTCTAGTATCCATCCTGACATGGTCCATCTGAATAGTATCTAATTTGCGTTTTCCTTTCACTTCTGGTTTTCTAAGTTCTCACTAAGCATTCCAAATTTGGCTTGTAGTCCAACTTGTTGTACCATGGGGTAAAGTGGACATTGTGTTGGAACATGTGTTGTTCCTTCACACAGAAAACAAGTAACGTGAGTGAAGTATCCTTCAGTTGAGTTGTTTGCATCACCATGGGGCCACTCATCTGGACAATCTTTGGAATAGTGTCCTATCTCTCCACAAGCTTTGCAGGCTTTGAGTGTTGACAATATTTCTTCTTCTATCTCCTGGTTATCTCTAGTTATCAAAGGCTGATCGTTTTCACTATTGGCCAAGTTTTGGGACATCATCTTGACTATCTGTGATTGAGTATCCAACACTTGTTGCATTCCTGGTGTTAACTCCATATTGGGGTTGCTTGCTTGGTTCTGGGTCATCAGTTGTATCAGCTGAGTTTGAGCTTCTAGTAGCATCTGCATTGCTATTGAGTTCTTCGGGTTGTTGGCATTCTGGCTAGGCATCTGTTTTGAGGTTTTAGGGAAGATGAGTAGAGGTTAGAAAGGATCTAAGAAGGTTCCTATCCAAAGACAGCAGATCAAGGAAACTCATCTTACAAACAACACCTAACAAACACAAATCAACACATTCATCACACCAATCATCAAGATTTAAAAAAAAAAACTAATATTGTCATACCACACTCATTGGTATGACCAATACACTAACACGTTAACGTTGTTCTAACAAAGAAACTAGATTGGTGGTCTCATCTATATCTTCTTGATTTTTCTTCAAGTTCTTCTCTCCATGTCTTGAGGTGTTCTTGATTGTTGTGAAGTCTATGTTTTTCTTGAAGTTCTTCAATAATCTTGAGTGTAGGTCTTCATGTGGTGAAAATACTTCTTGCACTTCTTGATATGGTCATCAACATTTTTCTTGATGGTATTGAAGAGGGAGGTCATCTAGAAAAATTTGAAGGTGAATAATAGATGAGATGATATGAGAAGAATCAAGATGATTGTTTTGTTTCTAGACAGTTTGAACATAGAAAGTCTTCAATCCTAGGGTGATCAATGGGTTACTGACAACTTGTTGCAAATTGGATATTCACTATAGTGAGAGATACTGGCACCCGCTAGCCAATCATGGAACGGTCTCGTGTCCGTGGACACGTAAAGTTGTCCGGGCCGCTTCATCTCACTATGCCGCTAGGATCCAAAAGTACTCAAAGGAGTCTATAAATTTTATAAAAATGGGTTTTCCAAACCTAAGGGTCTCGAATCCTACAGGCAACACAGTGCTCTGATACCATTTTGTAGCATCCCAACTTTTAATAAAGATGGAATACCTGTGTTATTGTGCTAGTCAATGGATCAATTGCTAGCACCACAGTACAAGATGAAATATCATGCAAATGCATCAAATTCTATTACATCGCATGATCCAGTCTTACAAAATATTATACAACTTGCATAGTCTTAGAAGACTAGCAGAAAACAAAGAAATACAGCCGAAAACATAGAACAACATTGAGCCCATCTTCTTCATGTGCCACTGGTAAAACATGTTGGCGATAGACTCGAGATCCTAAACGAAATGCTCACTCGTCTTCAGAAACATCTCCAATATGGAATATGCAGCCACAAGGGAGTCAATACAATTTAATGTATTGGCAAGTAACACTATGGTGGATATAAATGGCAAGACAAATACTACATGCTTCTTTGGCTGAGTAGAGTTTTGGCTAAGTTTTCATAAAGCCAGTTTTGTCCTATCTCTTTTGTAAAACAAACTTTTCTTTTCAAAGGGGTGGCAACATTGGATTAAGATCCAAGCACCACAATACTCTTCACTTGGTCAAAATTTTACTTATTGAAATTGGTGATGAGATTCTTCCGTCAATCCTTGTCCAGCTGCTCATAGTTGTCCATAACCGGGGACACGACTAAGATCTTAGTTTGTTGACTCTGCAGAGGTTGTGCACTTTCACCCTTTGTCTTCAATTAGACCAAACATCCTATACACCCGGAGTGCATATTGGAAAGGAGAGAATTGAGACGAGATCTTTCAGAAGAAGGAGTTCAACCCACCGACAAGACCCGTTCCAGCTATAATTATGCTACATCTGCTTGTCATCCTGGTGATATGGGGTGGCCCAATATTCTCAATGAGCTTCTCTCTCTTTTTGTAATTTTCTGATATGTGGATAACTAGTGCTACACTGAGACCTCTCACTCAGCTGACCCCTGTTGCCAATGCAACAACAATCAAGCTCTTTGGATATTCTCAACTACACACTCTTGCACAAGTTATCAAAGATCACAAGTGGTCCTGTATCCCCCTATTCCCAGATGGAATAACAAGATATCACACAACTTTGCAATTGGTAAACTTCAAGATGAATGCTTACAAAGCAATACAATCTAGAGGCTAGGGTTTGTTGTTTTGGTTTAAACTGCTTCTCCCTCAACCACACGCAGGTGGGGGACATATATAGGTGGAGGGTGCGGCCACAAGGGGTGCCTTGCGCAAGTCCCCTCCTCCTACTAGGACTAGGACTCCTACTAGGACTAGGAGTCCAACTATGACTCAAAGAGAGATACAAACCGATCCACCATTAAGGGATTCGGCCACATTATGGTATTCAAACCGTACCTATATGAAATAGGATTTTATGAGGCGCATTTGACTTAGTGGAGGCACCTATCCTCTTGTATTTATGAATAACAATTGTTTCTATTGAAATAACAATTGTTATTAATTGTTTTCACCATCTTGATCACTTTCTTTCACCATGGCATCATTGTTTTCACCATCTTCTAGCATTGTTTTCACCATGGCTCCTTTCATGTCATCACTTGTATAATCATCTTCTAGCTCCTCTTGATTGTTCTCCTCCATTATGTTTGTGTTATCAATAAACCTAATCATACATAAATGCATAGACTTAGGTAGTATAAAATTATCATAATCACAAATAGCATAATCAATAAGGATTGAGTTCACCTGTTGTTCTAGTAGCTTGGTCCTTGATCTTGTCATTGGTCCAAGTCTCACTTCATCTTGTTTAAGTGGCAATGTACTAGGGATGTCCTCATCATCCCCCCTTGAAAAGCCTTGATGTCCACATCAAGGTTCTCTCCATGATATGGTGTCAAATCAGCAACATTGAAGGAATTACTCACTCCAAACTCATCAATTGGAAGATCTATCTTGTAAGCATTGTCATTTATTTTTGCAATCACTTTGTAAGGACCAGCATCTCTTGGCAATAATTTTGATTTCCTTAGATTAGGAAACCTATCCTTTAGAAAGTGTACCCATACCAAATCTCCCTCTTGAAAAATAACTTCCTCTCTCTCTTTTGATTCCTCCTTTGAGCAACATGCTTCCCTTTCTTCTCTATAGCATCCATTGTTTTCTCATGTATCTTTTTCACAAAATCAGCCCTTTTGGATGCATCCATGTTAATTCTCTCTTGAATAGGAAGTGGTAATAAATCAAGTGGTGTAGTAGGCCGAAATCCATATACCACCTCAAAAGGACATAATTGAGTAGTTGAATGCACAGCTCTATTGTAGGAAAACTCCACATGTGGCAAACAATCTTCCCACTCCTTCAAGTTCTTCTTGATCATAGTTCTCACCAATGTGGACAAAGTTCTATTCACCACCTCGGTTTGTCCATCTGTTTGAGGGTGGCATGTTGTAGAAAACAATAATTTGGTTCCAAGCTTCCCCCATAATGTCTTCCAAAAGTAACTCATGAACTTCACATCTCTATCTGAAACAATTGTCCTTGGTACTCCATGTAGTCTTACTATCTCCTTGAAAAAGAGTGTAGCAATGTGGGAAGCATCATCACTTTTGTGGCAAGCAATGAAGTGTGACATCTTGGAAAATCTATGCACCACCACAAAAATTGAGTCATGTCCCCTCTTTGTCCTTGGCAAGCCTAACACAAAATCCATGCTTATATATTCCCATGGTGTAGTTGGTGTTGGCAATGGAGTATATAATCCATGGGGCTTCAATTTGGATTTGGCTTTATTGCAAGTAATACACCTTTGCATAAATCTATAGACATCTCTCCTCATATGTGCCCAATAGAAATTTTCATCCAACATAAGCAATGTTTTCTCTCGTCCAAACTGACCCATCAATCCACCACTATGAGATTCCTGTAATAACATCAAACGCAAAGAACACTCGGGAATACATAGTTTGTTAGCTCTAAACAAAAATCCTTCATTTATATGATACTTATCCCAAGCCTTCACATTAGAACATTTACTATAGGGTGTAGAAAATTCTTTATCTTGAGCATATAGTGGCTTTAATTCTTGCAAACCCGAAACTTGCACATTCCATTTAGTGAGTAGGATATTTTTCCTAGACAAAGCATCAGCTACCACATTATCTAATCCTTTCTTGTGTTTAATAATGTATGGGAAAGATTCAATAAATTCTACCTATTTAGCATGTCTCTTATTAAGATTGGATTGATTCTTTAAAAATTTCAATGCCTCATGATCAGAATGTATAATAAATTCATTTGGCCACAAATAATGTTTCCAAACCTCAAGTAGTCTAACAAGTTCATATAATTCTTTATCATAGACATAATAATTCAATTGTGCTCCATGTAATTTTTCAGAAAAATAAGCAATTGGTTTCTTATCTTGCATTAACACTCCTCCAATACCTATGCCACTAGCATCACATTCAATCTCAAATTGTTTATTAAAATTTGGTAGCATCAATAATGGAGCCGAAATCAACTTATTTTCAAAGTATCAAAAGCAATATCTTGAGCAACCCCCCACTCGAAATTTACACCTTTCTTAGTCAAATCATTTAAAGGGGCAACAATAGTACTAAAATCTTTCACAGATATTCTATAAAATCCAGCTAGTCCATTAAAACTTCTTACTTGACTCACAATCATGGGAATTGGCCAATTTTTAATTGCTTCAATATTAGATTCATCAACTTCTATCCCATGTTTAGAGACAACATAACCAAGAAATATGACCTTATCTTTGCAAAAAGTGCAATCTCTAAATTTCCACACAATTTATTTTCTCCTAGCACATGCAAGACTTGTCTAATATGATCAATGTGTTCATGTTCATTGTGGCTATATATGAGAATATCATCAAAGTAAAAAACCACAAACTTGCCAATAAAATCTCTCAAAACATGGTTCATTAATCTCATGAAAGTACTAGGTGCATTAGTTAATCCAAAAGGCATTACTAACCACTCATATAAACCAAATTTTGTTTTAAAGGCTGTTTTCCACTCATCCCCTTCTTTCATTCTTATTTTATGGTAACCACTACGCAAATCAATTTTAGAGAAAAAAACACTACCAATTAATTCATCTAACATGTCTTCCAAACGTGGTATAGCATGACGATAACGAATAGTGATATTGTTAATTGCTCTACAATCTACACACATGCGCCAAGTACCATCTTTATTAGGAACTAATATGACAGGAACAGCACAAGGAGATAAGCTTATTCGAATGTAACCTTTATCAAGAAGATCTTTTACTTGTTTCTGAATTTCCTTTGTCTCTTGGGGATTTGTCCTATAGGGAGCTCGGTTTGGTAATGAAGATCCAGGAATTAAATTAATTTGATGCTCAATCTCTCTCAATGGTGGCAATTCCGAGGGCACTTCTTCTGGAAAAACATCATCAAATTCCTGCAAAACATTAGAAACACCAATAGAAAGAGGAGTCATGTCTTTAGAAACTAAAATTTCCCCCTTGTGCATGAGCACTATAGGTAGTAGGCTAGGATCATCCTCGAACTCTCTCAAATCTTCTTTGGTGGCTAACATGGTCAAAAGGCTCACTCCCTTACTTTTTCCACTCGGCCTAGGTTTGTTTTCCCCCATGGAAGTAGTGTTTTCACTCATATTTTCCCTCTCTCTCTCTCCTTTTCAACATTCACTTCCACTTTTTGTCTTGATTCATTCACTATTTGTTGGGGTGTCATAGGACTCAATATGATGTCCTTATTGTTCCAATTCAATTGGTAAGTGTTTGCTCTCCCATTGTGTAGCACCTTTCTATCAAATTGCCATGGCCTTCCAAGTAATAGGTGGCAAACCGACATGGGAACAACATCACACTCAATAGTATCCTTGTATGGTCCAATTTGGAGCTCCACTCTCACAATTTGGCATACTCTTATTTCCTCCTTCTCATTGAGCCATTGGATATAATATGGATGTGGGTGTGGAATATATCTCAACCTTAGCTTTGCACATAACTCCTTGCTTGCTAAATTTCTGCAACTCCCTCCATCAATGATCACCTTGCAAGCCATATTAGGACCAACAATTGCCTTGGTTTGAAATAAATTGCATCTTTGGCTCTCATCATTGCTAGTAAGAATACTCAATGCTTTGGTGCAAACAATAGTTTGATAATTTGTAGCATAGGCATCAATAGGATCATCATCATCATCATCATATGCATCCTCCTCATTGGGATCAACATCATCTCCAGTCTCATACTCATCATTAGCATTGAGGAGCATAATTTTCTTGTTTGGGCAATCCCTCTTAAAGTGACCTTTTCCTCCACAAGTATGGCAAGCCATATCTCTATTCCTTGTAGGAGGTGTAGCACCACTAGAACCCGAAGTAGATGTAGTAGGTTTCTTGGAATTTGCTGAATTTGGCTCGGGTTTGGAACTAGAAGTCCCACGGGTAGTAGTAGTTGGAGGTGTAGGTGATGAAAAATTTGATTTTTGTGAAGGAAAACTTATCCTTGCACTCACTTGTAGCTCTTCTTGCAATCTCTTTTCGGCCTCCCTTGCTTGATGTAGTATTTCACTCATATTGTTATAAGGAACATGTCTCACAATGCTTCTCACTTTGAATTGCAATCCACTCAAGAATCCTTGCATTGTTTGTTCAGGAGCCTCTCTAATCCGAGCCCTTTGAATGATTAATTCCATCTCCTTGTAATAGGCATCAACTGTCTTGGATCCTTGCTTCAATTTTTGTAATTTTTCATAGAGAGTTCTAATATAATTCTTGGGAACAAATCTCTCTCTTAGAAATTGTTTCATCTCTCTCCATGTGTTCACTTCCTCTTCTTCCTTTTCTTCTCTATCTTTTGTAATGCCATCCCACCACAAAAGAGCATAGCCATCAAATGAAGAAGATGCAAGGTTCACTTTCCTCTCCTCGGGATACTCATGGAGTCTCCATAATTTATCAATTTTTAGCTCCCACATCAAGTACTCTTCCACATCTTCAGAATCACAAGCAAGACTAGGGATAGAGAATTTTGGTTTTCCCAAGCCATCATTCTCTCTATTATTTTCCAATGGTACTCTTCTTGCCACATCTCCACGGCCTCCATTAATATTTCCTCTCCCATCATCAATTTGAGCAATAGATTGAGGTCTTTGTTGAAATTGTTCCACTATATTGGCAATTGTAGTCACTTGTTGTGTCAATGTCCTCAAAGTGTCCTTAATCTCATTGACAGATTCTTGAGATGCACAAGCTTCTATCTTTAAATCAAGGGTAGTCATCTCTTCTCTCAAGAGGTCATCACTTTTTTCAACCACATCAGAAAATCTTTTGTACATATGATCTCTCAATGCCTCATACTCATTCCATTGGACATCATCCTCGGGTTTCTTCTTTCCCTTCACATCACATCACTAGAGAAACTCATGATTAACTTGTTAGTAACAAAATAATCAATGGGTTTGGGGTGCCTCTCTCAACTCACTCAAAACCAAGCAAAGATGGCTTCACTTAATGTTCCAAGAGAGAAAAGGATCAACTTACCCACAAGGAGCAATGAATAATGTGCTTTGGTGTGAGAAGAGAATATCCAAGCTATCAAGTATCACAATGCAAACAGGTTTTTTGGTGGGGCTTGGTTGGGAATCCTAACAACACCAAAATAACAACTCCAATGCACTGCTTAATGTGATACAAATTACTAAGAAAACACACTCACACTTGGAGACAATTGTGGCTTAGCAAATATATGGTAGAGATTTTGCAAGCACTAGAAAGACACTAGCAAATACTCAATGAAACAGGCACAAGATTGCTCAATATGTCCACAAAATTTCCAATATGAAATAGCTTCCACTAGTGATAAGTAGCACGGCCTCTTTTGAATTTTTCTTTCTTTCTATTTTTTTTTATACTTTTTGCTTTTTCTCTATTTTTTTGATTTTTTCAATAGCCTTTGTATCAACTAGGAGCAATAAGTAGATGGAAAATAAAAACAGTGGACAGATTTGATCAAATGAGCAGCCTGTTAGAGCAATAAAACAGCTAGTCTTTGGGTTTTGGAACCTAAATATGGCTGTAGAATGGCTGTAGCTATGGCTTATCAAAGATCAGACAAGAACCCTAGAGATAACAAGGAGTAAAACAAAAGAAAACTAAAGAAAACAGATGTTGGAAACAGCTCACGGCAGGAACTATAGCTCACGACAGAGAAAACGAGCCCACGGCAGCAAAACAAGTTCACGGCAGCAATTACTAGCCCACGGCAGCGAAAAAGGCTCACGGCAGGCGTACGGCAAAGAAAACGCGCGAAAACGGCGCGCGGCAGAGCTCACGGCAGCGTGCGTGTGTGTGTTGCGGTGGGATGTGCAGGTGGGTTTGCGGTTGGCGCACGGTAAGGATTTTGTAGGCGCGCATAAGGGGAATCCGAGTGCGGGTGGGAGGGGTGCGCGCAAGTGTCTGCAGCGGCGGCAGCGTTTTGGGGTGGAATCCGATCCACGGCAGGATTCCGAGTGCGAGTAGGAGGTGGGTTGCGGCAGCAATTTTTGTGGCCACGGAAGGAACCCAAATGCAATCTGATTGTGACTAGGTACTCAAGCACAAATAGAACCAATTGACCCGCAAGAATAACAACTCGAAAAACTAGATCACCTTGGAACAAGATGTAGGTCTAGACTTTCCCGAGAGATAACCCACACGGATAGAAATATTTTTTGTGATGATTTTTGATATGGATGGAAACAAAAGATAGCTAGATGAACCCTAACCCTAAAAGATGAAAATCTAAAAACAGAAAAATAGAAACACAAATCAACAAAAAGCAGCAACTATGTAGATGCAAATTGGTGTTGATCTAGTCTCTGGCAAATTCTAAACCTAATATTTTTGGCTTTTTCTGGATAGGAATAAAAATAACTGAAAGTAAAGATAACTTGCTCACCGAGGCAACCTGAGAATCTGATACCAAGATGATATGGGGTGGGCCAATCTTCTCAATGAGCTTCTCTCTCTTTTTGTAATTTTATGATATGTGGATAACTAGTGCTACACTGAGACCTCTCACTCAGCTGACACCTGTTGCCAATGCAACAACAATCAAGCTCTTTGGATATTCTCAACTACACACTCTTGCACAAGTAATAAAAGATCACAAGTTGTCCTGTATCCCCCTATTCCCAATGGAATAACAAGATATCACGCAACTTTGCAATTGGTAAACTTCAAGATGAATGCTTACAAAGCAATACAATCTAGAGGCTAGGGTTTGTTGGTTTTGGTTTAAACTGGTTCTCGCCCAACCACACGCAGGTGGGGGACATATATAGGTGGAGGGTGCAGCCACAAGGGGTGCCTTGCGCAAGTCCCCTCCTCCTACTAGGACTAGGACTCCTACTAGGACTAGGAGTCCAACTATGACTCAAAGAGAGATACAAACCGATCCACCATTAAGGGATTCGGCCACATTATGGTATACAAACCATACCTGTATGAACTAGGATTTTATGAGGCGCATTTGACTTAGTGGAGGCACCTATCCCCTTGTCTTGATGAAGAACAATTGTTTCTATTGAAATAACAATTGTTATTAATTGTTTTCACCATCTTGATCACTTGCTTTCACCATGGCATCATTGTTTTCACCATCTTCTAGCATTGTTTTCACCATGGCTCCTTTCATGTAATCACTTGTATAATCATCTTCTAGCTCCTCTTGATTGTTCTCCTCCATTATGTTTGTGTTATCAATAAACCTAATCATACATAAATGCATAGACTTAGGTAGTATAAAATTCTCATAATCACAAATAGCATAATCAATAAGGATTGAGTTCACCTGTTGTTCTAGTAGCTTGGTCCTTGATCTTGTCATTGGTCCAAGTCTCACTTCATCTTGTTTAAGTGGCAATGTACTAGGGATGTCCTCATCACCTGGGCTGAACCCTCACAACTTAGTGGATCAAGACAGAGCCCATATGTCAAAAGGCTGCACGGGAAGCTACTAAACTTAGAAGGACATAGCAATCTCTTTGTTCCTGGGTGGCCATCTGCGAGTGACAACCTCAAGTGGAATAACCCTTAGATGAGGTCCCTGAGGAAACACTCAACATAATCCCGTCTTACCACTTCCACCCAGGTGGTTCATTTATTAGTTATACTTAGAATTTTTCCTCAACATCTAGTAAAACAATTTGTAATATTGCATAGCATCTACTAAGTTCTAAGGCTATCAAAATAACAAGGGTAAAAGAGATGCTACACACTACTAGGATAATAGCATAGCATAATATAACTTAGTAAAATTTCCTATCATGCATGCTACTCAAAATCAACTAATGCATATCGAAAATAATTGGTAGTTGATGGTGTGTTACTTGCCTTGTTGAAGTTGGTGAAGAAATCACACCCTCTTCACAAAAGATCGTTGCTCTCCGTACAATCTATTCATTGAAAACACAATAACAAAATAAACAAACATACTAGCAAGCAAACAAACAAGTGAAAAGATCATACAAAATAACATAGCCAAAGGAGTTTACTTAGTCAAAGGAGTTTAACTTAGTTGGCTAGGACAAAGGTCTAGGTTCAACTAACTTCATAACAAAGGAGATAACAAGTTAAAGTCTTGGTATTTTCCATTTGGGTCAAGGGCTAGACAAAAACAACTTGTTATTCTTCAACTTGTGTGGATGGCTCCAACTCTTCACATGCTTGTCTTCTTGAAGATCATCTTCATGCTTCTATTGTAGTATTTTCCTTGGATGGATTCTTCTCTTGATCTTGATAGATTTCTTCATGGCTTTCACTTCACTAATTTGGTTTGGGTATGTGATGGACACAAAATACCACTAAGTCAAGAGAAAGAAAATAAGAAGAGAGATAGAAACAAATAGGGAGATGTTTTCTTCTGGATTTCTTCACACTTGTACTTCCTTGAGTTGCTTCTAGTGGTGGAGTCTTTTCTTCAAAATTTCTTCATTGATCCTCCTTGTAGCTCTTCGTGTTGCCACCAAGTTGAAAGTGAAGATCCTTCTATTGCTTGAGTCTTGTTTTCCATTTTCTAACTTCATGGATTCTTGAATCAAGAATAGGGGGATGGAGGAGTAGATATAAAACTATAGTACTAGTGTTTGAGGTTCACTACTTGGTCTCTTATATGGTTTACATACTAGGTACTTGGTATGGGATTCAAAATGGCCACAACAAACAATGGTAGAAAGAATAGAAACAAAATCTAAGGCATGATCAACTAGTGGTTCACTAAGATGGATTTTTGGTCCAAATTTCAAGGAAATGGTTCAAGGTTGTCCAAAAAGGCTAAGGTACTGATTTCTCTGGTTCAAGGTTACCAAAAGGAGCAATTTTTCTTAAGGGAACATATTCTAATTATTTATAGAATTAAATCTATGTCAAAAATACTCAAATAGACAACTTATTTCTAAAATCAATTTTAATTTGAACAAAATTATTTTGGGATAGAGGTTGTGAAAGTACTCATCCTAAGGTTTCTAAATATATTGTATTTGCCATTTTTGGATTTGTAGAAAATGAATTATACCAAAATTCATCAAACAAGCATATTTGAATTTGAACCAATTTAAGTTTATCAAATTTGAATTTGAACATTGCTAAAAGATTCTGCAGATCCAGGGGATTTCAAAAAGTCCAAGTTTGCTAAATTTGGTCTTATGGTTAAAAAGATAAGATCTTTCTAAGTTCTAGGGACTATTCTGCAAATTTACAATTCTATTTTATTCGGAATTAAAAACCAGAAACAGGCTGGGCCGAAAAGGTCTTATCTGTTGCTCTGGGCAACAGTTAGGGACTGGGCTTGGTCCAATTAGGCGTTGCACCGAGCGAAAGATAAGAAATGCGCGCGCAGCTGACTAGGAGACACACGGCGCTACGCTATTCGCCTTAAACGATTCGGTAAGTGATCTAATCCTGACCATCCGTTGTAGATCTAACGGACAGAGACAAAAGGGAGCTCACCGGGCGGCTCGGGTCACCGGGAAATGGCGGGGACGGTGGCCGGAGTTGCTGTCGTTGACGACGGCAGCGCTGGAGAAGGTTATCGAGCACGGGGATGTGTCCAGGGGGCAGAGCGCGATATGGCGAACTCAATGACGCCCTCGGGAACTTTTGTAGGGGCCTCCCGTGGTGGCGCGGTGTGGATCTGAGGCGGAGCTACTCCGGCGAGCACGGCGTGGCTCTCTCGCTGCGCAAAAGAGATAAATAAAGGCATCACGAGCTGCGCATGGACAAGGGGGAGGTATTAGGAGTAGTCTCTGGTGTAGAGGGTGGCTCACCTCGCCGGGGACTTGCAAACACGGCGGCGGCAGTGGGCGTCTCCGGCGTGGAATTTCTCCGGACCTGTGGCTTGATACAGAGGGGTGTGGGAGGGGAAATGACGAGGGGAGGCATGGATTTAAGGGCATGGACTCGGGGTGATTAACGGGGCAAAGAAACGCTATATTTGAGGCTTAGAACTTTTTTAGGGTTATAAATCTTTGATTTTTGTTGCCATATACTATTTTGAAAGTAATATTTGAGTTGGAAACATTTTATATAATGGAGTTTGCTAAGGAGAAACTATCACTTTGAATTATGAAGACTTAGTTGAAGGAGGTTTTTGGATTATGAAAATAGAGGAATTAATGGCTTTTAATTTCTATAACATTGGAATAACAATATTATTTCCTTTGTGTCTTGGTTTTATTTGTTTTTGGTGGATTGCTTTAATAGAAAACAAAAAGTTTCAAATTTTTGTGATTTTTGCACTTTCCAAAAATCAGGGATGTTACAAGACGTCACCGTGACGTCACTGTGGCCCACCTGGCAGCGAGAGAGAGGGGGCGCGGGCTGGGTTCCGTTGCTTCGCGCGCGCAAGATAGAGGGTGGGCCTACTGGGCTGGTGCGAGTGGGAAGAAAGTGGTGAGTTGGGCTGGGCTGGCTAGCTGCTTTCCTTTTTCTTTTTCATTTTTTGTTCTATTTTGTTATTCCTTTTCTGTTTTCTTCTTTTTAATAAAAGAACCCCAAACAAATAATAGAATGATTCTACTCATTTAGAAAGTTTTCTAAAATTTATAGATTGCAAAGTTTAAAACATTTAAAAAGGTTTTGGTAATTTTGAAAAATCTAAATAAATTTTATTATAGGGAAAATTTGCATGGGGTCATTAAGGTATTATTTTTGGATATGAATTTGTATAGGGTTTTTGTTTTGTGACTGTTTAACTTTATAAATGCACTTTTGTGTAAACATGTCATGATAATATGTATGCATGCTGGTTTAATCTTTTTGAAAAATTCTTGGATGTTACAGACTAACCCCCTCAAGATGAAGCATGTCCTCGGGCTTCGAAAAGGCTAGCAAATAGGTGAGGGTGATCTTCTCTAAGGTATTCTTCCCGTTCCCAAGTTGATTCTTCCTTGGTGTGGTGATTCCACCGAACCTTGCAAAACTTAATGGTCTTGGTACGGGTATTCGTCTCAGCTCTTTCCAGTATTTTGATGGGTTTCTCCTCATAGGTTAGGTCACTTTGTATTTGTACCTCTCCTAGGGGTATTGTATCACTCAAGGAAGTTTCTTACATATGCTACGCCTCGATGGTGCCAGGAATTCTTGCGGCTTGTGATGGCGTGTTGGGAACCCAAAGAGGAGGGTGTGATGAGTGTAGCGGTAAGAATATCCCTCAGTTAAGAACCAAGGTTATCAATCCAGTAGGAGGAAGAGGATCTTGGGAAGGTTGATGCCACTAACGGTGGTGATGGCGCCTCACCGGTGTCAGCAACAACGCGGAACCTGCACACAACACAACCAAAATACTTTGTCCCAACGGTACAATGAGGTTGTCAATCTCACCGGTCTTGCTGAAAACAAAGATTAGACGTATGGTGTGGAAAATAGTGTATGCTTGCAGTAAGTAAAGAAAGCAGGAAATTGTAGAGGTTTGTTTAACAATGTAAGAAAATGGACCAGGGTTCATAGCTTCACTAGTGGTGTCTCTCCATAAAAGATAGCATGCTGGGTGAAAAAATTACAACTGGGCAATTGACAAATAAAGGTTGCACCGTAGTGCACACTCATGACATGAAGACTACTATGATATTTAGTGCGGGCATTACAACAATATACATAGACCGTAATCCAACTGCATATATGACTAATAATCCACCCTCAGGTTATCATCTGAACCCCCTTAGGTATTAAGTTGCAAGCTACAGATAATTGCATTAAACAATGTGTGTAAAGTAAGCAATGATTGTACACACGGGCACTAACACCGCAGTTTTTTCCCTAGTGGCAACAACACATCCTCCCCCGTCACGTTTCCATCACTTGAGCATAGGCGAAAAGGAGGCATGAACCCACTATCTAGCATAAATACTCCCTCTTGGATTCACTAGCAAATACTTGGCCAAAGTAACCACTAGCAATGGAAAGCATGCAAGATCACAAATAACATATGACATAAAGACTATAATCAACTTGGCATAAGTTCAATATTCATCGGATCCCAGCAAACACAACATATAGAATTACATAAGATCAATCTCGATCATGATAGGCATCTCACTAGATCTAAACATGGAGGCATATGAGGAGAAGACAACCGTCTAGCTACTGCTATGGACCCGTACTCCAAGGATGAACTACTCACGCATCACTCCAGAGGCAGTCATGTTGATGGAGAAGCCTCCGGTGATGATTTCCTCTCCGGCAGGGTGCCGGGAGACAGCTTCAGAACCCCTATCTAGGGTTGACGATGACGGCGGCTGCGGAACTTTTCCAGGATATTTGATCAGGTACTTAGGGTTTTTCATCAGGGGGAATTAAATAGGCGAAAGGGCAAAGGCGGTGGAGCCCTAGGGGCCCCACACGTCCAGCTGGCGCGGCCAAGGGGGGTGCACCACCCCATGGTGTGGGCCCCCTGGTGCCCGTCTTCGACTACTCTTCGGTCTTCTGGATGCTTCTGGGGGAAATATGCACTTCAGGTTTTGTGGGGTCCAATTCCGTGAATATTTCCAGAACAACTTTTCTCAAATAAAAAACAGCAGAAAAATGGGAACTGGCACTTGGCATCTTGTTAATAGGTTAGTCCCAGAAAACATGTAAAAATGCTATAAAGAAGGGAGAAAACATGTAGCAATTGGCATAATATTATCATGGAGCATCCAAAATTATAGATACGTTGGAGACGTATCAAGCATCCCCAAGCTTAGTTCCTACCCATCCTCGAGTAGGTAAATGATAAAACACAATAATTTCTGAGGCGACATGCTACTACCATAATCTTGATCATTATAATGTAAAAGCATATGTACGCTGAGATCATAGGTGTTCAAACACAAACATGATAAATAGAACTTTAATAATAAAGCATAGCAATCACTTTGCATCATGAAGAGTATCTCAAATAAAGGATCATGAATAATAATGCAAAGAAAGATAAACGTTTGTTTCAGGTATAGAGAAAGCATGGCAAAGTGGTATTTCGCTAGTCCTTGAGAGTGGGACAAAACATAAATGCCAGGACACCTTCAAAGTTCATGAGAAAGACTAGAGCAAATAATTTAAGAACAAGAAATATCACATCATGAATCAATTATTGATGTTTATGGGACAAATGCACATAGAACTCAGAATGGCAAAAATGCTCTCTCAACTGTGCATAAAGTTAGAAGATGGAGAATCTACATAAAAGTAAAAGAAAGGCCCTTCACGGGGGGAAGTAGGGATTAGCTCATGTGCTAGAGCTTTTTATTTTATTAAAAAGTGGTATTAAAAGTTTGACACTCCTCTCATCCATCTTTCACAAAGCATGGCTAACTGAATCCTCGGGTGCCTGCCAACAATCACATACCATGGAGGAGTGTCTATATTTTAAGAGAGGTGTATGTTAATGTCAACGAATGGTAAACAGAAAATACAGTACGTCACAAGTCAACTGGATTCACAAGAGCGGCTCCCATATGAAGGACGCATCTGGGTAGAAGGTCATCCCTCTTTTTGTTTTGTTTACACAATTATGCTTTGACAGATAAATTAGGGGAAAAATAGTGAAGAGAATTTGTTTGCATTAATTTTGGGGCTGGGCACCCTGCTGCCAGCTCTCCTATCATTTGGATAAGCGGATGAAGCCACTAGTCCATGGTGTGAAATCCAATCAACAAGTGAGATAAAGATTCTCTATTGACGTCCTCATGAGCAGAAACAAGAACACAAAATACGAGTAATTTTGAAGGTTTTAAAGGTAACACATGAGGAATTTACTTTGGAGTGGCACTTAAATACCACATGTAGGTAGGTATGGTGGACACAATGGGAAAACTTTGGTTTTTGGGAGTTGGATGCACGAGTAGAGCTCATACTCAGTACAGGTGGAGGCTAGCAAAAGACTGGGAGCGACAAATCAAGAGAGCACAAGAGCCATAATCATGCATAGCGACATAAACATCATTAATTAAAGCATAAGTGGTATCACAAGTTCAAAAACTAAGTGGTCATGAAGGCTATTCGTGACTGGTTCATAGTCATAAACATGGCGTGAGCATGCGCCAAGTCAACCAAATAAAACATTCGAAAGAGAATACCATAAATTTATGCTTTACTATGACAAGAACAACTCATGAATCTTTCAATGGCATATTAAACACTCTCATCTATTTGAGGCTAATCATGCTACTCAATAACCACAAGGCTTTAAAACTAAAATAACATTTAGCATGGCATGAAATAGTTCTAGCCACGGTCTATACAAGCTTCTACTTGCACTGTTATAAATTCTACTTCAAGCAGCAGTTTCTTTTCCCAACAAGAACAATACAAGATATGTTTTAACAAATATACTCTTTATGATACAGCAAGCAAACATGAGAGTACTCACATAACACTACTAAAACTAACAGCTCTGATAAGAGATGCATGCAAAACATGAGCTAATTAAATGCAGCAGCAGACAAAGACTAAGAATACAAAATATTCCAATGAAAAGGCGGAGTGTGTTACTCTCCAATATAAGAGTGCTGGCGTCCAACCAATATTATTGCAAAAATAAAAACAAACTAAAAGCAAAAATAATATACGCTCCAAGTAAAGCACATAAGATGTGACCGAATAAAAATATAGTTTCACTAGAAGTGACCTGATAATTTATCGATGAAGAAGGGGATGCCTTGGGCATCCCCAAGGTTAGATGCTTGAGTTTTCTTGCAATTTCTGGGATGTACCACCGGGGAATCCCCAAGCTTAGTCTCTTCACTCTTCTTGATCACGTCATATCATCCTCTTCTCTTGACCCTTGAAAACTTCTTCACACCAAATTTCTCACAATCTTCATTAGCCACGTTAGTGCAATCGAAATAATAAATTCACACGGTTCAGTTTCAACACATGCCTAACACTCAAAAACACATTAGCTACTGTCACAACCTCTTTTAAAACTCTTTTTCTCAAAATAACACCAAAAGAAAGAAATTAAGATGCAAATGCAATTATTGGCAGAAATCTGTCAAAACTGGACAAAAGGTAAAGATGATTTTTTTCGAAAATCTTCTGTTTCTCAAATCAAAAATTGGTAAACTAAGAGAAGTCGCGTAGACATCCAAGGATTACGCACAAAAATCTCAGGTCATTTTGAATTTTCTGTGATTTTATACGAAATTAACAGTGGATAGCAGAAATCTGTTTCACGCGCAAAAATCCGAAATATAGTCTCAACTTTCAACTAGAGGCTTTACTTGGCTCAAAAAAAAACACAAAAGAAAACATACAGAGGGGTTTCTAAGGAAATAGACAACACCCAGGTGCAAAGCAAACAAAAGAAAACGAAGAAAAAACAGGTTGAAAACAGAGAAATAAAACGGGTTGTCTCCCGGTAGCGCTTTTCTTTAATGCCTTTCAGCTAGGCATAGAAAGCAACTCAAGTATTTTCAGGTGAAGAAGCACCAACATCTATAACTTCCTCTAAATCATTATTTGCAGCAATAGGCACTCTAGGTGTTTCTGAAGATTCAACATGAAGGTCATTCTTAGTTTCATTAATTGTTTTAGCAATTTTCCGCACATATTGAGATTTAGGTTTAGTTATCTTGGGAACATACATGAATCTTTGCTCCTTTCCCACAAAGGCTTTCTCATTTTTGAATTTAAGAGATGAAAAAGTTGAGCTTAAAGTTCCCATAGCCTCCTCTAGTTTACCAATCCTAAAATTTTGATCATTATGAGTGTTGCTAGTTTCTAGAGCAGTGATTCTTTTATCAATAGTAATTATTGATTCATTAACTTTGCTAGAATTATCAAGGAAAATTGGTATGTTCATTTCCAAAGAGTTTAGTTTATTAATAAGATCCTCCAAAGTTGTCTCAGTTTTAACAGTTGTAGTGGGGGGGGGGGTGCTCCTACTAAACTTTCAATCAAATTGCAGGCTTCCAAAGCAGGAGTTCCTAAAAAATTTCCACCCGTAAGAGTATCTAACACATGCCTATACCAGCTAGTAATTCCAACATAAAAATTCCTCAGGATTATCAAGGTAGAATATTTTTTTGTGCACCTATTATGAGCATCATTTATTCTATACCAAGCATCTTTTAAACTCTCTCCCATCTGTTGCCTAAAACAACGAACCTCAACTTCAGGAATACTCATTCTAGCGAAATAAAAGCAAGCAAATAAATAAAGCTATAAAAGTAAACTAATTTTTGTGTGTTTTTGATATATAGAAGCAAAAGAAGACAAAAAATAACAACAAGACAATAAACAAAATAAAGAGGTTGAGAGTGAGAGACTCCCCTTGCTAGAAGACTTCTTCCTCCCCGGTAACGGCGCCAGAAATTCTTTTGCTACGCCTCGATGGTGCCAGAAATTCTTGCGGCTTGTGATGGCGTGTTGGGAACCCAAAGAGGAGGGTGTGATGAGTGTAGCGGTAAGAATTTCCCTCAGTTAAGCACCAAGGTTATCAATCCAGTAGGAGGAAGAGGATCTTGCGAAGGTTTATGCCACTTACGGTGGTGATGGCGCCTCACCGGTGTCAGCAACAACGCGAAACCTGCACACAACATAACCAAAGTACTTTGTCCCAACAGTACGGTGAGGTTGTCAATCTCACCGGTCTTGCCGAAAACAAAGATTAGACGTATAGTGTGGAAAATAGTGTATGCTTGCAGTAAGAAAAGAAAGCAGGAAATTGTAGAGGTTTGTTTAACAGTGTAATAAAATGGACTCGGGTTCATAGGTTCACTAGTGGTGTCTCTCCATAAAAGATAGCATGCTGGGTGAACAAATTACAGCTGGGCAATTGACAAATAAAGGTTGCACCGTAGTGCACATTCATGACATGAAGACTACTATGATAGTTAGTGCGGGCATTACAACAATATACATAGATCGTATTCCAACTGCATCTAAGACTAATAATCCACCCTCAGGTTATCATCCAAACCCCCTTAGGTATTAAGTTGCAAGCAACAGATAATTGCACTAAACAATGTGTGTAAAGTAAGCAATGATTGTACACGCGGGAACTCACACCGTTGTTTTCTCCCTAGTAGTAACAACACATCCTCCTCCGTCACGTTTCTGTCACTCGAGCACAGGCGAAAAGGAGGCATGAACCCACTATCTAGCATAAATGCTCCCTCTTGGAGTCACTAGCAACTACTGGGCCAAAGCAACCACTAGCAACAGAAAGCATGCAAGATCACAAATAACATATGCAATAAAGACTATAATCAACTTGTCATAAGTTCAATATTCATCGGATCCTAGCAAACACAGCTTGTAGAATTACATAAGATCAATCTCGATCATGATATGCAGCTAACGTGATCTAAACATGGAGGCATGTGACGAGAACACGACCATCTAGCTACTGCTATTGACCCGTATTCCAAGGATGAACTACTCATGCATCACTCCGGAGGTAGGTGTGTTGATGGAGAAGCCTCCGGTGATGATTTCCTCTCCGGCAGGGTGCCGGGAGATAGCTTCAGAACCCCCCTGATCTAGGGTTGACGATGACGGCGGCTGCGGAACTTTTCGGGGATATCTCATCATGTCCTTAGGGTATTCCTTCCGGGGGATTAAATAGGTGAAAGGGCAAAGGCGATGGATCCCTGGGTCCCCACACCACCAGCTGGCACGGCCAAGGGGGGTGGGCGCGCCACCCCATGGTTTGGGCCACCTAGTGCCTGTCTTCGACTCCTCTTTGGTCTTTTGGATGCTTCCGGGGAAATAGGCACTTCGGTCTTTATGGGGTCCAATTCCGAGAATATTTCCAGAACAAGGAACTGGCACTTGGCATCTTGTTAATAGGTTAGTCCCGAAAAACGTGTAAAAATGCTATAAAGAAGGGAGAAAACATGTAGCAATTGGTATAATATTAAGCATCAGAAATTATAGATACGTTGGAGACGGATTAACATCCCAGGATGACAATTCTTCAGCTGACTGGCATGGAACACATTGTGTACTGCTGAAAGTACTTCTGGTAACTCCAATTCATATGCTACTTCTCCTTTGCGGGACATCACTTTGAATGGTCGTATGAATCGTGGTGCTAGTTTTCTTTTGATTCCAAATCTCTTCACACCACTAAGGGTTGCTAGTCTCAAGTAGACTTTATCTCCTGTTTTGTAAGAAACGTCTCTACGCTTGTTGTCATCATAGCTCTTATGCCTTGACTGTGATATCTTCAATCTACCTTTCATTAATCTAACTTTCTCCTCAGCTTCTTGAATGATGTCAGGGCCAAAGAAACTTCTTTCTCCTAAACCACTCCACAACAGGGGTGTGGTACATTTCTTTCCATACAGGGCTTCAAATGGTGCCATCTCAATACTAGCTTGATAACTATTTTTGTAAGAGAATTCTGCATATGGCAAGTTGTCATCCCAACTAGATCCATAGTCTAAGACACATGCTCTTAGCATGTCTTCCAAAATATGGTTTACTCTCTCGGTTTGGCCATCTGTTTGAGGGTGAAATGTTGTGATGAACTCTAATCTGGTTCCTATTGATTCATGCAGTTGCTTCTAGAAGTGTGAGGTAAACTGGGTACCTCTATCAGACACAATACCCTTGGGTACACCATGAAGACAGACAATCTTCTTCATATCAATATCAGCCAACTTAACACTGATATATGTGGTCTTTACTGGCACAAACTGAGCTATCTTTGTCAAACGATCGACTACTACCCAAATTGAGTCATACCCTGATTTGGTTCGAGGTAATCCAGTGATAAAGTCCATACCAATTTGGTCCGTTTCCAGTCTAGGCACCCTAAATGGTTGCAACAATCCTGCTGGTTTCTGGTGCACAACCTTTACTTTATTACAAATATAACATTTGGCTATGTACTCTGCTATATCTCTCTTCAAATTGTTCCACCAAAATCTTTCCTTCAAATCCATGTACATTTTGGTGTTACCAGGGTGAATGGAATAAGGTTACTCAAGGGCTTCTTGAAAAAACAGTTTCCTCAACTCAAGGTCATTGGGTACACAAATACGTTTATCGAACCAAACAGTTCCTTGCTCATCCTCACTGAATTCGGTGGTATTTTCTTCACTTAGTGCCTCCTTCAAGGTTTTGTTGATTGCCTCTATTTCCTTATCTCCTTCCTGACTTCTACGGATTCTATCCATCAGTGTTGTTTGAACCACTAGTGATGCTACAAATCCTTCAGGTACCACTTCTAAACTGAGGTCCCGGAGGGCTTTACATAGCTCCTGGGATATCTCTTCGGTTGACAGACAGTTTACATAAACCTTACGACTCAAAGCATCAGTGACTATGTTTGCCTTACCAGGATGGTATTGCATACTCAGATCATAGTCCTTGATGAGTTACAACCACCTCCTTTGTCTCATGTTCAAATATTTTTGTGTGAAGATATACTTCAAACTCTTATGATCAGTGAAAACTTCACAACGTTTCCCCATTAAATAGTGTCTCCATGTCTTCAAGGCATAAGCTGCAACTCTACCTCCATGCATCAGCACACTTCCTAATCCTTGACGTGAAGCATCATAGTAAACTTGTAATTCCTTCTCCAGATCAGGCAAACACAATACAGGTGCAGACACTAGTCTCTTCTTCAACTCTTGAAAGCTGGTCTCACATGTTTCAGTCCATTCCTACTTCTTCTCTTTCTTCAATAGTTCAGTCATTGGTTTGGCAATCTTGGAGAAGTTCTCAATGAATCTTGTATAGTATCCAGCCAAGCCTAAGAAGCTACGGATTTCTCCTATATTCTTGGGTTGTTCCCATTCTGTCACAGCAGTAACCTTTGAGGGGTCGACTGCAATTCATTCCTTAGACACGATGTGTCCTAGAAATCCTACTTCACCCAGCCATAATTCACACTTGCTAAACTTGGCATACAACTTGTGTTCCCTCAGCTTTTCCATTATCAGACGAAGGTGTTTCTCGTGTTCCTTAACACTCTTGGAGTAGATTAGTATGTCGTCAATGAAGACTATGCCAAACTTATCGAGAAATTCCATGAACACATTGTTCATCATATTCATGAAGTTTGATGGGGGCATTGGTTAAGCCAAAGGGCATCACCGTATACTCATATGAACCATATCTAGTGACAAAAGCAGTCTTGGGAATATCATGTTCTCTAATCTTGAGTTGAAAATAACCAGACCGTCGGTCGATCTTGGAAAACACACTAGCTCCTTCCAACTGATCAAACAAGTCATTGATTCTATGTAGTGGGTATTTGTTCTTGATTGTCACCTCGTTCAGCGAACGATAGTCCATAACCAAACACTGTCTTTTGTCCTTCTTCTCCACAAATAGAACTAGTGCTCCCGAAGGGGATGAGCTTTCTCTAATGAATCCTTTACCTACCTGCTCTTCCAGTTGCTTTTTGAGTTCTTTCGGTTCATCAGTGGACATAGGATAAGGTCTCTTTGCTATTGGGCCCGTGCCCGGAAGCAAATCAATCAGAAATTCCACATATCTATCTGGTGGCATCCCCGGTAAATCGTCTGGAAATACATATGGATATTCTCTCACCACAGACACTTGGTCTAGGCTAACCTCCTTAAGATGATTTAGGCTAACCCCCTTAAGATAGTTCATACTAATATCCTTAGGTTCCAAGTGGGGTTTGTACCTAATCCTCTTACCTTCTGGTTGATAGTGTGATTGATCTGTTGCCACAGTCTATGACTCCTCCATAGGTAGTCATCCAATCCATACCCAAGATAACATCTACACCTAGTGATGGTAGGATTACTAAGTGGGTTGGAAATTTGTGGTTCCCAATCTCTAGAATTAGTCCCCCGCACTTAGTACTAACAAACATCTCACCACTTGGGGAACTCACTTGGAATACTTTTCCTATTGATTTGGTGGGTATTTTATTTTTTATCCACAAATGCCTTTGATATGAATTAATAAGATGCTCCAGTATCAAATAAGATTAATGTTGTAAAAGAGTTGAGTGGAAACGTACCCATCATAGCATCAGGTTCATTCATCACTTCTTCAACATCCAGGTGGTTCACCTGCCCTTTCTGGAAGGGATTGGGCTTTGCTGCTTCAATGACCTTTGGCTCTGTGCATTTATCAGCGAAGTGTCCCTTCTTCTTGCATTTGAAGCATGTGACTTCTGATATGTCCTGTTGCCCTCTGAATTTGACTAATGATGTCCATGATTTCCATTGTGATGGCCATTACGATGGCCGTTGTGATTACCATTCTAATGCCCATTGGAGTGATTGCCTCTGAACCCACCATTGTATGTGTGGCCATTGCTCTTGTTCAAATGGGCTCCATGCTTGTGGCAACCATAGCCTCCAGTACTCTCAGATCAGTGATGCCTCTTGTTAGATGTTTCAGCGTGGTTCTTGACATTCCCAAACTTCCTCTTGTGGTTCTCCTCCTTATTGATGTTGTTGTCCAGGGTGATGGCTTGTTCAAGCAGTGTCTGGTAGTTCGGAGCATATGCCACAAATAGTTGTATATTCAGGTCCCCCTTGAGTCCATTCAGGAATTTCTCCTTCCTATTGGCATCAGTATTAATGTCCTCCGGGGCATACCTGGGCAGTGCACATAAATCATCCATGTATTCCTTCAGGGTTCTTCCACCTTGCTTCAGAGTGCGAAACACATCCCTCTTCAAGCTCATAATGCCTGATGAGATGTGGGCATTACGAAAGCCTGCCCTGAATGTGTCCCAGTCTAGACCTTCCACAGGATGGGTGACTTGGAATATCTCCCACCACATTGCAGCTGGTCCCTCCAGTAGAAGTGCGGTGATTCTGACCTTCTCGGCATCATTGCATTTACAAGCAGTCAAATCCTTGCTAATTGAACGGAGCCAGTCGTCGGCCACCATGGGTTTAGTAGCAGTAGAGAACTTGTTGGGCCTGAGCCTGAAGAACCTGGTAAGCCTATCCACCGGAGGTGGTGGTGGAGGGTTATTGTTGTTGTGGTTTTTGTTGTTGTTGTTTTTGTTTTTGTTGTTGTTGTTGTTGTTGTTGTTGTTGTTGTTGTTGTTGTTGTTGTTGTTGTTGTGCTGCATGAACTGTGTCATCGTCTGCATCAGCTGGGTTTGGGCTGCCAGCATCTGCTGGAATGCTTCTTGAGTTGGATCAGGTCGTGGAGGCATCTAGGGTTTTAGGAATAGACGATAAATGAGATTGACAGATAGACCTAGTGGGAAATGAAATTTCTACCCATTCACAAACGTCAACCAAACAACAAATAAAACAAACTCACAAACAATAATATAACAAAGGTTTTAGGAAACTAAAAGAGCCGGGGGTACTACCATACTTCAAGTAGTAGTACAATACAAGAATGCATAAGAGAGATACCAAAGTATAAGGGAAACATCTAGTGTCACAAGATCTTTGCTCTTCAGTTTTGAATCTTGAACAACTTGAAGTAGTCTGTGTGGTGACCCAGCACACCACTGCATGTGTAGTGTGCAAGTCGGTGACATAATACTCACAGAAGGACTTATCCGTGAATATTACATCTCTCAGAGTGGTACAACAGAAACACAGCGGGTCCAAGCAAACCTATAGTATACAAACTTTATTACAAAATCTTGAGGATCTCTTTGATGAATCAAAGAAGATCTCATACAAATGAAACATCAGAAGAAGCAATTCGAAGCTCTAAGCTGGAGAAGAACTCTAGCTCAGAACTAATCTACTATGGCTGATGTCAGCCCTAATCTAAGGATTATAACAACTAACTCCAAGAATGGACTCCACCTACACCTTGATAGCTTCTGCTCCATCAGCGTTGTTTATGATGATGCTTCACGATGACGACATTCATCAGACTTCAACTCTAAGCAGGGGGTCAAACGGGAGCGAATGAGCAACGAGCGTTACTCAACAAGTTCATGATATATAGGGGATAGTTTGATGCACTAACTACAGCTTTAGCCTCAAAAGAGTCATAAGATAATGCAAGGTTTTTGTAAATCTTTCTTCAAGAGGTTGTTTTTAATTCTGAAGACTATGCCCGCCAAATCCTCAAAGGACTAGAACTTCATGGAGTTGCCTTTCCTGCGGCGTTCGCAACTCCTTTCCGGAACAAGGGGTAACATGTCACATCCTTTTACACTCAGCAGAGGTGCGTTAATTTACCCATGGATGACCAAGACCATGTTGCACAACCAGGTGTACATTCCTGTCCACTCCCACTCAGGTGTGGGGCCCGGTTGTTGGTCCAAGACAAACCGTGCTTCTCCGCACAACGCATGCCCACCCATTTCTGCCAGCAGGGTGAATGCCTGATTCCACCCCTCGGGATGGAGATCTACGCGCCCCTGGCAGACACTCATAGACCCCAGAGTCCGTGGGCCGTAAGGGCTCCCAACCATGTGCATGTAGTCCCGCAGAACCTACAGCGACGTCCCTGGCAGCCCGTTGACATGCGAACGAGAAAAGATCACAGCTGACTTACTCCCCCATAGAAGACCCATGGTTAACACGAATTTACGGCGCGAGAATCCTGATGGCAGTTGTGATTAATCCGAGGTAATACTTTACCATGTAGATGGAACCTTCCTTTGACCTATTCATCTTACCACGGTTCCATCCGCCCACCAAACAGAACACTACCACTCCGGTAGTCATTCAATTAGTCATATTATTATAAAAATAGGATCATGCAATCTTTTGAGACTAGGTGGTAATACGATAGATTTTTTGCAATTAGTTTGTTATGAAGTACTGCAAAGGATATGAGGAAGTGATGAACTTGCCTGAGATTGAAATAACCATAATAATCTATGTCTTCGGGTTCAAGGGTCTCGAAGAAAATCCTGACATCTGAACAATAGCAAAGTAGTCCCAGTAAGGACTACAGAAAACACTATCAAGGATGATACATGCATAGTAATGAGATGCATCGTGAAATACCCTGGAAAATACCCCAGCTTGCAAGTGTAAGCCACGTTTGATACGATATCTTAATCACACAGGTTTTAGGTGAAATGTTTCATTACTTGTGGTGATGTGGTTATTAGTTCTTATATACTTACATGTGTTTCATTTTTACTTTGCAAACAGTTGTTATCCTGTTTAGGTAGAATTGTTTATTACTTGATTACATAACAAAACAACAACACATGGAAAATAATTATTGAAAAGATAACAGACACATATTATTTTATGTTCAAAAGTGTAGGGCTAATGACATAGAGTTTAGTTGAAAATGAGGTACTAATACAGCTAACTCTATCATCACAACACTTGCTAATGACTAGTGACGATAGGTTTAGTAGTTGTGAAAACATGAGGGTTTTATTAATAATGAAAATAATATTATGATAGTTATTTCTAGTTATAATGAAATATAATAGAATTCCAGTATATGTTTAGAGACAAGTTTATAAATTAAATAAAATGTTTTATGTTTGACATATTTGAATTGGAAATGCTTTTCTCTTTAATTTGATATATCATTCAATGCTTTTTAAAAATATTTGAATAAATGATTAATTTATTAATTTTAAATGAATTAAATGGCTAGACAAATATTGCACTCATGAAATCTTGGTCAAATGACCATGAAAACATCATCGATGATTTGTACTTGTCATTTGGAGCATTTTGGTATATAAGTGGATTTTTTCTTAATTTTGAATTATTTCTTATTTTTCTTAATTTTAAATGATTTAATTTAATTAAAGAAAATATTCAATTTTAAACTTTTCCAAACATGTTTAAAACTTGATAAACATATAGAGTTTATTTTTCTAAACATTTTGATATATTTTTCATATTTTTCTGATAATTATTTTATTAGTTATTGAATTTATCAATTTTATTTATTTTCTGCCTTTATTTAAATTGACAGGTGCGTCCCACCTGTCATATTCAGTTTTTAATAAAAAAAAAGAACAGGCTATTGGCGTCACGGTGACGTCATAGATGACATCACCGGAGCTCGATTCTCCACTGTCGGATTCAATCTTGCATTTGGCTACGAATTTCTTCTATTAATTGGTACAGCGGGCTAGAGGAGCGCAAGGCGAACCAAACGGTGGTGGTGCTACGACCAAATGGTCAAGAGGTCGTCGGCGGCGAGCACAATGGCGGCATCACTTCTCGGGTTCTAGCTCTACGGCGATTCCGTGAATGAAGTTCAAAAGCGAAAGCACCACGAGGTGCGGAGGCTCACCAGGAAGGTGATGGTGCAACTGATTGGGCCCGAGGAGCTTCACAGCGACGGCGAGCTTCCACGGCGGCCGGTGAATGGATGAAAAGGAACGGCCAAATTCTTCGGGCTCCCTTCATCCCGGTTTGCGAGGTTCATCAATGAGATAGATGAGGGCTCAGCGCATCCAGTGGTGGTCTCGGGGAGGCTTGCCGTGGACGGAGACGACGGTGACGAGTGGAGGTCCATACGACTAGGGTTAGGGTTTTCTGCGTGACTCCCAGCGAGAGAGATACAGAGATTGCGAGGAGGAAGGAGAGTTCGATGAGGACGTCTCCCCGCGACTTTATACCCACGGAATGGCGGTGCGGAGGAGGTGGCAGTGGCGTCGGAGGCGGTCGGCCAGAGGTTGAAGAAGAAAGAAAAGAAATGGAGATTTGCAATAACCCCTTATAATTTCAGGATTTTTCATATTGGTCCTTCTGTTTAAAAGAAACCTTGTTTTCAGGGCCTTTATGTGAATTCAAAAAATAATAAAAATCAGTTTTGGAATCCTTATTGAATTTCCAAGCTCACCATATTTTTATTTTGCAATTTTGATCAAGATTTCAATTTTATACTTAGGGTGCTAGATTAAGTGATTTTTTTATTACTCTCCATTTAATTTATTAAATGGCTTTAAAATTTATTTTAGGCATGAATAACATATCTATACACACATATGGTTCACCAAGTGGTGTGTTCTCATAGGACCATTTTAGATACAAATTCTTTTTAGAAAATAACTTGGTAACATTACTTGGTATTGTTTATGTGTTTTGAAATGAGAATAACTTAATAGAGAATTGTATCCCATGACATACTAAATTATTTTTATTAGGTAATGAACTTGTTTTCCCTTATGAGGCTTTGTTATTTCCTAGTTGAAACTCCTAGCAAGTTTGGTTGACATTTTACTGAGGTATGTGTATTCTATGTTTGCTATTTTCAGTACTTGATCAAATGGAAAACATGTGTGGTTTTGGAATCTTATTTACTACCTCTGATCCGTATAAAGTGACGGAAGAGATCAAAGTCTCATGTACAACTTCTGTCTAAACGTGCGACACTTTTTCCGGACTGGAGGGAGTACTTGTTTTCCACATAGGTTCCAATTGTGGATAATATCTAATGTTGTTTTAAAACATGTAATCGTTTACATGGTTATATATAGATGAGTTTTTGTTATCATCTGTTAGTCTTACATGTGAAAAGGATTTGGAAAACAAGGTTGCTTGTTTTCATCTACCTCCACATATCAAGACATGTGGATGTAATGGATTGTTATTATCCCATACTTGATAGTTGTTTCCATTAAAGATATTATTATGAGTTCCTCATCTCTGATGAGCTTGACAGAGGTTATTGATTCTCTATTATATCCTAATGATTCACTAGATAAATTCTTATGCTCCCTTACTGAGGCAGTGTTGCTTCCTGTGGTCTTATGTTGCTTGATGTTCTTCTCTCTAGTTTCCACTAGCCTTTTGTTTTAACCTTGTGTAAATTGCAAGTAATATCATCTCTTGGATTCAATGTTCAACTATCTCACCCTTGTGGTGAGAACAAACAGTTATTCCAAGCAAAGATTTTACTTAGATGATTATATTGTGGTTTCTTGTTTCCTTAGTGTTATTCTTTCTATTGGTTGATGATAAAAGGAGTGTAGGTGTAGTTTATGACATCAGTTAGCCTTAACCATATAAGAAGAATCTGTCGACAAGTTTGCAAGGCTTGTCCCCAAATTACTTTTCATATACAAGATACTGAGATGTACTAGGTTATTCAACCTTCTGTTTATTTGTGTATGACACTCAATTGTTTGAGTATACAAAAGTGATATGCTAACAAGGTCTAGAAACTTGTTACCAAACTACTTCTATATAACACTAACATTGGAGTACCACACAATTTCAAGAGGGTTAATATGATCAGATCAAGTTATAAGAGTTTCCAAGTACTCTTATAGTAGCTTAGAGTACCACTTCTAGCACACTCTAAATAATCTTCTTGTGGATCTTCTTGTGGTGGTTCCTCTTTTCTTGTGGGTGCTTCTCTTGTAGAATGACTTAGAGAAGATTGGAAATCAAGATAATTTAGACGAGGTAGAAAGATCTTGATTTGAGAGTTAGTTCATGCTTTTATCATCCTTCCATATACTTATTATTTTATTTCTTACAAGAAAGATACTTGTTCATACATGGTTGGTTTTATTTAGCTTTCAATCCAATTCCTCTAATAGGGGTTATAACTTGTTGTTATTCATTACGTGCATCCAGAGATGCTTTAGTTTTTTGAATGTTAATTTGAATAGAGATGTGACATGCTTATGGAATGCTGACTTAATTGTAAATTGATCAAATGGTTCATTGACGTGTTGAGATCCCATATGCTCACTTGTATAAGATGATTGAGACAATGAGAATATGAAGGTTATTGGGGTTTAATGACCTATGTCATAATTGATAGTTGTTTTTCTCAGGTGTCCTGTTGTCACTTTATATTTTTCTCTTCATATCCTTTGTCATTCTTAATGCAGATATAGGGGTTTGGGAATATCTTATATAATGATCAAGGTTTAACAATGGTTTAAGAAGATTTACTTCTTCTTTAAGGTACTTCTTTTATAGTTGATGAGACATGTACATATTCGATAAATATATTAATACAAGTATTATATCATTTTCCACTTGTGGGTTTTGAGTTAACACTTGTTTGTATCAGTAGTGTTCTATTGATTCTTTGTTATGTACTTCTGATGGTTCACCTAATAGTTATGAGATGATTTATGGAGATGTTGTGGAAATGAATTGGTAACTTAGGGAGTTGTTGTTTTATAGGAGATCACATTTCTGTTGGTGAGATGGTTTACTTATGCATTACTCATTGGTGGAAGTGTCGCACCCGGACTTCTAAAGGATACTCGCCGTTCCGTTGAACAGTAGTAGATTGGATTACGGGGCTTACCGGCACCCGCGTCCTCTTACGAGTAGGCCAACACACGTATGTGTGACAACCAACCCCTATCTGTTCAGCGTCGACGTAAACTATCCCATAGAAATCAGGACACTTCCATTGACGTACTTCAAACCATACACACATGGTACGTCAACGGCGTTGAACAACTGATATCACAACAGATCTCTACGACACAAAAGATTGAAATAAGTTGCAAATAGCTCTCATTAGAGCAGAGATAGCAAATACAATCATCCAGAGGACACATGTCCCAACAATTCATCATTACATCACAGCGGAAGCATTCAACATGTCTGAGTACAGACAAGAACCAAATAGGCCTAAGAGGCCGGAAACGAAAAGACGGAGCCCATCCACGAAGTCTCGGATCCTGCCCGGGTCCGCTATCTACTCGTCAGCAGTCTCGTCAAACTCCACGTAGTAGCCACCATGTAGATCCTCCGGAACGTCGTCTGCGGAAACCACAACCCCAAAGGGGTCAGTACATAAACGTACTGGCAAGCAAGACTCACAGTTCACCAAAGTGTAACCCGTCAACACCAAGCACAGATGCTTTGGGTTCAACGGAAGGAAGGGGATATAAACGATGCTGCAACTGGCTGCTCTAAACAACTACAGAGTTACTACCACTTCCGACTAACAGAAAGGAGATAAGATCGGGTGTCGTAACCAACTGAAAGATAACTTCAAACAAACCCATCCTGGATCTCGCCCCTTATCCGAAGAGGCAATCCGAGGATAACTCACACAGTTGAAATTATGATGGTTCAGATTATTGTGTCAATAAGCCTATTACTAGTCAAGTTGTTAAGCATTGGGTGTAAGGTTGTTAATCATTAGGTTTAAGTTGTTCTGAGTACTTGTTAGCCAGTACTTTCACCAAGTAATCCATAACCGCGGAAAACACGGCTTCTCGAGAAGATTATCCCTGCAGGGTTGCACCAATTTGGCCGTACACGCATGAATAACCCGCCAGATGGAAAGGCCCTTCCACCAAGCGGGGCACTCAACACAACTCAACTCTTCTTCGCATCAAGCCCAAAGAACCTTGGGCGCACGGCTAATCGAGCCCCGAAGAAAAGGGACCCTCATAGCACTCTAAGACCGTGTCCCCCTATATGCCGACTACGAAAGTTCCACCCGGGATCCAAGGGCTCGCAAGATCATGCATGCAGCAAATGGAAAACCCGAACTAAATGAGGCGATTTGGATGAGATGCGAAACGAGTCAAATTGAGGGGGGCGCCCATACTCGCTTCCCACATGCGGTTAGTGCGCTCATCATGGATCAGTAGACAAGACCCTTTTCCTATTAGGGTAGACACTAGCAGGCCTCAAAACCACAAAGGGCCTCCTGCCGGTGCCTTATCATCAAATTATTATTAACAATAACATTAGCATGATAGATTGATTAAACATCGAGCCCCCAGAACATAATGAAGTAGTAACAGAAAGTAACGGGTAACAGACTCGAGCAAAACAACCTAAGCATGCTAGTAAGACACTGGCTCAATCAAAGGGGTTGTAGGAGTGGAGGTGAGGCAATATCAAGGTTAAGGGATTCATGTGATGGGTTCGTAACAGAAACAACTACTACTAAGGCTAGCAGAGAAAAACAACGGAAAGTATCGGTAACCAATGTTGAAAGGAACACAGTGGTTCATGTGAGTGATAACTTGCCTGCAAAACCCAGTAGCCTGGTACTGAGCTAACTCCTTAGAAGGGGTGTCGTAAGTATCGTCGGTCTCAACGTCGTCGTTTATCCGAGAAGAAGCAAACAAACAAGGCAGAAATATAATCAATCATCATCATGGCATAGTGCACAATCATGGGATTATGCATGACCATTTAATTGATACATCAAAATAAACTAGTTGACAAGATAACAACATGATTAAATGGACCCACATGCAATTGGATTGCATATGAAAAGCCCATGAATTATGGTGGAATTAATTGTTTTACAACTAAGCAACATGTGAAAGTGGATTAGCATGATGCATGGATGAAGAAAACAACAAAATAACAACAATAGAATCAAATAGAAATAAGGTTTAACAAGTTTGAAAATTTGTTTATTAAGTTAAGAAATTTTGGTTACTTAAAGGTGTCACACAAGCATTTGTTGTTTTCATCATGTTAAATTGTTCAAAACAGATAACAAAGTTTATATTTGAAAAGAAAACAAGATTTTAGTTGGATTACATGTTTCACTTGTTGCAAAAGGATTTCAAATGAATTATTTATGAATTAAACAAGTTTAAACAAGAATTAAATGAATTTAATTCAAACATGAACTTATTTGAATTTTTATTTGTGCAAAACATTGAGTGAAGTTCATATTTGAAAAGGTTATGCTTTTATGGTTTGAAAACATATTTTATATGTCCCAAAAGAAATTAATTTGACCAAGTTAGGAATTTAGCAATTTTAATTGAATTAAATAAGATTTAAATTATTTAACCAAGTTTAATTATTCAAAACATGAAACAAATTTTATATTTGGAAAGTTGGTTTAATTTTGCATGGAAAACACATTTCATTTGTTGAAATTGGATTTAAAATGAGCAAGTTATTATTTTGGCAATTTTAAATGCAATAAACAAGAAACAGTTGTTTTCAGCAATTTAAATTATTCAAAACAGCAAACAAAATTTATTTTTGGAAAGTACATGAAAAGTTGATTGGAAAACATATTTAGTTTGTGGAATTTGGAATTTTTTATGAACAACTTATGAATTTTGCAAGTTTAAGTGAATTTGACAAGTTTTCAAATTTTGCACCAATTTAAAATATTCAAAACAGTAAACAAATTTTATATTTGAATAGAACATTTAATTTGGGACAGAAAACATATTTAAAAAGTGAAAATTGGAGTTAAAATGAAATAGTTATGCAATTTACAATTTTTAGGGTGCAATCTGCCATTTTAATTCATCTAGGGACTTAGGAAATATTTTTACAGGGGTCTAGATTAATTACCAGGGGCCTATTGGTGATTACTGAGAATGTGCTGTATCAAATCATTGCAAAAAATAAAAGTGTTTGGTTTATGTGGGAGGGGGGATTCGATCCCCCCACCTCCTGGGCGCTCAAGGAACAGCTAACCAGATGGGCTAGCTGCTGCTGTGTGACAGAGAAGGGGGCCTCGGGGGGCTTAAGCTGTGGTTGAGCGCTGTAATATTCCGAAAAAAGATGAAGCAGAAAAGTGGGGTGCGGGGATTCGAACCTGGGACCTGTTGGCTCGCGCAAGGGACCTGAACCAGTGCGGCTGCTGCTGCTTTGTGAAAGAGAAGGGAAACGGGGGTGGTTAAGGTGTGGCCGCGCGGGATTTTAACTGAATCCTGGAACCGATCTCTGTATCTCGATGGAGCAGGCAGCAGCGAACGCAGCGCTCGGCTGCTGCTCGCCGGAGGGAAATAGGGAGGCGCCGTGGGGGTGTGGCCAAGGGAGAGATGAGGGGAGGGAAGGAGAAGGAGGAGGCTCACCTTGGGGGGCTGGAAGGAGGCGGATCGGGGCGGACAGCAGGGAGCGGTCGGTGCCGGTCGTGGGCAGCAGAGGTGGCGACATGGACATGGCGGCGGCGCTCGGAGGCTCTCCGGCCAGCGCCGAGGGCACGGCGAGGGAGATGGAGCCGTGGCGGTTCCATTCCCGCCGCTTGCGCGGCCGG
Organism: Alopecurus myosuroides; assembly: GCA_028641055.1. Classification (NCBI taxonomy): domain Eukaryota; kingdom Viridiplantae; phylum Streptophyta; class Magnoliopsida; order Poales; family Poaceae; genus Alopecurus; species Alopecurus myosuroides. The sequence continues at coordinate 323,896,223 of CM054058.1, forward strand.
AGGGGCCCCGGACGGCCGGCGATCACCGGAGCCAAAGGAGGCCACTTTCGGGTTCAGTTTGGTGCAGGGATATAGAGAAAGTAGAGCAGAGGAGGAAGAGGAAGAAGGATGGCGGCGCTCGGCTAGAGGTCTAGGGTTAGGGGGCAGAGGGGGAGGAGGTTGGTGATTATATGGAGCAGAGGAGGTAGTACGGCTTGGCATCCGATGGAGGAGGGGTGATCGGGTGGAGGGGAAGCCGTTCGTACAGGGATGACGTCTGGGGGAGGAAGATGACATGGGATCGAAAGGGTACTGGGCCAACTGGGAACAGAGGGAGGTGGGCTTGGGGAAAAAAATAGATGGGGTGGGCTGCCTCTCTCCTCACCCCTCTCTTTCTTTTTTTTTTGCTTTGTTATTATTATTTTTTTTGCAGAATAGGATTTGGAAGAAAAGAGGATTTTTGAGTTAGCAAAAAATGTTAGAAAAATTAGGGTGAGCTGTTTGGGTCAACAGTAAACAAAATGCCAAGTTTTGTTTTACAATTATTTCAAATACTTTGCTGTTTACATCAATGGTTTAAATTTGAGTTAATTTGGGTATTGAAAGAAATATGGAAAACAAAGGTTTAAGTATTGGAACCCTATTGATTTATTACAAACAATTGATTTGGATTGTTGTATAATTTGCATAAATTCAATTTGGTTGCTTTTTGATGCTTTGATTTGAATTTGAAATAACAATTGGATTAAGTTTTGGATTAATTAAATTATTAAAAGCCATAATTTTAATGGTTGAACCTTATAGATTAATGGAAACAAATGATTGATTTGTTTTGCAATTTTCATAACTTTCAACATGGTTGTTGTTTGGAAGAAAAATCATAACTGAATTTGAAAAGGGTTTGATTATTGGATGCATTTTTATAGAAACAGAACAACAGTTTTGAAATCACACTTTAATGGAAACAATTGATTGTTTTATTTTGAAATATCATTTGCAAATTGTAACATGACAAGGATGAAACAAAAGCTTTTAATTTTGGTTTGAAATTCAAATAGAAAACAAAGGAAAACAGTTGGAAAACAAAAGGGAAACAAGCAAAACAAATGCAATCAACATGATGCCATGATGCAAAACATAAAATAACAGAGAGCAAACATTCTAAAGGCTATTTTTCAGACTTGGGATGTTACAAAACGCCCCCCTTGAAGGAATCGCGCCCCGAGATTCCTACTGAGAAAAGAAAAGGTCCGGATACTTCTTGGGAAGATCCTCTTGAGCTGTGACACGTGAAACACATCGTGCACATTGGATAGTTTTTCTGGAAGTTCAAAACGATAGGAATTTCTGGCAACTCTTCTGGAAAGACGTCAGGGAATTTGGAAACCACCGGAACATTTTCAAATAAAGGGAGAGGTTTTGTATTGAGGGTGTATAGCTGGATAGAACTTGATTAATTTGTTGAATAGACTATCTGGAATGTGGTGATTCAGGAATGCTTCCTCGAAACAACCCCAGGTGATAGGAATGCCAGCTCTCATAGCCTGGTAGTTTTCGAAACAACAACAACCTTTCTGGCTAGATAGACTTGATATTTGGGAAGTTTTGATTAGACGCCGGTCGAAGAATTGAGTGGAAAACAACAACAAGATTTCGACGGACGAAAAGGATGTTGAGAAGAACAGGATAACGAAGCAATACCGGAAAAAACGAGAACAAAACTCCTGAGGTACTACGGAAAACCCATCCGGGCTTCTAAAGGATCAATATCTACTGCTTAAGGAATAGAGGATCTGCTTCCGGGGCTTACACGCCTCCGTTCTCAATCGTGAGTAGGCAACATGAAAAATCATGTCACAACCACCTCCATTCCTATGGTCTAGTAGATATAACCATCCTAGAGAAACCAGGATTCGTGAAATCCTAACTTGAAAGTTTAGATGAGAAGGGAAAACAACGTTGCACTTCCTTACCAGAAAAAGGGAGGGTGGGTGGGGAAAGAAGAAAAAGAACAGAATTCCTACTCTCATGTTTCATTTTTCCTATATAGCTACAAAATAGTTTCTAGACTCAACTGCGACCAGTAAAAAGGGATCCTATAGGCAGACAGGCTCTGATACCATTTGTCGCACCCGGACTTCTAAAGGATACTCGTCGTTCCGTTGAACAGTAGTAGATTGGATTACGGGGCTTACCGGCACCCGCGTCCTCTTACGAGTAGGCCAACACACGTATGTGTGACAACCAACCCCTATCTGTTCAGCGTCGACGTAAACTATCCCATAGAAATCAGGACACTTCCATTGACGTACTTCAAACCATACACACATGGTACGTCAACGGCGTTGAACAACTGATATCACAACAGATCTCTACGACACAAAAGATTGAAATAAGTTGCAAATAGCTCTCATTAGAGCAGAGATAGCAAATACAATCATCCAGAGGACACATGTCCCAACAATTCATCATTACATCACAGCGGAAGCATTCAACATGTCTGAGTACAGACAAGAACCAAATAGGCCTAAGAGGCCGGAAACGAAAAGACGGAGCCCATCCACGAAGTCTCGGATCCTGCCCGGGTCCGCTATCTACTCGTCAGCAGTCTCGTCGTACTCCACGTAGTAGCCACCATGGAGATCCTCGGAATCGTAGTCTGCGTAAACCACAGCCCCAAAGGGGTCAGTACATAAACGTACTGGCAAGCAAGACTCACAGTTCACCAAAGTGTAACCCGTCAACACCAAGCGCAGATGCTTTGGGTTCAACGGAAGGAAGGGGAATATAAAAGATGCTGCAACTGGCTGCACTAACCAACTACAGAGATTTCTACCACTTCCGGCTAACAGAAAGGAGATAAGATCGAGGATTGTAACCAACTGAAAGATAACTTCAAGAAAACCCATCCTGGATCTCGCCCCTTATCCAAAGAAGCAATCCGAGGATAACTCACACAGTTGGGTTAATGATGGTTCATATTATTGTGTCAATACGCCTATTACTAGTCAAGTTGTTAATCAGTGGGTGAAAGGTTGTTAATCATTAGGTTTAAGTTGTCCTGAGTACTTGTTAGCCAGTACTTTCACCAAGTAATCCATAACCGCGGAAAACACGGCTTCTCGAGAAGATTATCCCTGCAGGGTTGCACCAATTTGGCCGTACACGCATGAATAACCCGCCAGATGGAAAGGCCCTTCCACCAAGCGGGGCACTCAACACAACTCAACTCTTTTTCGCATCAAGCCCAAAGAACCTTGGGCGCACGGCTAATCGAGCCCCGAAGAAAAGGGACCCTCATAGCACTCTAAGACCGTGTCCCCCTATATGCCGACTACGAAAGTTCCACCCGGGATCCAAGGGCTCGCAAGATCATGCATGCAGCAAATGGAAAACCCGAACTAAATGAGGCGATTTGGACGACATGCGAATCGAGTCAAATTGAGGGGGGCGCCCATACTCGCTTCCCACATGCGGTTAGTGCGCTCATCATGGATCAGTAGACAAGACCCTTTTCCTATTAGGGTCGACACTAGCAGGCCTCAAAACCACAAAGGGCCTCCTGCCGGTGCCTTATCATCAAATTATTATTAACAATAACATTAGCATGATTGATTGATTAAACATCGAGCCCCCAGAACATAATGAAGTAGTAACAGAAAGTAACGGGTAACAGACTCGAGCAAAACAACCTAAGCATGCTAGTAAGACACTGGCTCAATCAAAGGGGTTGTAGGAGTGGAGGTGAGGCAATATCAAGGTTAAGGGATTCATGTGATGGGTTCGTAACAGAAACAACTACTACTAAGGCTAGCAGAGAAGAACAACGGAAAGTATCGGTAACCAATGTTGAAAGGAACACAGTGGTTCATGTGAGTGATAACTTGCCTGCAAAACCCAGTAGCCTGGTACTGAGCTAACTCCTTAGAAGGGGTGTCGTAAGTATCGTCGGTCTCAACATCGTCGTTTATCCGAGAAGAAGCAAACAAACAAGGCAGAAATATAATCAATCATCATTATGGCATAGTGCACAATCATGGGATGATGCATGACCATTTAATTGATACATCAAAATAAACTAGTTGACAAGATAACAACATGATTAAATGGACCCACATGCAATTGGATTGCATATGAAAAGCCCATGAATTATGGTGGAATTAATTGTTTTACAACTAAGCAACATGTGAAAGTGGATTAGCATGATGCATGGATGAAGAAAACAACAAAATAACAACAATAGAATCAAATAGAAATAAGGTTTAACAAGTTTGAAAATTTGTTTATTAAGTTAAGAAATTTTGGTTACTTAAAGGTGTCACACAAGCATTTGTTGTTTTCATCATGTTAAATTGTTCAAAACAGATAACAAAGTTTATATTTGAAAAGAAAACAAGATTTTAGTTGGATTACATGTTTCACTTGTTGCAAAAGGATTTCAAATGAATTATTTATGAATTAAACAAGTTTAAGCAAGAATTAAATGAATTTAATTCAAACATGAACTTATTTGAATTTTTATTTGTGCAAAACATTGAGTGAAGTTCATATTTGAAAAGGTTATGCTTTGATGGTTTGAAAACATATTTTATATGTCCCAAAAGAAATTAATTTGACCAAGTTAGGAATTTAGCAATTTTAATTGAATTAAATAAGATTTAAATTATTTAACCAAGTTTAATTATTCAAAACATGAAACAAATTTTATATTTGGAAATTTGGTTTAATTTTGCATGGAAAACACATTTCATTTGTTGAAATTGGATTTAAAATGAGCAAGTTATTATTTTGGCAATTTTAAATGCAATAAACAAGAAACAGTTGTTTTCAGCAATTTAAATTATTCAAAACAGCAAACAAAATTTATTTTTGGAAAGTACATGAAAATTTGATTGGAAAACATATTTAGTTTGTGGAATTTGGAATTTTTTATGAACAACTTATGAATTTTGCAAGTTTAAGTGAATTTGACAAGTTTTCAAATTTTGCACCAATTTAAAATATTCAAAACAGTAAACAAATTTTATATTTGGATAGAACATTTAATTTGGGACAGAAAACATATTTAAAAAGTGAAAATTGGAGTTAAAATGAAATAGTTATGCAATTTACAATTTTTAGGGTGCAATCTGCCATTTTAATTCATCTAGGGACTTAGGAAATATTTTTACAGGGGTCTAGATTAATTACCAGGGGCCTATTGGTGATTACTGAGAATGTGCTATATCAAATCATTGCAAAAAATAAAAGTGTTTGGTTTATGTGGGAGGGGGGATTCGATCCCCCCACCTCCTGGGCGCTCAAGGAACAGCTAACCAGATGGGCTAGCTGCTGCTGTGTGACAGAGAAGGGGGCCTCGGGGGGCTTAAGCTGTGGTTGAGCGCTGTAATATTCCGAAAAAAGATGAAGCAGAAAAGTGGGGTGCGGGGATTCGAACCTGGGACCTGTTGGCTCGCGCAAGGGACCTGAACCAGTGCGGCTGCTGCTGCTTTGTGAAAGAGAAGGGAAACGGGGGTGGTTAAGGTGTGGCCGCGCGGGATTTTAACTGAATCCTGGAACCGATCTCTGTATCTCGATGGAGCAGGCAGCAGCGAACGCAGCGCTCGGCTGCTGCTCGCCAGAGGGAAATAGGGAGGCGCCGTGGGGGTGTGGCCAAGGGAGAGATGAGGGGAGGGAAGGAGAAGGAGGAGGCTCACCTTGGGGGGCTGGAAGGAGGCGGATCGGGGCGGACAGCAGGGAGCGGTCGGTGCCGGTCGTGGGCAGCAGAGGTGGCGACATGGACATGGCGGCGGCGCTCGGAGGCTCTCCGGCCAGCGCCGAGGGCACGGCGAGGGAGATGGAGCCGTGGCGGTTCCATTCCCGCCGCTTGCGCGGCCGGAGGGGCCCCGGACGGCCGGCGATCACCGGAGCCAAAGGAGGCCACTTTCGGGTTCAGTTTGGTGCAGGGATACAGAGAAAGTAGAGCAGAGGAGGAAGAGGAAGAAGGATGGCGGCGCTCGGCTAGAGGTCTAGGGTTAGGGGGCAGAGGGGGAGGAGGTTGGTGATTATATGGAGCAGAGGAGGTAGTACGGCTTGGCATCCGATGGAGGAGGGGTGATCGGGTGGAGGGGAAGCAGTTCGTACAGGGATGACGTCTGGGGGAGGAAGATGACATGGGATCGAAAGGGTACTGGGCCAACTGGGAACAGAGGGAGGTGGGCTTGGGGAAAAAAATAGATGGGGTGGGCTGCCTCTCTCCTCACCCCTCTCTTTTTTTTTTTGCTTTGTTATTATTATTTTTTTGCAGAATAGGATTTGGAAGAAAAGAGGATTTTTGAGTTAGCAAAAAATGTTAGAAAAATTAGGGTGAGCTGTTTGGGTCAACAATAAACAAAATGCCAAGTTTTGTTTTACAATTATTTCAAATACTTTGCTGTTTACATCAATGGTTTAAATTTGAGTTAATTTGGGTATTGAAAGAAATATGGAAAACAAAGGTTTAAGTATTGGAACCCTATTGATTTATTACAAACAATTGATTTGGATTGTTGTATAATTTGCATAAATTCAATTTGGTTGCTTTTTGATGCTTTGATTTGAATTTGAAATAACAATTGGATTAAGTTTTGGATTAATTAAATTATTAAAAGCCATAATTTTAATGGTTGAACCTTATAGATTAATGGAAACAAATGATTGATTTGTTTTGCAATTTCCATAACTTTCAACATGGTTGTTGTTTGGAAGAAAAATCATAACTGAATTTGAAAAGGGTTTGATTATTGGATGCATTTTTATAGAAACAGAACAACAGTTTTGAAATCACACTTTAATGGAAACAATTGATTGTTTTATTTTGAAATATCATTTGCAAATTGTAACATCACAAGGATGAAACAAAAGCTTTGAATTTTGGTTTGAAATTCAAATAGAAAACAAAGGAAAACAGTTGGAAAACAAAAGGGAAACAAGCAAAACAAATGCAGTCAACATGATGCCATGATGCAAAACATAAAATAACAGAGAGCAAAAATTCTAAAGGCTATTTTTCAGACTTGGGATGTTACAGGAAGCATGATCATCACTTATGTGATTTGGATACTTACCCCTCTTTGGTTGTAGTTACCTAATGAATTATCCCAAGTCACTTATAGACTTGAGGTTAGACTTCTTAGGAGTTTATGTTTGATCATAACCAATTATGGTTTGTGTAACCAGATGATTTGGTTTCTTGATACTATGTTATAAAGATCACTCCATATGTACTCCTAACTAGATGAACTAGACCTATTTCATCATGTCAAGTAAAACTTTGGTCACTTTCCTTTGTTTAAGCTTTCGCGCCAAAATTTCCCGTATTTTTAGATGCATGCTTTGCAAATGCACATATTAAATTTAGATTCTTATAAGTTCCCTAACACTGGGATGTTACAGTATCTCCCCCTTAACAAGAACTTTGTCCCGAAGTTCAATCTCTCTCACGTAAAGATAGGTAGAGAGAACTTATGTAGACCGTTGAATCTTCACATCTGTTTCTTGTGTTGACCTTGGCATGTGTTGCCTCTTGTCTGGATTGTTCACCTTCCACTGTCTTGCGTAATGATCTAATACTTAGCCTTTTGCTATGACAACTTTGTTTTATTACTAGGCCTTCCTAATGGTCTTACGAAGAACATGTGGTATTTCCACCATATAGTGGATACCAAGTTTCATTCTCCGATGAATAGGTATGGTTTCCTACCTCTCGGAACTTTCTGAAGAACATTTGGTATATCCACCAGGTGATGAATAACCAATAAGATTCTTCTAGTACAATGGGTATTGTCTATGGTTAGACTTCCATTTGGTTCAATCTAATGGTCTCAAGAGGAATACTGATCAAAGAAACTTGTACAACGTAGTGTACATTAACTAAGACTCCATTTTTTAGTGAAAATATCTTTGAGTTTCCTCGAGTTTTAGCTCTTCCCTATAGGTGACTATAACCTATTCAACTGGTGACTTCCTATGGTCCTTCTATATCTTTGGGTTTGGACTTCTACACATTTCTTTCTAGGATACAACTACTCATGTTTTCATCTTGGCATCACTTGTGGTATATCTCCATGTTTTGATGAAGTATATCTCCAAATCCAAACAAGATGTGGAATGTGGTCCATTCCCATCAGTGGCTTTATTAATTTCTGCCTTCTTGACTTCAAAGACTTCTAGAGCTTTGGTTAATGCTTCCATCTATTGATAATTCAGGCCGCTCTCATTCTAATCCTATACCCTCTAGATCAGTAACACCAAGAAAGAACTCAGTGTTTGCACTTGCATTTGCACATCAAGATCAATCTTCGTGTACAGATCTAGTCAATCAAAGATCCAAATAAGATCCAATAGATCCCAAATGCATTTATCACTCATGCATCAAAAGCCTATGAAATAAATGTACTTAGAGTAAGACATCTCAAGTACCAAGGCTCTTAAATGCTATTACTCTACAAGTAGGTATATAGTATCTTGTAATCCTATTCTACACAACCACTCTTTGCCTCGGTAATTACTCCAATTGCATGCCTTACTACACTGGAATACACCAAGAAAAGAATAATCCTGTAGTAGTTGTTGTCTAGCTTGGTTCCATATAGGACTAAGTACCATGTAAACTAAAGTACTTCATCTTGATCATGGTAAGCCTCTCATGGAATCTGTTGATCCTTCATGATGTTGATCACACCTTAGGAGTAGTACTGTAGCTTCCATCAATTCTTATGCCTTCTCCTAGTTCTATACTATACTGAAATTATTCACCTCTAGACTTGATAACTAAGAATATGGTTATATCCCATAGTTACCAAGGTCTAATGACTCTTAATTGTTCTCAAAACTTCTTTCCTGAAGACTCTTGTACATACTCTATACCATGTTCTACTCCATCCTATACATTCATAGAATGGGATATTCATCACTTTGACTTAATCACCTCTGACTATGTCAAAACTCTTTTTCTCAATAAGACTGATACATGATAGACTTCTAACTATTCATACCTAGGTATATAGAAAATAGATAAGTAGATTTACTCAAGTTGAGTAAGAATATTCTATACAAATATGACTGTATCATTCTCAAGTGAGTGACTATCATAGTTGTTGGAAATATGGTTTAGATAAGATGGCTTCCTATAATATTTACCAACCTACAGATCTCCTAAAAGGTTTTAAACCTAAGGTCGCTTCGCTCTGATACCATCTGTGGTGACCCAGCACACCACTACATGTGTAGTGCACAAGTCGGTGACATAATACTCACAGAAGGACTTATCCGTGAATATTACATCTCTCAGAGTGGTACAACAGAAAGACAGTGTGTCCAAGTGTCGGATATATACCGAATAGGGGTACATCAGATGATAGTCTAAAGTGCCGGATTACCCGGGTGGCCCAAATGGTAGTGGGCTACGGTCCATTGGGCGGCTCAGTAAGCTGACGCGCAGAAGCCGGATTCTAGAAGAACCCGGATCATGGTCCACGTGATCTGGCTCTGAGTAGAAGGCGGATTCCTTACTTTCCAAGTTAATAGTTATCGTAGTATTCTAGGTTTCCTACTCTGTATGCCCTAACCCGGCTATTATATAAAGCCGGATGGGAGATATGATATGATAGACAAGAAGCTACAGGCTAACTCATCGAGAGGTTGATCCTTGACGAGCAGCCAATAGAACCTCACATTGTACTCTGTACTTCCAGGTTTTAATCCTGAATAGTGAGTTTGCAGGAGTAGGAACGTCGCATTATTGCATCGTACCGAACCTGGGTAAAAACCCTGTGTCATTGTCCTTCGCACAATCACGTCACCCCACGTCTCTATCAGTAGTCTCATGGCACCCCCGTCTATGAATTCTACTACAATGTCTCGACAGTTGGCGCCCACTGTGGGGCTGGTTACGTCAGGCGTTAAGTTTGGATCTGGGATACTCGGCGGGATCGGCAGTTCAATAACTGTCGGGAGCTTGGAGTTCGACAACGACGTTGGGCGCTTCCTCGACAATGGATCTTACATACCGGCGCAAAATCATCTGGTAAGTGCCTGCGTGCTACTGATCGGATCTGCAAATATCTTTATCGGATTAACCGCAGAGGCCATGGGGTTTTGTAGGTGGAAGTAGATTTAGCCCACCCGCCCTATACCCAGTCGAAGATGACTACGATATCGGGTTTTGCTCAGATCGCCGACATACAAGTGAATCACACTTTATCGGCATGGTGCAATCCGAGATCGCCGAAAACACGGATGAAAGTAATCACGTGCAAGAGGCAAAAAACAACACTCCCACAACAGAGGTGGGAGATCCGACATCCGTCATCATCGCGACGAACTCGGAAGCTGAATCAGTACTAGCCTCCATTGAGGCGAGATTAGAGTCGGAAACCGGATCGGATCACTTCGATACCGAAGACGAAGATGAAGACGCTTTCGAAAGAAAGGTCAAATCCTTCCAAGAGGGATTCCATGAAGTACTGATGGCAAAACCGGCTGAAAACACGGATGCTGACAGTCAGGAAAGCCCCTAAAACTCTTCCGCCAGAGGAAGAGAGAGAAGAAGGAGAAACCTCTCCGAAATTCCCCAATGTCAAAGAATTGACAGAGGAAGAACCAATCAAAAAACCTCCCTCTTCCAAGAAAGAGCACAAAACTGCTAAAAAGCTCCAATATAAACTCCGGAAGAAGAAATTGGATGATCCAGCCAATGAAAGCCCGGAAGTCGGAGGCGCAAGCGGTGTGAAAACGTCGGAGAAGAAAACAAAAGAAATCCTTGTTCTGCCAATGACAGAACAAGAAGAACAGGAGTTACTCCAAACACCAGTGGGATTGCATGAACCCCCTGAAGTGCTGGAAGCCAGGAGACAAGCTCTCCAGAGGCAACAACAACATCTATTCAGAACTCGTGAACACCTCGAAAAAACCCAGGATGACATCAAACTCATGAAGGAAGAAATCGAGGAATACGAAAGAAAGAATAGATCTGGAATCAAACCTACAAGGTTACCCGAATTGTAAGAGCGGAAGTACTGCCACCAAAAGAAAGGTTTCATAACCCATCTTGGCAAAGCAGGTAAACGGCAAAGATGCCAGAGACGAACCAATATACAAAACCGCAGCAGAGAATGTGGAAGCAGCGTTCGCCATCCTCAACAATGATTTGTACTCCAATGGCGAAAAACTTCAAGGGGTGTATGCTTTCTTAGGAAAAGTATTGCAACAACAACAGCGATGGCAGCAGCAATCAGGGAAGTTGCATGACGACTCGGCCCTATGCAAAACAGCTAATGCACCGCTGGGGCACCTGGACCGGAAGAACCTGGAGATTCAAGCAACTCAAAAGAGAAGAAAGCAGATCCGAGAAAAGACAAGAAAAATCCCGACAATAGGGATGAAGCGTCTAAAAGTGGATCCCATCTCCCGAAAGACGGACTTAATCCTCGCGATCGAGAAGAAAAACTCCGGAATGACGGTAAAGAAATGCCGCCTCCGAGACGCCCAGCTGAAAAACCTGGAAGGCAGGATATACCTCACAGACTTGAGAGATCCCGGACACCCCCCAGAAATAAGGAAAGAAACAGGAGCAGAACTCCACCTTATCCAAAGGGGCAAGATCTCGGAAGAAATAGAGAGAATCCCGGAAAAGTGCGTTCGCGCCACAATGGAAAAGAAAGGAGTAGATCCCCTTCTGTCCATTCAGCCGGCAGGTACTCCGCACACATGGATAGAGCGGAAAGAGACGAGTTATACTTTGGACCTAAGTGCTTCACAGATAGGATCGAAGGATAACCCTACACGTTGGCTTCGCCAAAGTTGGTCCAACATACCAAAAATATACCGGTAGTACAAACCCGGATACCTGGCTCTCAGACTATCATACAGCCGTCCAGATCAACAATGGGACATACCTGGAAGCCGTAAAGTTTCTTCCCCTAATGTTACTGGATGGAGCCAGAGATTGGATCAATGGATTACCCTCCACAACTATCGACAGCTGGGATGATATGGCTCGAGTATTTACTCAGCATTTCCGGGGAACCTACAAACGCCCGAACAACATCAACCAGCTAAACCGTTACACCCAATTTGAGGACGAGCCATACGTGGATTTCATATCAAGATGGACGGCAATGAAGAATAGTTGCTCTGGAGTAACTGACGTTCAAGCAATGCATGCTTTCGTCAATGGCCTAAAACCCGGACTTGTACCGTTCATGATTGGCTCCAAAACGCACAAAGATCTCGGATCTATGCTTACAACTGCCAATGAACACGCTGCAGCCGAGGACGACATCAGGGCAAGAGGAGTCAATATCTATATACAGATACAGGCCAAAAAGAACCCTCGCCCTGAGAAAAAAGGAACTCCAGATGCCACACAAAAACCCAAAGAGGTAAACATAGCCTTTGGAAGGGAAAATGGCAATAGGTGGAAAGGACGCAGTATCGAGCCGATAAACTACACCAAGGAAGAATGGGAGAAAATAAAGTCGGAAAACTGTGTCCACCACTCCCAATTTGGGAAGCCTACTCATACTAATGCACAATGCCGCTTGAATAAGCATATGAAAGGCAGTGCAGGATCCGGAAACAAAGGGAAGAATTCCAAGAGGAAGTTTTCCAAGCAAAAGCCAGAAGCTGAGAAAGAAGACAGTGAATCGGACACTGACGAAAAAATCCAGGAACAGCAGCGAAAAGGCGAGCCTAAATTTCCGAGAGTTGATGGAGAATGCAACCTAACTTTCCTGGCAACTCCCTCAGCAAAGGTGGCAAAGAGAACGCTTCGAGAAATAAACGTGGTTGTCCCTGCGACCCCGAAATTCTTGAAGTACTCAAACACACCAATTACCTGGGATCAGTCTGATCATCCCGGGAATATCCCTGAACCCGGCACACAAGCTCTAATCGTAAGCCCTATTGTTCAAAACATTAGGCTAAAAAGAGTGCTGATGGATGGATGATCCAGCATTAACATAATGTACCTGGATACACTGAAGCATCTGAAAATTTCCGAGACCCAGCTCAATCATAGCAACATACGTTTTCACGGCATCGTCCCTGGCAGACAAGCACGATCCCTAGGAGAAATTTCCCTAGATGTAACCTTTGGAGACAAAGATCACTTCCGGCAGGAAAAAGTATCCTTCAAGGTTGTGCCGTTCGAAAGCGTGTATCACGCGATACTCGGACGTCTAGCTTTCGCCAAATTCATGGCAAGATCATGTTATATCTATAACAAGCTGAAGATGCCAGGACCCAAAGGAGGAGTAATCACCATATCTGGAGACTTCAAATTGGCAAACGAGCTAGAAAAAGAAAACACCCTTTGCGCTGAAAAAGTCATAGCAAAGGAAGAGTTGAAAGAGCTGGCAAACGAGGTATCGCCGACAGAAATGCCGGCAGGAAAAGAAAGCCGGAAACCAGCATATAGCTTCAAGGCTTCCGAGAATACAAGACAGGTAATCCTAGATCCCAAAGATCCGACAAAATTTGTCGTAGTGGGAACTGGGATGACCGACAAATAGGAAGACGAGCTCATCAAGTTCCTCCGTGAGAACTGGGATATTTTCGCTTGGTGTCCAGCGGACATGCCAGGCGTACCCAGGGAGCTTGCTGAGCATCAACTCAAGGTAATTCCAGGATCAAAACCCGTCAAGCAAGGTCTCCGTCGATTTAACGGAAGAAGACGGAAGGCTATTGGCAAGGAGATCATCCGGCTTTTAGCAGCAGATTTTATCCGGGAAGTTATACATACTGAATGGTCCGCAAACCCAGTATTAGTCCCGAAGAAAGATACTACTGCCCTTAGAATGTGTATAGATTACACCGTCCTGAACAAATTGTGTCCAAAAGATAGGTTTGCGTTACCGCGAATCGATCAAATAATAGACGCCACTGCAGGCTCTGAGCTTTTGTGATTTTTGGATGCATATTCCGGGTATCATCAAATACACATGAACAAGGAGAATCAAATCAAAACCTCGTTCATAACCCCGTATGGGACGTACTATTACATAACCATGCCATTTGGCCTGAAGAACGCAGGTGCAACCTACCAGCGTTGCATGCAACGGTGTTTGCATAGTCAGATTGGCAAAAATGTCCACGTTTACGTGGACGACATTGCTGTCGTAACCAAGGAAAAAGAAACACTCCTTGAAGGTTTGCGAGAAACCTTCGAAAATTTGCGCACATATAAAATGAAGTTAAATCCATTAAAGTGCGTATTCGGGGTTCCCTGAGGAAAACTTCTGGGTTTTCTCGTTTCTCATAGAGGAATAGAAGTAAACCCGGAAAAGATCAAAGCAATCCTAAACATCTCCAAGCCTACGTGCGTAAAAGATGTACAAAGATTGACGGGTTCCGCTACAGCCGTTAGCAGGTTTATTAGCCGGCTGGGGGATAAAGCCTTGCCACTATACAAATTGTTGAAGAAATCCGACAAATTTGAATGGACAGAGGAGGCAGATGCAGCACTTACCCAGTTGAAGGAAACTTTGATGAAAGCTCCGATTTTGGCATCCCCAAAAGACGAAGAACCTATGTTATTGTACATTACGGCTACAAATCGGGTTATTAGTGCAGTAATTGTTGTGGAAAGGAAGAAAGACGAACAAAGCATACCAGACCAGCATCCGGTATATTACATAAGTGAAGTTTTCTCCGAGTCCAAACAAAGGTATCCACACTATCAAAAACTGGCAAATGGCGTGTTTTTCGCATCTAGAAAACTTTGCCATTACTTCCAAGGACATTCCATAATAGTGGTATGCAAAGCGCCACTAGGGGTTATAATAAACAATGCGGAGGCAACTGGCCGAGTAGCCAAATGGGGCATCGAGCTAGCAGCATTCGACATTAAGTATTAGCCTAGGACGGCAATAAAATCCCAGGTTCTGGCAGATTTTGTCGCCGACTGGACGGAAGCAATGGAAAAAACACCAATGCCGGAGTCCGAGTACTGATCATGCACTTTGACGGATCCAAGATGAAGGAGGGCGCTGGAGCTGGTGTACTTCTAAAATACCCTAAAGGAGATACAATGGAGTATGTATTACAAATACACTTCAACGCCAGCAATAACGTGGCAGAATATGAAGCTTTGCTTCACGGCTTACATATTGCAAAGGAAATAGGCGTCAAACGCATCCTATGCTATGTCGACTCAGATTTGGTACAGCACCAGCTCAACCAAACTTGGGACGCCAAAAGCCCTATAATGGCCGAATATCGGAGAATGGTGGACGAGTTTGCCATCTGTTTCTTTGGATTCGAAGTACTCCATGTTAAAAGGGAAGAAAATTGGAATGCGGATGCGTTAGCCCGCATGGGATCAGAAAGAGTAAAAATCCTACCACCAGGTGTATTCGTCCAACATTTGTACGAAGCATCGATAAAAGGCGGAGATGTTGATTATCCTCTGGCTTCCGAGTTAATTGAAGTCATGCTCGTTAACCCGGATTGGACAATCCCATATCTAAACTTCTTAGTTAATCAGAAGTACCCGGATGGAGCAGACGAAGTCTTGCAAAGACAGATTCAACGTCGATGCAAAGGATACACGGTAATTAATAATTGCCTGTATAAACGCAGCACTACCGAAATTTTTCTGCGATGTATTTCACCAGAAGAAGGACGAGAAATCCTGCAAGAAATCCATGCCGGAGCTTGCGGACACCATGCTCAATCAAAAAGCATAGTCAAAAAAGCATTCTGTGCCGGGTTTTTCTGGCTAACAGCCAAGACGGACGCTGAGCACATAGTAAACACATGTGCAAGGTGCCAATATTACGCCAAGCAGACAAATATGCCAGCCCAAGCACTCAAAACTATCCCGATTACATGGTCGTTTGCGGTCTGGGGGCTAGATATGATGGGACCATTCAAAAGTGCACGAGGTGGACTTACACATCTACTAGTAGATGTGGACAAATATACCAAGTGGGTGGAGGCTAAACCCATCAAAAAGCTTGACGGTGCAACTGCCAGAAATTTCACCATTGACTTAGTCATGAGATACGGCGTTCCACACAGCATAATAACCGACAACGGGACAAATTTCTCCATTGGAGAGTTGGCAAAATATTGCCGACAAACAGGAATTCGCCTAGATCTCGCATCTGTGGAACACCCGCAATATAATGGACAGGTTGAAAGAATGAATAGCTCAATCCTGCAAGGAATACGTCCAAGACTCGAATCTCCTCTTCATAGAGCAGCTGGAGCATGGGTAGAAGAGCTACCTTCCGTGCTTTGGAGTATCCGAACAACACCAAAGAGGTCAACTGGGCAAACCCCGTTTTTCCTAGTTTATGGTGCGGAAGCAATTCTCCCAATAGACATGCTCCATGACAGCCCAAGAGTGCAGGATTTCAATGAATCAGATGCCGAAAAAGCACGTCAGGATGCCGTCGATCTCTTAGAAGAAGAACGAGAACTTGTGCTACAAAGATCCGCCATCTATCAGCAAGGTTTACGACGTTATCATAGTCGGAAAATCAGTCATTGTTCTTTTAAAGAAGGTGACCTAGTGCTAAGATTGGTGCAGCAAAGAAAGCACAAACTGGCCCCAATATGGGAAGGACCATTTGTCATTAGTAAAGCCATGAAGAATGGATCGTATTATCTTGTAGATATTCGCGATACGGAAGATGATCCCGAGAAGCCGAATCGCAAAAGAAAGAGAAAGATAGATGATGAACTAGGGGCGACAAAGAGGCCCTGGAGTATCCAGCAGTTACGTCCCTTCTATACTTAGTTCAATCTCTATGTAAACATCTTTGAGATCATGAAATAAAGTTGTCGGAATTCTTACATCCATGTTTTTACAAGTTTATTATAGTACAAAGCATGATTCTGTCTCATCTATTTCCCAATGATCTTACAAAATACTCAATGTTAACCCGAATTGTGCCTGCGTGCTCGGTGTTTAAAAACTGAATGATTTTCAGCCTACTAAAGGTTAAAGGAAACTCGGATTGTGCCTGCGTGCCCGAGTTTCATTCAAAAAAATTCCTTACTTTTCTCTAAGCATTATCTGACTGTTTATGTGCTGGGTCACTGGAGCTACTAAGTAAAAATGCCTTTAGTATGATCCATGTCTCCAAGTTTAAACTGATTGGTTTTACCCAGTAACTTGGCGTGAAGATTATAGTACTACTGAGCCATTTCAAACGCTAAGGACAGTTAAAGCACACAAACCAGAGAATGTAGAGTTCCCACATTTAAATAATGTAAGGACACCTGTGTTATTGTGCTAGTCCCTGGATCAATTGCTAGCACCACAGTACAAAATGAAATATCATGCAAATGCATCAAATTCTATTTCATCGCATGATCCAGTCTTTACAAAACAGTATTACAACTTGCATAGTCTTAGAAGACTAGCAGAAAACAAAGATATACAGCGAAAGACATAGTACAACATTGAGCCCATCTTCTTCATGTGCCACAGGCAAAATATGTTGGCGATAGTCTCGAGATCCTAAACAAAATCCTCACTCATCTTTAGAAACATCTGCAATATGGAATATGCAGCCACAAGAGAGTCAATACAATTTAATGTATTGGCAAGTAACACTATGGTGGATATAAATGGCAAGACTAATACTATATGCTTATTTGGCTGAGTGGAGTTTTGGCTAAGTTTGCATAAAGCCAGTTTTCTGCTATCTTTTATCATAAAACAATTTCATCTATAATAGGTATCACTGATAGAAACCAATGAACCTTAACTAAAATTAAGGAGTACCACTGATAGACATCAGGGTAAACTCCTACCCATGTTCACCCATCAAAATTTTATTATGAAGTTGGCATGATGAGATTCTTCCGTCATTCCTTGTCCAGCTGCTCAAATTGTCCATGACCGGGGACACGACTAAGATCTTAGTTTGTTGACTCTGCAGAGTTTGTGCACTTTCACCTTTAGACTCGGATCAGCCCAAACATCCTATACACCCTGAGTGCATTAAGGAAAGGAGAAGATTGAGACGAGATCTTTCAGAAGAAATTCCACCACCGTCAGGGTTGACCCGTTCCAACCTATACCCCCTACATCTGCTTGTCCAGCGCTGGTGAGTTCATTCAACTTAGTTGATCAAGACAGAGCCCATATGACTAAAGGCTGCACGGGAAGCTACTAAACTTAGAGGGACATGGTAATCTCTTTGTTCCTGGGTGGCCATCCGCAAGTGACAACCTCAAGTGGAATAACCCTTAGACAAGGGCCCTGAGGCAACATTCAACATAATCCAGTCTTACCACTTCCACCCAGGTGTTCCATTAAACTTAGTAGTTTTATCCTTAACATCCAAAAGAAACATTTGAAGAGCATAGAAATTCTACTAAGTTCAATGTCTTCTATACTAGTAGGATATAAAAGGATGGCTACACATTACTTGGGATATTAGCATAGCATAATACTTAGATAAAAATTCCTACCATGCATACTACTCAAAACTCTAGTAATGCATAATAAAAATAATAGGTAGTTGATGGTGTGTTACTTGCCTTGTTTAAGTTGGTGAAGAAATCACACTCTTCACAAAAGATCGTTGCTCTCCGTAGAATCTATTCATCGAAAACACATTAACAAAATAAACAAACATGCCATCAAACAAACATACAAGTAAAGAAATCATACAAAGCAACAATCATGGTAAAAGGGGTTTAACCAAGTTGGCTAGGACAAGGTCAAGATTTTGAGTTGGAAGATTCATTCTCTCTTGGTTCAAAACTTGTTAAGGAAGTTCGAAGGGTTTACTTGAGATGGACTAGGTTGAGTTTGTAGTGATCAAACTTTATTCGAAACATATTTATCTAAGAATTTCCAATAGTTCACCAAGGTGATCTCACTATTTTAACTAAAGTATCACAATACAAAGTGTAACACTTAGTTGTTTTGATCAAAACATTTGAGTGATCTAAGTTAGTCCTTCCATTTTGGTTTAGGCTAGGTCTAAGGTCAAATAACTTTATAACAAATAGAGATAACCAAATAAAGTCTTGTAATTTTCCATTTGGGTAAGGGTTGGACAACAACAACTTGTAATTCATCAACTTGTGTGGATTGCTCCAAGTCTTCACATGCCTGTCATCTTGAAGATCATCTTCATGCTTCTATTGTAGACTTGTTCCTTGGATGGATTCTTCATTTGGTCTTGATAAATTCTTCATGGCCTTCTCACTAGTTGGTCTAAGGTAGGAGGGGGACAAACTACCACTAAGTCTATTTGAAAAGAGGGAATTAGAAAGGATAGAAAGAGAGAGGTGGATTGTCTTCTCCTTGATTTTCTTCATACACTTGTAGTTTTTTGAGTTGCTTCTAGTTGTGGAGTCCAAGTATTTTCTTCAAAACTTCTTCATTGATCCTCCTTGTAGCTCTTCATGTTGCCACCAAGTTGAAAATGAAGTACCTCCTTGTGCTTGAGTCTTGATTTCCTTTTTGCTAACTTGATGAATTCTTGAAGCAAGAATAGGGGAGTGGAGAAGTAGATAGAAAACTAAAGTTCACTAATTGGTACTACATGTGATTGACACATTCTAAGGAATTGGCTTGGCTCCAAATAGCCACATCAACAACGAATAAGAAATGGAAACAAAATTCTAACACATGGTAAAAAGGATGAATCATTATGTTGGGTTTTAGGTGAAAAACACATGGTCATGGTACAAGGGTGTCTAAAAGGTTTAGGTACTGATGTCTCTGGTTCAAGGTTACCAACTGGAGCAACTTTGCTTAAGATAACATTTTCTAATTATTTATAGAATTGAATCTATGCGAAAAATACTCAAATAGACAACTTAATTCTAAATTCAATTTTAATTTGGCCAAAAATTATTTTGGGACAGAGGGTATTAAGTTAAACATCCTAAGGTTTCCAAATATATTTTATTTGCAATTTTTGGATTTGTAGAATTTGAATTATGCCAAAATTCATCAAACAAGCATATTTGAATTTGAGAAAATTTTAAATGGTCAATTTTAACTTTGGCCAGTTCCAAAAGTTTCTATATGTTGTGCTGATTCCAAAAAGTCCAAGTTTGCTAAATTTGGGCTTATGGATCAAAAGTTATGATGATTCTAGTTTCTAGGGGCTTTTCTGCAAAATTGATATTCTGTTTTTATTCGGGAATAAATCGCAGAGATTGCTGGGCTCAGATTGGCTAAATGACGCGAAGGGCGACATATAGGGTATGGGCTTACTCCGGCTACGCACTGCTCCGAGCGGCAGATAACGAACTTAACGCGCGCTGACGCGGCGTTGAGGTGGTGCATCGTGATTGGCTGATACTCTTTGTTGAGTGATCTAATCCTAGCGCTTGGATCAAAATCGAATAGTGAGGGACAGAGAAGCTCACCTTGGTGGCGCTGCTTCGCCGGAAAATGTCCATGCGGTGGCCGGAGGCGCGGTCGTGGACGGCGGCGGCGCTAGAGTGGGTCTCCGGGGAAGGGGAGGGCACTGAGAGTACCAGCGCATCACGGCGACGAAGAGTGTGGACACGGCGCGGGCTGGCACTTTGCGGAACGTCACCTGCGTGTGAACAGAGAGGCTCCATGCTCCGGCGAGCTGCAGAAGAGGATGGTGTGATCGAACCACTTCACGGAAAAATTCCCCGAGGGCATTAGAGGGAGCGCACTGTCACGGGAGTTTTATATGGCCGAAAAAAGGAGACGAGGAACCTTTGCTGATGCCGGGATCGGAGAAAACGGCCGGCAGCAACGGTGGAGCTCCGACGAGCAATCGGATCGGCCTGGAGGCACTATTTATAGAGGGAGGTGAGGGGAAATGGAGATGAGATGCGTGGCTTTAAGAAGGAGCAGACGGGGGGTTTGAATTGGGGCTTTAATCGCACGAATTCATGTGCAAAATCAAGAGGCAGTAATGGGTGTTCTTCCGTTACGGAGAATGAAGGCGATGCTGACGTCAGCAAGTTTTTTTTTTCTTTTCTGTTTTTAATATCTCTTAATTGGTGCATCCAAATGACCTCAAATGAACTTCAAAATAATTCTAAAAATAAATTCTTTCTGTTTAGAACATTTTTATAAACTTTTCAACACATTTCACTTTTCATATTTTTGAAAGTAAAATTAATTCACTAATAGTGATAAATGTTCATTTTAAATTAGAAAAATAATAAAATGTGGTTTTGATTAAATAAAATATCAGAGACAGTAAACATGTCAAATACTATTTTTGAAAGTCATTTACATCACTTTCATATTTTATAAATTTAACATTTCATTGATTTACTAATAGTAACTTAATTCCATAAATAATATAGAAAATTAAACAAATACAAAAGTGGCTGAATAAAATTTTAAAAAAATCCCACCAGTCATAATATTGTTTTATAAGTCCTCTTTTGTGTTATTTTCAAAGCATAACATTTTATGAATAGCAATTTATGTTTAAAACTTGGAATAACATTTGCATATCAAAATAAATAGTTGTTATTCTCATAAAATAATTTTGAGGCATAAAAATTATTAGAGATAATAATTCTCTGGTTTCAAAAGCTATAAAACATTTTCAAACTAATAGTTGATTTGAAACATGTTATAAAATAAGGTTTTCTAAGATAAAACAATTTCTTTGATTAATGAATATTTATTTTGAATGAGCTTTTAGAGTTTATGGAATAGAGGTATAATGGATTCTTAATTTCATATTTCATTGAGTTATTTATTGTTTCCTTTTATTTCTTGCCTCTCATTGGTTTTTGATGACTTGCATAACATGAAAACAAAAGTTTCAATTTTTAGTGATTTTTGCACTTTCCAAAAATCAGGGATATTACAGACTACCACCCTTAAAAGAAATCTTGTCCCTAGATTTGGCAAGGATAGAAAGAAAGATTGGGTAACTGGGTTCCTAAACAACTAGGTGGGCTACCACCCTTAAAAGAAAGTATTGTGGGTAGTCTATTTTCATTAGATTGGAGTGTAGATTGATCTGAGATTGGCTTGAGTAGAACTTTCCTTCGCGGTAGAGCTGTAGACGAACATAGATTTGTTGAACTACCTTTGACACTGAGGGGTCACTCTTTGGGTCAATAAAAATTCTTTGGGTCACTGTCAACTTGGTCTTTTGATGTCCTTGGCAATCTTCCATCTTGTTGTTGTCATCCTTGAAGCAAGCACCATGCTATTTCTAACGAAACTCCCATGGTAGGCAAAATCTTCCATTGCTTGATAGCTCCAAGGTTGGCTTGATCCTCACCGAAAATAGTACGTTTTCAGCAACACTAACATAGGGTCATTATTGTATTCTACCATTCTATGGTTCAGGTTTAACATCATCGTCTCTCTAATAGGTATGTCACTCAGATTTAACATTCCTCATAGCAAAATTAAATAATGTGAGTAGTCACCATGGGCGCCAATCCATGTTGCACTCAATCATTACCTTGTACTTGGATTGATGAATCTTATTTAATAACACTAGGTCACCTCACTTGTCTAACAGAAAGTTTCCAATCTGTAAGAGAAACTTGAGACTACTATCATTTCTCAACTAGTGGGTTGCGTAAAACTCCCATGTAACACAAACTGGATAGTTGTGTTTCTTCATTATTTCTTCTCTTGGTGTAGTTGGCTCTGAAATCTTCATAGCTCATGCAACTTGGGGTTCACTTGTCTTTCTTCACTTGTTGATTTTCTTGCTGCTCCTTATGATGTAGTTGGCATCGATCATGGATGTGATTGTTCCTTCACACAAAAGAACAAAATCCTAAGATTTTAGCAATCCTCAATTGGATGGTTTGTGTCTAAAAAAGGTGGTCTTGCGTATGAAGTAAGTTTGTGCACTCCAAATGGAAACTCACTACGGGTGGTAAATGGGTAGAGGTTTGAGTTTGATTTAGCATGGATGAAAAGAGATTTAGAAACAGACTTAAGAAGTTCCTAGTCCAACACAACAGATCAAGGAAACTCATCTTGCAAACAACACATAACAAGCAATACATTCATCACACCAAACTTCAACGTTTCTTTTTAAAAAAACAACTAATATTGGCATACCACACTCATTGGTATGATCAATACACTGCCACGTTAAACAAATGAACTAGATTGGTGGTCTCATCTATATCTTCCTGAGTTTTTTCTTCAAATTCTTCTCTCAATGTCTTGAGGTGTTCTTGAATGTTGTGAAGTCTGGGTATATCTCCAAGTTGCTTCAATTGTCTTGAGTGTAGGTCTTCATGTCGTGAAAATACTTCTTGAACTTCTTGGTATGGTCATCAACATTCATGTCTTGATGGTATTGAAGAAGTAGGTCATCTAGAAAATTTTGAAAGTGAATAATAGATGAGAGGATATGAGAAAGGTTAAGAGGATTGTTTTTTTTCTAGAAAGTTTGAACATAGAAAGTTTTCAATCCTAGGGTGATCAATGGGTTATTAACAACTTGTTGCAAATTGGATATTCACTATAGTGAGAAGGACAATGCACCTGCAAGCCAATCAGGGAACGGTCTCGTGTCCGTGGACACGTAAAGTTGTCCGGGCCGCTTCATCTTACTATGCCGCTAGGATCCAAAATACTCTAAGGAGATAATAACATGATCAAAAATGCCTTCCAAGCCTAAGGGTCTCGAATCCTACATGCAGCACAATGCTCTGATACCATTTTGTAGAGTTCCCACATTTAAATAATGTAAGGACACCTGTGTTATTGTGCTAGTCCCTGGATCAATTGCTAGCACCACAGTACAAAATGAAATATCATGCAAATGCATCAAATTCTATTTCACCGCATGATCCAGTCTTTACAAAATAGTATTACAACTTGCATAGTCTTAGAAGACTAGCAGAAAACAAAGATATACAGCAAAAGACATAGTACAACATTGATCCCATCTTCTTCATGTGCCACAGGCAAAACATGTTGGCGATAGTCTCGAGATCCTAAACGAAATCCTCACTCGTCTTTAGAAACATCTGCAATGTGGAATATGCAGCCACAAGGGAGTCAATACAATTTAATGTATTGGCAAGTAACACTATGGTGCATATAAATGGCAAGACTAATACTATATGCTTATTTGGCTGAGTGGAGTTTTGGCTAAGTTTGCATAAAGCCTGTTTTCTCCTATCTTTTATCATAAAACAATTTCATCTATAATAGGTATCACTGATAGAAACCAATGAACCTTAACTAAAATTAAGGCGTACCACTGATAGACATCAGGGTAAACTCCTACCCATGTTCGCCCATCATAATTTTATTATGAACTTGGCATGATGAGATTCTTCCGTCATTCCTTGTCCAGCTGCTCAAATTGTCCATGACCGGGGAAACGGCTAAGATCTTGGTTTGTTGACTCTGCAGAGTTTGTGCACTTTCACCTTTAGACTCAGATCAGCCTAAACATCTTATACACCCTGAGTGCATTAAGGAAAGGAGAAGATTGAGACGAGATCTTTCAGAAGAAATTCCACCACCGTCAGGCTTGACCGGTACCAACCTATACCCCCTACATCTTCTTGTCAAGCGCTGGTGAGTTCATTCAACTTAGTTGATCAAGACAGAGCCCATATGACTAAAGGCTGCACGGGAAGCTACTAAACTTAGAGGGACATGGTAATCTCTTTGTTCCTGGGTGGCCATACGCAAGTGACAACCTCAAGTGGAATAACCCTTACACAAGGGCCCTGAGGCAACACTCAATATAATCCAGCCTTACCACTTCCACCCAGGTTTTTCATTAAACTTAGTAGTTTTATCCTTAACATCCAAAAGAAACATTTGAAGAGCATAGCAATTCTACTAAGTTCAATTTCTTCTATACTAGCAGGATATAAAAGGATTGCTACACATTACTTGGGATATTATCATAGCATAATACTTAGATAAAAATTCCTACCATGCATACTACTCAAAACTCTAGTAATGCATAATAATAATAGTTAGTTGATGGTGTGTTACTTGCCTTGTTTAAGTTGGTGAAGAAATCACACTCTTCACAAAAGATCGTTGCTCTCCGTACAATCTATTCATCGAAAACACAATAACAAAATAAACAAACATGCCATCAAAAAAACATACAAGTGAAGAAATCATACAAAGCAACAATCATGGTAAAAGGGGTTTAACCAAGTTGGCTAGGACAAGGTCAAGATTTTGAGTTGGAAGATTCATTCTCTCTTGGTTCAAAACTTGTTAAGGAAGTTCCAAGGGTTTACTTGAGATGGACTAGGTTGAGTTTGTAGTGATCAAACTTTTTTCGAAACATATTTATCTAAGAATTTCCAATAGTTCACCAAGGTGATCTCACTATTTTAACTAAAGTATCACAATACAAAGTGTAACACTTAGTTGTTTTGATCAAAACATTTGAGTGATCTAAGTTATTCCTTCCATTTTGGTTTAGGCTAGGTCTAGGTTCAAATAACTTTATAACAAATAGAGATAACCAGATAAAGTCTTGGAATAAGAAATGGAAACAAAATTCTAAGACATGGTAAAAAGGATGAATCATTATGTTGGGTTTTTGGTCAAAAACACATGGTCATGGTACAAGGGTGTCTAAAAGGTTTAGGTACTGATGTCTCTGGTTCAAGGTTACCAACTGGAGCAACTTTGCTTAAGAAAATATTTTCTAATTATTTATAGAATTAAATCTATGCCAAAAATACACAAACAGACAACTTAATTCTAAATTCAATATTAATTTGGCCAAAAATTATTTTTGGACAGAGGGTATTAAGTTAAACATCCTAAGGTTTCCAAATACATTTTATTTGCAATTTTTGGATTTGTAGAATTTGAATTATGCCAAAATTCATCAAACAAGCATATTTGAATTTGAACAAATTTTAAATGGTCAATTTTAACTTTGGCCAGTTCCAAAAGTTTCTATATGTTGTGGTGATTCCAAAAATTCCAAGTTTGCTAAATTTGGGCTTATGGATCAAAAGTTATGATGATTCTAGTTTCTAGGGGCTTTTCTGCAAAATTGATATTCTGTTTTTATTCGGGAATAAATCGCAGAGATTGCTGGGCTCAGATTGTTTAAATGACGCGCAGGGCGACAGATAGGGCATGGGCATGGGCCGGCTACGCACTGCTCCGAGCGGCAGATAACGAACTTAACGCGCGCTGACGCGGCGCTGAGGTGGCGCATCGTGATTGGCTGATACCTCTTCATTTAGTGATCTAATCCTAGCGCTTGGATCAAAATCGAACAGTGAGGGATAGAGAAGCTCACCTTGGTGGCGCTGCTTTGCCGGAAAATGTCCATGCGGTGGCCGGAGGCGCGGTCGTGGACGGCGGCGGCGCTAGAGTGGGTCTCCGGGGAAGGGGAGGGCACTGAGAGTACCAGCGCGTCACGGCGACGAAGAGTGTGGACACGGCGCGGGCTGGCACTTTGCGTAATGTCACCTGCGCATGAATAGAGAGGCTCTGTGCTCCGGCGAGCTGCAGAAGAGGATGGTGTGATCGAACCACTGCACGGAAAAATTACCCGAGGGCATTAGAGGGAGCGCACTGTCACGGGAGTTTTATATGGACGAAAAAAGGAGACGAGGAACCTTTGCTGATGCCGGGATCGGAGAAAACGTCCGGCGGCAACGGTGGAGCTCCGACGAGCAATCGGATCGGCTTGGGGGCACTATTTACAGAGGGAGGTGAGGGGAAATGGAGATGAGATGCGGGGCTTTAAGAAGGGGCAGACGGGGTTTTGAATTGGGGCTTTAATCGCACGAATTCATGTGCGAAATCAAGAGGCAGTAACGGGTGTTCTTCCGTTACGGAGAATGAAGGCGATGCTGACGTCAGCAAGTTTTTTTTTTCTTTTCTGTTTTTAATATCTTTTAATTGGTACATCCAAATGACCTCAAATGAACTTCAAAATAATTCTAAAAATAAATTCTTTCTATTTAGAACATTTTTATAAACTTTTCAACACATTTCACTTTTCATATTTTTGAAAGTATAATTAATTAACTAATAGTGATAAATGTTCATTTTAAATTAGAAAATAATAAAATGTGGTTTTGATTAAATAAAATATCAGAGACAGTAAACATGTGAAATACTATTTTTGAAAGTCATTTTACCCCACTTTCATATTTTATAAATTCAACATTTCAGTGATTTACTAATAGTAACTTAATTCCATAATTAAAATAGAAAATTAAACAAATACAAAAGTGGCTTAATAAAATTTAAAAAAAATCCCACCAGTCATAATATTGTTTTATAAGTCCTATTTTGTGTTATTTTCAAAGCATAACATTTTATGAATAGCAATTTATGTTTAAAACTTGGAATAACATTTGCATATCAAAATAAATAGTTGTTATTCTCATAAAATAATTTTGAGGCATAAAAATTATTAGAGATAATAATTCTCTGGTTTCAAAAGCTATAAAACATTTTCAAAGTAATAGTTGATTTGAAAACATGTTATAAAATAAGGTTTTCTAAGATAAAACAATTTCTTTGATTAATGAATATTTATTTTGGATGGGCTTTTAGAGTTTATGGAACAGAGGTATAATGGATTCTTAATTTCAATTTTCATTGACTTATGTATTGTTTCCTTTTATTTCTTGCCTCTCATTGGTTTTTGGTGACTTGCATAACATGAAAACAAAAGTTTCAATTTTTAGTGATTTTTGCACTTTCCAAAAATCAAGGATGTTACAGAGAACTTAGAAGATAAAGGAATATAAAACCCGGAAAACTTGCAAAGGATTTCATAAATATTAACTGCAAAAGACGAAGTACTTGTTTATACAAAAGAATAGAAGCATTACAATATAAGTTACATTGTAAAGTGCAGGAATGCTCCTATTTTCTATTTCCACCATCCAGGTTATGAAGAATCCTTCAAGCATCTGAGTCTTCGTCACTGTTGTCGTTCTCGGGGGCTTCGGGAATCTCCTCTTCTGGGTAGGTGATGGAGATGTTCGCCATGGAGGCGATCTTGGTGGCGTGACCCTTGATCTCGT
Source organism: Alopecurus myosuroides (assembly GCA_028641055.1). Classification (NCBI taxonomy): domain Eukaryota; kingdom Viridiplantae; phylum Streptophyta; class Magnoliopsida; order Poales; family Poaceae; genus Alopecurus; species Alopecurus myosuroides. The sequence goes on from CM054058.1 coordinate 323,924,171, forward strand.
CAAAGATGGTGGTCCGCGGGGTCTCCGTGTATCCAACAAGGATACCGGACGCCACGCGCCAAGATTTTGCACTGGGATAATGCATACGCATAAGGCCTAAGGCCATGCGTGCACCACCCTGTGCCGCGGAGCGCAAGGTGGATTCCTTGGACTCCGCCACCTCCAGGATAGCTTCCGGAAGTTTCTCAACTTCCGAGAAATCCCCAGTTCTTGCGGGAAGGAACTTGTTGACCAACTACATACCTGCAGCTCTGATCGCAGTCCATACCTTCCCAAAAGCTCGGATTTTCTTAGTCCGAGTAAGATCTGGGTTATCTCCTGTTTTTCAAACAAACAACCAAAAGGTTAGTAGAAAAGCAGAGAAAGAAATCACGACGTGGAAAAACCGGTAAATGTTGACAACTTACCGAGAATTTTGTCCATCTCGGAGCCTTCTTCTAGGCGCAGGGTTAAGGCATTTTCCAAATCTTGGATAGTGGCCTTGTCTTTGTCTGCTTGTTGGGAGGCCTTGGATTGAGCAATTCCAAGGGACATATTGCTGGCCTCCAGATCTTTTTGAGCCTTCACAAGTTCCTTGTGAAGTTCAAAGTTCTCCCGGCGGAGATTCTCGGCGTTGCCGGCATCTTCAGCAATTTGCTTGGCTTTCGCCAAAGCAGCTGGAAAGCAAGGAAAAATATCCGGAATAAGAAAACTCGGAAAAGTACTTAGCAAAAATTTTGGACAAGGAACTACAGAGAACTAAAAGTATACCTGTTGTTTCCTCCAGCTTTAGCTGAGATGATGCCAGCTCTGTTTCTTTCTCGTCAAGAATAGATAGGAGGGTTCTTACCTCCTTACTTTTGATGTTAAGCTTGTCAAAAACTTCCAAGTTTATTGTATCAGCGGTTTGCTGAAACACGGAAATGAAAGCAAGGCGCTTAAGTTAGAATAAGCGTGATAAGAAGCATTAAGTTGATAGCATGCATTTGACTTATTGCTTGGGGGCTAGAGATATTACCTGGCTCATTTGCTGCAAACCTCACAAGTTTTCGTTGAATACCCTTAAATATTTAGAAAAGAGAATTCCAACATGATGCAGGCCGTCTTGCATGACCTCACGAGGTGAGAATACGAAGTTATTTTGGAAAACTAGCCTGCCTTGTGGCCAAGGACGGATCAAAGGAGCAGGAGCGAAGAACTTCTTAGCTTCCGGATGGATATATCCGAGATCGTCAAATGGTTCTTCTTTTACCTGGACGTTCCTGTTGAAAGTGGGAATAGGTTCATCCTCCCCAGTTCGAGAATGTCTACCCATTTCTGGTCCTGCCCTTTCCCTCGCATCTACGTTAGATGCAACAGGCTGGCTGGATTGCCGGAATTGTATGTCTGGGTTTGTGGTCCTCTCCCCCCTACCAAGAGTAGTTGGAATGGGAGAAGCTGCAGCAGAAAACGGCTCTCCTTGGCTAGTAGCAGCTTTATGTTTCTTTAATTTCTTTGGTTTCAAAGGAACTGGAGCAAGGCTGAAAAGGAAAAATCCGAGAAGTAAATACCTCGAAGGACCGGAAGGGAATGATAAGTAAAAAAGTTCCAGTAAAATTGTAGCGTTCCCACATTTAAATAATGTAAGGACACCTGTGTTATTGTGCTAGTCCCTGGATCAATTGCTAACACCACAGTACAAAATGAAATATCATGCAAATGCATCAAATTCTATTACATCGCATGATCCAGTCTTTGCAAAATAGGATTACAACTTGCATAGTCTTAGAAGACTAGCAGAAAACAAAGAAATACAGCGGAAAACATAGTACAACATTGAGCCCATCTTCTTCATGTGCCACAGGCAAAACATGTTGGCGATAGTCTCGAGATCCTAAACGAAATACTCACTCGTCTTCAGAAATATCTGCAATATGGAATATGCAGCCACAAGGGAGTCAATACAATTTAATGTATTGGCAAGTAACACTATGGTGGATATAAATGGCAAGACTAATACTACATGCTTATTTGGCTGAGTGGAGTTTTGGCTAAGTTTGCATAAAGCCAGTTTTCTCTTATCACTTTTGTAAAACAAACTTTTCTTTTCAAAGGGTGGCAACATTGGATTAAGATCCAAGCACCACAATACTGTTCACTTGGTCAAAATTTCACTTATTAAAATTGATGATGAGATTCTTCCGTCAATCCTTGTCCAGCTGCTCATAGTTGTCCATAACCGGGGACACGGCTAAAATCTTAGTTTGTTGACTCTGCAGAGTTTGTGCACTTTCACCCTTTGTCTTCAATTAGCCCAAACATCCTATACACCCGGAGTGCATCATGGAAAGGAGAGAATTGAGACGAGATATTTCAGAAGAAGAAGTCCAAACCCACCGGAAAGACCGTTCCACCTATAATTTTGCTACATCTGCTAGTCAAGCCTGGGCTGAACTCTCACAACTTAATTGATCAAGACAGAGCCCATATTGTCAAAAGGCTGCACGGGAAGCTACTAGATTTAGAGGGACATAGTAATCTCTTTGTTCCTGGGTGGCCAACCGCAAGTGACAACCTCAAGTGGAATAACCCTTAGATAAGGGCCCTGAGAAAACACTCAACATAACCGAGTCTTACCGCTTCCACCCAGGTGGTTCATTCATTAGTTATACTTAGGATTTTTCCTCAACATCTATGTAACATCCCAAGTATGAAAAACAACCCTAGAATGTTTGCTTTTTGTTTAAATTTAGTTTGCATCATTCCATCATGAGTTTTGCATTTGTTTTCACTTGTTTTCCAATTGAATTTCAAACAAAAATTCAAATCCTTGTTTCATACTTGTTCTGTTACAATTTTTCAAATGAAACATTCAAATCAAAACATTCAATTGTTTCCAATAAACTTGAAATTCCAAACTTTTAACTTGCTTAAGTTTCAATAATTCAATTATTGCAAATTTCAATCAAATCCATTTGAATTTCAAACAGCAACAAAATTTAAAAATTTGGAAAACAAAAAAGTTGCACAGCTGGGCTTTTGTAATAAATAGCTTATACAAAATTATCCACAAAATTTTTAAGCCCAAAATCCCTTCTATTTCTCTCCTTTTCCTTTCTTTTCTTTTCTGCAAAAAAAAAACAAAGAGAAAAAAATAAAAAAAATCGGGCTGGGGGAGGCAGACCAGGCCAGCCAGCTGGGCCAGCCCAGCCCAACCTCCACCCCAGCCAGCGCGCAGCGCGGCCCGCCTCCTTTTTCTTCCTCCTCCGTACGGCCAGCGTCAGCTGATGCCAGCACGCACACACACCGCACCTTCCCCCCTCTCTACCTGCTCCCCTCCTCCCCTATATCTACCTCCCGGGGCCGTGCCCTAGCTCTCCTCTCCCTCCTCCATCTCCCAGCCGCCGCCATTCCTCTTCCTCCCTCTCGGATCCCCTCCTTCCTCCTGTTGTTTCTTTTCTGAATTTTCTGCAAGTCGCCATGGCCGGAGCTTGATCGGGGGTGAGGTGGAGGTTGTGGTCGCCGTCGAGGGTGACATGCCGCGGGAACGAAACCCCTGCATCTTCCTCTCCCTCCTCGCTTCCTCGACTGGGCCAGGGAGACGCTCGATCGCCGCGTTCGCTTCCGAGACCGCCGTCGACCACCGTAGCTCCCCGTCGCCACCGCGAGCACCCACGGTGAGCACGTCGTCCCCCTCCTTCTGTACCTCTCTGCACCGCGAGGTCCCGCGCATCACACACCTTTCTGCACCCTCGCACGCACACGAGCAGCAGCAGCAGCGCATCGTCGCCGCCGGCGAGCGCACCTCCGTCAGGTTCAGAAAGACTGAACCTTTTGTTCAGTTTCAGTTAAGCAGAGCAGATCCACCTCAAAACGGCGCGGATCTGGTTGCTATCACCACCATCGAGCCAGCCCAGTGGCTAGATCCAACGGCGCGCAGCGCGAGGGCGCGGGTTCGATCCCCCGCCGCGCGATTAAAACCCATCTTTTTCTCGCTTTGCCACGCAACCATGCTGGCCCCACACGTCAGCGACGTGGTGGCCACGCAAGCACACACACGCACTGCCACGCAGGCAAGAGCTGGGTGCTGGCCCACTGCCAGTGACCCAGGGGTTGCTCTGCCTGCGTAGAAAAGGTTCCAGGGACCTTTTCTGAATTTCTTTTTCGCATCTAAGCCCCTGGAACAAATCTGAAACTTTTAAAAATCACAAAATAGCCCCTGTAATTCAAATTCAAATATCTTTTGCAAATCAAATCCAAATTTAATAAATAAAATATGTTTTCCATACAAAATTTAATTCTCTACATGTTTAAACCATTTGTATACTGTTTTGAACATTTCAAATGGTTTAAAAAATTCAAATTCAAATAACTCATTCAAATTTGGTCAAATTCATAACTAATTCAAATTTAATTCAAATGGCACATATAAAATATGTTTTCCATGCAAAATTGAACAAGCTTTCCAAATATAAACTTTGTTTCCTGTTTTGAATAATTAAAAATTGGTTAAATAATTCAAATCTTGTTTAACTCATTTAAAATTGCTAAATTCATAACTTGGTCAAACTAAATTCTTTTTGAACATATAAAATATGTTTTCAAACCAGAAAAGTATAATCTTTTCAAATATGAATTTTATTTAATGTTTTGAACAAATAAAAATTTAAATAATTTTATACTTGAATTAAATTCATTTAAATCTTGTTTAAACTTGTTTAATTCATAATTAATTCTTTTTAAATCCTTTGTCAACGAATGAAATATGTATTCCACCTAAAATTTTGTGTTCTTTCCAAATATGAATTTTGTGATCCATTTTGAACAATTAAAATTGGTGAAAACATCAAATGCTTGTGTAACCCATCTAAGAAGCCAAATCTCATAACTTAATAAATAAAATTTCAAAACTTGGTAAACATCATATCAAATTGAAGCTATTGTTGTTTTCTTATTGTTTTCTTCATCCATGCATCATTCTAATCAACTTTCACATGATGGTTAATTGTAGATCATTTAATTCAACCTTAATTCATGGGCTTTTCCATATGCAATCCAAATTGCATATGGGCCCATTTAATTATGTTACCATGTCAACTAGCTTATCTTTGATGCATCAATTAAATTGTCATGCATCATCCCATGTTTGTGCATTATGCCATGTTATTGATGGTTTGTATCTCTGCGTTGTTTGTTTGCATCTTCTCGAATAGACGACGACGTTGAGACAGACGAGGTTTACGACACTACTTCAGAGGAGTTAGCCCAGTACCAGGCTACTGAGTTTGTAGGCAAGTATTCACTCACCTGAACCATTGTGTCCTTTCCACACTGGATATCGATACTTTCCGTTGTCTATTCTGCTAGCCTTAAGATTCATTGCTTGTGTACCGATCCTATCACATGTTATTTTGTAACCCTGATATAGCCTATCCTCCACACCTATAACCCTGTTACTTGTTGCATGTGTCTTACTAGCATGCTTAGGGTTGTTTATGCTCGAGTCTGCTGTCCGTTATTTCTGTTACCATATTTAATAAGTTCTGGGGGCTCGATGTTAAAACAACAACCTATTAATGTATGAGGTAATGCTAATTTGATGATAAGGCACCGGCAGGAGGCCGGGTGTGGTTTTGAGGCCTGCTAGTGTCGAACTCAGGAAAAATTCTTGTCCTCTAGATCCATGATGAGCGCGCTAACCGCATGTGGGAAGCGTGTATGGGCGCCCCCCTCAACTTGATTCGATTCGCATCTCGTCCAAATCGCCTCATTTAGTTCGGGTTTTCCATTTGCCGCATGCATATGCAGGTGCGAACCCTTGGCGCCAGGGTGGTAACTTTTGTAGTCGGCATTTAGGGAGACACTTTCTTAGAGTGCTATGAGGGTCCCCTTTTCTTCGTGGGGCTTGATTAGCCGTGCGCTCAAATGCACGGGGTTCTTTGGGCTTGATGCGAAGAAGAGTTGGGTTGTGTTGAGTACCTCGCTTGGTGGGTTGATCCCCCGTCTGGCGGGATATTCTTACGTGTACGGCCAAATTGGTGCATCCCTGCAGGGTTAAATCTTCTCGAGAAGCCTGTTGTCCGCGGTTATGGATGACTTGGTGATAGGGCTGGCTAACAAGGATTAGACAACTTACACCTAATTAATACTAATGTTGACTAGTAATAGGCTTATTGACACAATAACTTGAACCTTCACTAATCCAACTGTGTGGGTTATCCTCGGATTGCTTCTTTGGATAAGGGGCGAGATCCAGGATGGGTTTCTTTGAGGTTAGTGGTAGTTGGTTCCGGTACGCTATCTTATCCCTTTCTTTTAGCCGGATGTTGTAGCGTGTCTCTGTAGTTGGTTAGGCAGCCCGCTGCCGCACTTTTGTATCACCTATCTTCCGTTGAACCCAAAGCATCTGTACTTGGTGTTGCAGGGTACACTTTGGTATCTTGTGCGTCTTGCTTGCCAGTACTTGTCTGTACTGACCCCTTTGGGGCTGCGTGTTCTGCAGACTACGTTTTCGAGGATCCCCATGGTGGCTACTACGTGGAGTATGACGAGGCTGCTGACGAGTAGATAGCGGACCCGGGCAGGATCCGAGACTTCGTGGATGGGCTCCGTTCTTTCGTTTCCGGCCTCTTAGGCCTATTTGGATCTTGTCTGTACTCAGACACTTTGGATGCTTCCGCTGTGTTGTAATGATGACTTGTTGGGACATGTGTCCTCTTCATGATTGTATTTGCTACCTCTGCTCTAGTGAGAGCTATTTGGCACTTATTTCTATTTCTTTGTGTCTTAGAGATTTGTTGTGATATCACTTGTTCAAATGCTGTTGACGTACCATGTGTGTATGTTATGAAGTACGTCAATGGAAGTAGTCGGATTTCTATGGAATGGTTTACGCAGACGATGAATAGTAGAGGTTGGTTGTCACACGTTTACGTGTTGGCCTACTCATATTGAGATGCGGGCGCCGGTAAGCCCCGTAAGCCATTTATCTACTGTTTAGCGGGCTGTGAGTATCCTCTAGAAGTCCGGGTGCGACAAATGGTATCAGAGCCTGTCTGCCTGTAGGATCCCTTTTACTGGTCGCAGTTGAGTCTAGAAACTATTTTGTAGCTATATAGGAAAAATGAAGCGTGAGCGTAGGAATTCTGTTCTTTTATTTCTTTCCCCACCCACCCTCCCTTTTTCTGGTAAGGAAGTGCAACGTTGTTTTCTCTTCTCATCTAAACTTTCAAGTTAGGATTTCACGTATCCTGATTTCTCTAGGATGATTATATCTACTAGACCATAGGAATGGAGGTGGTTGTGACATGATTTATCATGTTGCCTACTCACGGTTGAGAACGGAGGCACATAAGCCCCGGAAGCAGATCATCTATTCCTTAAGCAGTAGATATTGATCCTCTAGAAGCCCGGATGGGTTTTCCGTAGTACCTCAGGAGTGTTTGGTCTCGTGTTTCCTGAATGTTGCTTCGATATCCTGTTCTTCTCAACATCCTTTTCGTCCGTTGAAACCTTGTTGTTGCTTGCCACTTCAGTTCTTCTACCGGCGTCTAATCAAAGCTTCCCCGATCATCTGCAGATGGATCTCAGGTTCTACCCGCAGGTGGTTCGTATGACTCGTTGCGAGAGCACTGCCGGTTATCCGGAGATGCTGAGAGACATGGTCACGTTTCTGGGGTTCCGTTGGGCACCAGAGTACCAGGTCTACGAGCAGCAGCGAGAGTTTGAGCAGACCTACTACCAGGCTATCGTCTACATTCTGTCAGATGATGGCATGAGCGTAGCCCACCGCTACGAGGCAGTGGGTTCCACAGTGGATATGGCTGTGCAGCAGGCAGCTTATGTGAGCCTCACCGTCCTTCGTGCTGACTACTGGGGATTTGACGATTCTATCTATCGCCACATCCCCCGTGGTTACATCACTTCGGAGGGAGCTCACTTCACTCTGTACGACAACTTGGATGTTTATGAGCATGATAACTCCAGGCTGCACACCACCGCTCAGTTTGTGAGACACAGTGACGCAGTTGCCCGCACACTATCTCAGGAGTTGGCTTCAGTCAGAGAGCAGCTTTACCTTGCTTTGACTCGTCTGGCGACTTACACCACAGACTTTGTTGGAGATGAGCGCTTTGCACGTTTCGATCAGCCAGTTGGGCGTCGTCTGCCAGATGCTGGAGGTTACGAGCCGATCAGAGGTCCACTCCTTAACCTTGGTGCTGGTTACACTGGGATTTTTCCCTGTTTTGGAGCACAGGGAGTCGACGCTATGTACTTCACCACGCCTAGAGTCGGTCTCAGACCACGTCAGATCTACGTGGATCATCGTTCCACCTACTTTCGTGGGCGTGCTCCTCACCGTACCTCTCGCCGTACTCCTAGCCGTCGTCCTGCGTGATGAGCATGGGAGTACTGATGTATCCATTCTTAGCTATGTTTAGTTATCCTTTGGCATTCGAACCATTTATGGTGTGTTGGATATTCTGATGTATTTGAACATGTGATGATGTACCTGTTGGTTATCTATTCATGCGTCGGAATAATCTTTCTTTCGGTTGCCAAGTCTATCCTTTTCTATTGTTGTGCTAAAATGCATTTCCATTCAGGATGCCGCCAACAAGGAACAACACGCCTGAGCCACCGCCAATCGCGGAGCTGTTGACTCAGATGACCCAAGTCATGACGCAGATGGCCCAGTTCCAGGCTAATCAACACATCAACCAGACAGCTCCACGAGTCAGCATCAAGGAGTTTCTCAGTCTGGGCCCAAGAGCTTTCATGGCCACACGCGAGCCTCTGGACGCTGATGACTGGATCCGTGAGATAGCCAAGGCCCTCGAGATTGCACACGTAGCTGAAGAAGACAAGGTCAAGTATGCCTCCTATCTGCTGAAGGGTCAGGCAGCTACTTGGTGGGAAAACTTCCAGGCCATGAGAACTGGCATGCCAGTCACGTGGGATTGTTTCAAGGAAGCCTTCCTGAAGCACCACATTCCAGATGGTCTCATGGAAAGGATGCGTGAAGAGTTTTGCTCACTCAAGCAGGGCAAGTTGGACGTCATCGGGTATCAGAGTGAGTTCAATCGCCTCGCTCGGTACGCTGGAGACGAGGTGTCCACTGAAGCTAAGAAGATGGCAAGGTTCCGCAGAGGCTTTAACCCGGAACTCAAGTATGCCCTCACCAATATCAAGGCCAACAGCTTCGAGGCTCTCGTTAACACCGCGCTCAATGAAGAAAATGGGCGCAAGGCGTTCGAGGAGTCTCGCAAGCACTCGCGTGAGGGTGGTTCCTCCTCCAACATGACCACCCCTCCACAGAAGCGCCGCATCTGGGTACCAAATGGTGTTGTCACTCGGGCTCCATACGCCCAAACTTCTCCAGGCTTCGCTCCCCGCCCACCCAACCCTGCTCAGCTACAAGATCAAAGGGCTTCGATGGGGCAGCCAAGGCCAGGGCCTCCTCGTGTCGTCACATGCTAGAAGTGCAAGCAGACGGGGCACTACGCCGACAAGTGCACGCAGAGGCAACTACCTCCACCACCACCTCGTCCTAACACAAACCAGGCAATGGTGCGCGCTCCCCCGCCTAAGGCCTTCAACTCCAACAACAGGCCTGTCGGGAGGACCGCAAGGGTGAATCATGTCAAGATCGACAAAGCTGAGGAAGCTCCTGACGTTGTTCGCGGTATATTTCCCCAAACTCTATTCGAGCTAAAGTGTTGTTTGATACCGGAGCATCACATTCTTTTGTGTCAAAGACCTTTGCCACAACAAACAACCTAATTGTGGTTCCACTAAGCAATCAGATCACTATTCACTCCCCGGGATCTCAAATGTTGACTTCCAAAATAAGTAAGGACAATCAAATCCTAATTGGAGGCCACATATTCCTTGCTTCTCTCATGTTGCTGGGAAGTTCTGACATTGATGTCATTCTTGGTATGGATTGGCTGAAGGCCAATAAAGCAAGGATTGACTGTGCTCAAAAGTCAATAACTCTGTCCCACCCTTCTGGCCAGATAATCTATTCTCCACATGAATCAAGTTCCATTCAGATGTGCACCCTCAATGCAAAACCTCTACCTTCACTTGAAAATGTTCCGGTGGTTTGCGACTTCCCTGACGTCTTTCCAGAAGAGTTTCCAGGAATGCCTCCGGACAAAGCTGTTGAGTTCGTGATCGAACTTGAACCAGGTACTGCTCCAATCTCTAAGCATCCTTACAAGATAGGAACTCCCGAGCTGAAGTTGTTGAAGGAACAAATTGACATGTACATGGAAAAAGGTTACATTCAACCTAGTTCCTCGGCTTGGGGTTGCCCAACTCTGTTCGTTGCGAAGAAGGATCACACAAAGAGACTCGTTGTTGACTATCGTCCTCTTAACGAGAAGACCATCAAAAACAAGTATCCAATTCCTCGCATCGATGACCTTTTTGATCAACTTGCTGGAGCCTCAATATTCTCCAAGTTGGACTTGAGAATGGGTTACCATCAAATAAAGATCAGAAAAGAGGATATTCCAAAGACAGCCTTCACCACTCGCTACGGTCTATACGAATTCGCCGTCATGTCTTTTGGTCTCACCAATGCACCGGCGACCTTCTCTCGACTCATGAATTCTGTCTTCCATGAATACCTCGACAAGTTCGTTGTGGTATATCTTGATGACATTCTTGTCTACTCCAAATCCGACGAAGAGCATGAAGAACATCTTCGTCTAACTCTCTTGAAGCTTCGCGAGCATCGTCTCTATGCCAAATTCTCCAAATGTGAGTTCTGGATTTCAGAAGTTGCGTACCTTGGTCATGTCATCTCTGCCAAGTGCATAGCCATTGATCCAGAAAAGGTTAAAGCAATTGTTGATTGGAAACCTCCAAAGACGGTGAAGCAAGTAAGAAGTTTTCTTGGCTTGGCTAGCTATTGCCGTCGCTTCGTCCCAAACTTCTCCAAGATTGCCAAACCTCTCACTGACCTCACAAAGAAGGACAAAAAGTTCGTCTGGTCTCCACAATGTGATGAAAGTTTCAATCTCCTGAAGACTAAACTCACTTCTACACCAGTTCTGGTTGGTCCAGATCCTTCCAAACCTTTCCAAATATTCTGTGATGCTTCTCTCCAAGGTCTAGGTGCAGTTCTTATGCAAGAACGTCAAGTTGTAGCTTATGCTTCACGTTAGTTGAACACACATGAGCTCAATTATCCCACTCATGACCTTGAACTTGCAGCAGTTGTGTTTGCCCTCAAGAAATGGAGACAATACTTGTTGGGTAATCGCACTGAAATCTTTTCCGATCATAAGAGTCTAAAGTACATCTTCACTCAACCAGATCTAAACCTCACGCAAAGGAGATGGATTGAAAAGATCAAAGACTTTGATCTTACCATTTCTTACACTCCAGGAAAGGCTAATGTTATGGCCGATGCTCTTAGTCGCAAGTCGTATTGCAATAATCTCATGATCATGGAAAGCCAACCTCCTCTTCATGAAGAATTCCAGAAGCTCAACCTTGGTCTTGTTCCTCAAGGCTATCTTGCAAACTTGACAGCCAGTCCAACTCTCGAGGACAAGATTCGTTCTGAACAACTTCGTGATGCTGAAATCAAGAAGATTGTAGAACACATCAAAGAAGGCAAGGAGAAATTTAAGTCCTTCTCAGTTGATGACAAGGGAACTGTGTTCTTCGAAGGACGCATTGCAGTTCCTCAGATTCAAAGTCTCAAAGATGTCATTCTCAAGGAGGCTCATGAAACTCCTCTCTCCATACACCCTGGAAGTACAAAGATGTACCAGGACCTCAAGACACTGTATTGGTGGCCTAGCATGAAACGTGAAATTGCTCAATACGTTTCTGAATGCGACGTTTGTCAACGTGTTAAGGCAGTTCATCAGAAAACAGCCGGTCTTCTCCAACCTCTGAAAATCCCTGAGTGGAAGTGGGACATGATTGAAATGGACTTCGTCACTGGTTTTCCAAAGTCCAAGAGGGGCAACGATGCAATCTTCGTTGTCATTGATCGACTCACTAAAGTAGCTCACTTCTTTCCCGTCAAAGAGACAATCTCAGCTAGTCAGTTAGCAGAGCTCTACACAGCAAAGATTGTTCCTCTTCATGGTGTTCCATTGGAAATAAGCTCAGACCGTGGAAGCATCTTCACTTCTCATTTCTGGAAAAGCTTTCAAGAAGCATTGGGCACCAAGCTTCTGTTCAGCACAGCCTAGCATCCTCAGTCTCAAGGGCAAGTCGAATGAGTCAATCAGATTCTCGAGGATATGCTCAGAGCATGTGGTCTCTCCTTTGGCATGAAATGGGAGGAATGTCTTCCATATGCTGAATTCTCCTACAACAACAGCTTCCAGGCAAGCCTAGGCATGGCACCATTTGAGGCTCTCTATGGCCGCAGATGCAGGAGTCCAATCAATTGGTCTGGAGCTGGTGAACGTTCACTCTTAGGCCCTGACATTGTTAAGGAAGCCGAAGAGAAAGTTCGCATCATTCGTGACAATCTCAAGATTGCTCAGTCTCGTCAGAAAAGCTACTATGACAGCAAGCACAGGGACATGGTCTATGCAGCTGGAGACAAGGCATATCTCCGTGTAACTCCCCTCAGAGGCACTCATCGTTTTGGTGTCAAAGGAAAGCTTGCACCAAGATATATTGGTCCATTCAACATTCTCTCAAGGCGTGCAGAAAATGCCTATCGTCTTGAACTTCCAGAAAATCTATCCAAGGTGCACGATGTGTTTCACGTGTCACAGCTCAAGAGGTGCTTCAAAGATCCAGGTCGTGCAGTTGATCATGATTCAATTGATCTGCAAGAAGACCTTTCTTATGAGGAGCACCCTATTTGAATTCTCGATAAGACCGAGCGCAAAACTCGCAACAAGAGCACCAAGTTCTTAAAAGTGCAGTGGTCTCATCATTCCGATAAAGAGGCAACATGGGAGACCGAAGAGGATCTTCGCAAGAAGTATCCGGACCTTTTCTCTTCTCAGTAGGAATCTCGGGGCGCGATTCCTTCAAGGGGGGCGTTTTGTAACATCCCAAGTATGAAAAACAACCCTAGAATGTTTGCTTTTTGTTTAAATTTAGTTTGCATCATTCCATCATAAGTTTTGCATTTGTTTTCACTTGTTTTCCAATTGAAGTTCAAACAAAAATTCAAATCCTTGTTTCATACTTGTTCTGTTACAATTTTTCAAATGAAACATTCAAATCAAAACATTCAATTGTTTCCAATAAACTTGAAATTCCAAACTTTAACTTGCTTAAGTTTCAATAATTCAATTATTGCAAATTTCAATCAAATCCATTTGAATTTCAAACAGCAACAAAATTTAAAAATTTGGAAAACAAAAAAGTTGCACAGCTGGGCTTTTGTAATAAATAGCTTATACAAAATTATCCACAAAATTTTTAAGCCCAAAATCCCTTCTATTTCTCTCCTTTTCCTTTCTTTTCTTTTCTGCAAAAAAAAACAGAGAGAAAAAAATAAAAAAAAATCGGGCTGGGGGAGGCAGACCAAGCCAGCTAGCTGGGCCAGCCCAGCCCAACCTCCACCCCAGCCAGCGCGCAGCGCGGCCCGCCTCCTTTTTCTTCCTCCTCCGTACGGCCAGCGTCAGCTGATGCCAGCACGCACACACACCGCACCTTCCCCCCTCTCTACCTGCTCCACTCGGCCAGCCAGCTAGGCCAGCCCAGCCCAACCTCCACCCCAGCCAGCGCGCAACGCGGCCCGCCTCCTTTTTCTTCCTCCTCCGTACGGCCAGCGTCAGCTGACGCCAGCACGCACACACACCGCACCTTCCCCCCTCTCTACCTGCTCCACTCCTCCCCTATATCTACCTCCCGGGGCCGTGCCCTAGCTCTCCTCTCCCTCCTCCATCTCCCAGCCGCCGCCATTCCTCTTCCTCCCTCTCGGATCCCCTCCTTCCTCCTGTTGTTTCTTTTCTGAATTTTTTGCAAGTCGCCATGGCCGGAGCTTGATCGGGGGTGAGGTGGAGGTTGTGGTCGCCGTCGAGGGTGACACGCCGCGGGAACGAAACCCCCGCATCTTCCTCTCCCTCCTCGCTTCCTCGACTGGGCCAGGGAGACGCTCGATCGCCGCGTTCGCTTCCGAGACCGCCGTCGACCACCACAGCTCCCCGTCGCCACCGCGAGCACCCACGGTGAGCACGTCGTCCCCCTCCTTCTGTCCCTCTCTGCACCGCGAGGTCCCGCGCATCACACACCTTTCTGCACCCTCGCACGCACACGAGCAGCAGCAGCAGCGCATCGTCGCCGCCGGCGAGCGCACCTCTGTCAGGTTCAGAAAGACTGAACCTTTTGTTCAGTTTCAGTTAAGCAGAGCAGATCCACCTCAAAACGGCGCGGATCTGGTTGCTATCACCACCCTCGAGCCAGCCCAGTGGCTAGATCCAACGGCGCGCAGCGCGAGGGCGCGGGTTCGATCCCCGGCCGCGCGATTAAAACCCATCTTTTTCTCGCTTTGCCACGCAACCATGCTGGCCCCACACGTCAGCGACGTGGTGGCCACGCAAGCACACACACGCACTGCCACGCAGGCAAGAGCTGGGTGCTGGCCCACTGCCGGTGACCCAGGGGTTGCTCTGCCTGTGTAGAAAAGGTTCCAGGGACCTTTTCTGAATTTCTTTTTCGCATCTAAGCCCCTGGAACAAATCTGAAACTTTTAAAAATCACAGAATAGCCCCTGTAATTCAAATTCAAATATGTTTTGCAAATCAAATCCAAATTTAATAAATAAAATATGTTTTCCATACCAAATTTAATTCTCTACATGTTTAAACCATTTGTATACTGTTTTGAACATTTCAAATGGTTTCAAAAATTCAAATTCAAATAACTCATTCAAATTTGGTCAAATTCATAACTAATTCAAATTTAATTCAAATGGCACATATAAAATATGTTTTCCATGCAAAATTGAACAAGCTTTCCAAATATAAACTTTGTTTCCTGTTTTGAATAATTAAAAATTGGTTAAATAATTCAAATCTTGTTTAACTCATTTAAAATTGCTAAATTCATAACTTGGTCAAACTAAATTCTTTTTGAACATATAAAATATGTTTTCAAACCAGAAAAGTATAATCTTTTCAAATATGAATTTTATTTAATGTTTTGAACAAATAAAAATTTAAATAATTTTATACTTGAATTAAATTCATTTAAATCTTGTTTAAACTTGTTTAATTCATAATTAATTCTTTTTAAATCCTTTGTCAACGAATGAAATATGTATTCCACCTAAAATTTTGTGTTCTTTCCAAATATGAATTTTGTGATCTATTTTGAACAATTAAAATTGGTGAAAACATCAAATGCTTGTGTAACCCATCTAAGAAGCCAAATCTCATAACTTAATAAATAAAATTTCCAAACTTGGTAAACATCATATCAAATTGAAGCTATTGTTGTTTTCTTATTGTTTTCTTCATCAATGCATCATTCTAATCAACTTCACATGATGGTTAATTGTAGATAATTTAATTCAACCTTAATTCATGGGCTTTTCCATATGCAATCCAAATTGCATATGGGCCCATTTAATTATGTTACCATGTCAACTAGCTTATCTTTGATGCATCAATTAAATTGTCATGCATCATCCCATGTTTGTGCATTATGCCATGTTATTGATGGTTTGTATCTCTGCGTTGTTTGTTTGCTTCTTCTCGAATAGACGACGACATTGAGACAGACGAGGTTTACGACACTACTTCAGAGGAGTTAGCCCAGTACCAGGCTACTGAGTTTGCAGGCAAGTATTCACTCACCTGAACCATTATGTCCTTTCCACACTGGATATCGATACTTTCGTTGTCTATTCTGCTAGCCTTAAGATTCGTTGCTTGTGTACCGATCCTATCACATGTTATTGTGTAACCCTGATATAGCCTATCCTCCACACCTATAACCCTGTTGCTTGGTGCCTGTGTCTTACTAGCATGCTTAGGGTTGTTTATGCTCAAGTCTGCTGTCCGTTATTTCTGTTACCATATTTAATATGTTCTGGGGGCTCGATGTTAAAACAACAACGTGTTAATGTATGAGGTAATGCTAATTTGATGATAAGGCACCGGCAAGAGGCCGGGTATGGTTTTGAGGCATGCTAGTGTCGAACTCAGGAAAAGTTCTTGTCCTCTAGATCCATGATGAGCGCGCTAACCGCATGTGGGAAGCGTGTATGGGCGCCCCCCTCAACTTGATTCGATTCGCATCTCGTCCAAATCGCCTCATTTGGTTCGGGTTTTCCATTTGCCACATGCATATGCAGGTACGAACCCTTGGCGCCAGGGTGGTAACTCTTGTAGTCCGCATTTAGGGAGACACGTTCTTAGAGTGCTATGAGGGTCCCCTTTTCTTCGTGGGGCTTGATTAGCCGTGCGCTCAACTGCACGGGGTTCTTTGGGCTTGATGCGAAGAAGAGTTGGGTTGTGTTGAGTACCTCGCTTGGTGGGTTGATCCCCCGTCTGGCGGGATATTCTTACGTGTACGGCCAAATTGGTGCATCCCTGCAGGGTTAAATCTTCTCGAGAAGCCGTGTTGTCCGCGGTTATGGATGACTTGGTGATAGGGCTGGCTAACAAGGATTAGACAACTTACACCTAATTAATACTAATGTTGACTAGTAATAGGCTTATTGACACAATAACTTGAACCTTCACTAATCCAACTGTGTGGGTTATCCTCGGATTGCTTCTTTGGATAAGGGGCGAGATCCAGGATGGGTTTCTTTGAGGTTAGTGGTAGTTGGTTCCGATACGCTATCTTATCCCTTTCTTTTAGCCGGATGTTGTAGTGTGTCTCTGTAGTTGGTTAGGCAGCCCGCTGCCGCACTTTTGTATCACCTATCTTCCGTTGAACCGAAAGCATATGTACTTGGTGTTGCCGGGTACACTTTGGTATCTTGTGCGTCTTTCTTGCTAGTACTTGTCTGTACTGACCCCTTTGGGGTTGCGTGTTCTGCAGACTACGTTTCCGAGGATCCCCATGGTGGCTACTACGTGGAGTATGACGAGGCTGCTGACGAGTAGATAGCGGACCCGGGCAGGATCCGAGACTTCGTGGATGGGCTCCGTTCTTTCGTTTTCGGCCTCTTAGGCCTATTTGGATCTTGTCTGTACTCAGACACTTTGGATGCTTCCGCTGTGTTGTAATGATGACTTGTTGGGACATGTGTCCTCTGCATGATTGTATTTGCTATCTCTGCTCTAGTGAGAGCTATTTGCCACTTATTTCTATTTCTTTGTGTCTTAGAGATTTGTTGTGATATCACTTGTTCAAATGCCGTTGACGTACCATGTGTGTATGTTATGAAATACGTCAATGGAAGTAGTCGGATTTCTATGGGATGGTTTACGCAGACGATGAATAGTAGAGGTTGGTTGTCACACGTTTACGTGTTGGCCTACTCATATTGAGATGCGGGTGCTGGTAAGCCCCGTAAGCCATTTATCTACTGTTTAGCGGGCTGTGAGTATCTTCTAGAAGTCCGGGTGCGACAATCTAGTAAAACAATTTGTAACATTGCATAGCACCTAATAAATTCTAAGGCTATCAAAATAACAAGGTAAAAGGGATGACTACACACTACTAGGATAATAGCATAGCATAGTATAACTTAGTAAAATTTCCTATCATGCATACTACTCAAAATCAACTAATGCATATAGAAAATAATGGGTAGTTGATGGTGTGTTACTTGCCTTGTTGAAGTTGGTGAAGAATTCACACTCTTCACAAAAGATCGTTGCTCTTCGTACAATCTATTCATTGAAAACACAAAACCAAATAAACAAGCATCCTAACAAACAAACATACAAGTGAAGAAAACAAACATAGCAAATAATCATAACAAAGGGGTTGTACCAAGTTGGCTAGGGCAAGGTCAAGATTGGAGTTCAATACTTGTTAAGGAAACTCCAAGGTTTTACTTGGGATGGACTAGGTTGAGTTTGATGTGATCTAACTTTATTATAAACATACTTGTCGAGGAAGTTCCAAGAGTTCACTAAGGATAAACATATTACTTCTTCAACTAAAGTAATACATGCAAACACTTGGTCATATTCACCTTCAAAAATATTTGAGTGACTATGTTAGTACTTTCCATTGTGGTTAGGGTAGGTCTCCTAACTTCATCATCAAAGGGAAAAATATTACTAAGTCTTGGGTTTTCCATTCGGTTCAAAGGTTGGACAAAAATAACTTGTTACTCTTCAACTTGGGTGGATTGCTTCTAGTCCTCATGTGATTGCCTCCTTGAAGATCATCATCATGCCATCTAAGTTGCTTCCTTCCTTGGTGTGGTGCTTCTATTGGTCTTGATAGTCTTCATGGTTTTCACTTCACTAATTGGTTTGGGTATGGGATGGGCACAAATACCACTAAGTCAAGAGAAAGAAAATAAGAAGAAGGATAGGAAGAGAGAGGGAGATGTTTTCTTCTGGATGTCTTCACACTTGTACTTCCTTGAGTTGTTTCTAGTGGTGGAGTCTTTTCTTCAAAAATTCTCCATTGATCCTCCTTGTAGCTCTTCATGTTGCCACCAAGTTGAAAGTGAAGAACCTTCTATTTCTTGAGTCTTGTTTTCCATTTGCTAACTTGATGGATTCTTGAAGCAAGAATAGGGGGATGGAGGAGTAGATAGAACACTATAGTACTAGTGTTTGAGGTTCACCACTTGGTCTCTTATATGGTTTACATACTAGGGACTTGGTATTAGATTCAAAATGGCCACAACCACAATGGTAGAAAGAATAAAAACAAAACTAAGGCATGATCAACTAGTGGTTCACTAAGATGGATTTTTGGTCCAACATACAAGGAAATGGTTAAAGGTTGTCCAAAAGGTTTAGGTAATGATGTCTCTGGTTCAAGCTTACCAAAAGGAGCAATTTTGCTTTAGGGAACATATTCTAATTATTTATAAAATTAATTCTATGCCAAAAATACTAAATAGACAACTTAATTATAATTTTAATTTTAATTTGATCAAAAAATATTTTGGGACAGAGGGGGTGAAAGTACTCATCCTAAGGTTTCCAAAAATATTTTATTTGCAATTTTTTGAATTTGTAGAATTTGAATTATGCCAAAATTTATCAAACAAGCATATTCAAGTTTCAACCAATTCAAGTTTGTCAAATTTTAAGTTTGGCCAGTAATAGAAGAGTCTAGATGTTCAGGGCTTCTCATAAAGTCCAATTTTGTCAAAATTGGAATTATAGATCTAAAGTTATTCACAAAACAATATTAACAAAGATCTACAATTAACAAGTGTGTGCACGTATCAAAATTAAAGGTCTTTGATTCTAATGTGTTGTACATATTGTGCTGATTTCAAAAAGTACAAAATCATCTAATTTGGATCTGTGGTTCAAAAGTTATTGCAATTCTAATATGGGGGGCTTTTCTGCAAATTTGCAAGGGCTTCTCTGTTAAAAGAAAAATAGGACAATCCGAGGGAACCTAAACGGAGCGATCTGATTGGCTGGAAACGTTTCGCGTGGATTGCTGTTGTGAGCCGTGGGATTTAAGTGCCAAGGGACGACCCAGATTAAAATTACCGGTTTACTTAAAGTTTCTAATCGCAGCCGTCCACACAGATCTAAGGGCCACGGATGGGCTAGGGTTACCTCGCCGGTGGAGTTCGCCGGAAAATGTCGCCGCGGTGGTCGGGGATGCAGAAAATCGATGGCGGGGAAGCTCTGATGGTCTCCTAGCTTCGGGAAGACTACGGGGAGACGCGGCGTTGCACGGAGAGGCCTAGGGTGGGTTCTTCTTGTCCTCTCGCTTCCGGGACGGACGACGCGGAGCAAACGGAGAAGGCGCGGCTCCGACGACCTCGAAAATCCACGGCGACGCGATCGTGTTGCACATAAAAGGCGCACGGGGGCTTAGTAACGGGCGCACACGGACGGGGAGTCGAAAATAATAAGGTCTTGGGCACAGAAGGTTGCTCACCTCGCCGGAAAACGGAGAAGCGGCGCGCGGCAGTTGTGAAGTCCGGCGAAGAAATTCTCGGTCGTGGAGGCATGAAATAGAGGAGTCCGAGAGGGGAAATGGAGAGGAGAGAGTGTTCTTTTAACGGGAGTGATCGGTGCGAGGATTAA
This sequence comes from Alopecurus myosuroides, assembly GCA_028641055.1. Taxonomy (NCBI): domain Eukaryota; kingdom Viridiplantae; phylum Streptophyta; class Magnoliopsida; order Poales; family Poaceae; genus Alopecurus; species Alopecurus myosuroides. Next base: position 323,944,267 of record CM054058.1, read on the forward strand.
ACGCCTTAATCGCACGAATTGATTCGTCAAAAATTCAAGGCCGAAACGGGCGCTCTGCCGTTTCTAGGATTGATGACGACGTGATGTCATCGCTCACGTCAGCGCGCGGTCCACCTGCCAGAGAGAGAAAGGGAGGGGCGGGCTGATGCTTGTTGGGCTCGTTTCCTGGGCCGATGTCGGCCGCGTGAGTGCGAGGGGGAGAGGGAGAGTGAGCTTAGTGGGTTGGGCCTGCTGCGGGCTGCTTTCTCTCTCTCCTTTTCTGTTCTAACATTTTTTTCTGTTTTCTTAAAAACGAAATATCTTTTAATTTATAAATCCAAATTAACTCAAACTTGTCTCTATGGTTTTGTAAAAATTAAAACTTTCATATAAAAACTATATTGTGGTGTTTCCAACATATTTAAAATTTGGGTTTACAAAAGGGGTTTACATTTGATGGGGTACTTTATGTCAATTTGGAAATAGAGTTTAATAAATCCCTTTGTATTTAGTAAAATTTTGGAAAACCAATACATGTTATAGTATTAAATTTTTTTAAACATATCAACAAGTTTTTCTTACCAAAACTTTTTGAAAACATTTATAATCTTTAAGGTATAGATAAATTACTTTTACTCTCTTAAAATATTTTATAGGCCTATAATATCATCAAGATTGATAATGCCATGAAACATTTTCAATGTAGTATGAGAGTTGAAAACATGTTTGGGTAAAGGGGTTTGCTAAGAATAATTATTTTCTCTTTGTTTTTTTAAATAGGTTTTAGGGTTTATGGAATAGAGGCAAATGGATTCTTAATTTCAATATAATTGAAATATGTATTGTTTTCTTTTGTTTCTTGCATCTCATTTGGTTTTTGGTGACTTACTAAATATGAAAACAAAAAGTTTCAATTTTTAGTGATTTTTGGACTTTCCAAAAATCAGGGATGTTACAGCCTACCACCCCTAAAACAAATCTCGTCCCGAGATTTGGGAAGGCAAGAAAGAAAGATTAGGTTTGGGTAACTGGGTTCCAGGACAACTGGGTAGGCTACCACCCTTAAAAGAAGCTTTGGTGGGTAGTAGATTGGAGTGTAGATTGATTTGAGATTGGCTTGAATAGAACTTTCCTTCGTGGTAGAGATGTAGACAAACATAGATCTGTTGAACTACCTTTGACACTGAGGGGTCACTCTTTGGGTCAATCAAAAGCCTTTGGTTCACTCTCAACTTGGTCTTTTGATGTCCTTAGCAATATTACATATTGTTGTTGTCATCCTTGAAGGCAAACGACCTGCTATTTCTAAAGAAACTCTCATGGTAGGAAAAATCTTCCATTGCTTGATAGCTCCAAGGTTGGCTTGATCCTCTCCGTAAATAGTACGTTTCAACAACACTAACATAGGGCCATTATTGTAATCTACCATTCTATGGTTCATGTTTAACATCGTCATCTCTCTAATAGGTATGTCACTCAGATTTAACATTCCACATAGCAAAAGTAAATAATGTGGGTAGTCGCCATGGGGGCCAATCCATTTTGCACTCAATCATTACCTTGTACTTGGATTGATGAATCTTGTTTAATAACACTAGGTCACCTCACTTGTCTAACAGAAAGTTTCCAATCTGTAAGACAAACTTGAGCTAAACTATCATTTCTCAACTAGTGGATTGCGTAAAACTCTTATGTAACACAACTGGATAGTTGTGTTTCTTCATTATTTCTTCTCTTGGTGTAGTTGTCTCTAAAGTCTTCATAGCTCATGCAACTTTGATTCCACTTGTCTATCTTCACTTGTTGATTTGGCTTGTTGCTCCTTGGTATACATTTGGCTTCATCAAGGATGTGATTATTCCTTCACACAAAAGGATAATTTGAGGCTAACCTCCTTAAATAGGATGGCTTGTGTCCTGATAGGATACTGGTTGTGATATTCTTGGGTGAAATGTTTGTGATTACACTTTATATGGTAGCCCAATATGGTTGGTAAATGGGTATAGGTTTTGGTTTGGCTTAGCATGGACGAATAGAGATTAGAAAGAAAGCTACAGAAAATCTACCCAACACAACAGATCAAGGAAACTCATCTTACAAACATCATCTAACAAACAATCTTCACACCAAACAACAAGGTTTTTTGAAAACAAACTAATATTGTCATACCACACTCATTGGTATGATCAATACTCTAACACGTTAACGTTCTTCTAACAAAGTATCTAGATTGGTGGTATCATCTATATCTTCTTTAGTTTCTTCAAATTCTTCTCTTCATGTCTTGAGGTGTTGTCGATTGTTGTGAAGTCTATATTTTTCTTCAAGTTCTTCAATAATTCTTGATTGTAGGTCTTCATGTGGTGAAAATACTTCTTGCACTTCTTGGTATGGTCATCAACATTCCTGTCTTGATGGTATTGAAGAGGTAGGTCATCTAGAAATTTTTGAAGGTGACTAGTAGATGAGAGGATATGAGAGTAATTAAGATTGAGATGTTTTGTTTCTAGAAAGTTTGAACATAGGAAATTTTTAATCCTAGGGTCTTTTCCAAACTTAGGGTCTCGAATTCTACAGGCAACACAATGCTCTGATACCATTTTGTAGCGTTCCCACATTTAAATAATGTAAGGACACCTGTGTTATTGTGCTAGTCCCTGGATCAATTGCTAGCACCACAGTACAAAATGAAATATCATGCAAATGCATCAAATTCTATTACATCGCATGATCCAGTCTTTGCAAAATAGGATTACAACTTGCATAGTCTTAGAAGACTAGTAGAAAACAAAGAAATACAGCGGAAAACATAGTACAACATTGAGCCCATCTTCTTCATGTGCCACAGGCAAAACATGTTGGCGATAGTCTCGAGATCCTAAACGAAATCCTCACTCGTCTTCAGAAATATCTGCAATATGGAATATGCAGCCACAAGGGAGTCAATACAATTTAATGTATTGGCAAGTAACACTATGGTGGATATAAATGGCAAGACTAATACTACATGCTTATTTGGCTGAGTGGAGTTTTGGCTAAGTTTGCATAAAGCCAGTTTTCTCTTATCACTTTTGTAAAAAAAACTTTTCTTTTCAAAGGGTGGCAACATTGGATTAAGATCCAAGCACCACAATATTGTTCACTTGGTCAAAATTTCACTTATTGAAATTGATGATGAGATTCTATCGTCAATCCTTGTCCAGCTGCTCATAGTTGTCCATAACCGGGGACACGGCTAAAATCTTAGTTTGTTGACTCTGCAGAGTTTGTGCACTTTCACCCTTTGTCTTCAATTAGCCCAAACATCCTATACACCCGGAGTGCATCATGGAAAGGTGAGAATTGAGACGATATCTTTCAGAAGAAGAAGTCCAAACCCACCGGCAAGACCGTTCCACCTATAATTTTGCTACATCTGCTAGTCAAGCCTAGGCTGAACTCTCACAACTTAATTGATCAAGACAGAGCCCATATTGTCAAAAGGCTGCACGGGAAGCTACTAGATTTAGAGGGACATAGTAATCTCTTTGTTGCTGGGTGGCCAACCGCAAGTGACAACCGCAAGTGGAATAACCCTTAGATAAGGGCCCTGAGGAAACACTCAACATAACCCAGTCTTACCACTTCCACCAGGTGGTTCATTCATTAGTTATACTTAGGATTTTTCCTCAACATCTAGTAAAACAATTTGTAACATTGCATAGCACCTAATAAATTCTAAGGCTATCAAAATAACAAGGTAAAAGGGATGGCTACACACTACTAGGATAATAGCATAGCATAGTATAACTTAGTAAAATTTCCTATCATGCATACTACTCAAAATCAACTAATGCATATAGAAAATAATGGGTAGTTGATGGTGTGTTACTTTCCTTGTTGAAGTTGGTGAAGAATTCACACTCTTCACAAAAGATCGTTGCTCTCCGTACAATCTATTCATTGAAAACACAAAACCAAATAAACAAGCATCCTAACAAACAAACATACAAGTGAAGAAAACAAACATAGCAAATAATCATAACAAAGGGGTTGTACCAAGTTGGCTAGGGCAATGTCAAGATTGGAGTTCAATACTTGTTAAGGAAACTCCAAGGTTTTACTTGGGATGGACTAGGTTGAGTTTGATGTGATCTAACTTTATTATAAACATACTTGTCGAGGAAGTTCCAAGAGTTCACTAAGGATAAACATATTACTTCTTCAACTAAAGTAATACATGCAAACACTTGGTCATATTCACCTTCAAAAATATTTGAGTGACTATGTTAGTACTTTCCATTGTGGTTAGGGTAGGTCTACTAACTTCATCATCAAAGGGAAAAATATTCCTAAGTCTTGGGTTTTCCATTTGGTTCAAAGGTTGGACAAAAATAACTTGTTACTCTTCAACTTGGGTGGATTGCTTCTAGTCCTCATGTGATTGCCTTCTTGAAGATCATCATCATGCCATCTAAGTTGCTTCCTTCCTTGGTGTCGTGCTTCTCTTGGTCTTGAAAGTCTTCATGGTTTTCACTTCACTAATTGGTTTGGGTATGGGATGGGCACAAATACCACTAAGTCAAGAGAAAGAAAATAAGAAGAAGGATAGGAAGAGAGAGAGATATGTTTTCTTATGGATTTCTTCACACTTGTACTCCTTGAGTTGCTTCTAGTGGTGGAGTATTTTCTTCAAAATTTCTTCATTGATCCTCCTTGTAGCTCTTCATGTTGCCACCAAGTTGAAAGTGAAGAACCTTCTATTTCTTGAGTCTTGTTTTCCATTTGCTAACTTGATGGATTCTTGAAGCAAGAATAGGGGGATGGAGGAGTAGATAGAACACTATAGTACTAGTGTTTGAGGTTCACCACTTGGTCTCTTATATGGTTTACATACTAGGGACTTGGTCTTAGATTCAAAATGGCCACAACCACAATGGTAGAAAGAATAAAAACAAAACTAAGGCATGATCAACTAGTGGTTCACTAAGATGGATTTTTGGTCCAACATACAAGGAAATGGTTAAAGGTTGTCCAAAAGGTTTAGGTAATGATGTCTCTGGTTCAAGCTTACCAAAAGGTGCAATTTTTCTTTAGGGAACATATTCTAATTATTTATAAAATTAATTCTATACCAAAAATACTAAATAGACAACTTAATTATAATTTAAATTTTAATTTGATCAAAAAATATTTTGGGACAGAGGGGGTGAAAGTACTCATCCTAAGGTTTCCAAAAATATTTTATTTGCAATTTTTTGAATTTGTAGAATTTGAATTATGCCAACATTTATCAAACAAGCATATTCAAGTTTCAACCAATTTAAGTTTGTTAAATTTTAAGTTTGGCCAGTAATAAAAGAGTCTACATGTTCAGGGCTTCTCATAAAGTCCAATTTTGTCAAAATTGGAATTATAGATCTAAAGTTATTCACAAAACAATATTAACAAAGATCTACAATTAACAAGTGTGTGCACGTATCAAAATTAAAGGTATTTGATTCTAATGTGTTGTACATATTGTGCTGATTTAAAAAAGTACAAAATCATCTAATTTGGATCTGTGGTTCAAAAGTTATTGCAATTCTAATATGGGGGGTTTTTCTGCAAATTTGCAAGGGCTTCTCTGTTAAAAGAAAAATAGGACGATCCGAGGGAACCTAAACGGAGCGATCTGATTGGCTGGAAACGTTTCGCGTGGATTGCTGTTGTGAGCCGTGGGATTTAAGTGCCAAGGGACGACCCAGATTAAAATTACCGGTTTACTTAAAGTTTCTAATCGCAGCCGTCCACACAGATCTAACGGCCACGGATGGGCTAGGGTTACCTCGCCGGTGGAGTTCGCCGGAAAATGTCGCCGCGGTGGTCGGGGATGCAGAAAATCGATGGCGGGGAAGCTCTGATGGTCTCCTAGCTCCGGGTAGACTACGGGGAGACGCGGCGTTGCACGGAGAGGCCTAGGGTGGGTTCTTCTTGTCCTCTCGCTTCCGGGACGGACAACGCGGAGCAAACGGAGAAGGCGCGGCTCCGACGACCTCGGAAATCCACGGCGACGCGATCGTGTTGCACATAAATGGCGCACGGCAGCTTAGTAACGGGCGCACACGGACGGGGAGTCGAAATAATAAGGTCTTGGGCACAGAAGGTTGCTCACCTCGCCGGAAAACGGAGAAGCGGCGCGCGGCAGTTGTGAAGTCCGGCGAAGAAATTCTCGGTCGTGGAGGCATGAAATAGAGGAGTCCGAGAGGGGAAATGGAGAGGAGAGAGTGTTCTTTTAACGGGAGTGATCGGTGCGAGGATTAAACGCCTTAATCACACGAATTGATTCGTCAAAAATTCAAGGCCGAAACGGGCGCTCTGCCGTTTCCAGGATTGATGACGACGTGATGTCATCGCTCACGTCAGCGCGCGGTCCACCTGCCAGAGAGAGAAAGGGAGGGGCGGGCTGATGCTTGTTGGGCTCGTTTCCTGGGCCGATGTCGGCCGCGTGAGTGCGAGGGGGAGAGGGAGAGTGAGCTTAGTGGGTTGGGCCTGCTGCGGGCTGCTTTCTCTCTCTCCTTTTCTGTTCTAACATTTTTTTTCTGTTTTCTTAAAAAGGAAATATCTTTTAATTTATAAATCCAAATTAACTCAAACTTGTCTCTATGGTTTTGTAAAAATTAAAACTTTCATATAAAAACTATATTGTGGTGTTTCCAACATATTTAAAATTTGGGTTTACAAAAGGGGTTTACATTTGATGGGGTACTTTATGTCAATTTGGAAATAGAGTTTAATAAATCCCTTTGTCTTTAATAAAATTTTGGAAAACCAATACATGTTATAGTATTAAATTTTTTTAAACATATCAACAAGTTTTTCTTACCAAAACTTTTTTAAAACATTTATAATCTTTAAGGTATAGATAAATTACTTTTACTCTCTTAAAATATTTTATAGGCCTATAATATCATCAAGATTGATAATGCCATGAAACATTTTCAATGTAGTATGAGAGTTGAAAACATGTTTGGGTAAAGGGGTTTGCTAAGAATAATTATTTTCTCTTTGTTTTTTTAAATAGGTTTTAGGGTTTATGGAATAGAGGCAAATGGATTCTTAATTTCAATATAATTGAAATATGTATTGTTTTCTTTTGTTTCTTGCATCTCATTTGGTTTTTGGTGACTTACTAAATATGAAAACAAAAAGTTTCAATTTTTAGTGATTTTTGGACTTTCCAAAAATCAGGGATGTTACAAAAATACCCGGATGCGGCGTTGTGGATTCCGTCAAGATTTATTACTTCCTCGAGGATCACTTCCCTCTTGCGTTTCCGACCGCCATAAAAGTTGGCATGTGATTCGTCAAGTTCGGTGTCGGATGCAAGATCAGTTTCCTTAAGTTCGTCGAACTATGCAGAACGCAAAGTACTCGATTAAAGTCAGGAAAAAGAAGCAATCCGAGAGAAGTCCAAATCAAGGAAAATAAAAATACCTTAGGGACCGGGTTCTCCTCGTGATACATTTCAAAACTTTCTATGTATTGATCGCGAGTAGCGACCAATTGGTTGACTCGTTTTTTGAAGTCCTTTTGGAGAAGGCTTTGTCCGTCCATCTCATTTCGTCTTCTGGACCTTCGTATTCACAAAGGAGTCGGGAGCGGAAAGCGAGAGGTTGAATACGGTGGCTGAACCAGCACTGAACAGTGTCAGTTCCGGTTAAGGGGGGCTTAGAAGAAGTAAGTTTGGCAATACGCCGCTTTATCTTCATCAAATCCTCCGGCAAAGTTTGCTCCGCCTCCACTGCCCAACTCTCTTGCGGGATAATATCGGAGTTTGCTAAAGGTGGAACTCCGTTTTCTTTCCCGGGAAACGGGACGTCAGGATGGTAAAAGAAAGTTCCCGTCCAAAATTTGACGGATTCTGACGTTTTTATCTTGGGATACCAATCTTCCCTAAACCTCCTAAGGGTGAAACAAATGGTCCCGCAGATGGGAAGAACGCCCTCTGTGGGGTTACGCTTCACTCCAAAGCAGTATTGCCAAAAATCTAGTCTTGGAGCTATTCCTAAATACCCTTCGAAAAGGGCTTGGAAGCCGACTAGATAAATAATGGAATTTGGGGGAAGGTTGTGAGGCTGGACACCGTAGTGGTGGAGAACTTCTAAGAAAAAGGCGGAAGGTGGCAAACCCATACCTCTCGTCATATGAGAGGTAAGGAGAACCCGTTCTCCATCATTCGGCATGGGGTCGGTCTCGTCCTCCGGGAGCCGCCATTTTCCCTTCAGTACGAGTCCCTCCTTCTCCATTATCGGAAGGAGGGATGGCGGAATACTGCTGGCACTCCAGTTGCCGGCAGTTTCCGCCTCTTCTTCGGCTCCGTCGGCGGCGGAAGCAGCAGCCTCTGCGGCCGCGAGCTCGTCTCCGATGAGCGCGATTTTCTCCTCCACCATCTCGGGAGCGAACGGTGGGGGAGTTGGAAGCCGGCTAGATAAAGAATGGAATTTGGGGGAAGGTTGTGAGGCTGGACACCGTAGTGGTGGAGAACTTCTAAGAAAAAGGCGGAAGGTGGCAAACCCATACCTCTCGTCATATGAGAGGTAAGGAGAACCCGTTCTCCATCATTCGGCATGGGGTCGGTCTCGTCCTCCGGGAGCCGCCATTTTCCCTTCAGTACGAGTCCCTCCTTCTCCATTATCGGAAGGAGGGATGGCGGAATACTGCTGGCACTCCAGTTGCCGGCAGTTTCCGCCTCTTCTTCGGCTCCGGCGGCGGCGGAAGCAGCAGCCTCCGCGGCCGCGAGCTCGTCTCCGATGAGCGCGATTTTCTCCTCCACCATCTCGGGAGCGAACGGTGGGGGAGGCGCGGAGGAAGATCCCGCAAGATCTGCGGAGGCAAGAGGGATTTCCTTGCCCTCCGCGCCGCCGGTGGTTTTCACCGGCTCGTCACCGGAGGCTCGCACTGGCGAGTCCAGCTGCGGGTCCATCGTCGCGATTATCTCATCAATTTCCTTCGCGACGGTGCGGGCTAGGGAAGACAGTGAAGATGCCATCGAGTGGCGGTGCGTGCTGGCTCGATGAGGTCTTGGGCGCGTGCTGGCTCCGGTGACGTCTTGGGTGCGTGCGTGCGCTCGGGAAATTTTCTGCGAGGGCTTGGGCGCTGGAAATGGCGTGCGGAGTGAGAGCGGAAGTTTTTCACGGAGGACGAAGACGGCTATTTATAGCCGGAATTCCGTCATGATGCGTGCTAACGGCTCTTTTGACCGTTGGATGATCAACGCGTGTCACTCGCCGGAAAATCCGGGAAATGAAACGACGGGTGATTATTGCTATCGCCTCGTTTCCCACGAGAATCTGTCAGATATATGTTTCTGGGTTTCCCACCTGGAACCCAAACGTCCCTTACGTCAGCAATATTAAAGCGCTGATGTAGGAAGTTCCTTCTCCGCGAATATTCGTGGAAGAAAAGCCGGATTTTCCAGATTCCGAGTTTTTGCGTTGTAACATCCTTTGAGGAGAAAAATAAGAATCAAGACTGCAGGCCGATATTTCTCGGAAAATATGCATTTGGAGAAAGACGGCGAATATGAGTCTCGATCCTTCTTGGGGGCTACTGTCGGATATTTACCGAATAGGGGTATATCAGATGATAGTCTAAAGTGCCGGATTACCCGGGTGGCCCAAATGGTAGTGGGCTACGGTCCATTGGGCGTCCCAGTAAGCTGACGTGCAGAAGCCGGATTCTAGAAGAACTCGGATCATGGTCCACGTGATCTGGCTTGGAGTAGAAGGCAGATTCCTTACTTTCCAAGTTAATAGTTACTGTAGTCTTCTAGGTTTCCTACTCTGTATGCCCTAACCCGGCTATTATATAAAGCCGGATGGGAGATATGATATGATAGACAAGAAGCTATAGGCTAACTCGCCGAGAGGTTGATCCTTGACGAGCAGCCAATAGAACCTCACATTGTACTCTGTACTTCCAAGTTTTAATCCTGAATAGTGAGTTTGCAGGAGTAGGAACGTCGCATTATTGCGCCGTACCGAACCTGGGTAAAAACCTTGTGTCATTGTGCTTCGCACAATCACGTCACCCCACGTATCTATCAGTAGTCTCATGGCACCCCCGTCTATGAATTCTACTACGATGTCTCGACACCAAGCAAAGCTATAGGATACAAACTTTATTACATAATCTTGAGGATCTCGTTGATGAATCAAAGAATATCTCATACAAATGAAACATCATAAGAAGCAATTTGAAGCTCCAAGCTAGAGAAGAACTCTAGCTCAGAACTAATCTACTACGGCTGAAGTCAGCCCTAATCTATGGCTTATAACATTAACTCCAAGAATGGACTCCACCTACACCTTGATAGCTTCTGCTCCATCAGCGTTGTTGATGGTGATGCTTCACGATGACGACTTCCATCAGGCTTGAACTCTAAGCAGGGGGTCAAACGGGAACGAATGAGTAACGCGTGTTACCCAGCAAGTTCATGATATATAGGGTATAGTTTGATGCACTAACTACAGCTTTAGACTCAAAACAGTCATAAGCTAATACAACATTTTTGTAAATCTTTCTTCGAGAGGTTGCTTTTAATTCTGAAGACTATGCCCGCCAGATCTTCACAGGACTAGAACTTCATGGACTTGCCTTTCCAGCGGCATTCGCAGCTCCTTCCCGGGACAAGGGGTAACATGTCACATCCTTTTACACTCTGCAGAGGTGCGTTACTTTACCCATGGACGACCAAGACCATGTTGCACAACCAGGTGTACATTCTTGTCCACTCCCACTCAGGTGTGGGGCCTGGTTGTTGCTCCAAGCAAAACTGTGCTTCTCCGCACAACACATGCCCACCCATTTCCGCCAGCAGGTTGAACGCCTGATTCCACCCCTCACGATGGAGATCTACGCGCCCCTGGAAGACAATCATAGACCCAAGAGTCTGTGGGACGTAAGGGCTCCCACCCATGTGCATGTAGTCCCATAGAACCTACAACGTACATCTCTGGCAGCCTGTTGGCATGCGAACGAGAAAATATCACAGCTAACTTACTCCCCCATAGAAGACCCATGGTTAACGCGAATTTTCGTCGCAAGAATCCTGATGGCAGTTGTGATTAATCCTAGGTAATACTTTCCCATGCAGATGGAACCTTCCTTTGACCTATTCATCTTACCATGGTTCCATCCGCCCACCAAACAGAACACTTCCACTCGGGTAGTCATTCAATTAGTCATATTATTATAAAAATAGGATCATGCAATATTTTGAGACTAGGTGGTAATACGATAGAGTTTTTGCAATTAGTTTGTTATGAAGTACTACAAAGGATATGAGCAAGTGATGAACTTGCCTGAGATTGAAATAACCATAATAATCTATGTCTTCGGGTTCAAGGGTCTCGTAGAAAATCCTGACATCTGAACAATAGCAAAGTAGTCCCAGTAAGGACTACAGAAAACACTGGCAAGGATGATACATGCATAGTAATGAGATGCATTGTGAAATACCCTGGAAAATAGCCCCGCTTACAAGTGTAAGCCACGTTTGATACGATATCTTAATCACACAGGTTTTAGGTGAAATGTTTCATTACTTGTGGTGATCTGGTTATTAGTTCTTTTAGACTTACATGTGTTTCACTTTTACTTAGCAAACAGTTGTTATCCTGTTTAGGTAGAAGTGTTTATTACTTGATTAGATAACAAAACAACAACACATGGAAAATAATTATTGAAAACATAACAAACACATTTTATTTCATGTTCAAAAGTTTAGAGCTAATGACATAGAGTTTAGTTGAAAATGAGGTACTAATATAGCTAACTCTATCATCACAACACTTGCTAATGACTAGTGATGATAGGTTTAGTAGTTGTGAAAACATGAGGGTTTTATTAATAAAGAAAATAATATTGTGATAGTTATTTCTAGTTATAATGAAATATAATAGAATTCCAGTATATCTTTAGAGACAAGTGTATAAGTTAAATAAAATGTTTTATGTTTGACATATTTGACTTGGAAATGCTTTTCTCTTTAATTTGATATATCATTCAATGCTTTTTGAAAATATTTGAATAGATGATTAATTTATTAATTTTAAATGAATTAAATGGCTAGACAAATATTGCACTCATGAAATCTTGGTCAAATGACCATGAAAACATCATAGATGAGTTGTACTTGTCATTTGGAGCATTTTGGTATATAACTTGATTTTTCTGAATTTTTTAATTATTTGTTATTTTTCTCAATTTTAAATGATTTAATTTAATTAAAGAAAATATTAAATTTTAAACTTTTTCAAACATGTTTAAAGTTGATAAACATATAGAGTTTATTTTTCTTAACATTTTGATATATTTTTCATATTTTTCTGATAATTATTTTATTAGTTATTGAATTTATCAATTTTATTTATTTTCTGCCTTTATTTAAATTGATAGGTGTGTCCCACCTGTCATATTCAGTTTTTAATCAAAAAAAATAAAAGAACACGCTATTGGCGTCACGGTGACGTCATAGATGACATCACCGGAGCTCGATTCTCCACTGTCGGATTCAATCTTGCATTTGGCTACGAATTTCTTTGATTAATTGGTACAGCGAGCTAGAGGAGCGCAAGGCGAACCAAACGGTGGTGGTGCTCCGACCAAATGGTCAAGAGGTCGCCGGCGGCAAGCACAATGGCGGCGGCACTTCTCGGGTTCCAGCTCTACGGCGATTCCGTGAATGAAGTTCAAAAGCGAAAGCACCACGAGGTGCGGAGGCTCACCAGGAAGGTGATGGTGCAACTGATTGGGCCTGAGGAGCTTCACAGTGACGGCGAGCTTCCACGGCGGCCGGTGAACGGACGAAAAGTAACGGCCAAATTCTTCGGGCTCGCTTCATCCTGGCTTGCGAGGTTCGTCAAGGAGATAGAGGAGGGCTTGGCACATCCAGTGGTGGTCTCGGGGAGGTTTGCCGTGGACGGAGACGACGGCGACGAGCGGAGGTCCGTATGGCTAGGGTTAGGGTTTTCTGCGTGACTTCCAGCGAGAGAGAGACAGAGATTGCAAGAAGGCAGGAGAGTTCGATGAGGACGTCTCCCCGCGACTTTATACCCACGGAACGGCGGTGCGGAGGAGGTGGCAGTGGCGTTGGAGGCGGTCGCACGCCTCTGGCCTTCTGGCCAGAGGTTGAAGAAGAAAGAAAAGAAATGGACATTTGCAATAACCCTCTATAATTTCAGGATTTGTCATATTGGTCCTTCTGTTGAAAAGAAACATTGTTTTCAGGGCCTTTCTGTAAATATAAAAAATAATAAAAATCAGTTTTGGAATCCTTATTGAATTTCCAAGCTCACCATATTTTTATTTTGCAATTTTGATCAATATTTGAATCTTATACTTATGGTGCTAGATTAAGTGATTTTTTGTTATTTCTCTCCATTTAATTTATTAAATGGATTTAAAATTTATTTTAGGCATGAATAACATATCTATACACACATATGGTTCACCAAGTGGTGTGTTCTCATAGGACCATTTTAGATACAAATTCTTTTTTAGAAAATAACTTGGTAACATTACTTGGTATTGTTTCTGTTTATTGAAATGAGAATCACTTAATAAAGAATTGTATCCCATGACATACTAAATTATTTTTATTAGGTAATGAACTTGTTTTATCTTATGAGGCTTTGTTATTTCCTAATAACTCCTAGCAAGTTTCGTTGACATTTTACTGAGGTATGTGTATTCTATGTTTGCTGTTTTCAGTACTTGATCAAATGGAAAACATGTGTGGTTTTGGAATCTTATTTACTTGTTTCCCACATAGGTTCCAATTGTGGATAATATCTAATGTTGTTTTAAAACATGTAATCATTTATATGGCTATATATAGATGAGTTTTTGTGATCATCTGTTAGTCTTACATGTGAAAAGGATTTGGAAAACAAGGTTGCTTGTTTTCATCTACCTCCACATATCAAGACATGTGGATGTAATGGCTTGTTATTATCCCATACTTGATAGTTGTTTCCATTAAAGATATTATTATGTGTTCCTCGTCTCTGATGAGCTTGACAGAGGTTATTGATTCTCTATTATATCCTAATGATTCACTGGATGAATTCTTATGCTCCCTTACTTAGGCAGTGTTGCTTCCTATGGTCTTCTGTTGCTTGATGTTCTTCTCTGTAGTTGCCACTAGACTCTTGTTTTCACCTTGTCTCAATTGCAAGTAATATCATCTCTTGGATTCAGTCTTCAACTATCTCACCCTTGTGGTGAGAAAAAACATTATTCCAAGCAAAGATTTTACTTAGATGATTATATTGTGGTTTCTTGTTTCCTTAGTGTTATTCTTTCTATTGGTTGATGATAAAAGGAGTGTAGGTGTAGTTTATCACATTAGTTAGCCTTAAGCATATAAGAAGAATCTGTTGACAAGTTTGCAAGGCTTGTCCACAAATTACTTTTCATATACAAGAGACTGAGATGTACTAGGTTATTCAACCTTCTGTTTATTTGTGTATGAAACTCAATTGTTTGAGTATACAAAAGTGATCTGTAACAAGGTATAGAAACTTGTTACCAAACTACTTCTATATAACACTAACATTGGAGTATCACACAATTTCAAGAGGGTTAATATGATCAGATCAAGTTATAAGAGTTTCCAAGTACTCTTATAGTAGCTTAGAGTAGCACTTCTAGCACACTCTAAATAATCTTCTTGTAGATCTTCTGGTGGTGGTTCCTCTTTTCTTGTGGGCGCTTCTCTTGTGGAATGACTTAGAGAAGATTGGAAATCAAGATAATTTAGACGAGGTAGAAAGATCTTGATTTAAGAGTTAGTTCATGGTTTTATTATCCTTCCATATACTTAATATTTAATTTTCTACAAGATAGATACTTGTTCATACATGGTTGGTTTTATTTCGCTTTCAATCCAATTCTTCTAATAGGGGTTACAAACTTGTTGGTATTCATTACTTGTATCGAGAGATGCTTTAGTTTTTGAATGTTAATTTGAATAGAGATGTGAAATGCTTATGGAATGCTGACTTAATAGTAAATTGATCAAATGGTTCATTGATGTGTTGAGATCCCATATGCTCACTTGTATAAGATGATTGAGACAAGGAGCATATGAAGGTTATTGGGGTTTAATGACCTATATCATAATTGATAGTTGTTTTTCTCAACTGTCCTATTGTCACTTTATATATTTCTCTTCACATCCTTTGTCATTCTTAATGCAGATATAGGGGTTTGGGAATATCTTATATAATGATCAAGGTTTAACAATGGTTTAAGACGATTTACTTCTTCTTTAAGGTACTTCTTTTATAGTTGATGAGACATGTACATATTCGATAAATATATTAATACAAGTATTATATCATTTTCCACTTGTGGGTTTTGAGTTAACACTTGTTTGTATCAGTAGTGTTCTATTGATTCTTTGTTATGTACTTGTGATGGTTCACCTAATAGTTATGAGATGATTTATAGAGATGTT
Source organism: Alopecurus myosuroides (assembly GCA_028641055.1). NCBI lineage: Eukaryota > Viridiplantae > Streptophyta > Magnoliopsida > Poales > Poaceae > Alopecurus > Alopecurus myosuroides. The sequence continues at coordinate 323,959,730 of CM054058.1, forward strand.
GTGGAAATGAATTGATAACTTAGGGAGTTATTGTTTTATAGGAGATCACATCTCTGTTCATGAGATGGTTCAATTATGCATTATTCATTGGTGGAAGCATGATCATCACTTATGTGATTTGGATACTCACCCCTCTTCGGTTGTAGTTACCTAATGAATTATCCCAAGTCACTTATAGACTTGAGGTTAGACTTGTTAAGATTTTGTGTTTGATCATAACCAATTATGGTTTGTGTAACCAGATGATTTGGTTTCTTGATACTGTGTTATAAAGATCACTCCAGATGTACTCCTGGCTAGATGAACTAGACCTATTGCATCATGTCAAGTGAAACTTTAGTCACTTTGCTTTGTTTATACTTACGCGCCAAAATTTCCCGTATTTTTATATGCATGCTTTGCAAATGCACATATTAAATTTAGATCCTTATAACTTCCCAAACACTGGGATGTTATAGTCTGTAGACTTCAGGCGCTTCTTCAGAGGGGAGCGGTTTCCCGTCGAGCTCTCCTTGATGTCAGGACCCTCGTCAGAATAGCTCTCAAACAACCGCTCCTCAGGGTCCTCCTCTTCCTCTTCTTCTGCAGCAGGTGCCTGATGATTTTCTTCTGTAGTAGGTGCCTGATGATCTTCTTCTGCAGCAGGTGCCTGGTGATCCAGAGGGGTTAGAGGGACTATGGGCTCATTCCCTCTCTGTGCCACTGTCAGCCGGGCTATTTCCCTCAGCAGCTCCTCAACCTGATTCTTCAACTGGTCTCTCTCCTGCCTAACTTCATCCATATCCCTGGAATCCTTCGCGTAGTATGCATTCTACATTCGGAAAGCAGCAATTGTAGCATCCTTGAAATCCATCTTGCCCTTCAGATCATCGTTGATGTCATCAAGGTTCATCATTGCCTTCCCTAGATCCCCAATCTTATCCTGCTGGGTATCAATCACCTCCATCTGCCTACGTATCTAACACTCCATGTTGGTCGTTACAAACTCCATCTCCATGAAATGTTGACGTGTGGGAGTGAGATGTTGGTGACTACGATCAATTGTCTCTCATGTCTCATTCCTTTCTCCAAAGAGTCGAAAGACACTGCCGTGGGTGATGTGTGCTATGTACTTGTTGCAGATACGGGCGATGGCATCATGCATTGCTGAACTCATTGAACATGCGAAGTCTGGGTAGTATTGGGTGTATTCCATGCCATGGTCGTCTAGGTCCACCATACGACCATGAATAAATGTCGAGATGCGCCACTTATGAGCTGCAGTATGTTCAATGATCTCTAGCATGCCGTGGAAGTGAGGAGCTGGGATTCCAATATCCATGGCCAAGTCATATAGGGTCTTACTCAGACAATACCCTCCATCTCCAGCAACAACAATCTCTCCAGTGTAGTCCTCATCAAGAGGGTCCATCCAAATTTTTGGGAAATGAAAGGGTATGGTTAGCATAGGGTAGGAAGATACAAGAATAGAACAAAATGAAAGCACAAATGTAGCATTATAGTTATCATAAATGTTTTGACATAATGTTATTCCTATGGATTCCAATCCTAGGGTCTTGATCCTACATGCAACACTATGCTCTGATACCATTTTGTAGAACCCTACCTTTTCACAAAAGGTAGAATACCTATGTACCTGCTATTCCCGGGATCACTGATAGCATACACATGACAAAATGAATATTCATAACAATAGCATCATTCTACAAAGTATGATCCATTAGATACGAAATAAAATAGTCTTACAAATGGCATAGTCAACATGGACTAGCCCCAAATAACAAAGTTCAAAGTAAAACACAACGGAAACAAATCTTCAATGAGCCCCCGTCTCTTCATGTGCCACAGGCAGACATGTTTGGAATGTAGGCACGAGATCGTAAACAGTTACTCATCATCCGAATGACCTGCACGTTGGAATATCCAGCCCCCACAGGGGAGGAAGTCAGTACAAACAATGTACTGGCAAGTGACACTTGTATGGTGGCAGTTTTGAGGAATAACAAGCTACATGATATTTGGCTGGTGGAGTCTGGGCTATTTGCATAAAGCCAATTTTGTCCTATATTTGTAAATCATTTTCATCAAATGAAAACTTTGGTACAACCATCATGGCTAAATCCACTATGAAGGTTGATAAATCATCATGGTTAAATCCATGATGAACTTTGAAAACCATCATGGCTAAATCCACCATGAAGTTTAGTAAATCATCATGGCTAAATCCACCATGAGGTTTGATTGTGGCATCATGGCTAAATCCACCATGTGCCCTAAAAGGGATTTCTATCATGTTTTATATTATTCAGAAAAGATGAGGAGATCCTTCGGCACCAACTTTGTCTATCTGCTCAACTGGCCCATAGCCGGGGACACGGCTAAGATCTTAGTTTTTAACTCTGCAGAGGTTGTGCACTTTAACCTTGAGACTCATACTCCCCGAGGGAAGAATGTGAAAAGATCTTTGGGAAGAGGGATTCAACCATACCAGCATGACTCGGCGCTCCGAAAATTCTACCACCCAATGTCATACAACACGATGAACCCCCACAACTTACTTAATCTTGGCAGAGCCCATATTACCTCAAGGCTGCACTGGAATCTAACTAAACAGTGAAGACCTAAAAATCTCTTTAATCATGGGTGGCAATCCACAAGTGTACCCTCAGGTGATAACCACCACATCCTTGGCTAAATCCACCATGAACATGGCCCTGAGTAGCCAATCAACATAATCCATTCATACCAATCCACCTAGGTGTTTCATTGGGTTGTTACTTTTCAGTTTTGAAATCATCACAACCCAACAAGCAACAACAATAGTTGTGATAGCATTCTAATATACCTAAGCTAGTACCTAGCAGGGGTTTCAGGTTGGCTACACACTACTAGGTGTTCTGAGCATAGCATATACTTGGAAAATAATAAAATCACCTATGATGCATACTACTGAAAACACTAATGCAATTGAAAACAAAAGTGGGACATGAGTATCACTTTCCTCGGTAACAGCAACCAACACAGGCACAACAATCAAAGGTGTTGTAGTGGTCTTCCCCAAAATCTAAACAAGCAATAACAATTCAAACATAAACATACCACTCAACAACAATCATAAACATGTATGCACACATGAATGCACAATTTTGTTTTACACATAATAATTGTATTGTTGAGGTGTATTTGGTATCGTATGGTGTTTATTTAGTTTGTGTATGGCTCTGGTTAAATTTTATTTCAATGCATTGTTTTAATTATTCCAATTTAGTGGCCCATTAATAGATATTTATTCTAATTAAATTCTAAACTCACTTTTAAGTTTCTGTAAAATTTGGTCCTTGTTGTCTCTGGACAGAGGGTAACAATACCAAGGCAACCCAATTGGTTCTACCCAAAAATACATTTAAGAATTTGAATTATGGACAAATTACAGATTTGACCAAATTTGAAATAGAAAGTGTGTGCACGATGCAATTTTGGTTTCCTCTAGTTTAATGATGTTCTACAAGTTCTAAGGAATCCAGAGACTACAACCTTAACAAAATTGGAATTGTAGAACTCAATCTATGAATTAATTGGTGTTTCTGAGTGGTTTTGGAAATTTAAATACTACTCCAAAGTTTTCTACAGAGACCACATGATATTTTTTATATTTGGGTAGAGAATTTAGTTAGCTTTCTAAAGGTTCAAACCTCACAATTTTTTTATCAATATTTAATTTTCTATCAAATTTACAATATGGCAGAAGATCATGTTTTTAAAATTGAATTCAAATCAATTTACACCGGGGGGCTGACTGTGCGCTGACTGGAGCTGGCGTGGACGCTGACGTGGCGAGGCCACGCGGCGCTATCTAATTGGACAATGCCGTTTCGCTGAAACATTCTAATCCTGGCTGCTGAGATCGAATCGGACGACAGGGAATCAGAGAGGGGGCTCACCGGCGGGGGCGTGGCCGGAGAATGGCGCTGCGGTGGTGACCTGCTCGGAGTTCTCGCTGGAAAAGGCTCCTGTGGTCCTCGAGCTCAACGGAGAGGTCGCAGAGGAGTGCCGCAGCATGGCGAGGGCGAGGGGATTCACGGTATTTGCTCTCGTTTCCTGGAACGACGAGGGGAGGTGGCCGGAGACGCGCTGCTCCGGTGACTTGCGGAAACGGACGGTGCGGCCGATTGCTGCGCAAAAAAAATCGCCCAGGTGGTTAGAAAGGAGTGTGGCGGTGCGAGGAGTCGAATGGAGGAGTCTCGGGCTCGGGCGTTTGCTCACCTGGCCGGAATCGAGGTAATGCTTCGGCGGCACAGAGCAACTCCGGCGAGGGAATTCTCCATCCTTGCAGCGTGTTTTTGGAGGTGGTTTTGGGCGAACGAGAGAGGGGGACGGGGGTTTTATCGAGGGGTGTTTGGGGCATGGAGAAACAGCAAGGGAGGTAGCGAATGTGGGGGGTGTGCGCTCGTGGTTCTGCCGGAGGAATCGGGTGAGTTGGGCTGGGATGGCTGGCTGCATTCCTTTTTTTTTCGTTTTGTTTTTCATTTTCCGTTTTCTTTTGTTAAATAAAAGAACCCCAAAAAACTAATTGAATGAGTCTACTCATTTCGAAAGTTTTGTAAAATTTATATATTGCAAAGTTTAAAACTTTTAAAAAGGTTTTGGTAATTTTGAAAAATCAAAATAAATTTTATTATAGGGAAAATTTTCATGGGGTCATTAAGGTATTATTTTTGGAGATGAATTTGTATAGGGTTTTTGTTTTGTGATCTTTATCTTTTTAAATGCACTTTTGTTTAACCCTGTCATGATAATATGTAACATCCCAAATTTACTAATTTAGGGTGTGTGGTGTGTGTTCATCCCATACATGCATGAAACAAAAAAAATTAATCTGGTTTGAAACAATTTAAATTGAGAATTTAAATGGTTTGAGAAATATACCACAAAAAGTACTTAAAATGGGTTCCAAAATCTTGTATTGAGAAATATTTCAAATACACCAAACAAACACATGGTTTTTTTTGGAAATTTTACAAGGTTTCCAAAACATATTTTTGCCAAATTTTTACTTTGCAAAAAGGTCATGAAAACAAGAAATTACAGTGCTATTATTTTCTCCCAGTGGCTTCTTTTTAAATTTTAATTTTTCCTCCAGGGGGTTTTCCAGAAAACCTCCCTGTCTATTCCTCCTCGTGCCAGAAGGCAGGAGGCACGCCGACGGCACCTTGCCACGCACCTGCTTGCCCCCTTCATGCGTGGCTAGGCCCAGAAGATCCCCTCGGCCACCTCTCACTCCTCATCCCCTCGAAATCCCTCTCTCTGCCTCTGTAACGCAACCGCTAGAGCAAACCCTAGCCCGAAGGCCGCCGGACACCGTCCCCGCTACGAGCTACCACGGCGCAAATCAAGACCACTGTTGCAACCGCCTTGATCTCCTCCACGTTGTTGTACAGCCTCGCTTCCCGGGACGACCGCAATCAGGCGAATCGGGGTCTTCTTCCCCGCCTCCGGTCGCCGTGTCCACGAGCGATTCCAGCGCCAACGCCGGTTCGCCGACCTTCCCGACCCCTCCCAGAGGTTCCTAGTGAGCTCCTTCACCTTCCAGTACCACCCCCTTGCTCCCTCTTCCTCTGTACATCACAACCACCATGCGCCATTTCCGGCCACCGCGGGAGGTGCATGTCGGAGTTCCTCCGGCGACCATTTGGTAAAGTCTCCGCCACCCACGCGTTCAGCATGTCCTCCTCCACGCCGTGATGCCCTTCGGTTTGAAATTCGCGTGTGGAATCGATCGATCGCGTGTTAAGCAGAGGAGAGCTCCTCCGAGTGATGTCACTGTGACGTCACTATGACGTCACAATCCTGTTTTATTTGTTTTCTAGAAAATGGTTTTTAATTACACAAAATGAATTAAATTTAGAAAATCAATTACTATTGTTTTATACCTCAGAAAAATAAAAAGGAAGGTACTAAAATGTTCATAAAAATATTCTCTATCCAAATATGTAATTTTCATACATGTTTGAGAAAGTCCAAAAATGAGCATTTATTTAATATTGTTTATAATCATTTAAAATGGAGAAAATAAGTTTGTATTCACTAAAATTAGAAAATTACAAGTTATATATCAAATTGCTCAAAATGACAAATGCAATCTAGTTATGATGTTTTCAAACCCATTTGGGCAACTAAAATGGTACTCACTTTCAGAATCGTCCGAATTGCCCCTTCGGGGTCTATTTCGGGCTAATTTCAGTAAAATTGCATAATTAACACACGAACCCTAGAAACCCATCGAACATGTTTAGAATTTATTTTAGTGCATTAACTTTCTCATGCATACATGTTGTGCATTGCATCGATGCCCTGTGTTGATTGTTATTCTTCTTTTCGGTGTTTGTTCCTCCTCGGTAGAACGTGACTCCGAAGAGAAGGCCAGCAGTCCAATGGTGAATACTTGATGTCAACCGACAAGTCAAGCACTTATCCCAGAAGATATCTTTATTGGTTTTCTTATAACCAAGGCAAGCATAACCTCTTATCTGCTCATATAAGTTTTCGAACAACATTTGATTCTCGTACTTTGAATTCGATTCCAAAGTATTTGATGCTAGTAGATATAGATCACCTATATACTTCATTGCCTCAATATCCTGATCCACTACTCCTAGCCACCATGGATTTTCTTGTGCACATCGCTAGAGCCTCATATCTGCTTCGCTTAGTCATATATGTTTGTTACCTCTGCTCCATCCGGTTGATGAATCAGAGCTGCGATCACCTAGTGTGATATGATGACGTGGTGAGATGAGCATTGTGTGGATAACCTGACTAAAGCTTGGACGGGAGGCCACTTGGGAATTGGTTGTTCGTTCTGTACTTGCCAACCCTAAGAGTAAGGTCGGGTGTAGAAGCCAAGACTGAGCGTACAACCACGCGCGATGGCCACGAGCCTCGCCGACCGACTAACTTAGCTGGCTTTATCCATGAGTCACGTAGTTTGAGAATTCCATTCGGCACCGCAAATAAAACCTTTTAAATGGTTTTGAAAACAAAATGCTACGCTAGGGCGTGACAGGGGCCAAGTGATGGACGTACATGGATATTGACCCCTGTCTTGGGTTGACTCATGTGTATGGTCGGGTAAGGTAAAGGTCGTGGCCATCCACCCTCTGCCGCATTCCATGGAAGAGCGTACATGTGGTGCTAAGATTCGGATGGCACGTGTGGGAAAAGTGTACCCCCTGTAGGGATAAATCTTTTCGAGAAGCCGTGTACGCGGTTAAGGACGACTTGGTGAAAGTAGTTGGGAACATGACGTAAAAGATGTTAACAAAGCATGGAGGCAATATATGAAGGGTGCCTCCTCGGAGATGCCGAGAGGGTGATCCTTTTAGCATGTGAGATGCTGGGAGTTGATATTGGTGGTTTGAAAAGATGATGATTACAGTAGTGAGTTTCTCATCTGTTTTGAAAACCTTCTATGAAACGTGCTATTCCTCCTCGATTTGGAAAATAAAGATTGCTTTACACAAAATAGCCTTCATAAAACCCTTTCCGAAGATAGCAGATATATAATAGGTTAACTAAGTCTTGTTGAGTACCTCCCGTACTCAGGTTTGCTTAATTTTGATTTAGGTGGAGTTCGTCACTTCAATGGTGGTTCAATGTGGACATCGATGAGTAGTTTGGGGTTCCCAGGCAGCAGCCTGGAATCTGTGGGCTGGGACGTCGCCTTATGTTGCAGCCGCTTAGGCCTTTTTGGTTCTTGTTGATTAGCAACATAAAATGCCTTTTGTTGTCTGATGTAATGTTGGGTCGTGTGACCTCTGCTTGTAAGCTATACTCTAGTAACACATGTTTATTACAGCTTCATGTCTAGAGTGCTACTTTGATCGGTTGTTGGTTTCGAGCTCATTGTTATACACTTTTGGCTATGCCTACATAGTTGTCACAGTCGAGGGGTTGTGGAGCCGATGATCCATTTCCGAGCCCGCCTGCCGATGTGATTCGGCCTAGGGCTAGGTAACCCCAGTAACCCTCGATTGTTGTTGCACTTCCTGGACACATAGCAGCTCTGTATAGCTTTGGTCCCGTTTCCTTCAGTTTCATTCGATTCGTGGATGCTTTGATATGCATAGTTGGTTATTACTAGCGTGGACACAAGGAGTAGTAGTACCGTGGTGATCCGGCCTGCGTGCCGATGAATTTGGTCTGCCTGCCGTTGTTTGTAGCGGTCGGGGCTGGTAACCCTGAAGCCCTTGTGGGTCCATGTCTAGGAGCACATAACAGTATGTATATCTCTGGGTCCGGGGTCATGACAGATCATGGTATCAGAGCAGGACTGCCTGTAGGAAAACCTTATTGCTTGGTCGATGTTGAGTCTAGTGATTGTTAAAACTATTTTGAAACTCCAAATGGATTGTGAAAAACCTTCTTAGGACTTTTTTACTCCTTATATGGTATCGCTCTAACTCTGGGTCACCTTACCTGTTTTGATTTGAAAAGGTGCTAGTCATTCAAAACTTAGGTGCCTTCTTTGGCAGGGACGTTCTTTTACCCAAGTTGACCTAGCGTTAAAGTTTCTAGATTTGTGTGTGTTCCATATTCCGTTATCTCTTAAACTGGGAGATTTCCTTTCCGTCCTAATCTCTCAGAGTTGTGTGGGTTCCACATACTCCGGTTCTAAAGTCTCAAAATCCTGAACCTCGAGATCTGATTTTCATCCCGAATGTATCCTTCGTCCTTGGTTCAAATTCTTCCGGAGTTATGTTGTCTTTTGAAAGATACTCCGAGATCGCTAATTGTAGTGTCCTCTGTGGCACTCATATAGTAGTTACTCCTTTCGTTGTGTTTTTGCCCTTGGACTTGAACCGAAGGTCCCGGAATGTGCTGAATTGTAGTGGTTTGAATTGTGCGGTTTCATAACCATGTGATGCTCATGCCATCAGTATAGGATGCTGACCTTTAACCCAAGTTGTGTTTCTTTGGATCCTGAGGAATCTGTTTTACCTTAGGGTGGCTAGGAAATTCCAACTCTAATAGCCATAGGTTTTCTCTAGGAACCAAAAGTGGATCACAATAAGGGTGTTCCTTATGATTCCCATATCCTTGTTCTTGACTCTTCTATAGCTCTCGTCTTGGCATGGGTTCTACAAATGAGTATGACCTTGTCCATCCAACGTGATATCAGGATTTTCTAGAGCACGTTCCTTCTCTTAGCTGCTTTCCGAACTTCGTCCGTTGTTTGGAATACAAGTTGCATACGTGTGTTGGATTCTTCCAATGCAACTGCTCTTGTTTTCCGTCCAAACATTCCACCTTGGAATATCAGGAGAAACAAACTTCAGTACCTCGTTCATATCCAGGACCAGGTCAAAGTTTTGTAATTCGCAGATTAAAGAAGCTTCATCCACTTTCAATCTGTTCTACCTCCGAGTATCACACTCTTTTATGTCAAGAGGTCGTGCCTAGTTTCATGGCCATATTGATGAAGTGATGGTCTTACACATTTTCACTCACCCTTCCTCCAAGCCTGAAATGCTCGAGAATGTTGGGTGTGTATTGATGTGTGTACTAGTTATTCCTAGCAATTCTTATTGCTTTGAAAAATCTAAGAAACATATGTATCCTTCTTAGCACTACTGATCACCCGGTCTTTAATTAAAGTTGGTTGTGTTACCAAATCCGTTCATTCTGGTGCACCTTCTTGGTCAGAGAGTTAGGTTCATACCAAAGCTCCCCAGACCTTATCGGGTGCTTTGAAAAGCATGCCTTGTTTCAAACTCCAAGACATACCGGTAGGTTGTGATAGTCTGGTTGTCTTTCTAGAAGTATCACCAGGTTTTACCTGACCGTGATGTCTAAACAAGGGGTATCTGAACTACTCTTTTCTCCAAGAAACTCCGCTGGATACCCTGGACTAGTAGGTTGATCTTAAACAACAACTTGGAGAGTTGAAAGAAAAATCTCTGCCTAATTTGATCCTTCGTGAAGGGATGTCTAGTTTCCTTTGTGTTGAGGCAGAATAGTATCTCCGTATTGAACATGCTATCACTCTACCTCTTGATTGATTTGGGCTATCGTCAAATCAAGAAAAGATCCAAGGACTATCTTGATGGTGTTTCCACTCATGGTGTTTTGCCTGAGTACACCTTCATGTCCTTTATTCTGACCAGTATCTTGCCTTGTTCATGTACTGTATGAATCCCTCTTCTTGGAGTAACTTGATAAGCGTGTTGCCGAGCCCATCGATGACATTCCTGATCATCTGAATCGCAAGAGGTTCATGTTGAACAGTTGGCACTAATGTTGGAAACTTTTGAGAACCATCTTTGTGTTATCACAAAGCTGTGTTCTCGATGTTCGAAGTGACTTTCTTTGGTTCATGTACTTATGGTGAAAGTTGTCGCCATGGGTTCGAGTAAAGTTTTTCGTTCCCTCGGGAATAATTCCAAGTCGGTCATGTATGTGTGGACTATTCTTGAGATGGTAGGACATTACCTCCATTTCTTGAAGAAGTTGTACATCCACACTAAGCCACTGACTGACCATTTGTGAAACAGAAGAGGTCTAAGAACTTCGTTATCTTTGTTATCATCTTCCCAACAATGACTCTGATGTGTTTCTCTGCAAGTAAACCATGTAGGTGCAACCGTCTTTCACAACTTGCTAATACAAGAGTTCTGCCATCCCGCTCATCTTCTTGAGCGTGAAATCATAGTCCATATCTTGAGAATCTTGCATATGTATCTCGTGGGTAACCGGTGCAATCTCTTCGTTCAAACATACCGAGCCTGAGCTATAAATCCACTACCGAGAGCTGAATCTCATGCAGCAACGATGGTTAGTGTTTCCTCAAGAGTATTGAATCAGGTCTTTTCAAAATCAGGCATAGTTGATGTTGTGGTTGACACAATTAGCCGGAAGGCCTAATGTCACATCTCTCTTTGAATCGGTAAGAATAGCCACTCTACGTGAGAATTCTCTCTGTGTTTTGTGTGTTTGTTAACAACATAACGAATTTTTTAACCATGTGTCCTATTTTGTCAGAGGGTATATTCTTAGATCAGCACATATATGGTATCGAAGAAATGGTAAAGAAGTTAAAGATCAACGGGTGTTTTTCTGGCCTGAAAAAGAGCTCTTATGTGCAGCCCGGAATTATTCCGGACAAGCCCGGAATTATTGTGGGCCATTCCGGGTGATTCCGAGTTGGCCATGAAATCCTCTGTTGCAATTCGGAATTATTCCGGGTGATTCTGAAGCCCGGAATTATTTCGGGAAAATTTCGACTTGGCTGCAAATTTTTCTTTTGCCATTCGGAATTATTCCGGATCAATCCGGACCAATGCAGATGGATTCTGACATGACCGCGAATTTCTCTGTTGCCATCTATATTGCTCCGGAATTATTTTGGGAGGCCGGAATTATTCCGGGTGATTCCGGATTGGTTGCGAACTGAGCAGAAAAACGGCTAGTTGGAGTGAGGACTATAAAAAGGGGTCCTCTTTCTTCCCCAAGGGTTAGCTCCTCCAGCATTGTAGACTCCATTGATTGAGCTCACCCACCAAGCTAGATCTCCCACCTCCTCCACCCAAACTTGTTGAAACTTTGAGGAGTGAAGGAGAAGCCCCGGATCTACATCTTCACCAACCGGTTTTCCATTTCCCCCTCGTTATCTTGAGGGATATTTGCCTAGGGTTTCCTCTTGTGGAGAACCTAGGCTTCTTGCTACTCTTGGTGATTTGTGAGTGTTGGGAGCCCCCAATTTGGTTGTGGGTGTGTTCCCCAAGCTTGTTTCTAAAGGACTCGATCCCCGCCTCAAAGGGGTTAAATAGTGGAAGGTGAACTAGGCCTTTGTGGCGGAGTTCATCGGAGAATAGGGTGAGGCCTTGGTGGCGTTGAGTAGGCCTTCGTGGAGAGCTCACACCCCTCCAACGAGACGTACTCCCTTAACAAGGAGGAACTTGGGAATACATCATGTCTCCGCGTGCTTCCATCGGTTACCTCGTTCCCTTACCCTTTACTTACTTGTACGTGTAGCATTTATTGTAGTACTTGTTGTATTAAGTGTTGTCCTAGTTGCATTAATTGATTGTCTTTCTATATAGGTAAATTCACCTTAGTTGCACTATCTAGAGAATTTACCTTTGTGTCAAGCCTACACTTTAAGAAAAATTAAAATTGGTCGTAGCACCTATTCACCCCCCCTCTAGGTGCCCATACTTTACTTTCAATTGGTATCAGAGCCTCGACTCTTATATTGGGCTTAACCGCCTAAGAGTTTAAGTCTGGCGGAAGAATCGGATACCGAATCGTCCAAGGCTAGGGTGTCCATGGATAATCTCAATGAGTTGAGAAATTCATTGACCTCATCCATAGATGCTAAATTTGATGAGTTGCATCAATTCTTGTCGTAACTCCTCAAAGCCAAAGGACCGGAGGTATCCGAGACTTCTCCTCCGAAAACAATTCTGGAGGGCGCTATGAAAGGGGTTGATGGTGAACCACATAAAAATGCTTCCACCGAAAACTTCACTAAGAAGGGTACGGAAGGTGATGAAGAATTTCACGCCGTTCCCGGAAGTTATTCTCCCTGTCCTCCCGTCCCACATCCTCATATAATCCCTAGAGGAGATCCACCTAAAATTGATGCTTTTTCTTTTCGTGAATGGCAATATTATATGGAGACTCACTTGAACTCTTCTTATATAGATCTTTGGAGGATCACTCGTGATGGATACAAGCCATTTGATCCCAAGAACCTAACAAGAAGAGAAGCCGTAGATTGCCAACTCAACTACACCGCTTTGTCCATTCTACAACAAGCCATGGGTCCTAACCATATGCCGCATCTTCAACAATATTCCACCGCCCAGGAAACATGGGACTCTCTTGTCATCATGTTTGTGGGAAATGAGAGCATGCAAAGGAATAGATATGATGCCTTGACCAATGAGGCTGAAGGGTTCTATATGCATGATGGAGAGGATCACGTGGACATATACCGGAGACTCAAGACTCTTGCCACCGCCTTCTCAAATGTTGGTGCCAAGTACATTGATGATGCTTGGATCAAGAGGAAGTACATGATTGCCATAATGCCATTTGAGGGCGCGGACATGAAGAGCATTCAAGGAAGACATGATTTCTCTTCCATGACCTCAACTCAAGTGATGCAAGAAATGTGCTCCTATAAAGTGCAAACCAAGAATTCTCTTGACAACCGTGCTAGGGCCATTGGAATGAACCAAGGAGCATCCGTTGCTTTGAAGGCCAAGGTTGTGTCAAGAGAGGATGAGTCTGAAGAATATGGAGAAGAGGCATTGCCTCCCTTGAAGGAACAAGACTATGATACTGTGCTAAAGGATCTAATTGCTCTCACCGTGCAAAAGTTTTGGAACAATCCTCCCAAGGGCAAGAGATTTGTTGAGGAGAAGACCAAGTCTCGTTATGGAAATGATGGGGCTTAAAAAGTGAGGTCTTGCTTCAATTGCCAAGACAAGCACCACTTCATTGCGAAGTGTCCCTATGAAAATAGAGAACTACATAGTGGCAAGCTAATTCGCAAGGACAAGTCCAAGTTTGAGTACAAGAAACCTCATTTCAAGAAGAAACCTTTCAACAAGATGTCTCCCGCCAAGTTTGTGCTTTTGACTCAAGAGGAGTATGATTCCGGAGTGATGAAGAAGAAGAAACCCCAAATGAAGTGGCCGCTCTTGCTATTGCTTCTACTCATCATCTTCATCTCTCTTTGAATCCCCCAATGACAATCATCCTCAACGAAATGCCAAGTGCTTCATGGCTAAGGTCACGGAGGTATCACCTACCTCCAACTCGAAGACCCCTCTAGAACTAGAACATATTACTAGTCTTAGAGTAGACCAAGAAGTACTTTGAGCATCTCATCAGCCAATTGGGAGAGGCCCAAGAATCTCTTGAGAAGAAAGGTGAGGTTGAAAGAAGGGATGCGGATGAAATTGCATCCCTCTCTATGACTCTTGAAGAAGAGAATGATGGTAGAGTTTCTCTCGAGGAGGAACTTGAATCTATTGAAGAAACTCATAATGAACTTGTGTCTAAAATCACTAAGGAACGTGATCATGCTATTGCTAAATATAAAAGGCTAAAAAGAATAAGGTCGAGTTTGGGGTTGGTCATGATAAACTAACCGAGGAGTTTGAACAACTAACCAAGGCTCACAAGGCCTTGGAGAGTCAACATTCTTCCCTCAAAGAGTTGCATGAACAACTCCAAACTCAACTTAATCAACTTAACAACCCTAGCACCTCTACTTATTCTTGTGATCATGCAAATATTATTGAGGAAAATGCTAGGTTGAAGGTTGAGACTGCTAGACTGAAGGGAAAAGGCCCTCAAGTTGAGAAGGTTGTGACCTCTACCCCACAAGTGGTGGCCCCTAGCTCAAATGTGATCATTGCTAGACCACTATTGAGTGCTCCAAGGCCACAAGTGGGCAAGCAAGTTCTTGGCTATGTTTCCAATAAAAAGAACAAGAAGAAGACCAACAATGGTGCCTCGAGTGGTATTGTCATTAGGGACAACACTACTCATAGCACACCCGCACAAGCAAGCAATGTTGCCTTGAGTAGTAGTGTCATGAGGGACAACACTACTCATAGCACCTCCGCGGGAACTAAAAATCCACACCATTTCTTATATGTTGATTATTATGGTGTTGTGAAAGCTAAATATTTTGTTCCTATTGAGGGTTTCATTGACTATGCTATTTGGGTTCCAAAGACCCTTGTTACTAACATGAAGGGACCCTCCTCGGGTCCTAACACTAGTCAATGATCTCTTGCAGGACTATGCTTCCGGTGGGACTAAATGGATAATTGATAGTGGATGCACTGTAACAGCCCAATTTTTGGAAGACAGGAAAAAAACTTGTTTTCAATAACCCAAAAATCAGGGCCAACAAAAACTTTTTATATTTTTGACTTATGCTTGTGTTTTCTTTTCTATTTGGTTGTTGTATGAATTTGTGTTTGTGTTTGTTAACACCTAACATTAAAACCAATGATTATAACTTTCTTCAAACACAACCCCTGGTGATCAAGTCATGACAAGAATGCTTATCATCTTCATCCATGACACTCTTTTAGCAAAAACCTTTTTGAGAATGTTTTGATTTTAGAAGAAACCCAAAGGCCTAGTTTTGAGGAAACAAAAGATAATTTCCAAAACTATATGAAATGTATTTTGGAGCTAATCATCTCCAACCTGTTTTCAACCAAGATGTTTTTGCAAGTATTTCAAAAACTCCTTCTCACTTCTTTCTTTTGCAAAAACAATAAGAGGGGACTATGTTACCCCTGTGTTTGACCTCAAATATATTCTTTTGGAAATAAAAAGCTTTGAGATAAACCATTTTATAAACTCCTCTTGTCATGATGTGGCTTTATCACTACCTCTATTTAACACATGAGAAAAGTATCCTGGAAATTAATTTGAAGAACTCAGTTGTTTGAGTGATCTTGTGTGTCTTGTTATTTTATCTGCTTGTTGTGTGATCTTATCTTGTGTTTGCTTTGAAGTATTCATTTCTATTTCTTGATGAGTGTGTGTTGTTCTAAGTAAATAAAACCTATTAATAACAATATTAAACATCAATGTCATATTTCATCATATGTCCATCTCATATCCTATTTTTTAAAAACTTCCAACCTTAGAGACACGCCTTTATGTCAAATATTGTTCTATTCATCATTGTACCTTCATGTATATCATGTCTAATATCTATACCATCCATCCAAGTTATTATTCTGGATATTGAAACCCTTTGGTATCATCTATCAAAGTCCTATTGAAGGCATTCCCAAAAAAATGACCATATCACCTTTATCATGAAGCACTTTGTCCATGTTACTCCAAATAACCCATTATTGTTTTCAGGCCCAATGAACCTACCCTTGTCATTTCCATGACCTATACAACATATCCTTGTGGTCCAATTATTTTCCAAAGACCATTTAATTATTCTTCCCTCATGGTTTTTAACCTACTTAATAAACTCCTGTTTTCACCCTTTTTCCACTTGTGGTCTCTAATATTTTCAAAAGAGTTGATTATTAAAAATCACTTTTGATACCTATATTATGTACTCTATCATCCCAACTCAAAAATATTTGTTTTAAAAGCATTTTACTATTTATTATTTTCCATTTTCCAAAAGGCCAGAATTGGACTTTAAAATATTTTGTGAAGAAAAGTGTTTCCTAAAATCTTGGAAAAATTACCCAGCATGCCTATGGTTATGTTGGACTTATTTATAGAAAAATATTTGATAGTTGTGCTGAAAATTTTGGAGAAAACATTTAAAAACAGATTCAGCACTTTTTGAATTTCCAAAATTTTGTGAAAGAAATATTTTTCAAAACTCTTGAGGCCACCATCTCTAGACTCAATTTTTCATCCTCTATCCAATGGACATGCTTTTGCACCTATGTTGTATTAAAAATTCTGGTGAAAACAAGCAAAAACCTTCTCTGTTGTTTTTGGGCACTATTGAGTTCATGTCTCTATTAGTCAATTCTTGCACTCTCTGCCTCTCTCCTGTTCTGTGAGGTAGAAAACCTCCCCCTCACTCTCCTGGACATGGTATACCTACCCCTACACATCTCTCTCTTCCTCTCTCCCATCCACCAACATGAGGACAAGGATGGTGGTCACTCACCTTTTTCTACTCTCCCTCACCACCATCCAAACTAGGAGCAACCCGTGCTCCACAAGGCCTCTCTTCCACTAGTTATCCTCCCTGGCAAAGCTCCATCCCTTCCCCTTGTCTCCTTCCTCTATTTTCTTGAGCTGTCCATGGTGTCCAGAGCACCCGCGCCACGTCCCCCGCGTTCCAACACCTGGAGGGCATGCCCGAGCTCGTGGCTTCATGACTCAGCTCCTCGAGCTCTCCAGTAACCTACCCGTGCCCCTCACTCGCCCCACCTCGCTCTCCTTCCTCCACTACTTCCTGTCGAACACCTGCGGGAGGGATCTCGGAGCTCAGGCCCCCGATCGCTACCAGCCACCTCCTCCCTCTCTAGCTGCTCCTGGAGGAACGCATCACCTCCCCTAGCCTCCCCATTGAGCTCCTTACGTCTCATCGTGCGCACAGTGAGCCTGTCCGTAGCCGCCATGGACGCAGCCCACCGAGCTCGTCTCCAGATCTATACAGAGGACCTCCGCCTCTCTTCTTTCTTTCTTTGTACCGGATTTGACCCCAATCGAATATCTCCCTCTTTAATTTTGTTCCCTCTCCATCGCAGGGATGACGCCATCTCCGACCCGCATGGTGGCCGCCGGCTCCCGTCGAGAATCCTCCTCGGGCCTTCCCCAGCAAGCACCGGTGGGGGCATCGCATCCGCGACCCCGTCCTGATCCTCCTCGACGTTTCTGCAGTTCCCGGCGTTGCCGGGAACGCCCTACGGCGAAGATCCGCCATGGCGCCGCCGTACCCTCTGTTTCCGCCGCCAGGAAATGGTCTTCACCGGCGCGCGACGACGCGGCCTCCTCACAGCCGTTGGATCCATATCAAGTGGATCAGTTCAGATCCTGGAGTTTTGAATCACAATCGTTGTTTCCCGATCTGACGGCCGCGTACCGCTTCGGCAGCGCGCGCACACCAGTGGGCCGACCTGCCTCGCGCGGCCCGTTTCCCTCACAGATCCGGCCTATTTATGTTTTTCTGCAGGTGGTTATTCCTTTTCCCTGCATGTCTGTTTCTAGGTGATTACTTTAATTCGAAATAAAAATGCTAACAATTGAATCTTGCCAAACTAAAAATCACAGTGATATCTGTACAAAATCTTAACGACCTCCAACTTGTAGATCTGCATTTTGTGCAATATTTTAAGAGAAATAAAATAAATGGCAGAAGTACTCATTAACCCCATTTCTTTAATAACTTCAGTTTTAAGTATTCAAATCATGCAAACTCAACTGTTTTGAGTAGCCATTTATAATATCTATCTGTTGCAGTTGGCCTTGTGTTGACTTGAGTTGTTGATTGAAAATGGCATGCATGTTAGTTTTTAGGACAGAGAGCACTTCTGTGAATTGTTTAATTTTATTGGTGATGTTTTTTTGAAGTGAATCCAATTGGGTTGGTTTGCTAGTGACTAGGAGCACTTTATACTAGATTTTCATGATGTTAGGAGTTACAGAATAAGATTGGTGCAATATTTAGTGTTTAGCCATTTTCTGCATTTTATTGTTATGACTTGATAACTTGTGCTGTTATTATGTTCTTGTTATAAAATTGATTCCTAGCATATGAAGGTTATTTATACATGTTTGAAATGTTTCTTGAGTGTTTCACTAGTATTATAGAGTTTGTGTGTGAAATCCATGCTTGTTATAGTTTAAATCTCAATATGTTGTTTTCCTAGTAAAAATAGGTTAAAATTATGTTATTCTTCATATTGGTATGATAAATTGAATAAATGCTTTAGTATTGTTTTCCTTAGCATAGCTACTGTTATTCTAGCATATTATACTTGATTGCATGCTTGAGTGAGCTCTAGATCAAATTGTCATGCTATGTTAGTATTAGATGTTTTTCTGCCATAAAGTTGTTGTTTGCATGCTTAATTTTTGAGGCATTGATTAGATTGTTATTTTGTTATTACTAGCATGTCTAGGTGTTTTTTTCTCTGTTATGTGGATGTCATCTTACAGATCCATCATGTTAGAATAAATCATGTTTAATGATCTCTTATGGTTATGCATGTCTGCTTGTCTAAATAGCCCTTTTTCATGTCTAGTTTTAATAGTTGTTTTGCTCCATGATTATTTTCATGCATTGAGTGATGCCATGGTATTTTTGGTATTGCTTAGGTACTGGTTATATTTTTCTCCATGTTTAGAAAGGCATGTGATACTATGGGCTTGTAGTATTGCTTGATAATATTTTCCTATGCATGTGTATGTGTTCCTAGGTTGTTTTGTTGTTATTTTGCTCATCCTCATGAATGACCATAGAGTAATTTAACCTTATTTGAGCATGATATGAGAGTGGCACACCCACTGAACTCATGCCATTTTGGTTGAGGATCCATAGCACCTATTCTAGTGTTATTCATGTGTGTTGTCTATGCATGCTTTGCTTGTTGGTGTGAACCCTAGTAATTTTGTTTGTGAGTGTACTTGTTTGATGAAATGCTTGCTGTATGTTTACATTTTATCAAGTGCTTGCCTTTGTTTGGTTCTGATTGGGTGTTTTCCTTTTTATATTTATGACGTTAGATAACGAAGACGGTATTATTTTCCGGAGAGGTTTTTATTGCAACTCTTGTTTATTTCAAGAGAAAGACCAAGACCAGTGCCAAGGCAAGCCATTCTAAATGCTTTCTGTTGTTTTACTTATCATTATCTATCATGTATGTTTTACTTCTGAAGTTTTACAAAAGTTTGATTCAAAAAACTATTCTTTTAGTGGACTATACCACTATCTATTTTATGTATCTAATATGCTATATCCACTATATAATCTTTGTGTTACCAAGCCCTTTAGACATTTTAGTATCATAACTTAACTAAATTAAGTCCCCTAGTGGACATTTTAACTTGATGTTTTTGGAAAGCAAAAGCTTGGAAAAACCCCGAGGAAAGGTGGGACCTTGTCCGAGGGAGGTTTGTGAAGAAGGAAATGTTTTCGACTTGTTTTTCCAAAAATGACACATAACCTAGTCTTCGCCGGACAACCAAGCCGTGCTGCCACATTACCCCAATATGGGAACAGGGTCTAGCTAATTGCTTGTCGGTGTTAGTCCGTGTCTACCTCAAAGTGCTATAGGGGTTAGAGTCCCCCGAACCGAATTGTCGCCGGGAGGGAGAAACGGGACATTCACAGTGTGGGATTAAGTTCACTACCGATTGCAGCAATTGGGTCTCCTGCCATGGCGGTGTGTTGTCAGGGGAAACCGGATCGATACGGCTGACTCACTCGATGCTGGGGAGAACAAACCTAGTTGAAGAGGTAGTCATTTACTAGCACTGACATAGTGGATGGTTAGGACCAGTTATCTGATGTTTGCATACTGTCTCGGACAGTCCGTGGTTGTTCACGGCGGATGTACTGGATCTTGTGGATTGTGTACACCTCTGCAGAGTAAAACTATTCAGAATAGCCGCGTCGTCGGATATGGACAGTTGAATGGCCATTTAGCTAGCATTGTGTCAATGTTTTCAAAAAGCTGGAAAGTGTTTTGGAATTGTACCTGGGAGGTACGTTGAAAGGGAATGATTGTACCTTTGAGGTACCGGATAAATGATGATCTTAAAGATGTGTTTTTCCAAGAAGTTTTGCAAAGAGAAATGTTTTCTTTATTTAGAATGCTTTATCAAAGCCTTGTGGACATGCTATATCTACAAGAGGAATGAAATATCTGTTGAAGTATCTTCTTCAACAAAGAAAAATAAAAGTTGTGCAACTATGATGGGTCTTAAATTCATCATAGCTAGTTGAACCCTAATTAAAGCCTTCCTACCACCTATATATATGCATACTTGCATGTTTAGCTTTCATTTGGGGTGTCTTGCAGAGTACATTCAAACATACTCATATTGGTTTCGTCCCTGGCTATTGTCTTAGCCAGACTTTGAGCAGAAAACCGGAGAAACCGAAGAAGATGGTGTCGCTGACGGCTATGCGAACTAGGAACGTCTCCGAGTCAGTAGCCTGTAGGTAGTCAAGGCGTGACTTGGGTTTACCACGAGTGTGTTTTTTTGTCTTCCGCTGTTTTTAGTGTGTGTTCCTGCCCTGCGTGGCAGTTGTTTTCAACTGAGTCAAGTGACCAGTTGTGTAAGCCGTGTATTCGTGTAGTGTATGTTGTAATATGCAATGCCAACTCGAGTATGTTGTTCACGACTAACTGATCATGGGATCGTGAATGTATGCATACTGGAGGTCTCGGACTGCTAGTCTGCAAAGAACTTGTGACGGAGTTGCACCCAAATGACATACAAGCAACGGTCACTTATGGACACTCGTCCTCGTCTAAGGTATCCGAGTTCGGCAAGGTTGTGATCGCTCCCGATATCACTATCGTGAACGTCATGCTTGTCGAATCCCTTGGTTACAATTTACTTGTCGTCTGCTCTCTTGGAAAGATGGGTTTCTCCGTCTTTTTTGATGTTGATATTGTGCTCCTTTTGAGGAGCAAGACTGTTGACGTCGCTTACGTGGGACAAGCTGAAAATGAGTTGTTCGTGGTGGATTTTTCGAAGTCTACCAACTCTCAAACAATGTGTATTTTCGGAAATGCGGACTTGGGATGGTTGCGGCATCGCCACTTATCCCATGTCAACATGAGAACTTTGCAAAGTCTTCACAAATGTGGCCTTATTGTCGGACTAAAAGAAAATGTTTCCTTTTCAAAGGATCGCGTTTGTAGGTCGTGTGTTGAAGGAAAGATGCATGATAAAGCAGACAAGGCCAAGACTGTTATTTCATCAAAGAGGATCTTGGATCTTCTCCATGTTGATCTCTTTGGTGCCGTGCCCGAGGCAAGTCTTGGTGGCAAGAAGTATTGTTTGGTGATTGTCGATGATTATTCAAGATACACTTGGGTTTATTTCTTCAAGTGTAAGAGTGAAACTCAACAAACCATCATCGACTTCTCCAACGAAGTGCAATGTCAACACAATGTGCAAATCATGGCTATTAGGAGTGATAATGGTTCGGAGTTCAAGAACTACACCTTGAATGAATTCCTTAGTGAAGAAGGCATTCGTCATCAATACTCCACCACTTACACTCCTCAACAAAATGGTGTTGCCAAAAGGAAGAATCGCACTCTCTTGGATATGGCAAGGACCATGTTGGCGGAGTACTCTTCTCCCCAATATATGGGCCGAGGCCATATCCACCGCATGCCACTCCTCCAACCGCCTCTACATCCGCAAAGGCTTGGACAAGACTCCATATGAGATCCTCACCGGCAACAAGCACAACGTCTCCTACTTCCGTGTATTTGGTTGTAAGTGCTTCTATTTGATCAAGGGTGCTAGGTTGTCTAAATTTCAATCCAAAACTATTGAGGGTATATTTGTTGGTTACGGTGCCGAATCACACACTTATAGAGTTTTTTGGACACCATTTCTTTTTGTTCACCTTGCTTATCCCCGTAAATCTTTATGTTGTCATCAAACACCAAAAAGGGGGAGATTGAAAGTGCATTTTCGATATCTCTATGTTTTGTGTGTTTGTTAACATCATAAAGAAGTTTTTAACCATATGTGCTATTTTGTCAGAGGATATATTCTTAGATCAGCACATATATGGTATCGAAGAAATGGTGAAGAAGTTATCAACGGGTGTTTTTCTTGCCTGAAAAAGAGCTCCTATGTGCAGCCCGGAATTATTCCGGACCAGCCCGGAATTATTCCGGGCCATTCCGGGTGATTCCGAGTTGGCCGCGAAATCCTCTGTCGCAATTCGGAATTATTCCCCCAAAATTATTCCGGGCAAATTCCGACTTGGCCGCAAATTTCTATGTTGCCAACAAGAATTATTCCGGACCAATCCGGGTGGATTCCTACATGACCTTGAATTTCTCTGTTGCCATCCGGATTGCTCCGTAATTATGCCGAGAGGCCGAATTATTCCGGGTGATTCTGGATTGGTCGCAAACTGAGCAGAAAAACGGCTAGTTGGACTGAGGACTATAAAAAGGGGTCCTCTTTCTTCCCCAAGGGTTAGCTCCTCCAACATTGAAGACTCCATTGATTGAGCTCACCCACCAAGCTAGATCTCCCACCTCCTCCACCCAAACTTTTTGAAACGTTGAGGAGTGAAGGAGAAGCCCCGGATCTACATCTTCACCAACCGGTTTTCCATTTCCCCCCTCATTAGCTTACCTAGGGTTTCCTCTTGTGGAGAACCTAGGCTTCTTGCTACTCTTGGTGATTTGTGAGTGTTGGGAGCCCCCAATTTGGTTGTGGGTGTGTGCCCCAAGCTTGTTTGTAAATCACTCGATCCCTTCATCAAAGGGGTTCAATAGCGGAAGGTGAACTAGGCCTTTGTGGAGGAGTTCATCGGAGAATAGGGTGAGGCCTTTGTGGCATTGAGTAGGCCTTCGTGGCGAGCTCACACCCCTCCAACGAGACGTACTACCTTAACAAGGAGGAACTCGGGAATACATCGTGTCTCCGCGTGCTTCCATCGGTTACCTCGTTCCCTTACCCTTTACTTACTTGTACTTGTAGCATTTATTATAGTACTTGTTGTATTAAGTGTTGTCCTAGTTGCATTAATTGCTTGTCTTGCCATATAGGTAAATTCACCTCAGCTGCACTATCTAGAGAATTACCTTTGTGTCAAGCCTAAACTTTAAGAAAAATTAAAATTGGTCGTAGCACCTATTCCCCCCCTCTAAGTGCCCATACTTTACTTTCACCGTTCTTCCAAAAAAAAGTTCGACGCTAACTTGATTCCCTGTAGAAGGCTTGCATAAGGCCGATATTGGTATCTAGAACATCCAGGAGAACTTGGAAGTTGACTCTTCCAATGTCTCTTTGTCAATCCTCCAAACCTTTCTTTCAGTGGAAACAACTTCATCATGAGAACCATCTCGTGGTGTTTTGTAATCACCATGGATCAGTTCCCTTATTTTAAGTTGATGGTACTTGAACTTCTGTTTTCTCACACATTGTGTGAAATTGTTAGTTACTTCAGCCCTGGAGTCTTAACCATGTGGTAAACGTATTTCTACGGATAACCCACAATAGGAAAGATATTCCCTATTCCTTTTGGTGTTTCAATCCCCGTTGGTTACTCATCTTTATGGTGTAAACAAGAATCCCTTCCTAACTACGGTTTTCCAACATTCGGTGGTTACTCATTTCCTATCGTGAAGTAACATCCCGATCCTCGACAGGGATTTTGAGGAATCGTTAATGAATAGTTGAAAGTTCCGTTATCTTCTGTGTCCACTCCGAAGAGTGAACATGATCTTGTATCAAATTTTCCTTGACGCATGATTACTGTGTTTTCTCGTGTTCTTCCCCGTCCATGGGTACTACTTTGTGGTATCCAAGATCATCCTCTCCATCTTGGTATTCTGTTTGAGGAAACCTCGATGTCACAAGTTGTTCAATCTTTCTTTTCCGAAGGGATTTAAAGTCTTGTTCAAAGCTCATATTCTAAATCCTTTCAAGAACCATCATCCATAAACTTGAAACCTTCTCATATTCCCTCCGTTACCTTGATGTGTTTCATGCATGTTAACTCAATAGTTCTTTACATACATTCTTGTCATGAGTTAGCCATGAGATACTCGATCTTCGTAAAGATCAGTTCCTAAGAGTTTTCCCTCTCACCTAAGGTGTAGCCGCTAGATATCTTCGCAAGTGCTACAGATCGACATCGTCACGAAGAGAACTGTAAGGTTCGAGAAGATCGTCCAAAAACCGGTGTTCCTTCTTTCTTTCTCCTTCGGGAATCTCGGGACGAGATTCTTGTAAGGGGGTAGATTTGTAACATCCCAAACTTGCTAATTTAGGGTGTGTGGTGTGTGTTCATCCCATACATGCATGAAACAAAAAAAATTAATCTGGTTTGAAACAATTTAAATTAAGAATTTAAATGGTTTGAGAAAAATACCACAAAAATTACTTAAAATGGGTTTGAAAATCTTGTATTGAAAAATATTAGAAATACACCAAAGAAACACATGGTTTTGTTGGAAATTTTACGAGGTTTCCAAAACCTATTTTTTCCAAATTTTAAATTTGCAAAAAGGTCCTGAAAACAAGCAATTACAGTGCTATTCTTTTCTGCCAGGGGCTTCTTTTTAAATTTTAATTTTTCCTCTAGGGGGTTTTCCACAAAACCTCCCCGTCATCTTCCTCCTCGTGCCAGAAGGCAGGAGGCACGCCGACGACACCTTGCCACGCACCTGCTTGCCCCTTCATGCGTGGCTAGGCCCAGAAGATCCCCTCGGCCACCTCTCTCATCCCCTCGAAATCCCTCTCTCTCTGCCTCTGTAACGCAACTGCTAGAGCAAACCCTAGCCCGAAGGCCGCCGGACACCGTCACCGCTATGAGCTACCCCGGAGCAAATCAAGACGACCGTTGCAACCGCCATGCTCTCGTCCACGTTCTTGTACAGCCTCGCTTCTCGGGACGACCGCAATCAGGCAAATCGGGGTCTTCTTCCCCGCCTCCGGACGCCGCGTCCCCGAGCGATTCCGGCGCTACCGGTTCCCCGACCTTCCCGACCCCTCCCAGAGGTTCCTGGTGAGCTCCTTCACCTTCCAGTATCGCCCCCTTTCTCCCTCTTCCTCTGTACATCACGGCCACCGTGTGCCATTTTCGGCCACGGCGGGAGGTGCACGTTGGAGTTCCTCCGGCGACACTTTGGTGAAGTCTCCGCCACCCACGCGTTCAACATGTCCTCCTCCACGCCATGATGCCCTTCGATTTGAAATTCGTGCGTGGAATCGATCGATCGCGTGTTCAGCAGAGGAGAGCTCCTCCGAGTGATGTCACTGTGACTTCACTATGAAGTCACAATCCTGTTTTATTTGTTTTCCAGAAAATGGTTTTTAATTACAGAAAATGAATTAAATTTAGAAAATCAATAATTATTGTTTTATACCTCTTAGAAGGAAGGTACTAAAATGTTCATAAAAATATTCTCTATCCAAATATGCATTTTTCATACATGTTTGATAAAGTCCAAAAATGAGCATTTATTTAATATTGTTTAATCATTTAAAATGGAGAAAATAAGTTTTTATGCACTAAAATTAGAAAATTACAAGTTATATATATCAAATTGCTCAAAATGACAAATGCAATCTAGTTATGATGTTTTCAAACCCATTTGGGCAACTAAAATGGTACTCACTTTTAGAACCGTCCGAATTTCCCCTCCGAGGTCTATTTCGGGCTAATGTCAGTAAAATTGCATAATTAACATACGAACCCTACCAACCCATCGAACATGTTTAGGATTTATTTCAGTGCATTAACTTTCTCATGCATACATGTTGTGCATTGCATCGATGCCATGTGCTGATTGTTATTCTTCTTTTCGGTGTTTGTTCCCCCTCGGTAGAACGTGACTCCGAAGAGAAGGCCAACAGTCCAATGGTGAATACTTGATCTTAACCAACAAGTCAAGCACTTATCCCAAAAGATATCTTTATTGGTTTTCTTATAACCAAGGCAAGAGTAACGTCTTATCTGCTCATATAAGTTTTCGAACAACATTTAGTTCCCGCACTTTGCATTCGATTCCAAAGTATTTGATGCTAGTAGATATAGATCACCTATATACTGCATTGCCTCAATATCCTGATCCATTGCTCCTAGTTGCCATAGATTTTCTTGTGCGCATCGCTAGAGCCTCATATCTGCTTCGCTTAGTCATATATTGTAACACCTGGGGTATTTTCCCTAAGTTAGAAAGTTGTTTTTTTTTTTTTGCATCATGTCATCATAAGCATTGCATTTGTTTTTTCATTTGTTTTCCATATGAATTTCAAACCAAATTTCAAAATCCTTGTTCATACTTGTTCTGTTACAATTTTCAAATAAAAATATTCAAATCAGAACATCAAATTCTTTCCTATAAACTTGGAAGTTCAAACCCTTTAAATTGCTTCTTTTCCATATTTCAATTAATATCAAAAAGTGCTCAAATTCAATGAAACTTACAAACAGCAACTAATTCAAAATTTTGAAAAACCATCTATGGCACAATTGGGTTTTTGTAAATAACAAGATATAAAATTTATCCCCAAATTTTTCTATCACTAAAACCCTTTCATTTCTTTCCTTTTTCAAATCTGCAAAAAAAAAGGAAGAAAGAAAAAAATAAAACAAAACCAGAGGGGGAGAGGGCATGCCAGCCCACCTTTCCCCACGGCCTGCTACCCCCTTCCCTAACCTCTGTACGGAGACACAGAGGGAGGGGGGCTCCCCCACCGAGCAGGGAGCTCACCTGCTCCCTCCTCCCTATATCTAGCCTCCCTAGGGCGTGCCCCCAGCTCCTCTCTCCCTCCTCCTTCTCCCATCCGCCGCCATTCTTCCTTTTCCCCCTCGGATCCCCCTCCAAACCGCTGTCTTTCTTCTGAATTTCTTCTGAACCTCGGTAGCCCTTCCATGGCCGGAGTTCGTCGGGGGTGAGGTGGGGGTTGTGGTCACCGTCAAGGGCAGCACGCCGCGGGAACGGAACCCCTAGTCTTCCTCGTCCTCCTCGCGTCCACGGCAGGGCCCGAACCACCGCGGATCGCCGCCGCCGAGTCGACCATCGCCGCCGTTCCCTCCACGTCAACCACTGCCACCTCTTCCCCTCGGTGAGCTCCCCTCTCCTCTCCCCTTCCCTTCGCACGCACGGCCACCGCGCACCCCCGGCGCCCTCGCCCGCCAAGAGCAGCACCGCCCCGCGCGGCACGGCTCCTCGCCGGCAGCAGACGGCAGCGTCGATCTGTTCCCCGTCGTGGTTCAGTTAAACTGAACGTGTTCAGTTCCAACAGTTAGGTCAGAGGAGTTACCTCAAAACCAAACGCGAGTAGTACCTGTCACCAAACAAAACACAGCGCACAGGTTAGCTCCCTTGCGCGCGCCCAACAGGTGCTGGGTTCGATCCCCCCCCCCCAGGCAGAAAAGCCACACCTTTTTCTGTCCCTTTTCTTTTTGCCCGAATTCCAGAAAAAACAGATATGTTTCTTTAATTCTAAAATCAATATAAAATTGAATTTTGCTCCAATTTGAATGATTCAAATTCCCGTGGATTCATAATCTTGTGCCCTTTCTGTTAATGTCAAGTTTGCAACATGTTTCTGTAATAATTTTTGCACTAAATAATTAATTACATAAAATGCAATTAAAAGTTGAAATTTTGGAATTTCATAACTTTAGTTCTGTTCATCCAATTTAAGCAAACTTGGGCTCTAAAAATTTGTCTTAACAAACTCTACACATTGGTATTTTATTTGGTCACAATTGAATTAATTTTGAACATTTTTCCCTCTGTTTACTAAAAAGGGCAGAATAAGACTACTTATGAAAAATTGCAAAATAAATTCAATAATAACCCAAAAATTATGTTTAATAGCTCAAAATGTTCAGTGAAACATTTGCTACATGTTTTCAACCTTTTCAATACAATTTGTTTACTGTTTTTCCAAATTAAAAGTGGTGCAATAATTCAATGCTTTAATTAAACCTCTTAAATTGCAAAATTCATAACTTGGGCAATTCAAAACCAATTCCAACATGTAAAATATGTTTTCCATGCAAAATTGAACAAGCTTTCCAAATATCAACTTTGTTTTCTGTTTTGAATAATTTAAATTGCTGAAAACAACTGTTTCTTAATTAATGCATTTGAAATTGTCAAATTAATAACTTGCTCATTCTAAATCCAAATTCAACAAATGAAATATGTTTTCCATCTAAAATTTTGTGTTCTTTCCAAATATGAATTTTGTTATCGGTTTTGAACAATTAAAATGAGTGAAAACAATAAATGCTTGTGTAACTCATCTAAGAAGCCAAATTTCATAACTTGATAAATAAAATTCCAAACTTGGTAAACACCTTTTCAAATTGAAGCTATTATTGTTTTCTCATTGTTTTCCTCATCCATGCATCATTCTAATCAACTTTCACATGATGGTTATTTGTAGATCATTTAACTCAACATTAATTCATGGGATTTTCCATATACAATCCAAATTGCATATGGGCCCATTTAAATATGTTTACCATGTCAACTAGTTTATCTTTGATGCATCCTTAAACTTGTCATGCATCCATATCTTGATCATGCTGGATCTTTTGCCGTAGAAGTAATTGTTGCATCCGGTGTTTGTTCTAGTTCGTTGCTTCTTCGCGGATAGGACGTTGAGATGATGTGAGCAACGACAAGTTCTTCGGATGTACCTCTACTTGCTGGATCTCAGGCAAGTATACTCACTTGCTGCCTATGGCTGCCTTTCATCACTTGTTACCGATTCTTTCCGTTGTTCTTATTCTAGCCTTATGATTCGATGCTTGTGTCTCGATCCTATCATATGTTACGTTGCAGCCATGATATAGCCTTCCTTCAACTTCCTATTAACTGTTGTTTGTTTACCCTGTTGGCCCTCGTGTCGTAGTTGCATGCTTAGTGTTGTTTGCGCTCAAGTCTTGTTGTCCGTCTTATCACCTGTTTAGTCTGATAGTTGGGTTTCAATTCAATCAACAACATGTTAATGTTTTGGGTAATAATAATTTGATGATAAGGCACCGGCAGGAGGCCCGGCGTGGTTTTGAGGCCTGCTAGTGTCGACCCTAATTAGGAAAAGGGTCTTGTCCATTGATCCATGATGAGTGCACTAACCGCATGTGGGAAGCGAGTATGGGCGCCCCCCGCAATTCTGATTCGATTCGCATCTCGTCCAAATCGCCTCACTTAGTTCGGGTTTTCCAATTGCCGCATGCATATGCAGGTGCGAACCCTTGGCGCCAGGGTGGAACTTTTGTAGTCGGCATTTAGGGAGACACGTTCTTAGAGTGCTATGAGGGTCCCCTTTTCTTCGTAGGGCTTGATTAGCCGTGCGCTCAACTGCACGGGGTTCTTTGGGCTTGATGCGAAGAAGAGTTGGGTTGTGTTGAGTGCCTTGCTTGGTGGAAGTGCATTTCCATCTGGCGGGTCATTCTTGCGTGTACGGCCAAATTGGTGCATCCCTGCAGGGTTAATCTTCTCGAGAAGCCGTGTTGTCCGCGGTTTTGGATGACTTGGTGAAAGTGCTGGCTAACAAGTACTCAGACAACTTACACTTAACGATGATAACTTGACTAGTAATATAGATTACCTCCACCATAAAAGTGAATGTTACCTTAATCAACAGTGTGAGTTTCCTTGGGTTGCTTCCTTAGTAGGGGGTGACATTGGATGGGTATTGTTTGGTGAGTAGTTATAGTTGGTTCTGATACGCTATCTTATCCCTTTCTTTTAGCCGGATGCTGTAGCGAGTCTCTGTAGTTAGTTAGTGCAGCCCGCTGCCGCTTCTTTGCAATAATCCCTTCCTTTCCGTTGTACCCAAAGTATTTGTACCTTGTGATGAATGGTTACGCTGGTATCTTGTGAGTATGGTTTATCCACTTGCTAGTACTTAACCGTACTGACCCACGAATCCCTTTCGTGGCTGCATATTCCAAATTGCAGTCAACAGGTTTGAAGTCTGACGACGTTAGCTTGGGAATCCCTCCGGCTTGGCCTGGGCAGGGATTGGACGCCATCGGTTATCTTCAGGACTCTTATCCAATTTGTATCTTGTCCGTAGTCGGACACTATGTTGTTTCTTCCGCTGTTATTTGGATCTTTGTATTGTATCAGTTGTATCCTTGACTCGTTTGAGTCGTCTTGTATATATCTTTTCTCTTGTTGTTGTGGATTATTCGTGAACTGTTGTAATGTTATCACAAGTGGCAACCTGGAATCGGTTATTATGTGGATTTTGGCGGGAATGCTGAAATCTCCATAGTGCCCTATCTCGGGGCGTCACATATATGTTTGTTACGTTTGCTCCATCCGGTTGATGAATCAGAGCTGCAATCACCTAGTATGATATGATGAGGTGGTGAGATGAGCATTGTGTGGATAACTTGACTAAGGCTTGGACGAGAGGCCACATGGGAAGTGGTTGTTCGTTCCGTACGTGCCAACCCTAAGAGTAAGGTCGGGTGCAGAAGCCACGAATGAGCGTACAACCACGCGCGATAGCCATGATCCTCGCCGACCGACTAACTTAGCGGGCTTTATCCATGAATCACGTAGTTTGAGATTTCCATTCGGCACAGCAAATAAAACCTTTTAAACGGTTTTGAAAACAAAATGCTACGCTAGGGCGTGACCGGGGCTAAGTGATGGACGTAAACGGATCTTGACCCCGCCTCATAGAGACAGGTGCCGTCAGGAGGATGGCCAACTCGCTGTTGACGGGGTGGCCCTATCTTGGGTTGACTCATGGATAGGGTTGGGTAAGGTAAAGGTCGTGGCCAGCCACCCTCTGCTACGTTCTATGGAAGAGCGTACATGTGGCGCTAAGAGTCGGATGGTACGTGTGGGTAAAGTGTACCCCCTGCAGGGATAAATCTTTTCGAGAAGCCGTGTCCGCGGTTAAGGACGACTTGGTGAAAGTAGTTGTCCATAGATAACATGAACATGACGTAAAAGATGACAAAGCATGGAGGCAATAGATGAAGGGTGCCTCCTCGGACATGCCGAGAGGGGTGATCCTTGTAGCATGTGAGATGATGGGAGTTGATGTTGGTGGTTTGAATAGATGATGATTACAGTAGTGAGTTTCTCAACTGTTTTGAAAACCTTCTATGAAACGTGTTATTCCTCCTCGATTTGGAAAATAAAGATTGCTTTACGCAAAATAGCCTTCATAAAACCCTTTCTGAAGATAGCAGATATATAATAGGTTAACTAAGTCTTGTTGAGTACCTCCCATACTCAGGTTTGCTTAATTTTGGTTCAGGTGGAGTTCGTCACTTTAGTGGTGGTTCAATGTGGACATCGACGAGTAGTTTGGGGTTCCCATGTAGCAGCCTGGAATCTATGGGTTGGGACGTCGCCTTATGTTGCGACCTCTTAGGCCTTTTTGGTTCTTGTTGATTAGCAACATAAAATGCCCTCCGGTGTCTGATGTAATGTTGGGTCGTGTGACCTCAGCTTGTAAGCTATACTCTAGTAACACATGTTTATTATAGCTTCATGTCTAGAGTGCTGCTTTGATCGGTTGTTGGTTTCGATCTCATTGTTATACAGTTTTGGCTATGCCTGCATAGTTGTCACAGTCGAGGGGTTGTGGAGCCGATGATCCATGTCTGAGCCTGCCTGCCGATGTGATTCGGCCTGGGGCTAGGTAACCCCAGTAACCCACGATTGTTGTTGCACTTTCTGGACACATAGCAGCTCTATATAGCTTTGGTCCCGTTTCCTTCAGTTTCATTCGATTCGTGGACGCTTTGATATGGATAGTTGGTTATGACTAGCGTGGACACAAGGATTAGTAGTACCGTGGTGATCCGGCCTACGTGCCGATGAATCCGGTCTTCCTGCCGTTGTTTGTTGCGGCCTGGGCTGGTAACCCTGAAGCCCTTGTGGGTCCATGTCTAGGAGCACATAACAGTATGTATATCTCTGGGTCCGGGGTCGTGACATAATATGTATGCATGCTGGTTTAATATTTTTGAAAAATTCTAGGATGTTACAAGGCTGAACCCGAGTGGGTCAGTTTGTTTCCTTAGAGAGTCCAATTCGAGTCCAGCTGAACAACTGAGTCCAATCCGAGTCAGGGTAAGTGGTGTGATAGAGGCAGATGTGTCTAATCTTTCGATGAGATGATAGCAATGATTTGGGTGGTGTCAACATCGACGATGCGAATACAAACGTGCGAGGACGTTGCGCCTTAGGAATCGCTACACCTACTCCGTGAGGTTCTTGACAGGGCCGTAGCACAGTCGATCAATCCACTCAAATCTAGTTCCTGCAATTAATCGAGAACAATCAAGAACCAAATATGCAATCAGAATTGCGCATAAAATATGAAGTATATTGATAGGTGGGATTCTTCAAGTGGGTAGTACAAGAGGTCTACCCGACACTCGTGCCTATGGCGGAGACTAGCAAATATAGCTGGGTTCTTTTTAACTAAACAACATCAGAGTCTAAACTGATACCTATGGAGGGTATATATGGAAGAGGGACTTGGGTGGCTGTCGAGACATCGTAAGGATCATAGACGGGGGAGCCATGAGCCTACAGGTAGAGACGTGGGGTGACGTGGTAGTACTACAAACGAGAACACCAAGTTTACCCAGGTTCGGTACAGCGCAACTAGGCGGTGTTCCTACTTCTGCAATCTCACTAAATCAGGGCTGAAGCCTGAAGTATACAAAGTACAATGTGAGTATGGTTTCTCTAACTCGGTGAGGATCAAATTCTCGACGAGTTGGTTCTAGCTAATTGTATATTGTTCTTCTCTCCCGTCTGGCTTTATATAGATAGCCGGGTTAGGGCTTACAGAAAGGAAACCTAGAAGACTACATAAAGTATCTAACTTGGAAATTAAGGAATTTGTCTTCTCCTCCAAGCCGCACCACTTTGGGCCGTGGTCCGGGTTCTTCTATAATCCGGCTTCCTGCGCATCAGCTTCTTGGGCCGCCTAATGGACTATGATCCATTACCAATAGGCCACCCGGGTAATCCGGCTCTTTAGGCCAATGTCGGACATACCCCTAATCGGTATATATCCGACAGTAGCCCCCAAGAAGGATTAAGACTTCATTCTGCCACCTTTCGTCGATTAGCATTCTTTTCCGAGAAATGTTGGCGTTCGGCTTGATTCTTCTTTTTCCAAAAAACTTATAACCCATAACTCGGATTTTACCAAAATCCGCCTTTTTCTTCCATGAGCCTTCGCGGAGAAGGAACTTCGTGACATCAGCGATGAAATCCTACTGATGTCACAGACGTTTGGGTTCAGTCAAAACCCTGTAACATATCCTCAGACAGATTCTCGCGGGAAGCAAGGAGATAGAAATTATCACCCCGTCCCTTCATTTCCCGGAAATTTCTGGCGTAACAAGCATCGAGCATCCAACGGTCAAAATAGCCTTTGGAGCTAATCTCCATGCATCCGGCTATAAATAGCCTCCCCGGGGCCTCTGGATCTTCTTCCGCACCTTCTTCTTCCTCGAGCCCCCAGTTCCCTAGCAACAACCAGAACCCGACCACGAGAACGAGCACAGAGAGCCAGCCCTCGAGCTCTTCCCTGGAACAACCATCGGAGGATCTAGCTCGCGACCGTGCCGCCCAAACATGGTCGACGGAGAATCTCCCCGCGCCTCGGATGTGGTGAGCGCCGCCATGGACATTGAGTCTATCATCAACGACATGGACCCCCTCCTCGATTCACCGGTCCACGCTGTGGCGACCGCGCCGGAGGGGGCCGCCAATGAGCCAGCCCGCGGGGATCTGCCTCCTGCGGCCAGAACTGCACCGCCGTCAACCTCTACTGCTCCTCCTCGCCTCCCTCCTCCGTGCCCACAGAGGAAAACACTACTCCCAACGGCAAGAAGGTCGCTGCTTCCGCCATAGCCGGTGGTGAAGACGAATGCGAGTAAAACTCTAGGAATTGGAGCCACCCCAATGTGGTTCCTTCCCTCCTCCCGGCCCTTGAGAAAGAAGGATTTGTGATAGAAGGAAAATGGCGGTACAACGATGACGACACCGAGCCATCCCCGAAACCTAGCGAACGGGTTCTCCTTGCCTCTCACGTCAATAGAGGTATGGGATTTCCACCATCCGCCTTTTTCTGCAAATCCTAGACCACTATAGGATTCAACCACACAATCTTCCACCCAATTCCATTATTTACCTAGCCAGGTTTCAAGCCCTATTCGAGGGGTATCTAGGAATAGAACCTAGATTAGATTTCTAGCAGTATTGCTTCGGGGTAAAGTGCAACCCCTTCGAAGGCGCCCTTCCGACATGCGGGACAATCTCCTTTACCCTTTGTAGGTTTAGGGAGGATTGGTTTCTGAAAATAAAAACCTCCGAGTTCGTCACATTTTGGACGGGCTCTTTCTTCTATCACAGGGATGTCCCGTTTCCTGGAAAGGAAACAGGCATTCCCCCATTTGTCAATTTCGCGGCTGCTCCCCAAGACAATTGGGCAGTGGACGCGTTCTAGACTCTACCTCCAGATCTGATGAGGATCAAGAGGCGAATCCCCAAACTTGTTTCCGCCACTCCTCCTCTTACCGGCACGGACACCGTTTTATGCTGGCTCGGAAGGCGGATCCAGCCTTTGGCTTACCGCGGGAAACGGCTCATGTGCGAATACTCGGGCCCGGACGAGGCGATGAGAGCGACCAACTAGGCGTTGACAAAAAAAGGACTTCAAGAAGCGTCTCAACCAGCTGGTGTCTACTTGGGACCAGTACGAGGAGAGCCGGCAAATGGACCATGCCGGAAACCCAGCTCCAAAGGTATACTTTTGTCTTCTTTGGGAATTTTCTTGCATTTTCCTCTTCTCGGATTGTTTCCTTACTCGGACTTTATTTCTTTCCATAGCTTCTCGATCTTCCTAAGGCTGAGCTCGCAACTGACGTCGAGCTGGATGCGCTCTGTGCCAACTTCCAGTCAGGCGGGCGGAAGCGCAAGAAGCCATCCACCACTCAGGATGTATCGATCTTGACGGCGTAGCCATCGCAACTTCTAGGAATAAAATCCCAGGTTTTTTCATTTCTATGCTTTTTATTGCGTGTTTTCTATTTCTAGGAATCTCAACTCTTGGAATTTTTATCTCTTTCCCTTTCTATCCTTGCCCCTACAACTTTAAAGGGGAAAGCCCGGAAGAAGCACAAGGTCGCTACTCACAGAGGAGCAAAACCGTCTCCCGCCGCTGCACGAGATACTCTGATAGCGGTGGGTGAAGAAAACTCGGCTGCCCGCGAAGACGAGCATCCGTTGTTGTCCAGCCAGCCCATTGCATCCAACTCGGATGCAAGGGAAAGGGTGGCGCCAGAAGAAGGTGGGCCTTCGAACATCCCGAAGGATGAGCCCATCTCCAACTTTGACAAGGAGTTCAAGGTAAAAATAGAAGAGCATTTTGACGAACACGGATACATTCATCCGTGGGCGACAAAATACTTCGCTCGTGCTCCTTTAATCCTTCACCGGTCACAAGGTGGACTTATAGTTAGGAATAATTACGTGTTCTCGCCTCGCCAGGTCATACAAGACGACCTTTATCATGTCGGAATTACCTTTGCAAAATATGCAAAGGAATTTGACGAGAATTTGGTGGGTCTTCAAAAAATGAGCCAGGTAAATACATCTATCCCCCAAGCATTTAGTCAAATGTATTATTTTTTTGACTTAATGTTGTCTTCTTATTCCTGCTTGTTTTTTGACTTAAGCGGCTTTTTTCCTTATCTATGTTTCAGCAATCTGCCGAGATAGTAAACATGGAATTTTTCTAAGTCTCCTTAACATTCTTTAAGATAAAGACTCGGAGTTGGCATCAGTTCAGCAGGAACTGAAGAACTCAGCAGGTAAATATGTTGTTTTTTCTAATTCTTTTTCCTAGTTTCACACTCTTCATTTTCCTTACTTTTCAGCATCTTTGGCGAAAGCCAAACAAATAGCTGAAGATGCTGGCAACACCGAGAACCTCCGCAAGGAAAACTCGGAGCTTTACAAAATCAATGTAAAGCTCCAGAAGGACCTAGAGGACAGCTAGCTGGCTGTTAGGATTGCCAAGCCCCGCGCATCTTCTCAAGCTGAGAAAGATGCAGCGACTATCCGGGACCTGGAGAATGCTCTCAACCAACGCCTTGAGGAAGGCGTTGAGATGGACAAGTTTCTCGGTAAGTTTTTACTTCTTTTACCGAGTTTTTCCTTATACTTTTTAAGTATGCTTCTTTTTACTCCTGCTGTAATTTTCTATCTTTTTCTTGTTATGTCGAACAGAAGGGAACCCCTTGCTTACCCGGATTGATAGAATCCGGGCTTTCGGGAAGATCTTCTCCGCCTTGAAAACTGTGGGGATGCTACTTGTAAACAAGTACATTCCCGACAAAGCTGAAGAATTCTCGGAAGTAAGCAAGCTTCTAGAAGCGATTGAAGTGGTGGCGAACCAGAAAGAATCTTGGTTTCGCTCTACTGCTCATGGTGGTGCGGGGATGGTCATTGGGCTAATGCGTATGCATTATACCACCACGAAATCCTGGCGTGTTGCGACTGGTATCCCCCAAGGGTACACCAAAGCGGAGAGGGCCGACATTTTTGAGTCTGTCAAGGGGAATGACACCAAGATAGCTCAGATGGTGTCAATCTCAACCTTCTACATGGTGGAAGAGATGCCGGCAACTCCCGAGAACCCCAGCGACAGCGAGGAGGAAGACTCGGATTCTTCAGACGCTGCCTGATTTCCTGAGTAGCTGAGAACAAATAGAACCATTACTATTTCCCAAATGTAATATCTGTTGTAATGCTATCTATCTTTTGTATGAAATAAGTATTTATTCCTTTTTGCAGTAAAATTTCTAAGTCTTTGCAAAGTTTGTTCTGGGTTTTAATTCCTTTCCTTCTATGTTCTCTGTTTTGTATGTTTTAACTTTCCTTAGCGTTTGAAGTGGCTCGAAAGTATTTAATCTTCACGCCGAGTGACTAGGTAAAGACCAATCAGTCAAAACATGGATCATACTTAGGCACTTTTACTTACTAATTGCAGTGACCCAACCTACAAACAAAAAGATAATACTTAGGAAATAGTAAAGAATTTTGGAAAATTATGAAACTGAGGCACGCAGGCACAATCTGGGTTTCCTTAGTCCTTTTTAGGTTGTGAAAGCATTCAGTTTTCTAACACTGAGCACGCACGCACAATTCAGGTTAACATTGAAGCATTTTGAAAGACCATTGGGAAATAGATAAGATAGACTTTTGCTTTGAATGAAAATAATCAGATAAAACAGGAATGCATGAATTCTGAAAACTTTATTTCATGATCTCAAAGATGTTTACATAGAAATTGAACTAAGTGTAGAAGGGTCGTAACTGCTGGATGCTCCAGGGTCTCTTTGTCTCTCCTAGTTTGACATATATATTCATATTTCTCTTGCGATTCATGTTTTTAGGATCATCTTCCGTATCTCGAATGTCTACAAGGTAATATGATCCCTTTTTAATAGCCTTGCTAATGACAAACGGTCCCTCCCAAACTGGGGCTAATTTGTGCTTCCTTTCTTGCACCAACCTTAGCACTAAGTCACCTTCTTTGAAATAATGGTGTTTGATTTTCCGACTATGGTAACATCGCAATCCTTGCTGATAAGTGGAGGATCTTTGTAGCACAAACTCTCGTTCTTCTTCTAAGAGATCGACGACATCCTGCCGTGCATTTTCGGCATCCGAGTCTTCGTCTGCTTGCACTATTGGTCTATCATGGAGCATGTACGTGGGAAGCACTGCTTCCGTGCCATAAACCAAGAAAAATGGTGTTTGCCCTATTGATCTATTTAGCATCGTTCGAATACTCCAAAGCACAGAGGGTAATTCTTCTACCCATGCTCCAGCTGCTCTATGAAGAGGAGATTCGTGCCCTGGGCGTATTTCCTGTAGGATAGAACTATTCATTCGTTCAACCTGTCCATTGGATTGTGGGTGTGCCACAGATGCAAGATATAGGCAAATTCCCGTTTTTCGGCAATATTTTGCCAACTCTCCAATAGAGAAATTTGTCCCATTTTTTGTGATTATGCTGTGTGGAACACCGTATCTCATGACTATGTCAATGCCAAAATTTCTGGCAGTCACACCATCAAGTTTTTTGATGGGTTTCGCCTCCACCCACTTGGTGTACTTATATACTGCAACAAGTAGATGTGTAAGTCCGCCTCTTGCAGTTTTGAATGGTCCCATCATATCTATCCCCAGACCGCAAATGGCCATGTTACGGGGATAGTTTTGAGTGCTTTTGTGACTATGCTTTTTGATTGATCATGATGTCCGCAATCTCCTACATGGATTTCTTGCAAAATTTCTCGTCCTTCTTCTGGCAAAATACATCGCTAAAAAATTCCGATAGTACTGCGCTTATACAGGAAACCATTGATTACCATGTATCCTTTGCGTCGGCGTTGTATCTGCCTTTGTAGTACTTCTTCTGCTCCATCCGGGAACTTCTGATCAATTGAGAAGTTTAAGTATGGAATTGTCCAGTCGGGGTTAACAAGTAGGACTTCAGTTGACTCTGAAAGGAGAGGATAATCAACATCTCCACCTTTTATTGATGGTTCATGCAAATGTTGGACAAACACACCAGGCGGCAGGGCTTTGACCCTTTCCGAGCCCCGGCAGGCTAACGTGATGACGAAATCCCTAGCTCTTCACCTATTGTTACACATGAGGATGTTCCTATACAAGCTAATGAAGTAAGGATTGGTCCAATGACAAGATCAAGAACCAAGCTATTACAACAACAGGTGAATTCACTCCTACTTGAGTATAATGTTTATAATTGTGAGAGCTTTATACTACCTAAGTCATTGCATTTATGTATTCTCAGGTTTATGGATAACACAAGCATGAATGGAGATCATGGAGAGGAGATACACATGGATGGGAGATGGACTACAAGGGGAGATGGAAAACAAGTGCTAGCATGGTGAAAACAACAAGTTACAAATGATATGATGACAAGGGGATGGTGTCTCCACAAGGTCAAATGCACTAAGTGTGGAAAACCATGCCATATTGTTATTTCACACTCATACATGGACAAGGCAAGAGGAGGGCGCCCACAAGGAAGAATCAATGCGCCATATACAAGACCTAGTTGTGTTAGTATTGGTTTGTATACCAATATGGCCGAATCCCACCTATTTGGGTTGGTTTGTATCCAATTGTGGTAGTGTTAGGAGTCCTAGTCCTAGTAGGTTTGGTGCTTGCGGAAGGGAGACACTTGTGGCTACACCCCCTCTCATATATACCCCTTGGGGCGCATAGGAGAGATTAGACCACGTTAAACCCAAAAACCCTAGACCTCTAGATTGAAACTGCTTGTAAGCCTTTCATCTGGAAGTTCATCTGCAAACTTTACGTGATACCTGCTGTTCCACTGGGAATAAGACGGTACAGGACCACTTGTAGTCGGTGGATTAGTTGTGCAAGAGTGTGGAGTTGAGAATATCCTTGGGCTTGCTATCTATTGCATTGGCATCAGGGATCAGCCGGGAGAGTTCTTAGTGGCGTACTAGTTATCATACTGGAGTTGTCTGTGAGTTCACTGAGAAGATTGGGCCACCCCTTATCATCTTGGTATCAGATTTACAGGTTGCCTCGGTGAGCTATGATATTTTCCCCTTTAGTTTGAGTGTTTTTATTACCTATCCAGAAAATTGCCCCACAAAAATAGTGTAGTTCATTGCCATAGCTTAGATAATCACCTTAGTTTCAATTACTAGTGCTGTTTTTGTGTATGATTTTGTGTTCCTTTTTGTCTTTTTAGTTTTTTTATTTTCGGCTAGGGTTAGGGTTCCTTGTTTCCCATGGTCGAAACCTATCAAAAACCACAAAAAAATCCGCTGCTCATTGCCCTAATCCACCCCAAATCCGAGTCCATCTCTTTTTCCTACCGCGGCAGAGATTTGTGCAAATTTCCTGCCGTACGGCAGCCTACCCGCATTCGGATTCCCCCTGTCACTCGGTTACAAAACCCGCCCCACACCCCGCAGCGCGCTTACCATATTCCCACCTGCGCCCTGCCGCGACACGGTTTTGCCGCAAAACGCTGCCGCCACCCCACCGCTAGCGATTCCTACTCGGGCTCGGTTTCGCCCAGCGCGCGCTTACAAAATCCCTGCCCGCGCCCGTAACGCACCACACCACCGCAACACTGCGCGCTGCCGCGGCACAGAACAGCGCAAAACACTGCCGCACCCTGCTGGTTACACGTAACGCATGCGCGCACTATTTTTCACCGTAACACGGTTACCAGAACTAGTTTTTCGTGCCTGCGCGCTGCCGTGGCACATAAAACCATCTGTTTTGCTGCCGTGAGACATTTTTGCTGCCGTGAGCGTTTTGGAGCTAGATTTCACCTAGATTTTTTCTGTTTTTCCTTGTTATTTCCTGTTTTCTCACTAGGCCCAATATCTCCATACCTTGTGAACCTTAGCCACAGCCTTTCTACAGCATCTTAATAGGAACTTGCCCACAAGTATAGCTATTTTGTGCTCTGACAGGTTGCTCATTTTCATCACCACCATTGTGTTCACTTGTTTATTGGTTCATATTGCTCCTAGCTTAGTGTAAGGCCATTGGAAAAATACAAAAAAACATAGAAAAAGCAAAAGTATAAAAAAAAGAGAAAAGAGAAAAAGAGAAAAAGTGCAAAGAGGCCATATCATTGCTATTGTTTACTAGTTGAGCTTTCCATTGTGACACTTGGTTTTTCATTGAGTAATCTTGTGCCTGTCAATTCAGAGCCTAGCTAGCGACTTTCTAGTGCATTGCAAAAACTCATCCATATATTTGCATTGCCACATTTGTCTCCATTATTGTGTGAGTTTCCTTGGGTATTTTTATATCTTCACAAAGACAGCAAATAGGATTGTTACTTTGGTGATTGTTAGGTATCCATACCAAGCCCCACTAAATAACCTTGTTTTCTATTGTGAGAGTTAAAAACCTGGGTATTCTCTTCTTCACACCAAAGTACTTTAATTTCCTCTACTTGTGGTAAGTATCTCTATTCACTTTGGAAGGGTAAGATATCCTATTGTCTTGCTAGATTTTTTGAGTGAGTTGTGAGAGAGCACCACAACCTATACTTGTTTCTATTACACTAACCTACTAATGGATCTTTCTAGTGGTGATCTTGTGCAGCCAAAGAAGGACCATAAGGAGGGAGTTAATTGGAGGGAGTATGAGGCTCTTAGGGATGTTTTGGCAAAAGAAATATTGGACAACCATAATGGACTCAAGCAATTTCTACAAGATGCGTGTGATCCCTTATATGAGGCTCTCCAAGCTATGGAGACCAAGATGGAGGCCACTCATAAATTGGCCGAGACTAATAGAGGGGAAGTGAGATCAATCAATGACTCAATTGCTCAAATGACTACTACCCTTGCTGGACTTCAAACCATGATTCAAGAAAGATTACGTCTGGTGGATGATGACAATGCTAGTGTCCATAGTGATGCTAATAATGGTTTGGAAGCTTTTGGTGCAAGGAATAGTAATCATGGACGTGCTAGAGGAGAAAGAGGCCATGAAGGACATCAAGGCCGAGCTCATAATTTTGCTCCAAGGAGAGTGCCCAATAATGTGATTCAAGAAAATCCGAGAGAGGATGGTTTGAGTAAGCCAAAATTCTCAATTCCTTCTTTCAGCTTTGATACTATGGATGTGGAAGAATATTTGCTATAGGAGTTAAAAATTGAGTAGCTATGGAGAATGCATGAGTGTAATGAGGATAGAAAAATCAAGTTGGCATCTTCTGAGTTTGATGGATATGCTCTTAGATGGTGGGATAATCTTGTGAGAAAGAGGAAAGAAGATGGAGAATTACCCATTGTCACTTGGAACACCATGAAGAGAGTCATGAGGGATAGATTTGTTCCACCAAATTATATAAGGCAACAATTTGATCAATTGCAACAATTGAGGAAAGGTACTATGAGTGTTGATGCTTATTATCAAGAGA
Organism: Alopecurus myosuroides; assembly: GCA_028641055.1. NCBI lineage: Eukaryota > Viridiplantae > Streptophyta > Magnoliopsida > Poales > Poaceae > Alopecurus > Alopecurus myosuroides. The sequence continues at coordinate 324,001,967 of CM054058.1, forward strand.
TGGAGCTAATCATGCAAAGGGCACGTGTGAGAGAGCAATTGGAGCAAACAATGCAAAGGTTCCTTTCGGGTTTGAACTACAAAATCAAGGGAATTGTTAGGCATCACCAATACAATGATATACATGAGTTGCTACATCATGCAAGGGAGGCCGAAGCACATCTTATGGAGGAAGCCAAAATTACTGCAAGGACAAGGGCTAGATTTCCCATGAGACCATCATCTATGCCTAGTGCACCTCCTCCACCACCTCCATCATCTAGATTTCGAGGTGCTACATCATCCAAAACGAGCCTACCACTTCTATTTCAAAGAAATCACCACAACCAACAGCAAGTGCCTCGGGTTCTAGTGCTCCTACTACAAGGAATAGAGATATTACATGTCACACGTGTGGAGGAAAGGGGCACTTCAAGAGGGATTGTCCAAATACAAAGGTGATGATTATCAATGAGAGCAATGAGTATGAGACAGGTGATGATGTTGATCCTAATGATATTGATGATGATGATGGTTATTTGAGTGATACTCCATTGGATACATATGCTACTAACATGCCCACTATTATTTGCACCCAAAATTCCTTGAGTGTGGTGCCTTGTCCTGAAAATCGAAGGTGCAATTTTTTTCAAACTAAGGCTATCATTGGTCCTAATATGGCTTGCAAAGTCATTATTGATGGAGGGAGTTACAGGAATTTGGCTAGCAAAGATCTATGTGCAAAACTCAATTTGAAATATTTGCCACACCCTTCTCCTTATCATATACAATGGTTGAGTAGCGCGGGACAAATGAAGGTATCTCATATGGTGAGAGTGGAATTTCAAATTGGACCTTACAAGGATACTATTGAGTTTGATGTGGTGCTCATGACAGTTTGCCACTTATTATTGGGAAGACCTTGGCAATTTGATAGAAGTGTGAAGCATGAAGGAAGAGCAAATACTTATGAGTTACATCATCATGGGAATACTATTATTTTGAGACCTATGTGACGCCCCGAGATCGGGCACTATGCAGATTTCAGCATTCCCGCCAAATCCGCATAATAATCGATTCCAGGTTGCCACTTGTGATAACATTACAACAGTTCACGAATAATCCACAACAACAACAGAAAAGATATATACAAGAGGACTCAAACGAGCCAAGGATACAACTGATACAATACAAAGATCCAAATAACAGCGGAAGAAACAACATAGCGTCCGGCTACGGACAAGATACAAATTGGACTAAGAGTCCTGAAGATAACCGAGAGTGTCCAATCCCTGCCCAGGCCAAGCCAGAGGGATTTCCAAGCTAACGTCGTCAGACTTCAAACCTGTTGACTGCAATATGGAATATGCAGCCATGAAAAAGGATTCGTGGGTCAGTACGGTTAAGTACTGGCAAGTGGATAAACCATACTCACAAGATACCGGCGTAGCCAGTCATCACAAGATACAAATACTTTGGGTTCAACGGAAAAGAAGGGGTTATTGCAAATAAGCGGCAGCGGGCTGCACTAACCAACTACAGAGACTCATCACAACATCCGGCTAAAAGAGGGGGATAAGATAGCGTATCAGAACCAACAACGACTACTCACCAAACAATACCCATCCAATGTCACCCCCTACTAAGGAAGCAACCCAAGGATAACTCACACTGTTGGATTAATGATGTTCAACTTATTGTGTCAATAAGACTATTACTAGTCAAGTTATCATTAGTTAGGTGTAAGTTGTTCTGAGTACTTGTTAGCCAGTACTTTCACCAAGTTAACCATAACCGCGGAAAACACGGCTTCTCGAGAAGATTTACCCTGCAGGGATGCACCAATTTGGCCGTACACGTAAGAATAACCCGCCAGACGGGGGATCAACCCACCAAGCGAGGTACTCAACACAACCCGACTCTTCTTCGCATCAAGCCCAAAGAACCCCGTGCAATTGAGCGCACGGCTAATCAAGCCCCACGAAGAAAAGGGGACCCTCATAGCACTCTAAGAACGTGTCTCCCTAAATGCCGACTACAAAAGTTCCACCCTGGCCTGGGTTCGCAAGATCATGCATGCGGCAAATGGAAAACCCGAACTAAATGAGGCGATTTGGACGAGAAGCGAATCGAATCAAATTGAGGGGGGCGCCCATACTCGCTTCCCACATGCGGTTAGTGCGCTCATCATGGATCAGTAGACAAGACCCTTTTCCTAATTAGGGTCGACACTAGCAGGCTTCAAAACCACGCCGGGCCTCCTGCCGGTGCCTTATCATCAAATTATTATTACCCAAAACATTAACATGTTGTTGACTGAATTGAAACCCAACTATCAAACTAAACAGGTGATAAGACGGACAACAAGACTTGAGCGCAAACAACACTAAGCATGCAACTACGACACGAGGGCCAACAAGGTAAACAAACAACAGTTAATAGGAAGTGGAAGGAAGGCTATATCATGGCTGCAAGGTAACATATGATAGGATCGAGACACAAGCATCGAATCACAAGGCTAGAATAAGAACAACGGAAAGAATCGGTAACAAGTGATGAAAGGCAGCCATTTGGCAGCAAGCGAGTATACTTGCCTGGAATCCATCAAGTAGAGGTACATCCACAGAACTTGTCGTTGCTCACATCATCTCAACGTCCTATCCGGGAAGAAGCAACGAACCTCGAACAAACACCGGATGCAACAATTACTACTACGGCAAAAGATCCAGCATGATCAAGATATGGATGCATGACAAGTTTAGAGATGCATCAAAGATAAACTAGTTGACATGATAAATTAACATAATTAAATGGACCCATATGCAATTTGGATTACATATGGAAAGCCCATGAATTAAGGGTGGAATAATTGTTTTACAACTAATCAACAGGTGAAAGTGGATTAGTATGATGCATGGATGAGGAAAACAGAAAAATAACAACAATAGAAACAATTAGAAACAAGGTTTACCAAGTTTGGAATTTTATTTATTAAGTGTTGGAATTTTGGTTCCGTAAAGGTGTTACACAAGCAATTGTTGTTTTCACCAATTTTAATTGTTCAAAATAGATAACAAAGTTCATAATTGAAAAGAACATAAAATTTCAGGTGGATTACATGTTTCAATTATTGAAAAAGGACTTACAATGATTTAATTATGAATTAAACAACTTTAGACAAGATTTAAATGAATTTAAAACAAGTATGAATTTATTTGAATTTTTATTTGTTCAAAACATTAATTCAAATTCATATTTGAAAAGTTTATACTTTTTTGGTTTGAAAACATATTTTATAAGTTCAAAAATTATTTAATTTGACCAAGTTATTAATTTAGCAATTTTAAATGAATTAAACAAGGTTTAAATTATTTAACCAATTTTAATTATACAAAACAGAAAATAAAGTTTATATTTGAAAAGGTGGTTCAATTTGGCATGGAAAACATATTTCATTTGGGACATTTGAATTAATATTGAATTAGTTATGAATTTCACCATTTAAATGATTTAATTGAAGCATTAAGTAATTGCATTTATTTCATTTATCCAAAACAGAAAACAAATGTTATATTTGGAAAGAGCATGAAATTTTGGTTGGAAAACATATTTTACTTTTCAAATTTTTGGTTAAAATGAATTAGTTATGATTTATGCAATTTTAGATGAATTAAATAAAGTCCAGAAAATTGCACAAATTTTATTTGGTCAAAACATTAAACAAATTGCATATTTGAAAAGTTTAGGAAATCTTGATTGGAAAACATATAAAATTTGTGTCATTTGGATTTGTGGTTTGAAAGTTATGATCATTTGAAGTTTGGGGTGCATTTTGCAAAGTGCAGGGACTGGACTGTGAAGGAAAACGTCGAGGCAAGGGCTTATCTGCGAAAATAGCGCCCAACAGCAGGGTTGCACCACGCCACAGTGACCCTGGGTCGCTGCCAAGCGGGCCCGCGCCACGCTGGCACAAACGTGGCGTGGGTGCAGATGAGGTGGCAGCCCACGCCACAGACGGGCGGGCCCGGGCGCGCGGAGGAATTCGCGAAAAAAGGTTTGGCCTTGCGGCCGAGGGGGATCGATCCCTGGCTCTCGCGGCGCGGAGCAAAGAACTGAACCACTACGCTGCTCTGAACTTGTGATGGTACAGGATAGGGTGGGGTTTTGAGGCGCCTTTGGCCCGACTCACTGAAACCGAACAGGTTCAGTTATCTAAACCTGACGGCTCGCGGAAGGAAACGGTGATCGCCGGCCGGCGACAGGGCAGCTGCGGCGCAGCGGGAACTAGGCGCACGAGGGCGGCCTCACAGAGCAGAGAAAGGGGACGGAGGGAGAGGGGACGTGTGCTCACAGTGGATGGTGTCATGGCAAGGAGGAGCGGCGACGGCGACGCAGAAGAAGAGAACGACGGCGTGCAGGGCTCGGCGGCGGAGGAAAACTTGATGGCGCCGTCGACTCGGGCGCCCTCCCGTCTCGACGCCTTCACCAAACCTGACGAGGACAACACCCTGGTTCCATTCCAACCGCTAGCTCGGACTGAGGTGTGCTTGGCGACGTGGCGAGGACAGTGGGCTCAGGCTCTGTGTATCTCTCTGGTGCAAGTTCAGTGAAACTGAGAGGCAACGAAGGGGAAGAAAAGTATGGCGGCGGCGATGGCTGGAGATGGAGGGGGCTAGTGCTTAGGGTTGCAGGAGGGGGGTGGCGTTTTATGGAGGGCATCGAGCTAGTACGGCACAGCATCGGAGTGGGGGGAGGAAGATCTCACGGTGGAGGGAGATGACAGCGACAGCAGCTGTCCGTACGAGGAAGAAACGCTTGGGGCTGGGCTTGGGGAAGGTGGGCTTCCTTCGGGGTTGTAGGGGGGCCAGAAGTGGCCTGCCTCCCCCTAGCTCATTTTTCTCTTTTTATTTTTCTTCCTCTGTGTTTTTTTTTGTAAGAGATGAAAGAGAGAGAGAAGAGAAAAGGAGAGAGATTTGGGTTTTTATTTTATGAATGAATTTTTTATTAATTTGCAAAACAGCAATAGCAGGGTATGTTAACTTATTTTCAACAATTTGAAAAATGACAATTAGTTTGAAATTTGGTATGTGAAATTCATATAGGGTTTCATTTGATTTTTAAAATAGACAAATTTTATTTAATAAGCCCAAACACTAAGAAAACTTAGTGAGCTTAAAAGTTTGCAAGTTGTTAATTTTTTTTAAACCACAATTTGATCATGCCCATTATAGATGATCTGATTTGAAGTTGAATTGGAATTTACCATTTAGGGTGTTGATAAAAGGGAATTTTTATTGACAAGCAAATTAAATAAATTTCAACTTCAAACTATTTGAAAACAAGTTGAGTGGTTTAGTTTGCACTTTTTAATTGGAAATTTTGGACATGTGTGAAAGCTTAAAGTGGTTTGAATTTTGAGTTGTTTTGAAAAACATGGTGCACTGCATATGATGCATGTGATGCAATGCAAAAAAAAAACCAACTTTCTACTCAGGGTAACACCCCAGGTGTTACAGACGACACCACTAACAAGGGATTGCGCCCTCGCAATCCACCTGCTAACCCGAGAGGGGAAAGAAGTTCGACTATTGATTCTTCGTGCTTCCAGTTGATCTCCTCGACACCACTAACAAGGGCTTCTCGACACCACTAACAAGAGATTCTTGCTCGGGCTGATGACGATGTTCTTCCACCAGGAATCTTCCGATGATCGAACCTATTAGGTTGAAGGCTCAGAAAACGTCCACCCACGTAGGATCCTAAAACTTTTTGAGAGATTGAGAGGGAGAGAGACTCCAAAACAAATAAGATGGGAGGGGAAATAGAATAGAGATAAGGAGAAAACAAGAATCCTATTGAGATGTTTCCAAAATAGTTTAGCAGAAATAGTTTTTTGACGCTCTAGAACAACGACCGTTAGCGAGGTTATCCTACAGGCTTTGCGGACCCGTTGCTTCGATAACCATTCGTATCGAAACAATATCGGGAATCGGAACCAAGGCACCTGATACCATTTGTGACGCCCCGAGATCGGGCACTATGCAGATTTCAGCATTCCCGCCAAATCCGCATAATAACCGATTCCAGGTTGCCACTTGTGATAACATTACAACAGTTCACGAATAATCCACAACAACAACAGAGGAGGTATATACAAGACGACTCAAACGAGTCAGAGATACAACTGATACAATACAAAGATCCAAATAACAACGGAAGAAACAACATAGCGTCCGACTACGGACAAGATACAAATTGGACTAAGAGTCCTGAAGATAACCGATGGCGTCCAATCCCTGCCCAGGCCAAGCCGGAGAGATTCCCAAGCTAACGTCGTCAGACTTCAAACCTGTTGACTGCAATGTGGAATATGCAGCCACGAAAAGGATTCGTGGGTCAGTACGGTTAAGTACTGGCAAGTGGATAAACCCATACTTACAAGATACCGGCGTAACCAGTCATCACAAGATACAAATACTTTGGGTGCAACGGAAAGGAAAGGATTATTGCAAATAAGCGGCAGCGGGCTGCACTAACCAACTACAGAGACTCACTACAACATCCGGCTAAAGAGGGGGATAAGATAGCGTATCGTAACCAACTACAACTAACCACCAAACAAACCCATCCAATGTTACCCCCTACTAAGGAAGCAACCCAAGGATAACTCACACTGTTGGATTAATGATGTTCAACTTATTGTGTCAATAAGACTATTACTAGTCAAGTTATCATTAGTTAGGTGTAAGTGTTTCTGAGTACTTGTTAGCCAGTACTTTCACCAAGTTAACCATAACCGCGGAAAACACGGCTTCTCGAGAAGATTTACCCTGTAGGGATGCACCAATTTGGCCGTACACGTAAGAATAACCCGCCAGACGGGGGATCAACCCACCAAGCGAGGTACTCAACACAACCCAACTCTTCTTCGCATCAAGCCCAAAGAACCCCGTGCAATTGAGCGCACGGCTAATCAAGCCCCACGAGGAAAAGGGGACCCTCATAGCACTCTAAGAACGTGTCTCCCTAAATGCCGACTACAAAAGTTCCACCCTGGCCTGGGTTCGCAAGATCATGCATGCGGCAAATGGAAAACCCGAACTAAATGAGGCGATTTGGACGAGATGCGAATCGAATCAAATTGAGGGGGGCGCCCATACTCGCTTCCCACATGCGGTTAGTGCGCTCATCATGGATCAGTAGACAAGACCCTTTTCCTAATTAGGTTCGACACTAGCAGGCTTCAAAACCACGCCGGGCCTCCTGCCGGTGCCTTATCATCAAATTATTATTACCCAAAACATTAACATGTTGTTGATTGAATTGAAACCCAACTATCAACTAAACAGGTGATAAGACAGACAACAAGACTTGAGCGCAAACAACACTAAGCATGCAACTACGACACGAGGGCCAACAAGGTAAACAAACAACAGTTAATAGGAAGTGGAAGGAAGGCTATATCATGGCTGCAAGGTAACATATGATAGGATCAAGACACAAGCATCGAATCACAAGGCTAGAATAAGAACAACGGAAAGAATCGGTAACAAGTGATGAAAGGCAGCCATTTGGCAGCAAGTGAGTATACTTGCCTAGAATCCAGCAAGTAGAGGTACATCCACAGAACTTGTCGTTGCTCACATCATCTCAACGTCCTATCCGGGAAGAAGCAACGAACCTCGAACAAACACCGGATGCAAAATTACTACTACGGCAAAAGATCCAGCATGATCAAGATATGGATGCATGACAAGTTTAGAGATGCATCAAAGATAAACTAGTTGACATGATAAATTAACATAATTAAATGGACCCATATGCAATTTGGATTACATATGGAAAGCCCATGAATTAAGGGTGGAATAATTGTTTTACAACTAATCAACAGGTGAAAGTGGATTAGTATGATGCATGGATGAGGAAAACAGAAAAATAACAACAATAGAAACAATTAGAAACAAGGTTTACCAAGTTTGGAATTTTATTTATTAAGTGTTGGAATTTTGGTTCCGTAAAGGTGTTACACAAGCAATTGTTTTTTTCACAAATTTTAATTGTTCAAAATAGATAACAAAGTTCATAATTGAAAAGAACATAAAATTTTAGGTGGATTACATGTTTCAATTATTGAAAAAGGACTTACAATGATTTAATTATGAATTAAACAACTTTAGACAAGATTTAAATGAATTTAAAACAAGTATGAATTTATTTGAATTTTTATTTGTTCAAAACATTAATTCAAATTCATATTTGAAAAGTTTATACTTTTCTCGTTTGATAACATATTTTATAAGTTCAAAAATAATTTAATTTGACCAAGTTATTAATTTAGCAATTTTAAATGAATTAAACAAGGTTTAAATTATTTAACCAATTTTAATTATTCAAAACAGAAAATAAAGTTTATATTTGAAAAGGTGGTTCAATTTGGCATGGAAAACGTATTTCATTTGGGACATTTGAATTAATATTGAATTAGTTATGAATTTCACCATTTAAATGATTTAATTGAAGCATTAAGTAATTGCATTTATTTTATTTATCCAAAACAGAAAACAAATGTTATATTTGGAAAGAGCATGAAATTTTGGTTGGAAAACATATTTTACTTTTCAAATTTGGGGTTAAAATGAATTAGTTATGATTTATGCAATTTTAGATGAATTAAATAAAGTCCAGAAAATTGCACAAATTTTATTTGGTCAAAACATTAAACAAATTGGATATTTGAAAAGTTTAGGAAATTTTGAATGGAAAACATATAAAATTTATGTCATTTGGATTTGTGGTTTGAAAGTTATGATCATTTGAAGTTTGGGGTCCATTTTGCAAAGTGCAGGGACTGGACTGTGAAGGAAAACATGGAGGCAAGGGCTTATCTACGAAAACAGCGCCCAACAGCAGGGTTGCACCACGCCACAGTGACCCTGGGTCGCTGCCAAGCGGGCCCGCGCCACGCTGGCGCCAACGTGGGCGTGGGTGCAGATGAGGTGGCAGCCCACGCCACAGACGGGCGGGCCCGGGCGCGCGGAGGGATTCGCGAAAAAAGGTTTGGCCTTGCGGCCGAGGGGGATCGATCCCTGGCGCTCGCGGCGTGGAGCAAAGAACTGAACCACTGCGCTGCTCTGAACTTGTGATGGTACAGGATAGGGTGGGGTTTTGAGGCGCCTTTGGCCCGACTCACTGAAACCGAACAGGTTCAGTTATCTGAACCTGACGGCTCGCGGAAGGAAACGGTGATTGCCGGCCGGCGACAGGGCAGCTGCGGCGCAGCGGGAACTAGGCGCACGAGGGCGGCCTCACAGAGCAGAGAAAGGGGACGGAGGGAGAGGGGACGTGTGCTCACAGTGGATGGCGTCGTGGCAAGGAGGAGCGGCGACGGCGACGCAGAAGCAGAGAACGACGGCGTGCAGGGCTCGGCGGCGGAGGAAAACTTGGATGCGCCGTCGACTCGGGCGCCCTCCCGTCTCGACGCCTTCACCAAACCTGACGAGGAAAATACCCTGGTTCAATTCCAACCGCTAGCTCGGACTGAGGTGTGCTTGGCGACGTGGCGAGGACAGCGGGCTCAGGCTCTCTGTATCTCTCTAGTGCAAGTTCAGTGAAACTGAGAGGCAACGAAGGGGAAGGGGCTAGTGCTTAGGGTTGCAGGAGGGGGGGTGGCTTTTTATGGAGGGCATCGAGCTAGTACGGCACAGCATCGGAGTGGGAGGAGGAAGATCTCACGGTGGAGGGAGATGACAGCGACAGCAGCTGTCCGTACGAGGAAGAAACGCTTGGGGCTGGGCTTGGGGAAGGTGGGCTTCCTTCGGGGTTGTAGGTGGGCCAGAAGTGGCCTGCCTCCCCGTAGCTCATTTTTCTCTTTTTATTTTTCTTCCTCTGTGTTTTTTTTTGTAAGAGATGAAAGAGAGAGAGAGAAGAGAAAAGGAGAGAGATTTGGGTTTTTATTTTATGAATGAATTTTTTATTAATTTGCAAAACAGCAATAGCAGGGTATGTTAACTTATTTTCAACAATTTGAAAAATGACAATTAGTTTGAAATTTGGTATGTGAAATTCATATAGGGTTTCATTTGATTTTTGAAATAGACAAATTTTATTTAATAAGCCCAAACACTAAGAAAACTTAGTGAGCTTAAAAGTTTGCAAGTTGTTAATTTTTTTTAAACCACAATTTGATCATGCCCATTATAAATGATTTGATTTGAAGTTGAATTGGAATTTACCATTTAGGGTGTTGATAAAAGGGAATTTTTATTGACAAGCAAATTAAATAAATTTCAACTTCAAACTATTTGAAAACAAGTTGAGTGGTTTAGTTTGCACTTTTTAATTGGAAATTTTGGACATGTGTGAAAGTTTAAAGTGGTTTGAATTTTGAGTTGTTTTGAAAAACATGGTGCACTTCATATGATGCATGTGATCCAATGCAAAAAAAAAGAAAAACAACCAACTTTCTACTCAGGGTAACACCCCAGGTGTTACAACCTATGACTCCACAAAAATTGTAAATGAGTCCCAATCCAAAATTGATATGAGAGTGGAAAAAGAAAGAGAGAGGGATGAGGGATCAAAAAATTCACAAGCCTTGGGGAGTGATAGTAAAACCAATTCGAGTGGTAAAAAGAGAGAGAACCTACTATGCATGTTAGCCACTAAAAAGGATTTGAGGGAATTTAGGGATGATCCTACACTAGTCCCTATTGTGCTTATTCACAAGGGAGAGATTTTGGTTTCTAATGACATGACCCCTATTCCTCTTGGTGTTTCTCATGTTTTGCGGGATTTTGAGGATGTTTTTCCAGAAGATATTCCCTTGGGATTGCCACCATTGAGAGGGATAGAACATCAAATTGATTTAATTCCTGGAGCATCTCTCCCAAACCGAGCACCTTATATAACCAATCCACAAGAAACAAAGGAGATACAGAGGCAAGTACAAGAGCTACTAGATATAGGTTATATTCGAGTTAGTCTTTCTCCTTGTGATGTTCCCGTTATTTTGGTTCCTAAGAAAGATGGTACTTGGCGCATGTGTGTAGATTGTAGAGCAATTAATAACATCACTATTCGTTATCGTCATCCTATACCACGTTTAGATGATATGTTAGATGAATTAAGTGGTGCTACTCTTTTCTCTAAAATTGATTTGCGTAGTGGATACTATCAAATAAGAATGAAAGAGGGAGATGAATGGAAAACTGCTTTTAAGACAAAATTTGGTTTATATGAGTGGTTAGTAATGCCTTTTGGTTTAACTAATGCACCAAGTACTTTCATGAGATTAATGAACCATATTTTGCGAGACTTTATTGGTAGATTTGTGGTAGTTTATTTTGATGATATTCTCATATATAGCCACAATGAACATGAACACATTGATCATATTAGAGAAGTTTTGCAAGTGCTAAGAGAAAATAAATTGTATGGTAATCTTGAGAAGTGCACTTTTTGCAAAGATAAGGTCATATTTCTTGGTTATGTTGTTTCTAAGCATAGAATTGAAGTTGATACATCTAAAATTGAAGCTATTCGAAATTGGCCAATTCCAACTAATGTGAGTCAAGTTAGAAGTTTTAATGGGCTTGCTAGTTTCTATAGAAGATTTGTGCCTAATTTTAGTACAATTGCTGCCCCTTTAAATGATCTAACTAAAAAGGGTGTTAATTTCGAGTGGGGTGTTGCTCAAGATATTTCTGTTGATACATTAAAAGAGAAGTTGATTTTGGCCCCACTTCTTATGCTTCCAAATTTTGAAAAACAATTTGAGATTGAGTGTGATGCTAGTGGCATAGGTATTGGAGGTGTGCTCATGCAAAATAAACAACCTATTGCCTATTTTTCTGAAAAATTGAATGGTGCAGAAATGAATTATTCTGTTTATGACAAGGAATTATATGCACTTGTGAGAGTTTTAGAGGTGTGGAAACATTATTTGTGGCCTAAAGAATTTATTATACATAGTGATCATGAAGCATTGAAATTTTTAAAGTGTCAATCTAATTTGAATAAGAGACATGCTAAATGGGTTGAGTTCATTGAATCTTTTCCATACATCATAAAACATAAAAAGGGATTGGATAATGTAGTTGCTGATGCTTTGTCAAGAAAGAACATGTTACTCTCAAATTTAGAAATTAAGGTTTCGGGTTTGGAGGGTATTAGAGATTTATATGATGAAGATAATGAGTTTTCTATGCCATTTAATAAGTGTACTAATGTTAAGGCATGGGAAACTTTTCATATACATGATGGGTACTTGTTTAGAGGTAACAAATTATGTATTCCCGAGTGTTCTTTGTGGTTTTTTTTTTGATACAGGAATCTCATAGTGGAGGTTTGATGGGACACTTTGGAAGAGAGAAGACATTGCTTATGTTGGCTGAAAATTTCTATTGGGAACATATGAGTAGAGATGTGTATAGATTTGTGCAAAGATGCATTACTTGCAACAAGTCCAAATAAAAGCTAAAACCCCACTGGTTGTACACACCATTGCCATCACCTAGTACACCATGGGAGGATATAAGTATGGATTTTGTTTTGGGCTTGCCAAGGACAAAAAGAGGACATGACTCTATCTTTGTGGTTGTGGACAGATTTTCAAAGATGGCTCACTTCATTGCTTGCCACAAGAGTGATGATGCTTCTCACATTGCAAATTTATTCTTTAGAGAAATTGTGAGATTACATGGAGTGCCAAGAACTATTGTTTCAGATAGAGATGTCAAGTTCATGAGTTACTTTTGGAAGACACTTTGGGGTAAGCTTTGCACTAAGCTATTATTTTCTACTACTTGCCCCCCCCCCAAACTGATGGAAAAACCGAGGTGGTTAATAGAACACTGTCCACATTGCTAAGAGGTATGATCAAGAAAAATTTGAAGGAGTGGGAGGAGTGTTTGCCCCATGTGGAATTTGCATATAATAGAGCTGTGCATTCAACTACTCAATTATGTCCTTTTGAGGTGGTTTATGGTTTCAAGCCTATTACTCCTCTTGATTTATTACCACTTCCTTTACATGAGAGAATTAATATGGAGGCATCAAAGAGGGCTGATTTTGTTAAGAGGATACATGAGAAAACAAAAGAGGCTATAGAGAAGAGAGGAAAGCATGTGGCTGAAAGAGTAAACAAGAAGAGGAAGGAAATTATATTTCAGCCAGGAGATATGGTGTGGGTGCACTTTAGAAAAGATAGATTTCCCACATTGAGAAAATCCAAATTGATGCCTAGAGGTGCTGGTACTTATAAAGTTATTTCAAGGATCAATGATAATGAATACAAGATTGACCTCCCAATTGATGAGTTTGGTGTTAGTAATTCTTTTAATGTGGTTGATTTGACACCTTACCATGGAGATGATTTAGCATCGAGGTCGATGCCTTTTCAAGAGGGGGAGGATGATGAGGACATCCCTAGCTCTTCACCTATTGTTACACATGAGGATGTTCCTAGACAAGCTAATGAAGTAAGGATTGGTCCAATGACAAGATCAAGAACCAAGCTATTACAACAACAGGTGAATTCACTCCTACTTGAGTATAATGTTTATAATTGTGAGAGCTTTATACTACCTAAGTGATTGCATTTATGTATTCTCAGGTTTATGGATAACACAAGCATGAATGGAGATCATTGAGAGGAGATACACATGGATGGGAGATGGACTACAATGGGAGATAGAAAACAAGTGCTAGCATGGTGAAAACAACAAGTTACAAATGATATGATGACAAGGGGATGGTGCCTCCACATGGTCAAATGCACTAAGTGTGGAAAACAATGCCATATTGTTATTTCACACTCATACATGGACAAGGCAAGAGGAGGGCGCCCACAAGGAAGCATCAATGCGCCATATACAAGACCTAGTTGTGTTAGGATTGGTTTGTATACCAATATGGCCAAATCCCACCTATTTGGGTCAGTTTGTATCCAATTGTGGTAGTGTTAGGAGTCCTAGTCCTAGTAGGTTTGGTGCTTGCGCAAGGGAGACCCTTGTGGCCGCACCCCCTCTCATATATACCCCTTGGGGCGCATAGGAGAGATTAGACCATGTTAAACCCAAAAACCCTAGACCTCTAGATTGAAACAGCTTGTAAGCCTTTCATCTGGAAGTTCATCTGCAAACTTTACGTGATACATGCTGTTCCACTGGGAATAAGACGGTACAGGACCACTTGTAGTCGGTGGATTACTTGTGCAAGAGTGTGGAGTTGAGAATATCCTTGGGGTTGCTATCTTTTGCATTGGCATCAGGGATCAGCCGGGAGAGTTCTTAGTGGCACACTAGTTATCATACTGGAGTTGTCTGTGAGTTCACTGAGAAGATTTGGTCACCCCTTATCATAACGCATCCGCGTTCCAATTTTCCTTGCTTTTGATATGAATTATTTCAAATCCCAGGAAGCATATGGCAAACTCGTCCACCGTTCTCCGATATTCGGCCATGATGGGGCTTTTAGCATCCCATGTTTGGTTTAGCTGGTGTTGTACCAAATACGAGTCACCATAGCAAAGTATACGCTTAACACCTATTTCCTTTGCTATATGAAAGTGCTACACAAGAAGTTCTTGTTGCTATGGATGGTGTGTTGGGAACCCCAAGAGGAGGGTGTGATGAGTGCAGCGATAAGAATTTCCCTCAGTTAAGAACCAATGTTATCAATCCAGTAGGAGAAGGAGGATCTTATTAAGGTTGATGCCACTGAAGGTGGTGATGGTGCCAAGTAAAGCAAAAATAAAATACGCTCCAAGTAAAGCACATAACATGTGACCGAATAAAAATATAGTTTCACTAGAAGTGACCTGATAATTCTTCGATGAAGAATGGGATGCCTTGGGCATCCCCAAGCTTAGACGCTTGACTCTTCTTGGAATTTTCTGTTATGTACCACCGGGGCATCCCCAAGCTTAGGCTCTTCACTCTTCTTGATCACGTCATATCATCCTCTTCTCCTGACCCTTGAAAACTTCCTTCACACCAAACTTCTCACAATCTTCAGTAGCAATGTGAGTGCAATCGAAATAATAAATTCACATGGTTCAATTTCAACACAAGCCTAACTCTCATAAACACATTAGCTACTATCACCACTTCTTTTAAAACTCTTTTTCTCAAAAGAAAACCAAAAGAAAGAGATTAAGATGCAAATGCAATTATTGGCAGGAATCTATCATAACAGGACAACAGGTAAAGATGATTTTTTTCGAAAATCTTCTGTTTCTCAAATCAAAAAGTGTTCATCTAAGAAACGTTGAGTATATAGCCTAGGATTACGCACAAAAAACCTCAGGTCATTTTGAATTATCTGTGATTTTATATGAATTGAACAGTGGACATGAGTCTATTTCCTGCGCAGAAATCCGAAATATAGTCTCAACTTTCCACTAGAGGCTTTACTTGGCTCAACAAAGACACAAAAGAAAATATACAGCGGGGTTGCTAAGGAAATATACAACACCCAGGTGCAAAGAAAACAAAAATAATAGACGGAAAACGGGTTCAAAATGAAGAAATAAAACGGGTTGTCTCCCGGTAGCGCTTTTCTTTAACGCCTTTCAACTAGGCATAGAAAGCAACTCAAGTATTTTCAAGTGAAGAAGCATCAAAATTAAGCTTAGAAATCTCCTCAACAATGAATTGTATTTCATCTATAGAAGTTTTAGATGTCCCTTTATTAGCACTTTTAGGCACACTACTTTCATCAAATGGGTTTGCAGGAACAATCCAATCAAAATTCTTTTCTAGAGCTTCATGCATTCCTACCAATTTAAAGGGTATTAGTATTTTAATTTCCTTATCATTGTCTTTATTCGATGAGATATTAACATCTACACATGAGCCTGACATCTCAAATCAGTTAAAAACTTTTCTAGCCTCAATGGCAATATCACCAAATTCTTTAAACAAAGTTTCTAGAATAAACTCTCTTTTTTTGCTATCCTTAATGTTATCAAGGTTGAGGAACATTTGTTGTATTATGGGATTAAGGTTAACAAACCTAGCTTCTAGCATAGGAACTAGAGATGTTGCAGCGGTTTCATATTCTGGAGCAAGTTCAGTTAAGGATCTATCCTCAAATTATTTGTGCTTACTAACATAATTAAAGAACTCTCCAATATTATCTTTCCCAATTATATCACCGCTACCTATTGGTACGTCTTTCAAGGTAAACTTGGGTAGAATCATGATTAGAGATTAAACTAAGAGCAGAAAAGCAAAAATAATAGCTATGAAGTAAACTAATTTTTTTTGTGTTTTTGATATAAAGAAGCAAACCAAGACAAAAAAAAAAACAAGACAATAAACAAAATAAAGAGGTTGAGAGTGAGAGACTCGCCTTGCCAGAAGACTTCTTTCTCCCCGGCAACGGCGCCAGAAATTCTTTGATACACCATAAGTTCTTGTTGCTATGGATGGTGTGTTGGGAACCCCAAGAGGAGGGTGTAATGACTGTAGCGGTAAGAATTTCCCTTAGTTAAGAACCAAGGTTAGAAATCCAGCAGGAGAAAGAGGGTCTTCGGAAGGTTGATGCCACTGACGTTGGTGATGGCGCCTCACCCGTGTCAGCAACAACGCGGAACTTGCACACAACACAACCAAAATACTTTGTCCCAACAGTACAGTGAGGTGGACAATCTCACCGGTCTTGCTGAAAGCAAAGATTAGAGGTATAGTGTGGAAAATGGTGTATGCTTACAGTAAGTAAAGAAAGCAGGGAATTGTAGTGGTTTGTTTAACAGTGTAGGAAAATGGACCGGGGTTCATAGGTTCACTTGTGGTGTCTCTCCATAAAAGATAGCAAGCTAGGTGAACAAATTACAGCTGGGAAATTGACAAATAGAGGTTGCACCGTAGTGCACATTCATGACATGATGACTATTATGATATTTAATGCGAGCATTACGACAATATACATAGACCGTAATCCAACTGCATCTATGACTAATAATCCACCCTCAGGTTATCATCCGAACCCCCTTAGGTATTAAGTTGCAAGCAACAGAGAATCGCATTAAGCAATGTGGGTAATGTAAGCAGTGACTGTGCACGCGGGCACTCACGCCGTTGTTTTCTCCCTAGTGGCAACAACACATCCCCCCGTCACGTTTCTGTCACTTGAGAACAACGAAAACGAGGCATGAACCCAACTATCGAGCATAAATACTCCCTCTTGGAGTCACTAGCAACTACTTGGCCAGAGAAACCACTAGCAACGAAAAGCATGAAAGATCACAAATAACATATGCAATAAAGACTATAATCAACTTGGCATAAGTTCAATATTCATCGGATCCCAGCAAACACAGCACATAGAATTACATAGGAACAATCTCGATCATGTTAAGCAGCTCACGAGATATAAACATTGAGGCATAAGAGGAGAAGACAACCATCTAGCTACTGCTATGGACCCGTAGTCCAAGGATGAACTACTCACGCATCACTCCGGACGCATGCATGGTGATGAAGAGGCCTCCGGTGGTGATCTCCTCTCCGAAAGGGTGCCGTGAGACAGCTTCGGAACCCCCCTGATCTAGGGTTGACGACGACGGCGGCTACGGAACATTTCGGGGATTCTTTATCAGGTGCTTGGGGTTTTCCTTCGGAGGGGAATAAATAGGCGAAAGGGCGGCGTTGGTGGGCCACCAGGGTGGCCTCACCACCCCCAGGCGCAGCCATGGGGGCCCGCGCCTGGCTATGGCGAGGGCCCCCTAGTGCCCGTCTTTGACTCCTCTTCGGACTTCTGGATGCTTCTGGGGGAAATAGGAACTTCGGGATTCGTGGGGTCCAATTCCAAGGATATTTCCAAAATAACTTTTCTGAAATGAAAAACAACCGAAAACAGGGAACTGGCACTTGGCATCTTGTTAATAGGTTAGTCCCGGTAAATGTGTAAAAATGCTATAAAGAAGGGAGAAAACATATAGGAATTGACATAGTATCATCATGGAACATAAGAAATTATAGATACGTTGGAGACGTATCAGCAATCCATGAACAAGTGCTTTGTATTCTGCCACATTGTTGCTGGCGTTGAAGTGTATTTGTAATACATACTCCATAATGTCACCCTGTGGAGATTTTAGCACTACACCAGCTCCGGCACCTTCTTTCATTTTGGATGCATCAAAATGCATGATCCAATATTCCGACTTCAGCATTGGTGTGTTTTCCATTGCTTCTGTCCAATCGGCAACAAAATCTGCCAACACCTAGGATTTAATTGCCGTCCGGGGTTGGTTCTTAATGTCGAACGCAGCAAGCTCAATGCCCCATTTGGCTACTCGGCTTGTTAGGTCCGCATTGTTGATGATATCCCCTAGTTGTGCTTTGCTTACCACTATTATGGAATGTCCTTGGAAATAATGATAGAGTTTTCGAGATGCAAAAAACATGCCATATGCCAGTTTTTGATAATGTGGATACATTTGTTTTGACTCAGAGAATACCTCGCTGACATAATACACCGGATGCTGATCTGGTATACATTGTTCATCTTTCCACGATTATCACCGCGCTTATAACCCTATTAGTTGATGTAAAGTATATTAACATGGGTTCTTCGTCTTTTGGGGACGCCAAAATCGGAGCTTTCATCAATGTTTCTTTTAACTGGATTAATGCTTTGTCCGCCTCTTCTGTCCATTCGAATTTGTCGGATTTCTTCAACAATTTGTATAATGGCAGAGCTTTATCGCATAGCCGACTTATGAACCTGCTAACAACAGCTGCAGAACCCATCGGTCTTTGGACATCTTTCAGGCATGTGGGCCTTTGATACGTCCATTTTGCATCACTATTTTATATCATAATTTTCTTTTATTCATCGATATATTTCATGTTATGATGCATCCCTTATGTTATTTTATCTTATTTTGCATGTTTCATAATTTCTGGAGAATAAACACCGGGACTAGGAATCTAATGGAAAAAAGCACCATCGAGATACCATATTTCAGAAGATCATAAGAAGAAGTGGGACACTAGGCTTGTCTTAGAAGTTCAGAGGAGGAGTCCAGCCAGAAGGAGAGCCATAGGGGGCCACCATGGGCCCACACCATCAGGTGGCATGCCCCCCTCCTGGTCGCGCCACCAGGTGGTGTGGCCACCCTGGCCCACCTCTCGGGGATATCTTTCGCGTACTTGGCCCCCAGGAAACCCTAAGCCTCATACCGTCGTCGAAGAATTATTCCGCCGCCGCCTCGGGGCGGAAAATACCATAGAGAGAAAAGATCTCTGGCAGGGAGAAATCTGCCGGGGAAATCACCGCCATCGTCACCGTCATCACTCCGGGCATCATCAAGATCGTCATCATCATCATCATCACCACGAGCACCATCACCCTCATCATCCACCGTCATCCTGCTGTAACAATTAGCTGCTCTATCGTTGTTTTACATTAGATCTCTCTCCCGGTGTGGATTACTTGTTAGTAGTTGATGCTTATGAGATTTATCGGTGTTTGCACTTTATGACCAGATTGTTATCATCCATTATATCACCTTTGATCATGATCCATATTATGTCTTGTGATTAGTTCGTGTTGTTCTTGAGGACATGGCAGAAGTCAAGTTGTTAGTAGTGTTGAATAATATTTAATGGTTTGGTATTTAAGTTGTGGTGTTATTCTTCTAGTGGTGTCATATGAACGTCGACTACGTGATACTTCACCATTTATGGGCCTAGGGGAATGCATCGTGTATTTGGATACTAATTGTGGGGTTGCCAGATTGACAGAAACCTAAACCTGATAAGGGGTGGCCCAATCTTCTCAGTGAACTCACAGACAACTCCACTATGATAACTAGTGTGCCACTAAGAACTCTCCCGGCTGATCCCTGATGCCAATGCAAAAGATAGCAACCCCAAGGATATTCTCAACTCCACACTCTTGCACAAGTAATCCACCGACTACAAGTGGTCCTGTACCGTCTTATTCCCAGTGGAACAGCAGGTAACACGTAAAGTTTGCAGATGAACTTCCAGATGAAAGGCTTACAAGCAGTTTCAATCTAGAGGTCTAGGGTTTTTGGGTTTAACGTAGTCTCACCTCTCCTATGCGCCCCAAGGGGTATATATGAGAGGGGGTGCAGCCACAAGGCTCTCCCTTGCGCAAGCACCAAACCTACTAGGACTAGGACTCCTAACACTACCACAATTGGATACAAACCGACCCAAATAGGTGGGATTCGGCCATATTGGTATACAAACCAATCCTAACACAACTAGGTCTTGTATATGGCGCATTGATGCTTCCTTGTGGGCGCCCTCCTCATGCCTTGTTCATGTATGAGTGTGAAACAACAATATGGCATTGTTTTCCACACTTAGTGCATTTGACCTTGTGGAGGCACCATCCCCTTGTCATCATAACACTTGTTATTTGTTGTTTTCATCATGTTATTGCTTTTTTTCCATCTCCTCTTGTAATACATGCTCATCCTTGTGTATCTCCTCTCCATGATCTCCATTCATGCTTGTGTTATCAATAAACCTAAGAATACACAAATGCAAGGATTTAGGTAGTATAAAGCTCTCACAATTATAAACATTATATTCAAGTAGGAGTGAATTCACCTGTTGTTGTAATAGCTTGGTTCTTGATATTGTCATTGGACCAATCCTTACTTCATTAGCTTGTATAGGAGCATCCTCATGTGTAACAATAGGTGAAGAGCTAGGGATGTCCTCATCATCCTCCCCCTCTTGAAAAGGCATCGACCTCGATGCTAAATCATCTCCATGGTAAGGTGTCAAATCAGCCACATTAAAAGAATTACTAACACCAAACTCATCAATTGGGAGGTCAATCTTGTATGCATTATCATTGATCCTTGAAATAACTTTGTAAGGACCAGATCCTCTAGGCATCAATTTTGATTTTCTCAATGTGGGAAATCTATCTTTTCTAAAGTGCACCCACACCATATCTCCTGGCCGAAATATAATTTCCTTCCTCTTCTTGTTTACTCTTTCAGCCACATGTTTTCCTTTCTTCTCAATTGCCTATTTTGTTTTCTCATGAATCTTCTTCACAAAATCAGCCCTCTTTGATGCCTCCATATTAATTCTCTCATGTAAAGGAAGTGGTAATAAATCAAGAGGAGTAATAGGCTTGAAACCATAAACCACTTCAAAAGGACATAATTGAGTAGTTGAATGCACAGCTCTATTATATGCAAATTCCACATGGGGCAAACACTCCTCCCACTCCTTCAAATTCTTCTTGATCATACCTCTTAGCAATGTGGACAATGTTCTATTAACCACCTCGGTTTGTCCATCAGTTTGGGGGTGGCAAGTAGTAGAAAATAATAGCTTAGTGCGAAGCTTACCCCAAAGTGTCTTCCAAACGTAACTCATGAACTTGACATCTCTATCTGAAACAATAGTTCTTGGCACTCCATGTAATCTCACAATTTATCTAAAGAATAAGTTTGCAATGTGAGAAGCATCATCACTCTTGTGGCAAGCAATGAAGTGAGCCATCTTTGAAAATCTGTCCACAACCACAAAGATAGAATCATGTCCTATTTTTGTCTTTGGCAAGCCCAAAATAAAATCCATACTTATGTCCTCCCATGGTGTACTAGGTGATGGAAATGGGGTATACAATCCGTGGGGTTTGAGCTTGGATTTGGACTTGTTGCAAGTTATACATCTTTGCACCAATCTATACACATCTCTCCTCATATGTGCCCAATAGAATTTTTCAGCCAACATAAGCAATGTCTTCTCTCTTCCAAAGTGTCCCATCAAACCTCCACTATGAGATTCCTGTATCAAAAACAATCGCAAAGAACACTCGGGAATACATAATTTGTTAGCTCTAAACAAGTACCCATCATGTATATGAAATTTTTCCCATGCCTTAACATTAGTACATTTATTAAATGGCATAGAAAAACTCATTATCTTCATCATATAAATCTCTAATACCCTCCAAACCTGAAACCTTAATTTCTAAATTTGAGAGTAACATGTTTTTCCTTGACAAAGCATCAGCAACCACATTATCCAATCCCTTTTTATGTTTTATGATGTATGGAAAAGATTCAATAAACTCAACCCATTTAGCATGTCTCTTATTCAAATTGGATTGGCACTTTAAGAATTTTAATGCTTCATGATCACTATGTATAATAAATTCTTTAGGCCACAAATAATGTTTCCACACCTCTAAAACTCTCACAAATGCATATAATTCTTTATCATAAACAGAATAATTCAATTGTGCACCATTCAATTTTTCAGAAAAATAGGCAATAGGTTGTTTATTTTGCATGAGCACACCTCCAATACCTATGGCACTAGCATCAAACTCAATCTCAAATTGTTTACCAAAATTTGGAAGCATAAGTAATGGGGCCGAAATAAACTTTTCTTTCAATGTATCAAAAGCAATATCTTGAGCAACACCCCATTCGAAATTAACACCCTTTTTAGTTAGTTCATTTAAAGGGGCAGCAATTGTACTAAAATTAGGCACAGATCTTCTATAGAAACTAGCAAGCCCATTAAAACTTCTAACTTGACTCACATTAGTTGGAATTGGCCAATTTCGAATAGCTTCAATTTTTTATGTATCAACTTCAATACCATGCTTAGAAACAACATAACCAAGAAATATGACCTTATCTTTGAAAAAAGTGCACTTCTCAAGATTACCATACAATTTATTTTCTCTTAGCACTTGCAAAACTTGTCTAATATGATCAATGTGTTTGATAGGGGGTTGCCCGATCTTCTCGATGAACTCACACGATAACTTGATGGATAAATTGTGTCTTGCTGAAACCTCTCCGGCTGATCCCTGATGCCAATGCAACAGCTCTCAATCCCTTTGGATATTCTCAACTCCACACACTTGCACAACGTAATCAAAGACTACGAGTGGTCCTGTATCTACTGATTCCCAATGGAACAACAGATAACACGCAGAATTTGCAAGGGTAACTCCACCAAACCGGTGGGGATAAATTCAGATGAACATAGTTCAATTCTGGAATCTAGGGTTTATGTTTAACTGGGTCTAACCTCTAATTTCGTGGGAAGAGGTATATAAGAGGGGGGGTGGCTGCCAAGAGAGGGGGATGCGCCCCCTAACCTAAACCTACACGGTTTGGTGCACCCAAACCAATACAAACCGACCCACAAGGGGGATTCGGCCAACCAGCCACACAGGGCCTTATTGGACTCGCATAGGGCCCTCTCCTAACCATAGACATGGTCTTAGGTTTGGAGAGAACCAACATTGGACTCGCAGGGGCCTCTCTCCTAACCATAGACATAGTCTAAGGTTTGGAGAGAACACAAATACAATTATTCTTCCTATCTTTATTCTGCCTCCTCCTTCTCCCTTGGACTTGCATGATCATCTTCTTCCATGAGTTCTCCAATGCTTTGCTCCATGATTCCATGCTCCTTGCCTCCCATAATGCTTGTGTTATGAATAACCTGAATCATACATAAGTATAGAGATTTAGGTAGTATAAAATTCTTATAAACACAAATAACATGCATTACTAGGAAAGAATTCACCTTATCGTGAACAGCAGTGAGGCTCAATATTTCCTTCCAATTAAAGCATGGAAAATCCTCATGGACCCCTATTATATCCATATCAGTGTTCATGTTCATTGTGGCTATATATGAGAATATCATCAAAATAAACTACCACAAATCTACCAATAAAGTCTCTCAAAATATGGTCCATTAATCTCATGAAAGTACTAGGTGCATTAGTTAAACCAAAAGGCATTACTAACCACTCATATAAACCAAATTTTGTTTTAAAAGCAGTTTTCCATTCATCTCCATCTTTCATTTTTATTTGATGGTATCCACTACGCAAATCAATTTTTGAGAAAAAAGTAGCACCACTTAATTCATCTAACATGTCATCTAAACGTGGTATAGGATGACGATAACGAATAGTGATGTTATTAATTGCTCTACAATCTGCACACATGCGCCAAGTACCATCTTTCTTAGGAACCAAAATAACGGGGACAACACAAGGAGAAAGACTAACTCGAATATAACCTTTATCTAGTAGTTCTTGTACTTGCCTTTGTATCTCCTTTGTTTCTTGTGGATTGGTTCTATAAGGAGCTCAGTTTGGGAGAGATGCTCCGGGAATTAAATCACTTTGATGCTCAATGCCTCTCAAAGGTGGCAATCCCGAAGGTATATCTTGTGGAAAAACATCCTCAAAATCCTGCAAAACATGAGAAACACCAAGAGGAATAGGGTCATGTCATTAGAAACCAAAATCTCTCCCTTGTGAATAAGCACAATAGGGACTAGTGTAGGATCATCCCTAAATTCCCTCAAATCCTCTTTAGTGGCTAACATGCATAATAGGTTATCTCTCTTTTCACCACTCGAACTGGTTTTACTATCACTCCCCATGGCTTGTATTTTTGGTGTTCCCACATCCCGCTCTCTTTCTTTTTCCACTCTCATATTAATTTTGGATTGGGACTCATTTACAATTTGTTGTGGATTCATAGGTCTCAAAATAATAGTCTTCCCATGATGATGTAACTCATAAGTATTTACTCCTCCTTCATGCTTCACACTTCTATCAAATTGCTAAGGTCTTCCCAATAATAAGTGGCAAACTGTCATGGGCACCACATCAAACTCAATAGTATCCTTGTAAGGTCCAATTTGAAACTCCACTCTCACCATATAAGAAACCTTCATTTGTCCCGTGCTACTCAACCATTGTATATGATAAGGCGAAGGATGTGGCAAATATTTCAAGTTTAGATTTGCACATAGATCTTTGCTAGCCAAATTCCTGCAACTCCCTCCATCAATAATGACTTTGCAAGCCATATTAGGACCAATAATAGCCTTTGTTTGAAACAAATTGCACCTTTGATTTTCAGGACTAGGCACCACACTCAAAGAATTTTGTGTGCAAACAATAGTTGGCATGGTAGTAGCATATGCAACCAATGGAGAATCACTCGAATATCCATCATCATCATCAATATCATTAGGATCAACATCATCACCTGTCTCATACTCATTGTTCTCATTGATAACCATCACTTTTGTATTTGGACAATCCCTCTTGAAGTGCCCCTTTCCTTCACATGTGTGACATGTAATATCTCTATTCCTTGTAGTAGAAGCACTAGAACCCGAGGCACTTGTTGTTGGTTGTGGTGATTTCTTGGAAATAGATGCACTAGGCTCGGGTTTAGAGGATGTAGCACCTCTAAAACTAGATGATGGTGGTGGTGTAGGAGGTGCACTAGGCATAGATGATGATCTCATTGGAAATCTAGCCCTTGTCTTCGTAGCAATTTTTGCTTCCTCCATAAGATGTGCTTCGGCCTCCCTTGCATGATGTAGAAACTCATGTATATTATTGTATTGGTGATGCCTCACAATTCCCTTGATTTTGTAGTTCAAACCCGAAAGAAATCTTTGCATTGTTTGCTCCAATTGTTCTCTCACACGTGCCCTTTGCATGATTAGCTCCATCTCTTGATAATAAGCATCAACACTCATAGTACCTTGCCTCAATTGTTGCAATTGATCAAATTGTTGCCTTATGTAATTTGGTGGAACTAATCTATCCCTCATGACTCTCTTCATGGTGTTCCAAGTGACAATGGGTAATTCTCCATCTTCTTGCCTCTTTCTCACAAGATTATCCCACCATCTAAGAGCATATCCATCAAACTCAGAAGATGCCAACTTGATTTTTCTATCCTCATTGTACTCAAGCATTCTCCATAGCTTCTCAATTTTCAACTCCCATAGCAAGTATTCTTCCACATCCATAGTATCAAAGCTGAAAGAAGGAATAGAGAATTTTGGTTTGCTCAAACCATCCTATCTTGGATTTTCAGGACCAACATTAAGGGGCACTCTCCTTGCTCTAAAATTATTTTCTCGGCCTTTATTTCCTCCTCGGCCTCTATCTCCTCTAGCTCCACGGCCTTGAAGTGGATCCACTCCAAAATTAGCTTCCACTCCATTATTAGCATCACTATGGACACTATCATTATCATCATCAACAATTGGAAGCCTTGCTTGAATCATTGTTTGAAGGCCAGCAAGAGTAGTGGCCAATTGAGCAATATAATCATTGATGGATCTCACATCCCCATTGTTCCTTTCGGCCAATTTTTGGGTCTGATCCATCTTGGTCTCCAAACCATGGACAATTTTGTATAATGGATCACATGCATCATTGACATATTCCTTGAATTCTTTATGATTGTCTCTCATTTTATTTGTCAACACATCTCTTAAAGCCTCATACTCCCTCCAATTTACTCCCTCCTTATGACCCTTCTTTTGCTGCACAAGATCATCACTAGAAGGATCCATTAGTAGGTTAGTGAAATAAAAGCAAGTATAGGTTGTGGTGCTCTCTCACAACTCACTCAAAAATCTAGCAAGACAATAGGATATCTTACCACTCCAAAGTGAATAGAGATACTTACCACAAGTAGAGGCAATTAAAGTACTTTGGTGTGAAGAAGAGAATACCCAGGTTTTTAACTCTCACAATGGCAAACAAGGTTATTTAGTGGGGCTTGGTATGGATACCTAACAATCACCAAAGTAACAATCCTATTTGCTGTCTTTGTGAAGATATAAAAATACCCAAGGAAACTCACACAATAATGGAGACAAATGTGGCAATGCAATATATGGATGAATTTTTGCAATGCACTAGAAAGTCACTAGCCAGGCTCTTAATTGACAGGCACAAGATTGCTCAATGAAAAACCAAGTATCACAATGGAAAGCTCTACTAGTAAACAATATCAATGATATGGCCTCTTTGCACTTTTCTCTTTTTCTCTTTTCTCTTTTTTTTATACTTTTGCTTTTTCTATATTTTTTGTATTTTTTCAATGGCCTTACACTAAGCTAGGAGCAACAATTAACCAAACACAAGTGAACACAATGGTGGTGGTGAGAATTGAGCAACCTGTCAGAGCACAAAATAGATATACTTGTGGGCAAGTTCCTATTAAGATGTTGTAGAAAGGCTGTGGCTATGGTTCACAAAGAGTGGATATGATGGTCCTAGTGATGAAAAACAGGAAACAAAAGAAAACAGAAAAAGATCTAGGTGAAAAACTATTTCTAGCAAGCTCACGGAAGCAACTAGTACCCACGGCAGGAAAACAGATGTTTTTATGGCTCACGGCAGCGAAAACAGGTGAAAGATGGCTCACGGCAGGCTCACAGCAGCTAACAGCGATCACGGCAGCGAAACTGAACGTTTTTTGTGCCGCGGCAGAGCGTGCGCGCGCCTGACGGTGGCTGGTAAGCGCGTTACGGTGTAAAATCGAGCGCGCGGGTGAGACGTGAGCGCGGCAGCAAAACGGTGTGTTTTTTGTACCGCGGCAGCGCGCAAGCGACCGATTGGTGTGGGCGCTGCGGGCTGGGGGAGGGAATTTGTAAGGATGCTGTGGGGGAATCCGAGAGTGACTAGAGCGCGGCAGCGGTGGATGGTTGCGGTGGGATGCGGTGGGTGCGGATATGGTAAGCGTGCTGCGGGTGGAAGGGGGGTTTGGTAACCGTGGTATAGAGGGAATCCGAGTGCGGGTGGGATCCGAGCACGGCAGGGAAACACGAAATTTTCTGACGCGGTAGGATATCGAGTGGAACTCAGATTGGGGTGGTATTTGGTGGATGGCAGCGGATATTTTTGAGATTTTTTGATAGGTTTCGACCAGGGGAAACAAGGAACCCTAACCCTAGCCGAAAATATGAATACTAAAAAGATAAAAAGCAACACAAATCTAACACAAAAACAACACTAGTAATTGAAAACTAAGATGATATCTAGGCTATGGCAAGAACTAAAACTATTTTTGTGAGGCAATTTTCTAGATAGGTAATGAAAACACTCAAAACTAAAGGGAAATTGATAGCTCACCGAGGCAACCTGTAAATCTGATACCAAGATGATAAGGGGTGGCCCAATCTTCTTAGTGAACTCACAGACAACTCCAGTATGATAACTAGTGCGCCACTAAGAACTCTCCCGGCTGATCCCTGATGCCAATGCAAAAGATAGCAACCCCAAGGATATTCTCAACTCCACACTCTTGCACAAGTAATCCACTGACTACAAGTGGTCCTGTACCATCTTATTCCCTGTGGAACATCAGGTAACACGTAAAGTTTGCAGATGAACTTCCAGATGAAAGGCTTACAAGCAGTTTCAATCTAGAGGTCTAGGGTTTTTGGGTTTAACGTAGTCTCACCTCTCCTATGCGCCCCAAGGGGTATATATGAGAGGGGGTGCGGCCACAAGGCTCTCCCTTGCGCAAGAACCAAACCTACTAGGACTAGGACTCCTAACACTACCACAATTGGATACAAACCGAACCAAATAGGTGTGATTCGGCCATATTGGTATACAAACCAATCCTAACACAACTAGGTCTTGTATATGGCGCATTGATGCTTCCTTGTGGGCGCCCTCCTCTTGCCTTGTTCATGTATGAGTGTGAAACAACAATATGGCATTGTTTTCCACACTTAGTGCATTTGACCTTGTGGAGGCACCATCCCCTTGTCATCATAACACTTGTTATTTGTTGTTTTCATCATGTTATTGCTTGTTTTCCATCTCCTATTGTAATGCATGCTCATCCTTGTGTATCTCTTCTCCATGATCTCCATTCATGCTTGTGTTATCAATAAACCTAAGAATACACAAATGCAAGGATTTAGGTAGTATAAAGCTCTCACAATTATAAACATTATATTCAAGTAGGAGTGAATTCACCTGTTGTTATAATAGCTTGGTTCTTGATCTTGTCATTGGACCAATCCTTACTTCATTAGCTTGTATAGGAGCATCCTCATGTGTAACAATAGGTGAAGAGCTAGGGATGTCCTCATGAAAACCCCTTTAGGAAACCATTACACGAGGAAGCGTAGAATCCCGGAGTTTAAAGCTATGGCTAGATTTATTTCTTAATTACTTTCTTGTAGTTGCAGATTCTTTCAAGGGGTATAATCACAAGTATGTATTAGTCTTGGATGGGATGGTACATTAGCATAGGTTCACCCACACAACACTTATCGAAAGACCTAAGATTATTCAGCGGCATGGAACAAAAGCACTTGACAGAAATCTCCCGTGTGTCCTCGAGAATGTTTGTTAATCATAAGTAAACCTACCGGCTTGTCCTTTGCTGAAGAAAGGATTGGGCCACTTGCTGGAATTATTACTACTGCATTATATTTACTCGCACTTTATTTATCTACAATATAAAAAACCCCTACAAATCTATCTTTCAGTTTTACAGTTATTCCTTCATCGAAACTGCTTGTCAACATGTTCTTCTCCTCGTTGGGTTTGACACTCTTAATTATCGAAAGTACTACGATACACCCCCTATACTTGTGCGTCATCAGCCTTGTCATGTTCAAGATTTCCTTGATCTTTTCCGAGTTTACTTCTATTCCTCTGTGAGAAACGATAAAACCCAGAAGTTTTCTTGAGGGAACCCCGAATACGCACATTAATGGATTCAACTTCATTTTATAAATGCGCAAATTTTCGAAGGTTTCTCGAAGATCTTCAAGGAGTGTATATTTTTACTTGGACACTATGATAATGTTATCCACATAAACATGAACTTTTTTCCTATTTGACTATGCAAACATCTTTGCATGCAATGCTGGTAAGTTGCGCCAGCGTTATTGAGGCCAAAAGGCGTGGTTATGTAGTAGTATGTTCCATACGGGGTTAAGAAGGAAGTTTTTATTTGGTCTTCCTCCTTCATACGTATTAGATGGTACCCGGAATAAGCATCCAAAGAGCATAAAATCTCAGAGCCAGCAGTGGCATCTATTATTTGATCGATTCGCGGTAACACGAACCTATCTTTTGGACACAATTTGTTCAAGCCAGTGTAATCTATACACATCCTAAGATCAATACTGTCTTTCTTCGGGACTAATACTGGGTTCGCAG
The DNA here is from genome assembly GCA_028641055.1 of Alopecurus myosuroides. NCBI lineage: Eukaryota > Viridiplantae > Streptophyta > Magnoliopsida > Poales > Poaceae > Alopecurus > Alopecurus myosuroides. The sequence continues at coordinate 324,031,942 of CM054058.1, forward strand.
ACCAATTAGTATGAATAACTTCCCGGATAAAATCAGCTGCTAAAACCCGGATAATTTTCTTGCCTATAGCTTTCTGTCTTCTTCCATAGAAACGACGAAGACCTTGTTTGATGGGTTTTGATCCTGGAATTACTTTGAGTTGGTGCTCAATAAGTTCCCTGGACACAGCTGGCATATCAGTAGGACACCAGGCAAAAATGTCCCAGTTCTCACGTAGGAACTTGATGAGCGTGTCTTCCTATTTGTCAGTCATCCCAGTTCCCACTACGACAAACTTTGTCGGATCTTTGGGATCTAGGATAACCTGTCTTGTATTCTCCGAGACTTTGAAACTATCTGCCGGCTTCCGGCTTACTTTTCCTGCCGGCATTTCTGTCGGTGATACTTCTTTAGCTAGCTCCTTCAATTCTTCCTTCTGAATTACTTGTTCGGCGCAAAAGGGTGTTTCCTTTCTCCAACTCATTAGCCAATTTGTAATCTCCGTGTATGGTGATTACTCCTCCCTTTGGCCCTGGCATCTTCAGCTTGTTATAGATATAACATGATCTTGACATGAATTTGGCGAAAGCCAGACGTCCGAGTATTGTGTGATAAACGCTCTTGAATGAGATTTTTTCCTGGCGGAAATGTTCTCTCTTTCCGAAGGTTACGTCTAGGGAAATTTCTCCTAGGGATTGTGCTTGTCTTCCAGGAACAATACCATGAAAACATATGTTAATGTGGTTGAGAAGGTCCTCGGAAATGTGCAGCTGCTTTAATGTACTCAAGTACATGATGTTGATACTAAATCCTCCATCCATCAGCACTCTTTTGAGCCTAGTGTTTTGAACAATAGGGCTTACTACCAAAGCATGTGTGCCAGGTTCTGGGATATTACCGGGATGATCTGACTGATCCCAGGTAATTGGCGTATTTGAATACTTCAAGTACTTTGGTGTTGGAGGAACGACCGTGTTGATCTCTCGAAGTGTTATTTCGCCTGTTTTGATAATGGAGTTGCCAGGAAAGTTAAGGTTACATTCTCCTTCAACTCTCGGGAATTTTGGCTCGCCATTCCGCTGCTGTTCCTGGATTTTGTCATCAGTGTCTGATTCACTTTCTTCTTTTTCAGTTTCTGGCTTTTGCTTGTTGAACTTCCATTTCGAATTATTTCCTTTGTTCCTTGATCCCGTAGTGCCTTTCATGTGCTTATTAAGCTGGCACTGCACATTTGTATGGGTAGGTTTCCCAAATTGCGAATGATGGATAGAGTTTTCCGACTTAATATTTTACCACTCTTCCTTTGAGTAGGACATAGGATCTATGTTTCATCCCTTCCATTTGCCGCCATTATCCTTTCCAAAGGTTAGGTTGAATTCTTTGGGTTTTGGCTGCGCTTCTAGAATAGCTTTATTTTCAGAATGAGGCGTCTTTTTGGCATGAACCAAAGCATCAATATTTTCACCTCTTGCTCTGATATCATCTTCGGCCGCTGCGTGCTCATTGGCGGTGGTAAGCATAGATCCGGGATCATTATGCTCCTTTGAACCAACCATGAAAAGTAAGAGGTCGGGTTTTAGACCGTTGATGAAAGCATGCATTGCTTGTACATCACTTACTCCAGAGCAACTATTCTTCATTGTTTTCCATCTTGATATAAAATCGACATACGACTTGTCTTGAAATTGGATGTAGCGATTCAGCTGGTTGATGCTCTTAGGGCGTTTGTACGTACCTCGATAGTGCCGAGAAAAAAAGTCTGCCCATATCATCCGAGCTATCAACGGTTCTTGATGGAAGCCCATTGATCCAGTCTCTGGCTCCATCCAGCAACATTAGGGGGAGGAATTTTACTGCCTCTAGGTCTGTCCCTTTGTTGATCTGCACAACAGTATAGTAATCTAAAAGCCATGTATCCGGGTTTGTACTTCCGGTATACTTTTGATAAGTTGGACCAACTTTGGCAAAGCCAGAATGTAGGGTTATTCTTTGGATCCTGTCAGTGAAGCACTTAGGTCCAAAGTATAGATCGTCTCTTTCCTCCTTATCGACGTGAGCGGAATATCTGCCGGCTGAATGTACAGAAGGGGATTTGCTCCTTTCTGGCCCATTGTTGCACGAGTGCGCTCTTCTGGGATTATCCCTATTTCGTCCGTTGTCGTTTCCTTTGGAATAAGGTGGAGTTCTACTCCTTGGCCTTTCTTTTTTCTGAAGGAAATATGCCCGAGAGGAAATAATAAAATGGTTATTATCTTATTCCTTGTTTATGATGAATGTTTATTTCTCATGCTAGAATTGTATTAACCGGAAACGTTGATACATGTGTGTTTAATAAACAAACAATGGTTCCTAGTAAAGCCTCTATTTTAACTAGCTCGTTGATTAATAGATGATCAAGGTTTGCTGATCATGAATATTGGATGTTGTTAATAACAGGGTCATGTCATTAGAAGAATGATGTGATGAACATATACCCAAAGTGAATATAGAAATGCGATCAAGTCATTAATTTTACATTGTTATATCAAACATACGAAGTAACTTATTCCTTAGACCATGAGATCATGTCAATCACTGATACCCGAAGGGTGCTTTGATGTCATCAAACGTCACACTGTAACATGGTGACTATAAAGGTGTCGTTAGGTATTAGGAAAGTATTAGTTGAGGATCATGGATCAAGAGTGGGATTTGTCCATCCAATATGACGAAGAGATATACTCTGGGCCCTCTCGATGATGTCACATCGACACCGCTTTCAAGCACGTGATATGATCACAAGGATGTTATATCATGGGAACGAGAAAAGGGTACTTGTCGGTAATGAGATTGAACAAGGTATGGTTGATAGTAATGATCGAATCTCGGAAAAGTAAAATATCGCGAGACAAAGGTAATTAGTCACGACGTTGATGGTCCACACGATCATGAGAGTCATCATTGAATATATAGGAGTCATCACAGATCTCCAGATCCCCCTGTTGATTATTGATCGGAGAGGAGTCTCGATCATGTCTATCTTATTCGCGAACCGTAGGGTGACACACTTAAGGTTAGATGACGCGTTTGAGAGGATACAAAATATCGAAGACTATTTTGAGCAGCACCGAAATTGTTTTGGGGAAAATTGAAATAGTTCAAGGGGTTTTTTCTGTTGAATGGTTGTTAATAGAATTAACAAATGATTCGAGGTGCTATATGCAAATGTTTGTTAATGGAATTAACAAATATAAATAAAGAAATAAAAATGTTTTATTTATTTATTAAAAGAAAGCCTTTGGATTTTCCAAGTGGGAAATAATGGGAGCATGAGTGGGTGTGATGGGCCTTCCACTCACATGAAGAGGGAAGAGGTGGGGGCACCACCATGGCTGGCCGCACCCCCTCTTGGTCTGCCTCCCCCACCCCTATAAAAGGAGGGTGAGAGCTCCTCTTCTCCACACACTTGTCCCACCCCCCTTCCACTTCACCCGCTGCTCAATTCCATGGTTTCCGGCTTGGCGAAGCCCTGACTGTGGGATTCTTCACCACCACCATGTCATCGTGCTGCTGGAGTTCCGAGGGATCCTCTAATTCTGCGCCCCGCTGGATCGAGGGAACGGAGGTCGTCATAAACCGTACGTGTGACCGATCACGGAGGCACCGCCGGATTGCGGTGCACATCTACTCGCTATCGGGATCGGTGTGAGTACGACTACGCCAGCAACGAGATTTGATCTCGTAACACATTGTGTCTTCGAGGGTATGTGTTCTCCTTAACCCTCTCTTTTCCCTTTGCACTTCGTCTCCTAGATTAGATCTTGGCCTTTCGGGTGTCTCTCGCATAGGAATTTTTTTATTTTCTATGCAACGACCCCTTCATTTTCCTAGGAGGAGTACGGGATCTCTCACGCCTGTGAGGATTATCATATCTTCTAGCTTTATCAGCTAGGCATCTCGGAGGCGGCATCATTTTTTAGTCTTTCCAATTTTGTTCCTCCAGTTCTTTCTGATCCCGGGGATTATTTCCACCTTTCGGCAAATGGGATCCGGTTCTGGACGCTGCATCCTTATTATCCGGAATTTTCTTGTCCTTCTTGGGATCTCCCTTCTTTTCCTTAGAATCGCCTGAATCTCCAGGTTCGCCAGGTCCAGGTGCTCCGGCGGCGCAGGTGGCAGTTTTGCATAGGGCCAAGTCATCATGCAACTTCCCTGATCTTGCATGTCCTCGTTGTTGCTGTTGTAATGCTTTTCCTAGAAAGGCATACACTCCCTAAAGTTTTTCGTCAGTGGAGTACAGATCGTCATTAAGTACCACGAATGCGGCCTCCGCGTTTTCGGCTACGGTTTTGTATATGCGTTCACCCTTGGCATTCGTGCCGTTTACCTGCCTTTGCCAAGAAGGGTTTTGGAACCGTTCTTTGTGTGGCAGCACATCCAGTTTTGCAATTCCGGGTAACCGTGTGGGTTTTGTGCCAGATCTATTCCTTCTTTCATATTCCTCTATCTCTTCATGCTGCAACTTAATGTCAGCTTGGGTTTTTATGAGGTTTTCCCTTGTGCGAAATAGATGTTGTTGCTGCCGCTGTAGAGCTTGTCTCCTGGCTTCCAGCGCTTCAGGGTGTTCGTCTCGTCCCACTGGGGTTTGAAGTAGATCAAATTCATCATGTTTCGATATTTGCGGAACGGGGATTTCTTTCTTTTTCTTCTCCGCAGGTGTGACTCCGCTTCCTCCTCCTACTTCCAGGTTTTGGTTGGAAATATCCGCCAACTTTTTCTTCTTGAGTTTATACTAGAGTTTCTTGGCAGTCTTGTTTTTCTTCTTGCAGGAAGGAGGTTTTTTACCAGGTTCTTCCTCTGTCAGTTCTTTGACATCGGGGTAAGTTGGACTGGTTTCTCCATCCTCTCTTTCCTCATCTGGCGGAGGTGCTTTGGGGTCTTCTTCATCTTCAACATACGAGTTTCCAGTCGGTTTTGCCATAAGTACTTCATGGAAGGACCCCTGCATAGACTTGACGTTTCTGTGAAAAGCGACTTCGTCTTCATCTTCGGAATCCATGTCTTCAGATCTAGGTTCCGACTCCAATCTTGCTTCTATAACAGCTAACACAGAGTCGGCTTCCGACTTCGTCGTTTCACTGACGGGTGTCGGATCTTCCACTTGTTTTGTGGGATTGTTGTTTTCTGCTTCTTCCACGGGATTAATTTCTTCCGTGTTGTCCGTGATCTCGGATTGCACCATGCCTATGAAGTGAGATCTGATTGCAGGAATCTCCGGAGAGGCAGCGAATTCGGCACAATTTTGGCGATTTGAGCAGAATTTGGTGTCGTAGTTTTCCTCAATTGGGTATAGGGCGGGTGGGATAAATTTACTTCCACCACAGAATCCCATTGCCTCTGTTGTCAATCCCATAAAAATATTTGCAGATCCAACCGGTAAAACGCAGGCACTTGCCAGGTGATTCCGTGCTGGCATGTATGATCCGTTGTCGAGGACGCGCCCGACGTCGTCGTCGAATTCCAGGCTTCCGACAGTTATCGTGCTGCCGAATCTGCCGGGTATTCCCGATCGAAACGTAACTCTTGATGTCGCTGGCCCCACGGTGGGCGCCAACTGTCGATACATCGTAGTAAGGATCATAGACGGGGGTTCCATGAGCCTACGGGTAGAGACGTGGAGGGGACGTGGTAGTACGACAAACGAGAACACCAAGTTTACCCAGGATCGATACGACGCAACTAGGCGGCGATCCTACTCCTGCAATATCACTAAATCAGGGTTGAAGACTGAAGTATACAAAGTACAATGTTAGTAGGGTTTTGCTAACTCGGTGAGGATCAAATTCTCGGCGAGTTGGCTTCTAGCTAATTGTCTGTATTTCTTCTCTCCCGTCCGGCTTTATATAGATAGCCGGGTTAGGGCTTACAGAAAGGAAACCTAGAAAACTACAGAAAGTATCTAACTTGGAAAGTAAGGAATCCGTCTTCTCCTTCAAGCCGCACAACTTTGGGCCGTGCTCCGGGTTCTTCTAGAATCCGGCTTCCTGCGCATTAGCTTACTGGGCCGCCTAATGGACTGTGATCCATTACCACCAGGCCACCCTAGTAATCCGGCTCTTTAGGCCAATGCCGTACATACCCTTAATCGGTATATATCCGATAGTGGCGGCCATGTTGGAGATATGCCCGAGAGGCAATCATAGCGATGATAATATATCTATGTATCCATGATTTGTAATAATGTGCCTTGAATAATACATTTGTATTGATTGGCAATTATGTGACTTGTTTGTGAAACTCTTTACTTACATGGTTATTCTAAATATGTCCCTAGTCGGAGTTCATGTGAGGACACACCTGAACATTAGACTAGCACATGTATTGGTTGATGGCTATGTTTCGCAAGTCATAGACATGGTGATGTCAAACTAATAATGTGAACTCATGTTGCGAACATGGTGTTGTATTGACCCAGCTTGAGACATTACAACAATGCTAATAGTTCTCTCTCTACATGTTGTGCTTGCTTTGTCCTTAGACCTGAGATTGTCGCATGTTCTTGAGATGTGAATCGACCTACTTTGGGGCTATCAAACGCTACACCGTGACAGGGTAGTCATAAAGGTAGCTTTCGGGTTTGTCATGAAGCATGCTGCAAGGCATGGTCAGTCAAGATGGGATTTGCCCCTCTCTTCACTAGAGAGATATTTCTCTGGGCCCCTGGAGTGATCTGATCCAGAAGTGCATGGCCATGCTGAATAAGGTTAATAGTTAACCTGGAAAGGGATTCCGATTCACAAGATCGAGAAAGAGTGATCAGCTAAGAGCATGATCAAATAACGTGAGGCAAAAGGAATAGCATAAACATGTGATCGTTCGTCCGATGTGATCTTTATGCACGCTTGGGAGTTGGCATGTTTTGCTAGAAGCCGCTACCAACTATTGGCCGAGTAGGTGTACTCGTGTCATGTCTAAACATGTGTGAACCTATAGGATCGCAAACTTAAGGCAAAAGAAGCAGAATTCGGATTAGATCCAAAATGGGATGGAAATGGACTCTAGAGTGGGTTGTTTTAGTGGCAGCCCATTATGGGGACGTCTATATAAAGGAGAGGATGCTGTGTGTATTAGGATCGCTAATTACGCACCACATTCCACCACAGCAACCGTCTCTCCACGCCCCTACCGCCCGCGCGGACCTAGCAGTCCGGCGAGCGGTGCTTCCACGCCGCACGTGTGGATACCGATAGAGGTGCTCCATCTGTAGCACTCGGACGAGCCGCCAAGAGGAGCTGTTCGTGGGAGCGACGGGATCCGGAGGATTCGTACGACTACCCTGCCCTGACCCGCTTCACCGAGATCGGCGCAGCGCGTCTAGTGGTAATCTCGTGATCTAGATCTTGCAGTAGATCTTGGTTGACGCGGTAGAAATTTTGATTTGCGCTAGTGTAGCCTACCCCGTTTTCCTACAGTGGTACCAGAGCCGATGCTGCGTAGTTATAGATTCGGATCGTTTGCATATGTGATATGTAGATGGGGTATGATCGATGTGATCGATTGTATGGAGTAGATGTTTCAATCTGTGATTTGGATTCCGTAATCGTGATGCGAGAGGTCGTGGAACGACATACCCCTACCGGTCGGTTTCCTCCATCGGGGTATACTGTGACGTGTAAATGCACTTGCAGCACGCGAAGATCAATATTATTGGTCGAATTGGAGTCTAGATCATATACAATGTGCATGAGATGCGCGGGGTGACAAATTGGATCTGCCGCCAGTTTCAGGGAATTCGCAGAAATGAACAGTCCCGGTAAAACGGCTGTAACTTTTGAATACGACCTCGGATTGAAAAAGTCTCAACGGGAAACAGATGCGCAACGAAATTTTGTTTCAGAAATCTTCCGCCGGTCTGATGAGATCCGATCGATTTTAAGGTTTTGGCTAATTATACTTCTAGGACAGTCTTTTAGGACCTGGAAGTTTCGGCGTTAGAACATCTAACTCGTTTTTACAGATTTTGTGACCGGTATGGCCCTATGTGTATGTGATGCATGTGTGTAATATTTTCATGACCTGCGTGTCGTGAGTATGTCAACACGGCTGGAGCCATATTGTGTTGTCACTTATTGTATTAACAACCTGCGTGCCGACTTGTGATGATTCCCTCTATCCATGTAATCTTCTTTTCTATATGTTAGTAGTAATAGCTTGTAGAAGTTTCTTGGAGGACTCATCACCCGGAGGGATGGCACATATGGACCATGGAGATGGAGATTATCATGGTGGACAGGTTCCATGGAGATGGAGATCACCATGTGAAACGGGCCATACTGTGTCACAACTATGTGATTGCTATTCATGTTGTTTTACTCCTATGCATGTTAGATTCGTAGAAGTGGAACGATCCCTCGCAAATGTTAAGTTCCCACGCCCCCCAACTAAAACTTGCACCATCCCATGTCTTCTACGATTGATGGTGGGTCTGTTGCAGCAGGGCGCCATCAGTTTTCGTTGACTAGGTGGGTATGTATCGGTTAGGTGGTACGACTGTTGCAGCAGGGTGCCATCTGCTGATGCTTACGCGCATAAAGGGTTGGTTAAATCATCAAGGTAATCTTAACGGTTAAGCGTCTTGGGGCATAAAGGTTGGTGTTTTTGACATGGAGATGTCACCCAAGAACAAGAGTCATATGTGATATGATTAGCAAGTGTTTCTTACCGATCTACCTTGTCTTCTAGCTGTGATGCAAACGTCACTAGTCGACTTGTTCGTTGCGGATCTTGAATCACTAAGTACCGGTAGAGGGATGTTGGTTTTAGTGGGAGTAGACCATGTTAAATTGTTTAATGTCTTTTTTACTCTATCATGGATTTTGTCTTAGTATTTTGCATGTTTTTCTGTTGTAGATCAATGGCACGTAACAACCAACCCACCCCTTTTGTGTTGCGATCTGTTCTTGAAAAGGAAAAGTTTAATGGAACAAACTATTCGGATTGGATCCGAAACCTGAGAATTGTTCTCAGTGCTGAGAGAAAGGAAAGTGTTCTGGATACCCCAATCCCAGATACGCCTCTTGATACTGACACTGCTGCCGTTAGAACTGCCTTTAAGAGAGCATGTGATGAGTCTCTTGAGGTTATCTCCCTTATTCTTGCATGCATGGAACCCGACCTTCAAGAGCAATTTGATGGTCAGGAAGCGTATTATATGATCACTGCGCTGAAGGATATGTTCCAGACTCAAGCCAGGCCTGAAAGGTTCAATGTCGCTAAGTCTTTTGGTGAATGCAAGCTAGCTGAGGACAGAGCAGTAGGGCCGCACATGATCAAGATGCTTGGTTACGTGTAGACTTTGGACAAGCTTGGTTTTCCATTGGACCGTAAGTTAGCCACAAATTTCATTTTGGTTTCGCTTCCATCTAGCTATGGGAACTTCATTTCGAACTACCATATGCATGGGGCTGAGAAGGACCTTAATGAACTTTGTGGGATGCTCAAGACGGCAGAGAATGACATTAAGAAGAGTTTAGGGCATGGCCAAGTGTTGGCTGTGCAGAACAGGCCTAGCTTCAAGAAGCAGGGTCTAAGGGGAAAGGGAAGGCTAAAGATTTGATCTCTAAGCCAAAGACTAAGCCAAAGGATGGAGCTAAACCTGACACGGAGTGCTTCTACTGTCATGATACTAGACACTGGAAGAGAAATTGCAGCAAGTACCTTGCTTCGGTGAAGAAGAGTGGAAGTAAGACTCCTAGCTCAGGTATGGTTGTAATTAATGTTATAGACATTTTTCTCGCTGACTCTATTAGTGACTCTTGGATATTTGATACCGGATCGGTTGCTCACATTTGCAAATCGATGCAGGGGCTAGTAAGGAGTAGAAGCGCGAACCAAGGAGAAGTTGATCTTTGCGTCGGAAATAATGCAAGGGTGCTGCATTGTCCGTTGGGGTCTACCAACTGCACCTCCCTTCGGGATTTATTATGGAATTGAATAATTGTTATTATGTTCCTAGTTTTAACCGAAACATTATTTCTCCTTCATGTTTTATGAGAGATGGTTATTCATTTGCGAGTAAATACAATGGTTGTTTAATCTCCAAGAATGATATGTTTGTGGCTTTTGCTTCCATTGTGAATGGGATTTTTATTATAAATCCTGTTGATACTCATGATGATGCGCATGTTTGTAACGTAAGTGCTAAAAGGCTACGGTCTAATGATTTGAATCCCACCTATTTTTGGCATTGTCGGTTGGGTCATATAAGTGAAAAGTGTATGAAGAAACTCCATAATGATGGTCTTCTAACTTCGTTTTATTTTGAATCATCCGAGACATGCGAAGCTTTTTTACTTGGAAAGATGACCAAGTCGCCTTTCAACGATTCTCCTGAGAGGGCGACGGACTTATTGGGACTCGTACATACTGATGTATGCGGACCAATGAGCACGACAGCAAGAGGTGGTTTTCACTACTTCATAACTTTCACTGATGATTTTAGTATATACGGTTATGTCTACCTAATGAAACATAAGTCTGAAACTTTTGAAAAGTTCAGAGAGTTCCAGAATGAAGTAGAGAATCAACGTGGTAAGAAAATTTAAGCTCTATGATCCGATCGTGGAGAAGAATATTTGAGTCACGAATTTAGCGATCATCTTAAGAGTTGTGGAATTGTTCCTCAACTTACGCCGCCTGGAACGCCTCAAAGAAATGGGGTTTCCGAACGGCGTAATCGAACCTTGTTGGACATGGTTCGATCAATGATGAGCCAGTCAGATCTTCCATTGTCATTTTGGGGTTTTTCTCTAGAAACAGCAGCACTCACACTAAATAGGGTACTATCTAAATCCGTAGTTAAGACGCCATATGAGATGTGGAATGGGAATAGTCCCAACTTGTATTTTCTAAATATTTGGAGCTATGACGTTTTTGGCAAGCGACTTCAGTCGGACAAGCTCACACCCAAGTCGGATAAATGCGTTTTTGTGGGATATCGAAAGGAAACATTTGGGTATTGCTTCTATTACCGAGAAGAGGACAATGTGTTTGTCGCTCGGAATGTTGTTTTCTTAGAGAAAAAGTTTCTCACAAATGAGACAAGTGGAAGAACAGTGCAGCTTGATGAAGTTCAAGATGAGCCTACCGGGGAGGACTCAATGAGTGCTGCTATAATGGCACAACTGAGTTGAAGAACCCGTTGAAAGAGAAGCACCACCACCACGAAGGTCGGCAAGGCTCTGTAACCCGCGAGAGATATTATTGTTAGACAATGATACGCGAGAAATATTATTGTTAGACAATGATGAGCCTACGACCTATACAGAAGCAATGATGGACCCAGAATCCGAGAAATGGCAAAGTGCCATGAGAACCGAAATAGATTCTATGTGTGACAATCAAGTTTGGAACTTGGTTGATCTGCCTGATGGTCATAAGACCATAGAGTGCAAATGGATCTATAAGAGAAAGATTGATATGGACGGAAATGTTCATGTCCATAAAGCTCGACTTGTCGCAAAAGGTTTTCGGCAAGTTCAAGGAGTTGACTACGACGAGACTTTCTCTCCCGTAGTGATGCTTAAATCTATTCGAATAATTCTAGCTATTGCTGCATATTTCGACTATGAGATATGGCAAATGGACGTCAAGACAGCTTTCCTAAATGGAAACCTAACCGAGGACGTGTATATGATGCAGCCCGAGGGTTTTGTCGATCCTAAAAATGCTGGAAAGGTATGCAAGCTTCAGAAATCCATTTATGGGTTGAAGCAAGCATCTCGGAGTTGGAACATTCGGTTTGATGAGGTAGTCAAAGGTTTTGGCTTTATAAAAAACGAATCAGAGTCTTGTGTTTACAAGAAAGAAAATGGGAGCTCACTCGTATTTCTAATCTTATATGTGGATGACATACTACTGATTGGAAATGACATTCCTATGCTCGAGTCCGTTAAAACCTAATTGAAAAATAGTTTTTCCATGAAGGACTTAGGGGACGCGGCATACATTCTGGGTATTAAGATCTATAGAGATAGATAAAAGAGGCTAATAGGATTAAGCCAGAGTAGTTACATTGACAAAGTGCTGAAACGATTCAGCATGGAAGAGGCAAAGAAAGGGTTCTTGCCCATGTCACACGGCATAAATCTTAGCGAGACTTAGTGTCCTTCGACAACTGATGAGCGAGAGTGCATGAGTAGGATTCCATATGCTTCGGCAATTGGGTCTATCATGTATGCAATGATATGTACTCGTCCAGATGTCTCATATGCTCTAAGTGCTACGAGCAGGTACCAAGCTGATCCCGGTGAGAGTCACTGGACAACGGTAAAGAATATCCTTAAGTACTTGAGAAGAACTAAGGATATTTTCCTAGTTTACGGAGGTGAGGAGGAGCTCGTTGTAAATAGTTACACCGATGCTAGTTTCCAAACCAATATGGATGATTCCAAATCGCAATCGGGCTATGTGTTCACGTTGAACGGTGGAGCGGTTAGCTGGAAGAGTTCCAAGCAGGACACAATTGATCATTCTACAATGAAGGCCGAGCTACATCGCGACAGCTGAAGCCGGCATGGAAAGTGTTTGGATGAAGTAGTTCATTTCTGATCTAGGTGTTGTCCCTAGTGCGTCCAATCCATTGGATCTCTACTGTGACAATAGTGGGACCATTGCGATAGCCAAGGAGCCAAGGAGTCACCAGAAAACCAAACACTTTATGCAGCGTCATCATCTCATTCGACAGTTCATCGAACGAGGAGAAGTAATCTTATGCAAAATACATACGGATCTGAATGTTGCTGATCCTTTGACAAAACCTCTCCCCAAGCCTAAGCATGAGGCGCACACAAGAGCTACGGGTATTAGATATCTTCTAGATTGACTCTAGTGCAAGTGGGAGACTGTTGGAGATATACCCGAGAGGCAATCATAGATATGATAATATATCTATGTATCCATGATTTGTAATAATGTGCCTTGAATAATAAATTTGTATTGATTGGCAAGTATGTGAATTGTTTGTGGAACTCTTTACTTACATGGTTATTCTAAATATGTCCGTAGTCGGAGTTCATGTGAGGACACACCTGAACATTAGACTAGCACATGTATTGGTTGATGGCTATATTTCGCAAGTCATAGACATGGTGATGTCAAACTAATAATGTGAACTCATGTTGCAAACATGGTGTTGGACTGAACCAACTTGAGACATTACAACAATGCTAATAGTTCTCTCTCTACACGTTGTGCTTGCTTTGTCCTTAGACCTGAGATTGTCGCATGTTCTTGATATGTGAATCGACCTACTTTGGGGCTATCAAACGCTACACCGTGACAGGGTAGTTATAAAGGTAGCTTTCGGGGTTGTCATGAAGCATGCTGCAAGGCATGGTCAGTCAAGATGGGATTTGCCCCTCTCTTCACTAGAGAGTGATATTTCCTTGGGACCCTCGAGTGATCAGATCCAGAAGTGCATGGCCATGCTGAATAATATTAATAGTTAACCTGGAAAGGGATTCCGATTCACAAGATCGAGAAAGAGTGATCAGCTAAGAGCATGATCAAATATCGTGAGGCAAAAGGAATAGCATAAACATGTGATGGTTCGTCCGATGTGATCTTTATGCATGTTTGGGAGTTGGCACGTTTTGCTAGAAGCCGCTACCAACTATTGGCCGAGTAGGTGTACTCGTGTCATGTCTAAACGTGCGTGAACCTATAGGGTCACACACTTAAGGCAAAAGAAGCAGAATTCGGATTAGATCCGAAATGGGCTGGAAATGGACTCTAGAGTGGGTTGTTTTAGTGGTAGCCCATTATGGGGACGTCTATATAAAGGAGAGGAGGTTGTGTGTTTTAGGGTCGCTAATTCCGCACCACATTCCACCGCAGCCACCGTCTCTCCCCGCCCCTGCCGCCCGCGCGGACCTAGCAGTCCGGCGACCGGCGCTTCCATGCTGCACGTGTGGATACCGATAGAGGTGCTGCATCTGTAGCACTCGGACGAGCCGCCAAGAGGAGCTGTTCATGGGAGCAACGGGATCCGAAGGATTCGTACGACTACCCTGCCCCGACCCGCTTCACCGAGATCGGCACAGCTCGTCTAGTGGTAATCTCGTGATCTATATCATGCAACAGATCTTGGTTGACACAGTAGAAATTTTGATTTGCGCTAGTGTATCCTACCCCATTTTCCTACAGGCCAAGGAGGTGGAAGGACATCCCAAGGCACCACAAATCCAAGCCGAATTCGTACAAGGCCTTTGGGCCCAATTAGAGGTGATGCAACACCTTTTTCCTAGATTCCTGGCCCAGTTTCAGCTATAGGGTCAGACTGTTTTGGCCATAACTTTTCGCTCGAAACTAATTTTGAGGCGAGGCCAATTTTGATGGAAAGTGCACGAGACCTACTTTCCAAAAAAAAAAGATTCACCACATTCAGAACCCGTATGCAAAGTAATAGCCTTTTGAAGTCAGTAATATTTCTGAAGTCCGAATCGGCGTCCAGAACATGGAGTAAGGGGCTCTATCTTCTCTTGGATCCAAAGTGACGTGGGAGAACTCCTTGAGAAGCATATAATCATTTACCTTATTGCTTGATGAAGTGTAGAGGAAGTAGTGCTTGTGTTGGTCGTATCCGTCCTGGTCATGTCCTCGTCATCCTCCCTTTCTTGAAAGATAAGCCGCCCTCGGTGTTGTTTCTTCTGAAGAGGGATAACAAAAGAGGTAAGGTATAAGCATGATAGATATATATGGCATCCATTTTTATTTTTCTTGATTGTTGAACATATGACACATATATACGGGGGTAAGTGGTATGTCTTGTTATATATGAAGCCAAATAATTATCGCAAGACGCAAACCACATTAAATTATTGCAACTCAGTTTGCACATATAAGTTAAGCATTTATTCATAACATTGATATTGCGATGCGCATCATTAAACCATCCCAACATTGGTATACAAAGAACTGATGTATCAAAAATTCTGGCCAAAACTTGTATAGATAAGCAATCATGCAACAAGCTATCTGGCATAAAATCACTACCATAGATGGAGATCATATAAAAATGATTGAATAGATGCATCAAGTTATTTTCTTTGAAGATATTACTATGACAGTTTCGAAATGACGAATTGGAATTGAGATAGCAAATATATAACACATACTTGTCATAATGGAACAAAGAATATCTCAGCAATAAGCAATCATAAATGCAAGTGTAAGCGTAGCTCAGATAATCATGATCATGAGAAGAAACATATATATATATATATATATATATATATATATATATAAATTCTTATTGTTCAATATTAAATCCAGCATCGTCACAGAAGATCGATGATCAAATTTTTGAAAAACAAGGTCAAACAAATCCATAAAGTGTGATAACACAACATGTTTAAACCATGCTTCAACTGCGCTAGTTTGATAATTATGAATATGAGATGAATTGACAACAGATTTATCAATCATATGTCCAATATGTAAGATGCAACTCAAATTGCAAATATAAGTGAAACACAAATCAGTAGCACAACTAGATAAAAAATTTGAAGACAAACATAATGGATATGAAAAACTAGTTTCTAATGTATCAACTACACCAGAATGTATCATATCATCATGAAAATTATGAACAATCCCATAGCAACAATATATTGGCCCATAGCATAGATTGCTGAAAATAGCAATATCCTCACACGTGACACAAATTGTATGCACCCAAAAGTTATTATTAAGATCATAATCACCAATCAGCTGAAAGTTTAAATCAGGGGCATAAACCCTTTGAACGTACTCAAACATGGGATTTCAGAAATTTATGCTTAGCATATGACAAAGACATAGGTGGATCCATTGGAACACAAAACAAAGTATTAGCATGATGAATTCTAGCCAAGACTTCGTCATTCCTAATCAATTCTATATGATCCAATTCAGTTTTAATTATTAAGTCACATGGCTCATTTGCATTAACGATTATTTCACTGGGTGCACTCGTATCAATAGATGCATTAAAATCAATAATAGGTGCACTAAAAACAGTAGCTACTTGGGTTATTTGATCACATGTTAAAGTCAAATCAACAACATGGTTCTCTAAGATAGGTGGTGTGACCAAAACAACCGGTAACTCAACACATGATGTATGCAAATCATCGTGGAATATATCAATAGCATGTGGAGAAACAGAATACGTACCATTATTATTACCATATATGTCAAACTCGGATGGTGTAGGTACTATCGATGCAGACACATCCCGAGCTTGTGGTGGTGTGACCTCCACAAATTCTTGAGCGGCTGTCATGGTAGGTGCAGCGGTTGAGGGTTTAACCTTCTTTATTGTTGATGACATTAATTCCATCGACCACTTCTTGGTCTTATTGCCACGTCTTCGTATTTCCTGTTCGGCTTTACAAGCAAGACAACACAAATGGTCTACATAATATATCTCACCTTCACACAGTAATATTTTCTGAATATCATGATGTAACCCTCTCCAAAATCTATCTATCAAGTCTTCTTCACTTTCTTCTTAAAGTGAATGCAACAAGGTACTTTCTAACTTATCATAATATTCCCTTACGTTGTCATTACCTTGTTTTAAATTTTGCAATTTCTTAACCATGTCACGAGTATAGTATGATGGAATAAATTTATATCTCATAGCAAGTTTCAAGTCATGCCAAGTAGTAGGTATATAATCAGGATATAAATGACAATATTCATTCCACAAAATAGAAGCCAAACGAGTAAAGGTAGAAATTGCAAATTTTACTTTCTTATTCTCAGAAAAATTATGGGAAACAAATATTGCATTAATGTCAAATTCCCATTCAATGTATAAAGCAGGTTTATAACGACCCCCAAAAGATGGCATAGAAACAGCAACCTGATCATGTATATGGGTACGTGTTTCTACCTTCCGTGGTGGTTGTTCATGTGTTGTAGGAGTTGATTCATCTCCAACTATAGATGAAGCCCAAGAACATCGATCTCCTGGTCCTACCATGATTAGTAGAAGACAAGAACAAATCATAGTATATGTTCCTATTCCTACTATGATGTGGTGGCAGCTTACATAATCCTTCAAGCAAAAATAAAGTTCTTACAAGTTCTCACCCAACAGCAGGAGGTGACTGGCAACGAACAGTGTCAAGCCTCACTGAAGATTAGATGGAGCGATTGCAAGGTGTAAATCACAATGCACGAAGTAGGAAATATGTGTAGCTGTAGGTAGGCTTATATATGGTAGCAAAAATTAGCAATAATCAAATCATAAATGCATGTTGAATAAACGCTCAAAGACGGTACTGTGCTGGTCCTAGGCTTGACCGTTTTAGAGACGCGAGCCTATAGCACCAACGGCGTCACGGCGCGGCAACAACAAGGAAACAAGCTAAAGTAGGAGCAATAAGAAGTGAGAAACTGCACTAAATAGAGGAAGAAAAATAAGATTTTTTTTTTGGCTTTTGCTCTCTCCCAAAAGCAGAGACCGTATGTCCTTTGGAAAGAAGCAAATTTTCGGTTTTTTTTTTTTGCTTTTGCTCTCAAACACAGAGACCGTCTGCCCTTTGGAGAGAAGGCGATTTTTCGAATTTTTTTGCTGTGCTATAGTAGGTCGCAAATTTAGGATACCAAACCTATTAAATTCTTCTATAGCATGAAAATTGTATAACGAAAGGGGCATACAAGAACTAGAACCCTAATCCTCATCTGAGACAGCGGCGGCTGCGGTGGATGTGGTGGCGTGGAGGATGGGAGGCCTCTATGAGGACTTGGGGCGGCGGCGCGCTAGAAGGATGTGGCGATGGAGGAGCAATGGAAATCTTGCAGAACAACTGTGATGGTGGGTGTTGTTTATGTTACGTGGAAGCGGTAGTAGATGCGAGCGGAGGGCGAGTAAATGGAAGTGCACGCGCAGCAGTGCGGATAGATGGAGACTCGCTAGCAGCAGTGGATGGTGTGGCGGCGGAAAAGTGGTGGTGGCGGCAATGGTGATCTATTAGTGTGCAAGGTGATGCGTCAGCGGCGATGACAAACTATGCAAATAACTTGAAACTCTACGGGACTAGACGCTAAGACCAGCAACTTGACATGACGATGCAGAGGAAAACTCAACAATGCAATGCACTGAAAAGTAAAAGCAAGAGGCTCGGACTGGTTGTAGGACAATATGATCTAATCTATATATTTTTGTATGCCTTTTTCTTGGACTGTATGTATGAAGAAAAAACGAATCTAGGGATGAATTTTCTCACCAAGCAACCTGAAATCTGGTACCACTTGATAGAGGCAGAGGTGTCCGATCTTTTGATGAGATGATAACTATGATTTGGGTGGCGTCGATGTAGACTATCCGACTACAAACGTGCGAGGATGTTTCTCCTTAGCAACACTACACCAACTCCAGGAGGTTCTTGACAGCGCCGTAGCACAGTCAACCCAATCACTCAGGTCTAGTTCCTGCAATTAATCGAGAACAACCAAGAACCAAATATGCAATCAGAATTGCGCATAAGATATGAAATATATTGATAGGTGGGATTCTGCAAGTGCGTAGTACAAGAGGTCTACCCTACACTCGTGAATATGGCGAAAACTAGCAAATATAGCTGACTTCTTTTTAACTAAACAAAATCAGAGTCTAAACTGAGACCTATGAAGGGTATATATGGAGGAGAGGCTTGGTTGGCGGCCAAGGAGGTGGAAGGACGTCCGAAGGAACCAAAAATCCAACCCTAATTTGTAAAAGGCCTTTGGGCTCAATTAGAGGTGACACAACACCTTTTTCCTCGATTCCTGGCCCGGTTTCAGCTACACGGCCGGATTGTTTTGGCCATAACTTTTTGCTCAAAACGAATTTTGCGGCGAGGCCAATTTTGATGGAAAGTCCACGAGATCTACTTTCCAACAAAAAACCGATTCGTCACATTCAGAACCTGTATGCAATGTTATAGTCTTTTGAAGTCAGGTATATTTCTGAAGTACGAATCTGCATCCAGAACGTGGAGTAGGTGGACTCTATCTTCTCTTGGATCCAAAGTGACGTGGGAGAACCCCTTGAGCAGCATCTAATAATGTACCTTATTGCTTGATGAACTGTAGAGGAACTAGTGATTGTCTTGGTCGTATCCGCCCTGGTCATGTCCTCATCATCCTCCCTTTCTTGAAAGATAAGCCGTCCTATGCGTTGTTTCTTCTTAAATGGGGATAACAAAAGAGACAAGGTATACGCATGATAGATATATATGTCATCCATTTTTATTTTTCTTAATTGTTGCACATATGACACATATATACGGGGGTAAGTGGTATGTCTTGTTAAATATGAAGCCAAATAATTATCGCAAGAAGCAAACCACATTAAATTATTGCAACTTAGTTTGCACATATAAGTGAAGCATTTATTCATAACATTGATATTGCGATGCGCATCACTAAACTATCCCAAAATTGGTACACAAAGAAGTGATGTATCAAAAATTCTAGCCAAAACTTGTATAGATCAGCAATCATGTAACAAGCTATTTAGCATAAAATAAGTACCATAGTTGGAGGTCATATAAAAATGATTGGAAAGATGCATCAAGTTATTTTCATTGAAGATATTACTATGATCATTCTTAAATGACAAATTGGAATTGAGATAGCAAATATATAACACATACTTTTCAAAATGGAGAAAAGAATATCGCAGCAATAAGCAATCATAATTGCAAGTTTAATTCTAGATCATATAATCATGATCATGAGAAGAAACACATATATATATATATATATAAATTCTTATTTTTCAATATTAAATCTAGTGACCTCACAGAAGATCAATGATCAAATTTGTGAAAAACAAGGTCAAACCAATCCATAAAATGTGACAACAAAACATGTTTAAGCCATGCTTCAACTGCACTACTTTGATAATTATGAATATGAGATGAATGGAGAACAGATTTATCAATCATATGTCCAATATGTAAGATGCAACTCAAATTGCAAATATAAGTGAAACACAAATCAATAGCACAACTAGGTAAAAGCTTTGGGGACAAACATAATGGATATGAAAAACTAGTTTCTAATGTATCAACTACACTAGAATGTATCATATGATCATGAAAATTATGAACCCTAAAACCTCTAGATTGTATTGCTTGAAGAACTCATAATTAAGTGTACCCCTTTGCAAATTGTGTGTGTTATCTGTTGTTCCACTAGTAATATGGATATAGAGGACCACTTCGTAGTCAGTGGCTACTTTGTGCAAGAGTGTGTAGTTGAGAATATTCAAAGGGATTGAATTTTGTTGTATTGGAAACATAGATTATCCAAGGAGAGTTGTCAGTTTGGTATCTATCTTGTGTGTTTGGTTCTATCTTGCTCGGGAAAACAGTTGTTTCCTACTATTGTTCGAAGTTTTAGTTCTAATCCGATTGCTACAAGGAGACCACGAGCTTTGATTCGATCTGTTGATATTCTTCCATGGAGAATTGTTATTTGTTGCTGCGGTTTTATATCTCGATGTTACAAAAATTTCCATCGAGTTGGCCGCTGGTTCGTAGCTACACTCGGATTCGAATCTGTTTGCTGCCCGGCAGCGGTTTTCAGTAATTTCTGCCACGCACGCACGCCCTAGTTGCGATCGGATTCCCTGCCCAGCACGGTTTTCACGTTTTCTCTGTCGCGCACTCGCCTAGACACACTCGGTATCCGAGTTTTGCTGGCACAACAGGCACTATTTCTCTGCTGCACCCGTAGCATGCCCACCCACACACGCACCCGCTCTCGCCTCTGCCCGACACCGTTTTTATATGGTTTTTGCTGCCGCCGCGGTACGTTTTTGGCCAATATCCTGCCGTGAGTAATTTTATATGTTTCCTTTAATTTTTCTTTTGTTTTCTCCCTGTTTTCTTTAGTAATTCTTCGTGTGATCTTAGTGAGCCTTAGCTACATCCTATCTACAACAAATTTACTAGGAACCTACGTACAAGACTAGTTGTTTTCTTGCTCTACAGGCTGCTCATTGTGATCATCTTTAGTGTCATATTTATGTTTTTCATTACTTATTTCTCCTAGTTCATACATAGGCCATTGCAAAAAGTATAAAAAAATAGAAAAGAGAAAAGGTATAAAAGAGAAAGAAAGAGAAAAAAAAAAGAGGCCGCATTCCACTTGTTTTCACTAGTGGAGCTTGATACATTTACTTGGTGAGTTTGAGACAATATTTTTAGCAATCTTGTGCCACTTTCCGATTGATCTTTTGCTAGTGTATGATAAGGGGTGGCCCAATCTTCTCGATGAATACTTGATAACTTGATATGATAACTCGTGTATCACTGAAAACTCTCTCGCTGATCCATGATGCCAATGCAACAGTTTGCAACCCAATGGATATTCTCAATTCCACATGCTTGCACAGCGTAGGCACCGACTGCGAGGTGGTCCTGTAATGTCTTATCCCCAATGGAACATCAGATAACATGCAATTTTGGAGGGATACAATACTTCAAGATGAATTCTTACAAGAGCAAGTTGAATCTAAAAGTCTAGGGTTTATGTTTAACATAGTCTAACCTCTCTATTTCACAGCTACTAGGTATATATCAGGGGGAAGGGGTGCAGCCACAAGTCCCTTGCGCAAGCACCACTTCTCCAACTTGGTTTGGACTCTATGGTTCGGGTTGGACCCAAACACCTAAATTAGACTTGATACAAACTGATACACATCTGGGTTTGGCCACTTTGGGACACGCGGGTCCACCACTCTATGGCGCCTCAACATTCTGTTGGTCGCCAACACTCTCTACATGTGTTGCCTCCCTCTCCTCCCTCAAGCACATGCTGTTTTCCAGCCCATGGACCTTGTTTTCCAGCAGCTTCTCTTTGTTTTCCACCTTGGAAACCTTGTTTTAGAACTTTTACGTGTTGTTTTCACCAAGTGTAATCTTGTTTTTCCAGATGCTCCTCCTTGTTTTCCAGCTCCTCTTGATGTTTTCCTCCATCCATTTTTGTGTTATCAATAAACTCGATCATACATAAATGCATAGACTTAGCTAGTATAAAATTCTCATAATCACAAACATCATATTCTACTAAGAGTGAGTTCACCTATTGTTCTAATAACGTGGTCCTTGATATTGTCATTGGTCCAAGCCTCACTCCATCATTGTTATCTTGAGTAGCAACATATCATGTGTATGAAAAGGTAAAGAGCTAGGGATGTCCTCTGTCGTGGGATAATCACGGCAGACGTTACCTGGGGTAACTGATCTTGGGGCAAGTCGACACAGGTATTTGGGAGAGGGTTTAGCTCGAAAGAGAACATGGCGAAAGCAATCTAAGAACCGGAAAACAACTCGCCGGCTCTCGATATGATTATACTGGATACTCGATAACAGGTGTTACAACTATGACTTGGATCTCCCTTAGGCGAAGCCCAGGGGTTGGTTTATATAGTACTCATATCCCCCTTGACTTGCCTTACAAAGCGCTTCTCGAGTCCTATTCGAACTCTTCATACGAACCCTAACTTTCTTTACCGTAACCCACAATCCGGGTTACGATCCTTACAAGTCCTGGGCCTTCTAGAAGCTTCTTTGTCCTTAGCCGGATTTGATCCATCCGTCGTTTGGGCCGGATCTCACCTGGGAGTCGGCATACCGGGTTACTATCCCCTCATCAGTAGTCCCCAGAATAGCCTGGGCTTCCAAGATTTACTCTTCGAAGCGCCGGCTATTCCCTACAGAAATATAAGACACAAACATATGAGAATCAGGACGCAGCGCGCTGATGAATAGCCGTGACTGGTACCAAGGAAGCCAAGCAAAAGCCCGGCTCTCCCTCAAGGGTTCTCCTTTAATCTTCCAGACTCGAGCTTTAGTAAGGAACTCCATGACTTCGCACCTTCTTCGATAATTATTGCTAATACCAGGAAAGAGATTCCCCCCTTCTCTTTTCTCGGGACCATATCTAAGTGCACATAAAGCACGTCTTCAAATTTCAAAATGTCCAACTATTACTCCGCAACCCCCGGGTTTCGCCCGTTAGGATAAGCTTTTCCACCCGGTTTATTATAAATAAGCCCCAGGAGGCAAACTCAACCCTTAACGGCTCACTTTCCCCATTTCTCTTCTCCCCAAGTTCAAGCTCGCAGAGCGCCACCACGGGAACCCCACGCATCTCGCCGGAGCCCATCCGCCTTCGTTTGCGCTCCGCCGCCGCGCGAGCCGCACCAGCTCCCGAATCCACCGTCAAGCCTCCGATTCGCCGGCCAACGACCACGAAAGGACACGAATCTTGCGCCATCTGTCTCCGCAAGGCCTTACTCCAATCTCCTTCAGTAAGTCCCTTACATCCTCCAACTTACCCCCGCAATTTCTTAGTTCTTCCTCTAATTAGATCTGAATCGAGCGGTCCGCAATTTCTCGGGCTGCGCCGGATTAACTCACTGATACTTACCATAAACATTCCTATGGATAGGATTCATAGCTTATATTACTCCCCTAACTCCAGTAATCGTTAATCTGGTCACAATTTTAGAAATAGGATTCCCAATCTAAGCTCGGGCCATCTGAAATTTCCGCCCTTGTTCTCCTTCCTCAGAAAATCTTACTTCTCCGACTCATTCGCAGATGGTAAGCATATAAGCATCCCCCTAACTCCTCCAAACATTTGCTTTTACGGAAAGCTCCATGTATTTTGTAAGGTCACTTGATACCCGGATAAATCATTCTTGACCCAGCAAGGCAATAGCCGGGTTATGTTCAAATTGCGGGTAATTGCTTGCCTGCTAACTTCCAAGTTTTTGTTCCTTACGTCTTTTCCTTCGATGTTTTACCAGGTCAATCCCATGGCACCCAAGAGGCAGGGGAAACAGCCGAATAAGGCTAAATCCACAAGCTCCATATCGGCCAATTGGGGGAAGTCCTCCGTCACCAAGGCCAAGCTGGAGGAGTTGGTCGAGCTTGGAACCCTACCTCCACAGGAGTCTATCCACTGGCGAGTGCCAGGCAATGAAACCCGGCCTTCTCCAGCGACGAATGAGGTAATATGCTTCGTTGAACATGTGACCCGGGGCTTTAGGCCTCCGGGTCACCCCTTCTTCCGTGACGTCCTAGACCATTACAACCTCCGTATCTTTGATATAGGTCCAAACTCCATTTTGAACATCTCCCATTTTATTGTTCTTTCCGAATCTTACTTGTGCACACCGCCAAGTCTAGCCCTCTTCGTCGAACTTTTTCAGTGCAAGCCGTGTCGCGAAAGCGGCGACGGCGCACTTCTCACTTGCGGCGGGGTCTCTATCCAGCGCCGCAAGAACTCCCTGATGCCTCCTATTTCTCTCAATTCCCACGTAAAGCACTGGCAGCTTTCGTACTTCTACTGCCAGGATACCTCTCCACCCGGCGAAAAGAAGTTGCCGGGTTACTCGGAGGGTCAACTTGACATCTCCGAGAAATTCAACGCCTTCGCGTCTGAACCGGACAGGGAGGCGATCTTGCCTTTATTAGCTAGGATCTCCATCTTGTCCGCCCGAGGCCTCATCGGGCTAAACCTGGTGAAAACCTGGGTTAGCTTCCGCATTCAGCCAAACTCCATTCGTGAGAAGCTGATGTGCGAATACTCGGGTCAAACCACGGACCCAATCCGATTCTCTACCCGCACCCTTGCTCCGGGTGACATTAACAAAACAATTAAGGGTTTCCTGACAGAGAAGCTCGAAGTAATCCGGAGCATAGCCGGATTAGAACCTTTTACCCTCGAGAATCCAACCCCTGGAGTAAGTTTTCTGCCTTTTGATTTTGACTTCTAACACTTACTTTTATTCGCTTCTCTTGACTCGATATTAATCACTATCATGGCATCTTCTCCTCAGGCCGATGATGACTTTTGGACGGTCGACTCCACTCCTAATTCCGAAGACGGGGAGGAGGAAGACGATGTCGTTGACTCGAATGAAGGTACCTACTTGATTCCTTTGCACACGTTATATCCTGCCTTTTCTTCTTCTTTATGCTGTAACTCGGACATTTCTCAGAGCGAGAGGACCAAAGCGAAGAAGAAGAAACAGACAGCGGGGGCGGGTCCACCAGCGAGGAGGAAGAGCCGGAGCCAGCCACCAGAACCGGAACAAAGAGGAAATCCCAGAGGATAGCCCTCCAGGTTTTACTTCATCCCCTTACACTTTGGTTTTTGCTCCCATAACGTCACTCCGGGGCTAACCCCATCTTCACCCCTTTTGATCATAACTGAAGGAGCCACCCATGACTAGGCGCCGAGTAACCCGGAATCATCCGGGCAACGAGACCCCTAACCCGGTTGCTTCACCGCCCCCGGTTCAACACCCTGGTATTTGTTGTAAACAAAACTTCTTTCCAGTCATTCCTTTGTAACGTAATCCCAGACCTCTCTTGCCATTTCTCAGTCCTCTTCCGGTCTAGTGACGGCTTCCCCTCGGACTTCCCAGTAAACACCGGGTAAACGCCTTTCCGGATATTATACCGAACTTTCATCCCCTTTCTTTCCATAACCAAAGATTAATTACGCCTTTGCACCTTCTTCAGAGCCACGGTTATTAGTAGCGACCAGGAGGACACCGAAGCTAAAGTCCGGGTCGAGGGCGAGTCGGCTGATGATGCCTTCACTACGGCTGGCGACGAGCAAATGTCGCCACCGGAGCCAGCTAGGCATGACGCCGAGTATCCAATCGCTTCGCACACGAGCGAGAAGGAGAAGGGGGCAGCTTCAAGCGCGGGAGGGGGACCAGACTCCGACATTCGGATGACCCGGGTGCCACCTCCTGTTACAAGAAATGCTCCTTTTCCCACTTTCCAGGTACCCGAGCCATCTAACTCGGATAACGCTGACTTTAACCAGCTGATGAGCGCTCTTCTTGCCATGAAAGCTTCAGAAGGGACTGTCTTAGAACGTATGGCTGCAGCACATCAGGTAATTTTTACTTGATACTCCTTATTATACATCCAGTCCCCAAGTCCCGAGTATAATTTTTTTTTAATTATCCTCGGTACTTCGCATAGTACTTGCCGGCAATCATTTCCTCAGATAAAATACTCTCGCGATATCCGGCTTACAGCTTCACCCGGCCTTTGCAGGCAGAGATTACTCAGTCAGATGAAGCGTTACTTAAGGCTGAGCAGCTCTTGCTGGCTGAAGTTAAGCGTAGGGAGGCCCTTGAAGCGGAGATAAAGACTTTGAAAAAAGATGTCTCCTCATACAAGAAGAAGTACCATGCTGCCCAGTCCTCGCTGAATAACCTGTCGGCTCAGCTTACGGACACTTACCGTATCTTGCTAAGTAAGTTTGCTATTTGCGGTTAATTTGCGTACCTCTATCTTGCCGCTGTAATAACCAACATGACTGATATGCTTTCACATGTTTGGATTGCAGGTGCTAACCTTGCTGCTCCGGAGGAGAATGCCATTACTCAAGTAAAAACTCTGAAAACTGTGCTCCGGACGTTTTTTGCCGGCACGAAACTTTTGCTGGATGCTATCAAGTGGCCTTCTGAGGTATACCCGGGCGAGGAGACCCTTGTACAGGCCTTTTCCACAGCACCTGGATGGATTGAAATACTGAAGCGTTCGTCCTGCCGAATTGGGGTGACCCGGGCTTTAACGCTGGCGAAGGCTTATTTTCCAAAGCTTGACCCGGCAAAGATAGTATCCGGGTTCCCAGAATTTAAAGCTGACGGGTTCAAATTCAAGCCCCAGGATTTCAAAGCTATACAATCTGCGGTACGTCCTTCAGCCACAGCTTTGGCCGACAAGATGGATCTAAACACAATTATGAGCTCGTATGATTCTGAGGGCAAGGTTATCCTGGTGGAGGCGCCTCCCCCTATTGATATGTTGGACAAATGGTCGACTGATCTGGCTAGGAGGAAGGAAGAGGCTGCAAAGAGGGAAGCAGAACTGGGCGTAAAGCCGTCTACCTCTACCCCAGCCGTGCCTCCGCCTGTTCGTCCAGAAGTGAAGAGCCCGGGTAAAGCTGCTGGTAAGGCCAAGGAGCAAGTCCAAGATTCAGACCCGGAGGACCACTCTCAGGACGCCGAGTAGGACGCTACCCAACGCTTTGTGTTTCTCGAGACTGATATGATTTTTGGTGGTGCGCTTGTGCACCATTGACGCTGATACTATGACTGTATGCTTATTAATCTTATGATAACTCTTTGCCTCCCCTGGCTTTTCATAATCTCGATCCTTGTGTTACTTATAAGCTTATTCTCGATACTTCGAACTCTTGTTTTCAGTTTCCTTTTGAGACTCGGCTAACCGAGTATCGTAGGTTTTGATAGAGGAACCTTTCTTTAAGTCCCCAATACTCGGAAATTAAGGTTTTCAGGCTTGGGTAGTTAAAACAGTTTGTTTCTGTTTCGAAGTCCCCAGTCCCCATGACCCAAAGTACGAGCTATAGGGGCGTGGCCTTTCTCAGATGACATACTGCTGTTTACCAAGCTGAATACCAATATCTGTTTACATAAATACTGAAGTCATGCTTAATATTTGTTGAGTTTCCGCTTTTTTAGCCTTATACTCTGCATGGACTTGTGGTTTAGATGACCCTTTTGATTATCTTGTACTATAAGCCGGCTTTCGCGTGGATACCATGTCGTTGCGTCTATACGAAAAACAAGATCAAGCAAGCCACACTGGGCTGCATAATTTGATTGTGATCGTACGCGAACAGATCATGCCACTTTAGTGCGAGTCACATCGAGCTTAAGTAAGAATAACCAAGAAATTTGGCTCCTTTGTCCAGTTATAGGATTGCAGCTGTACCCGTTCTTTCGAGTAATCAGCCCCCATAACTCATAGGCATCATGGCCGGGTCTCCGGGTCTTGTGATTACTTATTGAAGCAGATCACCCCCCGGAGACCTATATTCATGTAATGTATTTCGATGATACTGATGTATTGATAGTAACAATGTTACTTACTTGTAACTGAAGCAAAGACCATGATAAGACTCGAAACCATCTCCTTTTATTGATAAAAATTTCTTTTTTGATTCAGCAGGCCGCCTCATTAAAAACCTTCCAGTCCCCTTAGGTACCCTGGATAGGAAAAGAGTGCGTATGAAACCTGCCGCCCATTACACTGCTTTAGTTATTCTCGAGAATCGGCCTCGCGTTGATACGGCCGATGCACATTCTCCACTTGCTATGCCCTTTCGTAATGAGTACCGGATTTGCTAGCCAGTCCGGGTATATCTTCCTTGGAACGTGATCAGCTGCGGACGGTGGTACGCCTTCTTCTTCCCTGCTGAGAGTTTTGAAAGTATTGCTCCTGATGAAGCCTACCATCTTAGGGTTTTGTTCTGCCCTAACTTTTGCTTTGTCCCCCTCAGGGGTTGGCTTTTTTGATGTTGTCCTCTCTTCTAGGTCTACCTGAGAACGGTAATGTTTGAGCTCTTCCTTCCTGCAGGCTTGCTCGGCCATTGCCGCGTCTCCCTCATCGCACTCAGCTGCTATATCCCGGTTTCCGTGTATTGTAATGGTCTTCTTGGGACCCGGGATTTTCAGTTGTAGGTACACATAACACGGTCTTGCCATGAACTTGGCATAAGCCGGCCTTCCAAACAATGCATGATAAGGACTGCGCAATTTTACTACCTCAAAGGTAAGCCACTCGACTCGATAATTATCCTTTGACTCTCCAAAAGCTACTTCCAGTGCCACCTTTCCTTCAGGGCATGCTGAGTGACCCGGCACTATCCCGTGAAAAACTGTTGTACTCTTTTGCAGCTGCGATTCCTTTAAGCCCATTCGCAGAAAAGTTTCCCAGTACAGGATATTGATACTACTTCCTCCATCCATCAGGACTTTTTTCAGCTCGTAGCCGTTGACCTGTGGTGCCACTACCAAAGCTAAGACTCCCGGGTGATCAACTCTATCCGGGTGATCCTTCCTGCTCCATGTTACCTCTTGTTCTGACCACCTCAAATACCTTGGAACAGCGGAAGAGACCGAATTAACTGCTTGTTTCAGTATCTTCTTATCCTTGTTAGAGCCTCCTGTAGTGTGCACATGATATTGACCCAGCTGTTTGGGGTTAGCTTGAAAACCTCCTGCTCCATTTTGATTGTTACCTTGATTTCCAGCTGGCGGATTGCCGGCTGGGGGCGGCCCATTACCCAAGTTTCCACCTAGACCCGGACCTCCTCCCCGGCCCGCACCTCGCATAGCTCTGTTCACTTCTTCGTTCTTCCACCTTTGTAAGTCGGCACATTGCTCTAGTGAATGATTGGCCGGCTTGCCATTCCTGCTATGCTTCGGGCACGCCATCCTAAATATGTCCCAACTGTTGCTTGGTCTTGGAGGTCCTTGGTAGTGTCCCCCATTGTGATTCCCAGTATTAAAATTCCCTTCGGATCTAGGTCTTGAAGACCCGGCCTCCGTGTTGGCTACAAACTCGGAATTTCCGTCGAACGGGCGCTTGTTTTGGCTACTTCCATTATTGTTTGGCGCCGACCCATTGCCGGTTTTCCCGCTGCTACTTGCGTTTGCTTTTGCTTTCTTGTCGTCAACTTCCTCCTCTGTGGTATCCGTTGCAGCGTGTTTGTTGCACGCATCCATTAACTCTCCCATTGTAACCTCCGCTGCATTCCTACTAGATTTCATGCGAGTTAGCTTTTGTACCAAAGGAACGTACTTACATGTTTTTGCCATAGCTTGTAGCGCGTCCTTAGGCTGGATATCCGTAGACGAGTGGAGTATCTCCATAACCCGGCGTACCCAGCTGCGTGCCGATTCTCCTTTCTTCTGAACGCATCTTTCTAAATCATCAATAGTAAATAACTTTCTGCATGTCCCATGAAAGTGCTTGATGAATGCGGTCTTTAGCTCCTCCCACGATTTGATCGATTTTTCCGGTAGGTTGGTGAACCATAACTTTGCTGCTCCCTCTGACATCATTAAGTACATGAATTTGGCTTGGAGATGCTCGGATGCGTTGCGAATTGACATTGCCATCTCATAGCTGCTCAGCCACGTTTCTGGATCCATTGTTGGCTCATAATTTACTACTTTCCCCGGTTCTTTGAACTTCTCCGGGTAAGGTTCTGCTCTGATATCGTCCGAAAGGCACTTTGGCCCCGCAAGGGTGGTTGGGGCCGGTCTTGCCCGGGAAACGCGTGACCCGGCTGGGGGTACCGCGGGGTGCGGCACCACTGGTAACTCGTGCGCTGCAGACCCGGCCCCGGCTCTTCTGGCTCTGGAACTGTTCACCACCGCCTGCGCTGCTGATACTACTGGTGCTGTCTGGATACGCGGTGGAGGCGGCATTTGCTGCTGCTCTTCCCTTCGTTGCGCCGCATTCGTTTGAACATGGCCCTGTTGCTGGCTGGCGTACGGCGTCCCATGCATCCCGCTCCTATGATCCGGATAATTAGCTTGCTGTGCTACCGCGGTGTGTAGTAGATCGATTGCTCGTCGGGTTCCTTCCGCATGAGGCGAGTCTCCCACAGGGATCTGGTTTAATGCGAGCGTTGCTGCGTACACGTTGTCCATGGGATTGTTGTAATGACCTGCTGGTGTGCGGAATCGCGATGGTGGTGGCGGCATGGTATTGCCGGCTGTCGCCCCTGTCTGTGGCAAAGGTAACCCGGCTGGCGCGCTTACCGGATGTGCTCCCGTTGAAGGTCGCGGTATGGTCCCTTGGTTCGTCGGCGGAATCGGCTGATCTTGAGGCGTGAACACCAGGGCGGTCGGGTTAATAACCCCTCCTGTTGCCGGCAGCATAGTTCGGTGCCTTTGGTGCATCCTTGTCGTTTCCTCCCGGAGCCGGGTTTCTCGGTCATCCAATTCGCGCTGCCGCGCGGCCATCCCCTGCCTTTCTGCTTCCACTTGCCTTCTTTGCTGCTCCAATGCACGACGAGCTACGTCCAGGTCTCTTACACGTTCTGCCGCGTTTTCCGGGGTAATAACTGTGGCCAAGACTGTGGGGTCCAAAATCAAGTTATTATCAAACAGAGCCGGGTGACGCGGGTTTGAGGGTCCCGCCCCCGGTGTCCGGTTTGCTTGGAACCCGAACATATTTGCGTGTCGCTCCTCGTCCGCTGGGCGACTGGTGACAGACGCCGACTCTCCATCGACTTGGGCCAAGACCGGGTCAACTGGTCCTTGCTGCTGAGCCGCTGCCTGAACCGCCCCAGCTGGTGCCGCGGCCGCGTTTTCTTGATTGAGATTGGTCGCGGGAGCCGCATAAACTACAACCCGGCGCATGATGCCCGGTGTAGATTCGTACTGTTCTTCCTCGCTGGTTTCCCTTTCATATCGATCCTCCGACAAATCCCGTATAGACTCGGTATCGTCCTCCCTCTCTATCTGACCCGTTGTTCCAATCGATTCTTCTTTTCCCGATCGGACATACGCGTCTTCCCCTGACATAGAATCAGATCCAATATTATCACAATTCGAACTGGAAGTACATACCATACCGATGAAGACGTTGATGCTGCCGACTGTCACGATGGATCCGGTTTCGAGGTGGTCCGACTCTGGCCCCCAGCCAGAATCGTCTACCATCTTCTCTCCTTTGCCGTTGACGTAGATTTCTCCGACGATGAGGTTCTTCATGCTCTTCCGAGCTTCTCCCGTGATGTAAACACCTTTGGACGCAGGCCCCACGGTGGGCGCCAACTGTCGTGGGATAATCACGGCAGACGTTACCTGGGGTAACTGATCTTGGGGCAAGTCGACACAGGTATTTGGGAGAGGGTTTAGCTCGAAAGAGAACATGGCGAAAGCAATCTAAGAACCGGAAAACAACTCGCCGGCTCTCGATATGATTATACTGGATACTCGATAACAGGTGTTACAACTATGACTTGGATCTCCCTTAGGCGAAGCCCAGGGGTTGGTTTATATAGTACTCATATCCCCCTTGACTTGCCTTACAAAGCGCTTCTCGAGTCCTATTCGAACTCTTCATACGAACCCTAACTTTCTTTACCGTAACCCACAATCCGGGTTACGATCCTTACAAGTCCTGGGCCTTCTAGAAGCTTCTTTGTCCTTAGCCGGATTTGATCCATCCGTCGTTTGGGCCGGATCTCACCTGGGAGTCGGCATACCGGGTTACTATCCCCTCATCATCCTCATCATCCTCCCCCTTGAAAATGCGTTGACCTCGACGCATCAAGTGCATCTCCAAAGTATGGTGTCAAATCAGCAACATTGAAAGAATTACTCCCACCAAACTCATCAGCTGGATGATCTGTCTTCTATGCATTATCATTGATCCTCAAAATTACTCTATATGGACCAGTACCTCTAGGCATCAACTTGGATTTGCGCAATGTGGGAAACATGTCCTTGCAAAAATGTACCCCCACCATCGCTCCTAGCCGAAATATGATCTCCTTCCTCTTCTTGTTAACTCTCTCAGCCACATGTTTTCCCTTCTTCTCTATGCCCTCCTTTTTTCTCATGGATTGTCCTAGCAAAATCTGCTCTTTTTGATGCCTCCATGTTTACTCTCTCTTGTATAGTAAGTGGCAACAAATCAAGTGGAGTGATGGGCTTGAAACCATACACCACCTCTGGCATAGCTGAGTAGTGGAGTTGATGAGGTCCCTACTACTACATCACTTCCATTACAAGGACCTATGACTAGAGCTCGTGCATGTCAACTTAATCAGCAGGTACTATCGTTTCTACGAGTTGTTCCTAATATACATGAGAATATGATACTGCCTAAATCAAATGTGTTTGTTTCTGTGAGGAATAATGGATCTAGCATTGATGAGAGGGACAAGATATGGAGCATGTTCAAGGATGGAACTGGCAGCAGAAGCACAAGTGGAGAAGATGACGCTGCCACTTAGGGAGAATACAACATCCTGAAGTCACTATAATGCCAAATAAAGCCTTGGAAGAATTATACAAGTTACCACTTCATTATTTTCGTCCAAGTCCTTTTATAGGTGTCGCGCCACCTCATTATTGGGATAGGCCCATGTATTTCCTAATAATCCTTAGTGGGCAGTTTTTAGAGTCCGTATTCCTGGGAAAAAAAGGTTTAGACTAGATTTCGGGGCCCCACGCAGGGGAGCATGAATGTCCCCTCTTTTTCCCTCATAAATAAAGCCCATAGGGTTTCTTTTAGAGCTGATTTTTGTTTAGTTAAAAGTTAACCGTCGCTGCAAATTTGTCGTACTTTGTTTGTGTCAGATCGGCCAGGCTAAGACCGCTTTCAGAACCCCACTTTTCAGCATAATCATTCATCTATATTCACAGTATCTTGATTGCCAATCTTAGTTCTTCCTTGTTATCGATTGATTGCAGGAGCTAGCCCTGAGTGGTTGGGTCGACCGTGCTACGTCGCAGTCAATAACCTCCCGGAGTTGGTGTAGGGATTGCTAAGGCGTAGCGTCCTTGTAGCATCCCAACTTTTAATAAAGAGGGAATACCTGTGTTATTGTGCTAGTCCCTGGATCAATTGCTAGCACCACAGTACAAAATGAAATATCATGCAAATGCATCAAGTTCTATTACATCGTATGATCCAGTCTTTACAAAATAGTATTACAAGCTTGCATAGTCTTAGAAGACTAGCAGTAAACAAAGATATACAGCGGAAAACATGAATAACATTGAGCCCATCTTCTTCATGTGCCACAGGCAAAACATGTTGGCGATAGTCTCGAGATCCTAAACGAAATCCTCACTCGTCTTCAGAAACATCTGCAATATGGAATATGCAGCCACAAGGGAGTCAATACAATTTAATGTATTGGCAAGTAACACTATGGTGGATATAAATGGCAAGACTAGTACTACATGCTTATTTGGCTGAGTGGAGTTTAGGCTAAGTTTGCATAAAGCCAGTTTTGTCCTATCTCTTTTGTAAAACAAACTTTTCTTTTCAAAGGGGTGGCAACATTGGATTTAGATCCAAGCACCACAATACTCTTCACTTGGTCAAAATTTTACTTATTGAAATTGGTGATGAGATTCTTCCGTCAATCCTTGTCCAGCTGCTCATAGTTGCCCATAACCGGGGACACGGCTAAGATCTTAGTTTGTTGACTCTGCAGAGCTTGTGCACTTTCACCCTTTGTCTTCAATTAGCCCAAACATCCTATACACCCGGAGTGCATCATGGAAAGGAGAGAATTGAGACGAGATCTTTCAGAAGAAGAAGTCCAAACCCACCAGCAAGACCCGTTCCACCTATAATTTTGCTACATCTGCTTGTCAAGCCTGGGCTGAACCCTCACAACTTAATTGATCAAGACAGAGCCCATATTGTCAAAAGGCTGCACGGGAAGCTACTAGATTTAGAGGGACATAGTAATCTCTTTGTTCCTGGGTGGCCATCCGCAAGTGACAACCTCAAGTGGAATAACCCTTAGATAAGGGCCCTGAGGAAACACTCAACATAATCCAGTCTTACCACTTCCACCCAGGTGGTTCATTTATTAGTTATACTTAGAATTTTTCCTCAACATCTAGTGAAACAATTTGTAATATTGCATAGCATCTACTAAGTTCTAAGGCTATCAAAATAACAAGGGTAAAAGATATGGCTACACACTACTAGGATAATAGCATAGCATAGTATAACTTAGTAAAATTTCCTATCATGCATGCTACTCAAAATCAACTAATGCATATAGAAAATAATGGGTAGTTGATGATGTGTTACTTGCCTTTTTAAAATTGCTGTAGAATCACACACTCTTCAATAACATATCGCTACCCTCCGTACAATCTATACATTGAAAGCACAATACAATAAGCAAGCATTCCAACAAACATACAAACAAATGAATAAAACATAAGACAAACGTCTTATCAAAGCGGTCACACAATATTAATTTATTTGAGTGCTTTTCCTGGTTAGTGTTTTTTTTAATAACTCAACATGAAGAAGCAATAATGATGATTTGTTTTATGGTAGGCCAAGATTAATCACATAATTGAATTACAAAAGAATTATTGCGATAGGATTTAGGATTTTTCATTTGGGTCAATGGTTATAATGGTTGGTCACTGTCAAGGTGATCGCATAGATATTTGGTCAAAAGGCTTACTCTATTTTAGTCCTTAATTTGCATTTTATGTCATTTATAGGATTCAATTAAAGTTTAAAATTTAATGTGTTATAATGATTAACCATTTTTTTGTTTTGTTTCCGGTCGTACTTTACAAAGGGTTTTATTATCTACTTTTAGCAAAACGATTCAATTTAATTGCGTTTATATATTACAACATAGGGTATAGAAGGGTATGAGTTCTAAATTAAAATAATATATAGTGAATGAGTTCAAATATTTTGAACATAGGTATTACTAGATTTACAATGTCACTATCATTATTTTTGCAAAGGGATTCAACGTATGTGTAGAATTTAGTTACGACAAAAATACTATGTATATATATATTTGAGCTTTGAGTATTTTATGAATGTAAAAAAAAAATGAAACTAGTGGTTCCATTGGATTCTATATTTTCTAAAGGTTTTAGAGATACTAAATTTGAAAATTTCAGACAAACATAACTAAAGATACGATTTTTAGAAGATCTGTCATATTCTGCTAGTGTCTCACAGCGTGCATCAACACAGCGTGAAGGTGGCATGAGCTGTCATATTGTTTGTGTCTATCGTAATCAAGGATTCTCCGATCTAGTGTTTATTCGCTTGCCAAGTTCGCGTACGAGTCGTCGGAAATATTGTATAGGATGGAATTATTCATGTACGCGAATCCAGCTAGTGTCATCACATCTCAAACTAGCTAGCCCATGTACGTAACCAGTGAAAGAAAAAAAAATGAAAAGATGGACGAGTCTGCTAGTCATTAGCTTGTGTTTGTGTTGGCTAGCTACGTACTAGTATCTACGCTCAGCTAGCTGCTCTTATAAGCAACATCGCATTATATATATATTAGTAAAATCCCTAATT
The DNA here is from genome assembly GCA_028641055.1 of Alopecurus myosuroides. Classification (NCBI taxonomy): domain Eukaryota; kingdom Viridiplantae; phylum Streptophyta; class Magnoliopsida; order Poales; family Poaceae; genus Alopecurus; species Alopecurus myosuroides. The sequence goes on from CM054058.1 coordinate 324,067,842, forward strand.
GAACTTTAAGTTTTATGCAACAAAGTTATTGCTATTATTGTCCAGCCATACCAGAGGTTGTGTGGGCTTGCCCGCAATGGCGATGAGGCGGCGACCGGTTGGAGTTGGACGAGGTCGTCGAGAGGTATTTTCAACGGATGTATTGTAGACTATACAGCGCAGCTGTCGTCGAGATAGAGAAGATGACGGTCTTGCCGCTCTTCGGAGAAGTTCTCTCTTCTTAGCAGCGAGTGGACGTAGTGACGGCGCCGCGAGCGACAGAGACGATTCGATGTAAGAATATGTCCTGGAGGATGGAAACGATGAGTGGAGTACAATGGTGAAAGGAATTGGCCGGAAATGTTACGTAGAAGCCGTACCAGTTCGATGAACTCACCCACGGATGGAATGGCTTCGGCGGCGACACGACCAACAGCAACGAAACAACCCACCACTATGTCCTTGAGATAGGACTTGATTAGGAGAGTCTTTTGGTGCAAGGAATTCTCGAGATGATCACCGAGGACGTGGGGATCTACCGACGAACTCGAGTTTGGGCTGAAGTGGGCACGGTTCGTACGGGCTGTAGAGTGGTCCTTTAGAAATGGGTTGAGAACAAAAATGATGGAGTAGGAAGAGGAGAACGTAGTAGACAATTTGTTTCGGCTTCTTATGGTGTGAGGAGGGATATCCGGAGATCAATGCCGATGGATGGCATTCGGTGCACCAGCTCGATTCGGACGATTTAAGACGTTTAAAGGACAAATAAATTATCTGAATGAGGTGCCCATCCAATTTCTAGTAACTTTCGTGTTGAATCCGAGAAGAAACGGTCAATGGAATTGATGGGGGAGATCAATTGACATGGCTGCTGCAAGTAACGTACGGGTGTGTACGTGAAGACTTCAGGAGGAAGATGACCAAGTTCGGTCGGCCTAGTTGGGCCAGGATTTGGCCCAGCTCGGTTCTGCTGACCTCCTCTCTTTTTATTTTTCTTTTCTAATTTCCTCCTTTTCTCTATAGCTTTTGAAATAGTCTCAAAACAATTGAAACAAGTTTCTGAGAATTTGTAAAAAGTCTCACATTAAAATTAAAAATAATCATGGACTATTTCCAACACATTTCAAGTCAGAAAATTTCAAATATTGCACGAATGTAAAATTTTCTCTTTATGCCCAGTTTAAAATAGAAGTTAAATTAAATGGAATTATGGCTTATTGAAATTCATAAAAAGTCCACAATCACATATGTTGAATCCGAAACACTTTAAACTCGTTTTACATTAAAATAATTCATAAAAATCATCTTTTGATTTAGAGTTTTCTAGATCATTTAATAAAGCATAGAAATAGTTTTGGACTTATTGAATACTTATTAAGTGACAAAAAATACTAAGGATGATAATCCTCAATTATTTGAATGTCATATAATTATTTGAAAAATCACACATTTGTATGACATCCATTTTATGAATTAGGGATTGCTTCAAAAATACTAATTACTTTGCAAATTATTCATTTCGAAACAACGTTGAGGGTTTTGATAATGCAGGCATATTGTACTTTCAATTCCAGTAACATTGTAATAATATGTAATATTACCTTTCTGTTTGAGTATTATTTGTTTCTGGTGGCTTGCTTTAAATATGAAAACAAAAGTTTTAATTTTTAGTGATTTTTTTAACTTCCAAAAATCAGGGATGTTACAGTCCTCGTACGTTTGTAGTCGGATCGTCAACGTCAACGCCGCCCAAGTCATAGTTATCATCTCATCGAAAGATCGGACACCTTTGCCTCTATCAAGTGGTATCAGATTTCAGGTTGATCAATAAGATTTACTGTTTTTCATAGATTAGATTGCATTTGTTTTTCATACCTACAGTCCACAAAAAGCCAAAAAAATGTTAGGTTTAGATCATCCCATCCTACAACCAGTCTGGGCCTGTTGCGTCTCCTTTTAGTGTATGGCACCGTGGAGTTTTCTTTTGCATCATCGTGTCAAGTTGCTGGTCTTAGCGTCTATTCCCGTAGAGTTTCAAGTTCTTTGCATAGTTCATTATCGCCGCTGCCGCATCACCTCGCACGCTTACAGATCACCGCTGACTCCCACCACCACCAATTCCGCCACCATCCAGCCACCACAAAAAGCCGCCGCACGCACCACAAATAGCCACCGCTATCACACCATTACCGATGTTCGACAATGTATCCATAGTGCCGACGCCTTGCCGCCAACCAATTGCATCGCGCCACCAATAGCTTCCATCCGCACGCGTGCGTCTCCACTTGTCCCTGTGCGCCGCCTCAAGGCTACTAGTTAGGGTTAGGGTTTTCTAATTGTTTCAATCCATGTTTCTATCAATAGATTAGAGTTCTAATCAGTTCAGGACTCCAAATTTGTGACCTCCTGTAGCAGTAAAAAAACCCGAAAAAAATATATTCGGGGTCTCTCCTGACCACAAACATACTCTAGGGTTTGGAGAGAGCCAAAAAAATCGAAAACTTGCCTTCTCCTAAGGACAGACAGTCTCTGCGTTTGGGAGAGAGAAAGAGCAAAAAAAAACCTTATTTCTTTCTCTATTTAGTGTAGTTTCTTACTTCTCATTACTCCTACGTTTGCTTGTGTGCTTGTTGTTGCCACGCCATGCCGTTGTTGGTGTTATAGGCTCGCGTCTCTAAAAGTGTAACATCTACCTTTTTGTAATAAAGAGTTTGTGTTTGTGCTCATGTCATGTCATGCATGCATTTTGAACCCATGTTTGTTTTTAAAACAAGTGCATTAAAATTCAATAAGGGAATTTATTAAAATTACTTAAAAGTGCCATTTCAAAATCATGGTTTACAATGGTGCAATTCTTGTCAACCAAAAATATGTTGAGGTTGCCAATGTTGTAAGGAGCTCAAAAATAATATTTGCCATTTTTTAGTAATTACAGAAAAGCCCTCAAATCTGTTTTTAACCTACTATCTTAAAGGAGAAGGGACCCTTTTGTAAATTCTAGTTCTTCTAGGGGTTTTTCTTGAAAACCCCCTTTGTCTTCTTCCAGGCAGGCAGGGAGCTGCGTGGCTACGCCGCGGACGCCGCCCTCGCCACCTCCTGCTTGCCCCTCTGCGAGGATAAAGGCGAGGAGAGCCACCCCGCACGCCTCTACCTCCTCCTCACCTCGGCCTCGTTCTCTCTGTCCCTCTCCACGCACCGGAGACCCAAACTCTAACATTGCCCGTCGCTCATCCGCCGCTCGTTGCTGGTGATACGGTCGCTCCCGCGCCCCGCCGAGCATCCCACTGTCACTGCCGCGTCCTCCTGGTCCTCCTCGAGCTTGCACAGTAGCAGGGACGCCCCGGAAGGGCTCCAATTTCCCGACGCCATCCGCCACGGCCGCCGCCGTCTTCCTCTCGACGCCGGCCATTGCGCCCTTGCCTCGCCGCCTCGAACTCACCGACGCACTCAGGGTGAGCTGCTGCACCCGAGGGTGCCTCCCTCTTCCTCCCTCCCCCTCTACAACTCGCTGTCACCGTCATCCTCAGTCCGCCGCCACGCCCAAGCTCGCCGGCGAGCTTCCGACAATAATTTCTGGGTGGCGCGGCCACCCCTAGCTTCACATGTTCTCCTCCGTCCCGTGGTGTATCCCGATTCCAAAAACCCGCGCAAATTCGACGGATTGCAACGCAGCTGTGAGGATTTGGCCTCGGGATGACGTCACCGTGACGTCATGCCCACGTCAGCGGCTCTTTTTCTATTTAATTTATTTTATATATAATTTAGCTGACACGTGGGCCCCACCTCAATTTAAATTACAGAAAAAGAATTAAAGTTGTAAATTTAACATCTTCTATTTGGTTAATCGAAAAAATGTGTTCAATATACCAAAATGATCAGAAAAAATATATTCTACCTGTTTATACCATTTTCAAACATGTTTGAAGAACTTTATTTTTTACCATTATTTAAATCATTTAAAATAAAGAAAATAAGTTTTTATATAAGAAAATTAGAAAATTACAAGTTATATGCCAAAATTCTTATAAAGACAAATGCAACCTAGTTATGGTGTTATCAACCCCATTTGAGCACTTTAACTTGTCGCACTTTTAGTATCGCCCAAATCGGCCTCTAAGGCCCACTTGGGGACTAAATTCAGTAAAAATGCATAGTTAACATATGAACCCTAGCAACCCGTGAAACATGTTTAGGGCTTCTCTTTAATGCATTCAAATGTTCATGCATACATGATGCACATTGCATTGGTGTTGAATGTTGTTCTTTTTCTTTCCGGTGTTTTCTCTTATCGGTAGAACCCGAACCCAGAGTGAAGTTCGACACCCCTCTTACCGAATACTTGGTCTAAACAACCAAGTCAAACACTTATCCCTGAAGCTTTCATCTGGTTTTCTTGAAGCAATGCAAGCATAACCTCTTATCTGCCCATATATGTTTCGAAGTGTTTTCGTTCTGGTACGATGCATGCTTTTACAAAGTATCTTCGATCAGTAGACAGAGTTGTCCTATTTATTTGCATAACCCAGATATCATGTTTCACTGCTCCTAGGAGACATAGGTTTTGTTTGTGTGTGTCGCCAAAGCCTCAAATATGCCATGCTTAGTCATACATGTCTATTGATCTCTGTTCCATAAGGTTGATGAATCAGAGTTACGAAATGAATCTAGGATGACAGGATGACGTGGCAAGGTTCGAGATGTGTGTTTAATATGATAAAAGATTTGGATGAGTTTCCACATGCATGGGATGTGGTGATTTGCCTCGTTCATGCCCCTAGGAGCGAGTTATCGCCTTTGAAGTCAAGACTGATCGTGCAACCACACGGGGATTGGATTCCCCTCGGTTTCAACTTGTCTAGTTTGTTCCATGAGTTTCCTAGTTCGGGCGTTCCATTTGGATTTGCGGGGAATACTAAAATTGTTTCCAAAGTAGTACATGGTGGTGTATCAGCGCTCTGTGGTTAGATAACCGCCGAGCATTGCACACAACTGTAGAGACCCGACAGGAGATGGCCACTCCCTATTGGCGGTCCATCTCTACTCGGAGCGACTCATGGAATAGGCGAAGCAAGGGAAAGATCATGGTCAGCCACCCTCTGCCGGAATTGTGCCAATAGCTTGGCATTAAGAGTCGGTTGGTTCATGTGGGTAAAGTTGTAGACCCCTACAGGGTTTAATCTTTTCAAAAAGCCATGTCCCCGGTTAAGGACGACTTGGTGACGGATCCTGAGATCACAGATAACTTGAATCAGACGTAAAAGATGTTGGCAATGAATTATTAGTTTCATAAGGTGGTTCCGATTAACGTGTGCTTGAGATGATGCTTCGGAGGATCTGGAGGCAATACCCAAAGAAAGGGTGTTCTTTTAAAAGATTTGTGAAAATCTTCTCTGTCTCCCTCTATTCGAAACAAAGTTGGCTTTAAGCAAAACAACCTTTATAAACCCTTTATGAACAAGAAGATATATAATAGGTTAACTAAGTCTCGTTGAGTACCTCCAGTACTCATGTTTGTTTCAACTTGGTTTAGGTGGAGTTCCACACTTTGGTGGTGTATTAACGTGGACATCGACGGATAGTTTGGGGTTCCCAGGTAGCAGCCTGGAATCTATGGGCTGGGACGTCGCCTTATATTGCAGCCTCTTAGGCCATCTGGTTCTTGTTGGCTAGCAACATAATTTTGTTTCTGTTGTCTGGTGTAATGTTGGTTCGTGTGACCTCTCATTGTATTTACTCTTTTATTACTTGCTTAATAAAGCTTCATGCGTAGAGTGTTTCTTTGATCAATTCTTGGTTTCGAGCTCATTGTTATAGAGTTTTGGCTATGCCTGCGTAGTTGTCGCAGTCGAGGGGTTGTGGAGCCGATGATCCATCTCTGAGCACGCCTGCCGATGTGATTCGGCCTGGGGCTTGGTAACCCCAGTAACCCTCGATTGTTGTTGCACTTCCTGGACATATAGCATCTCTGTATAGCTTTGCTCCCGTTCCTTCATTTTCATCCGACTCGTGGACGCTTGGTTATGCATAACTGGTTATGACTAGCATGGACACAAGGAGTAGTAGTACCAAGGTAATCCAGCCTTCGTGCCGATGAATCCGGTATGCCTGCCGTTGTTTGTTGCGGCCGGACCTGGTAACCCTGAAGCCCTTGTGGGGCCATGACTAGGAGCACATAACAGTATGTATATCTCTGGGTCCGGGGTCTGACAAAAAGGGTCTTACCTAGGACCAGCATAGTACCGTGTTTGAGCGTTTATTCAACTTTCATTCCTGATTTAATTATTGCTAATTCTTGCTACTACATTCTAGCCTCCCAAAGCTCCACAGATTCTACATCGTGCGTTGTGACTTTCACCCGGCAATAGCTCCATCTAATCTTCAGTGAGACTTGACATCATTCGTTGTCGGTCAACTCATGTTGTTTGGTGAGTACTTGTAAGGGCTTTGCCTTTCTAGTTTCATAGATTTGGCGTTTTTTTTTATTTCCACCACCTAGTAGTTGATAGGACCGTATACTTGTGATTTGTTTCCTTTTGTTGTCCACTAACCATGCCAGGATCCGATGATGAATGGGAGAGCTTGACGAATAAAGAGTTGCACACAAAGTTCGCAAAGCTTGTGACGGATCACACGGAGGACATCGACACCAAACTTGGAGAGGCTCTTGAGAAGAAAACATGCCTCGAGCAAGATTTTGACACCAAGATCGACAAGTTCAACGAGTTGCTCGCTCGTCTAGCACCTCCACGCGCTGGTTCGTGCCTACCGGCGAATGTTGGGCGGGCGCAATGTGTTCCAGTTGAGCAAGGTGTTGTTGCAGCTGCTCGTGACGCAAATCTTGATGCGTATGAGGGTGAAGACGAGTTTGTGGGAGATGAGGTTCTGGCGCATCCCGCGGGTAGGCCGCACCCCCACGTACGTAATGGTAATGTTGGTTGGACCATGCCCTCAGGTATTGCATGATGATGACCATGTAGCCAAATTAAAATTCCATCTTTCACCGTTTGCGGGTAGATATGATCCCTATGCTTATCTTACATGGGAATTAGAAACTGAACAATGTTTTGCATGCTTCCATTCTCCTGATGATAGATGTGTTAAAGCTGTTGTTTGTGAATTCACTTGGTTTGCTTCTATTTGGTTGTTTGAATCTTGTAGAGTAAATCTTAATGCCATTACCACCACTTGGACTGATTTAAAGAATGCTATGCGTACACGTTGGGTGCCGCCATATTATCAACGTGATTTGCTTCAAAATTACAGAACCTAAAACAAGGCAAAACATTTGTCGAAGAGTACTATCAGGAATTGCAAACTGGGTTAATAAGATGTGGTGTTATTAAGGATACTGAACTTATGCTTGCACGTTTAAGGGATGGGTTAAACAAAGAAATTCACAATATTTTGGAATATAAAGAATATCATACCGTCACTCGTTTGTTCCACCTTGCTTGTATTGCTCAACGTGAAGTGCAGGATCGGCAAGCTGCACAGACTAATTTTTCTGCAAGTCGTGCTACATCAAGGACTACTCGTGCATGTCCTACACGCACCATAGCTTTTCCTTTGAGTCCCGCTACCACGACCAGCAGAGAACTGTCAAGCAAGGCACCAATACCGTCACCTAAGTTGGCCCCTACTAGTTCTACACAGTCTTCATATTCCATGCCTTCTATGGGGCACACAAGTAAAATCCAGTGTCACTGTTGTGATGGTTGGGGTCAGTATGCTCGTGAGTGTACAAACAAGCGTGTGATGATAGCTCGTGAAGATGACGGGTACGATTCCGCTAGTGACTATGATGTGGAGACTTTGGCTCTTATTGCTCAAGATGATCATGATGGTACTGAATCTGATCAAGATGTACAATGTATGGCTGCCAAAGCCACTAAGAGGTATGAGTCTTTAATAGTCCAACGAGCTTTGAGTGTGCAGGTGACCAAGGCAGAACATGAACAGCGGCACAATCTATTCCATATGAAAGGGGTCGTTAAAGAACGATGTATACACATCATTATTGATGGAGGGAGTTGCAACAATTTGGCAAGTGTTGAGATGGTAGAGAATCTTTCCCTTGAAAATAATCCACATCCTCGTCCTTACTACATACAATGGTTCAACAACAGCGGCAAGGTTAAAATATCGCGTACCATTTGTATACATTTTACTATGGCTACATATAATGATTTTGTTGATTGTGATGTGGTACCTATGCAAGCATGCTCTCTTTTACTTGGTAGACCATGGCAATTTGATAAAAAATATGTACATCATGGTAGTATAAATAAATATACTCTGGTTCATAAGGATAAAAAAATCCATTGCTTCCTATGTCTCCTGAACTAATTTTGAAAGATGACATTGCTAGAGCTAGTTAGGCAAAGAAACAGGAGATTAACAAGAGTGAAAATCAGATTGTGGCTAAAGAATTCGCGCAGCAACATAAGACTAATGAAAATTCGTCACCTTAACATGAGATTAAATTGACAAGTCCATGTTTCTTAGCTAGCAAATCTGATATTACTGATTTGAATATTCTCACTTCTTTTTTGTATGTTATTGTGTGCAAAGAGGTGTTATTTTCATTTGACGATTTGCCTCCCTCTTTGCCTTATGCTGTCACTAACATTTTGCAGGATTATGTGGACGTTTTTCCACAAGATGTACCACCGGGATTACCCCCTATTAGAGGGATTGAGCATCAGATTGATTTAATTCTTGGTGCTTCAATACCAAACAGGGCACCCTACCGTACCAACCCCGAGTAAATGAAAGAGATTCAACGTCACATATAGGAGCTACTTGAGAAAGGTCATATACGTGAACCCCTTAGTCCTTGTGTTGTCCCTGTTTTATTGGTACAAAAAAAGGATGGCACATCTCGTTTTGTTCTTGATTGCTGAGCCATTAATAATGTTACTATTCGATATCGCCATCCCATTCCTAGATTAGAGGATATGCTTGATGAATTAAGTGGCTCTATTCTGTTTTCCAAAGTTGATTTGTGTAGTGGATACCATCAAATTCGTATGAAATTGGGAGATGAATGGAAAACAACATTTAAAACTAAGTTCGGTTTATATGAGTGGTTAGTTATGCCTTTTGGGTTAACTAATTCACCTACCACTTTCATGCGATTAATGAATGAAGGTTTACGTGTGTTCATTGGACGATTTGTGGTAGTCTATTTTGATGATATATTGATTTATACCAAATCTTTGGATGATCACTTGGAACATTTCTGTGCTGTTTTTAATGCGTTGTGATCTACGCATTTGTTTGGTAACCTTGGTAAGTGCACCTTTTGCACAGACCGTGTTTCTTTTCTTGACTATGTTGTTAATCCACAGGGAATTGAAGTTGATAAATCCAAGATTGAAGCTACTGAGAGTTGTCCTCGACCAAAAACAGCCACACAGGTTGATAAGGGGTGGCCCAATCTTCTCGATGAACTCACAGATAACTTCTGTATGATAACTAGTGCGCCACTAAGAACTCTCCCGGCTGATCCCTGATGCCAATGCGACAGCTAGCAACCCTAAGGATATTCTCAACTCCACACTCTTGCACAAGTAATCCACCGACTACAAGTGGTCCTGTACCGTCTTATTCCCAGTGGAACAGCAGGTAACAAGAAAAGTTTGAAGATGAACTTCCAGATGAATGCTTACAAGCGTTTCAATCTAGAGGTCTAGGGTTTTGTGTTTAACCTAGTCTCACCTATATAATTCACCCCAAGGGGTTTATATGAGGGGGTATGGTGCGGCCACAAGTGGTATTGCGCAAGCATCCATCCCCAACCCGAATAGGACCCACTTTGGACTCTGTTTGGACTTGGACTCGAACCCAACTGATACAAACCGACCCACCATTAAGAGGTGTGGCCCAAATGGTATACAAAACATGCCTATTAATAATAGGACTTCTACATGGTGCATTTGACCTTGATGGAGGCACCCTCCCCTTGTTATTCATCAAATAACAATTGTTATTGACTGTCATTCCTTGTTATTCCAGGAAATAACAATTGTTATTCTTTATTTTCATCCTTGTAGCACTTGTTTTCCAGCTCCTCTTCATGTCCATCTTCATCCATGCTCAGCTCCTCTTCATGATCATCTCCACTCATGCTTGTGTTATCAACAAAACTGAGAATATGATAAGTGCATGGATTTATTTAGTAGAAAACTCTCATGAAGACAAACAATATTTATTACGAGGAAAGAATTCACCTTATAATGAACAATAGTGAGGCTTAATATTTCCTTCCAACTCAAGCATGAATAAATCTCATGGACCTCAATTATGTCCCCTATCATCCTCCCTTTCTTCAAGAGAAGACGTCCCGACTTCTGGTAAGCTGAAAGTGGAAGAAACAAAAAGAACAACGTGTATGCACAATACAAATATCTACAATGGGGTGCATTCGTTGTTAGCAGCTCATAATTTTTTTCACACGACATGTGACCACGAAATTGGCATGAAAACAGCACATAAATGTCATATCATCTCATAAAATAGCAATCATAATTGCAAATATAAGTGAAGCTCATAAAATTTTGATCATACGAAGAAACCTCCTTGTATAAATTCTTATTGTTTAGTATCAAATCAATTGTTTTAACAGAAGATCTATGATCAAAATTGGTGGTAGTAGAGTCAAAACAATCCAAACAAATTAACTCATTAGTTAGTGGATACCATGATTCAACTGTGCTACTCTGATATGTACAACAAATTAGTGGATGAATAGTAGTACACTTAATTTTCTTCTCATGTTTAGTATAATCGTCATGTAAATTGCAACTCATTTTGAAAATATAAGTGAAGTATAAATTAGTAGTATATGTACTTACCAAGTTTTGTTGTAAATCAAACATATGTGTAGAATCATGCTTAGATTTAGCAACTTGTACACAATCCAAATGAGGTAACACAATGTTTAATTCAGCAATTTTATCACAAGTAATACATATGTGATCCGCCATAAAAATTTCATTCATGTGATAGTCACCAACCAAATTAAAAGTGAAACAAGTAGTATAGGTGCTAGAATTGATATATGAAATTTCAGCAATCATATTCATAGCACATTGCACATTAATTGGTTCATGTAACATGATGGAAAACACAATATTAATAGATGGTATTTTAGCAAGCACTTTTTTATGTGTAATCAATACCACATGCTCAAAATTCGAAATAGTCAAATTATCACATGATGGTGAACTATATGTGGTTATCAACTCAGAAGAATTAACAAGCACATTAGTAGACTCACAAAAATTTGTACTTGTAAGTGGTAGCTCCAAATAAGTACCAATGTCAATGACGTCCTCCTCAGATATAGTAGGCACTGATTCATCTCTCTCAAGTGTTGATGCATGTTGTACTATTGATGGCTCCCTTTCTTCAAGAGTAACCTGCATATCAGAGGAAATAATACTAGGCACAATGGTATGCTCCTCCAATGGATGTGATGGTGGTGGTTGTGCAGGTTGTACTATAGGCTCCCTTTCTTGAAAAGCAACCTGCACATCACAAGAAACAACACTAGGAGTAGACATAGTTACATTAGTAGAAACAGCCTCATAGGTCTTCTCAACCTCTACAAATCCCATAACCAATGGTTGATCTCTAATTCTTTTAAATTTTGTAAGCCATGTATGTATTATCTAATCTCTCTTATTATTCCAAAAGAATTGTAAATCGGGATAATGGATGTCAAAACTAACCTTATAGCTATTGCACCAAGTTTCACTCAACAAAAGGTGACAACAAGTAAACGCTCTAGGAAGCACATTACACCTAATTTGTATTGTATGACCATGAATGGTTAACGGACTCTAGGTAGCATGAGTAATGTGAAGTGGAGCATCATTAGTATGTAACATAAATGAACTGCGAGTTGCATAAGATGTCAACTGTAATGCTTCAACAACCTCAATACTAACAAAATTAAACCGTGTACCCTTATCAAGGGTAATAGCAACAGTGCTACCATTGGTGTCTCCTGTGAAGTGGAACAAATTTGCTGCGGGTATTGCACTAGAATCCTCCTCCCATAAAGTATCACTGCACATAGAATAACTACAAAACTCCATTGATTAACTTGTTAGTAACAAAATACAATGGGTTTGGTGTTCTCTCACAACTTACTCAAAACTAGCAAGACAATTGAGTACCTTACCGTTCCAAAGTGAATAGAAATACTTACCAACAAGAACTGGCAACTAGTGTGCTTTGATGTGAAGAAGAGAATACCCAGGGTTTTAACTATCACAAGACAAACACGGTATATGGTGGGGCTTGGTATGGATACCTAACAACACCCAAAATAACAACTCCTATTTGCTTTCCAATGTGATATAAAAAACACAGGAAACACACACGTGGAGAATAATGTGGCAAGCAACTATATGTATGGAATTTGTTGCAATGCACTCGAAAGACACTAGCTACAACTCTTAGAAACAGGCACAAGATTGCTCAAGAAAGTAGTGCAAACAGCATGTAAAACAGCTCCAATCTTGTTGCAAATATCACCAATTTTAGGCCTCTTTCTCTCTTTTATTTTTTCTGTTTTTTCTCTCTTATTTTTTCACTCTTTTGGGCATAATTATGCCATCTGTACAGATCAATTGAGCAGCCTGTGAGCACAAAGTAGAGCTAGTCTTATGTGGGTATGCTCCTAAAAATATATTTGGATAGGCCGTGTCTATGTCTCACAAGGATACGGAGTGGAAAACAAACGATATTGGCAAGAAAACGGACAGAAACTGAGTAGAACTGACGGCAGGAAAACGAGCCGTTTTTGTGCCGCGGCGACAGCGAAACTGCGGGTTTTTGGTACCGTGACAGCGCGCCACAGTAGCTAAGCGATCACACGGCAGAGGAAAAACGCGCGCGGCAGTGTTTTAGGCAGTTCTATGCTACTGTAACATCCCTAATTTTTGGAAAGTGCAAAAATCACAAAAATTTGAAACTTTTTGTTTTCATACAAAGCAAGTCACCAAAAACCAAATGAGATGCAAGAAACAAAAGGATAAAATATGTAATTGGAATAAAGAATCCAAATTGACTTAGTTTCCATAAACCCTAAGGCCTATTTCTAGAACAAAATATGTTTCCATAAACCCTAAGGCCTATTTTCTTAGAAAACATCTTTACCAAACATGTTTTCAACTCAACTACCATTATGAAAATGATTATGATAATTAAAACCAGAGAGTTACTATCTCTAATATTTTATCCTTGTCTCCAATAAATTATGTCACTATTGTTATTAACCTCAACTGGATAAAAGTTGGTTATTTGTTTTCCAAGTATTATGTCAATCAACAAAACAATAAAGCGTCTTATAAATTGTTTAAGTATGAAAATAAGCAAATTATGTAGCGGTCCCACCTTTTAATAAAGGCAAGAACCCCTATGTTATTGTGCTAGTCCCTGGATCAATTGCTAGCACCACAGTACAAGATGAAATATCATGCAAATGCGTCAACATCTTTATTATATCGCATGATCCAGACTTTACAAAATTGTTTTACAACTTGCATAGCTCAAGGCTAGCATAAATACAAAGTTCTGCAGCGGAAAACATAGTACATCAATGAGCCTCATCCTATTCATGTGCCACAGGCAAAACATGTTGGTTGTAGACTCGAGAACCTAAACGAAATCCTCACTCGTCATCGGAACCATCTGCACGTTGGAATATGCAGCCCCCAAAAGGAGGTCAGATCATTCTGAGCAATGGTGGCAAGTAACACTATGGTGGTATATAAATGGCAAGTGCTAATCTACATGCATATTTGGCTGGTGGAGTTTGTAGCCTATTTTGCATAAACGCATTTGTCCTATCTTTTAATAGAAAATAATTTTGCACATATTCTGGACACTTTGGTTGATAGCAAAGTGCTCCTAAATAATTGGACACCTTGGTTGATAGCAAGATGCTCCTACCCTTTGGATTAGCACACTGAAAAACCATCAGGCACTTCTCCAATAACCCATAGTCAAATTATTAGTAATTAATAAAAACAAGATGAACGAGATATGTCATATTTCCCATCTAGTTGTTGAATTGTCCCTAACCAATGGAACACGGCTAAGATCTTAGTTTTAACCCTCGCGAGGTTTGTGCCCTTTACCCATGTTGCCTAATCGACCCCAAACACCATGATACACCACTAGTACCACGGAAGGAAAGAAGATCAAGCCATAAATCATAAGAAGTAGATTCCCAAACCCACCACGAGCCGGACCAACCTACCACTAATCTACATCTCTGGACACGTTGGGTTCGAGTCACCACGACCTACAATTTATGTCTAGCCCATACTAATATGAAACATGGTTGCACGCAATAACAACTACATAAAGAAAGTAAACATGGTCTCAGAATACTGGGCGGCGGTCCCCACCAAACTTTGTACTCTGATGACACTCTAGCAATCCGCCCAGTGGTTAATTAATTATCATTTTGTTTTCATAAGCAATTAAAATAGTGATTTTCATCATAACATGATAATGATCCCAACCACGAATAACTAGAGCATGGCTAAGCAATCTACAAGTACGATGTTTGCCTACCATATCGATGCTACAATCTAGGGGTAACATATGATTACTCCACTTGGGTGTTAGTGAAGCAATCCCTAATATTATCTAGCATAGCGATAACACTCAACTCCTACTCATGCATAACTACTATAAAAATCTAATGCATATAGTAAAATAGTAGGATCATGTGTGTCACTTGCCTTTTTGAAGTTTGGTGTAGAATCACACTCTCTTCACAAATAGAACGTTCCTCTCCTTACAATCTAAACAATACAAATACATACAAATCAACAAGCCACTCACAAACACACTGCATACAAAGGTAAACAAGCATGGAAATGTTTTCAAAACAAGATTTCTTTAGGTTAGTTATTGATAGGTCAGTGCTTTTCACATAATTCAATATGCAAAGAGAATTGTGATGATTAGATTGACGGGTAGTCTTTTATGGACAACGTTTGAGCTTGAAGGATTCAAACTTGAGTGGCTCATATTTGTCAAGGAAGTTTCAAGAGTCCAAACGGTTGGTCTCTGATCACAATGCTTATGCAAGGTTTTGTTCTAAAGGTTTTAGAGCAAACCATGATCAACATGATTCACACAAAGATTTTATGTACTAGGGTTCTAGTCAACTTACACCATAACGTATAAATAAATAAAAAGGTTTTTCTATATGGATTACAGGTTCACTTGCTATTACATTAGGTGGTTAACATATATTTAGTTTTGGTCATGACCCAAATGATCACACCACGATTGGCTATTAGCTATTAACAACTAGCATATCATATTCAATTGGTATTAAACACTAAGTAGGGTTGTAGGCCAAGATTACATAGAATAGGTTCACTAGGGTCCATATGGTTTAGGTATTGGTCTCTCTGATCCAAGATTACTAAATAAAACATTATTGTAGAAGGAATCGTATTAAGATTATTTACTGAGTTTAAACTAGGTCAAAATTACTCAAAATGGCTCATTTGAATTTGGATAAATTTTAAATAGTCAAATTCGAAATTAAACAATGCTAAACAATTCTACATGTTAAGGGCTTTTCAAAAAGTCCAAGTTTGCTAAATTTGGCCTTACGGTTCAAAAGTTATGACTGCTCTAAGTTGTAGGGTTTTTATGTAAAACTAGCACACGAATTTTCCTACTTGGCATTTGTCCGGAAAAAGCATTAGTCCGGAAAAATAGGTAGACTACATGGTATGACATAATTGGCTAGTAAAATTAGTTTAAGTGATCTACTTGTGGTCATAGGATCAAAATCGTGTGGCTACGCCTATAGCGTCTTTGTCTAGTTTACGTCGCGCAGTGTACGTACGACAAATATTACGCTAGTCTAAAGTTAAAATAAAATATACTAACAAAATAAGTCTAATACTACGGCAACTATATTCGCGGCCTCAAATATACTAAAAAAGGTATTCTACAAATATACGTACAAAAGATAGTTTACGTGGTACCTTCGTCGTGTGAGAAACGTCGCGGAAAAAAAAATAAGAAATCCCGCCGAAAAATAATTATTTTGTTCTAGTCAAACCAAAATAAATAGTTCAACCTGAATTTATTTTTGTGTTTTTGCCTAAACCATTGGTCTCATTATATAGGCGGGTGATGGGTGTGAAATTTGCTAAAGAACCGATGTGGGACTAAAAACAAAACCGGATATATGCACATACCGCACGCGGACGAACGCACCAGGCCCGAGCTGGCCCGCGTGTGTTGGCCGGTGCGTAGCGTACGTTTCGTTGAAAAAAAAAATTTCCAGCAAACATGCTGATGTCATGGCTGATGTCGGCGATTTTTTTTTTCTTTCCACCGAACATGATGGAAGCTCACATTGCGTGCAGGTTTTTTTTTAATCCAAGGCACAAGTTGCGTGCACGCGCGCGTATGGGCTGGACAGGTCGGCCCATTTGTTTTTTTTTTCCATTTCCTGTTTTTCTTTTTTTATTAATATCTTTTAAATAAAAGCTCCAATTTAAGCAAATCCAATTGCACTAGTTTTGTAAAAATAATATCTATTAAACTATAATATTTTTGCTAACATTTTAATTAATTAATTTTTGACAAATTCAAATATTACTTTAACTACAAATAGACATTTATGTCTATTTCCAGAATAGTTCTAATTTGGCTTCAACAAAAATTTGAAAAAAATACTATACATTATCATATTGATTTTAAAACACATTAGTTATCTTCATACAGAATAATCTTGTTGAAACCTTTTTAATTATTTAAAACCTTGATAAAATACTAATATATGCATATACTTATGTCTGGCCTTTTAAAATAAGAAGATCAAAATATTATTAAGATTTACGATCCTCTAGTTTAAAATGCCATATATACATTTTCAAAGCAATAATTTAATTTGAAACCATTTTTTATGGAATAGATCTTGCTTTTAAATAATGGGAATTACTATGCAAATGTATTTATTAGAAACGATATTGAGTGTTTAGAAAATAGCGACTTATTTGTATTGGCAATTCCAAATACTTTGGAAAGTCATATTAGAAATTTGTGTTTGAAATTTATCAAATTTTGGTGGCTTGCATTGACAGAACAAAAACATGATGGAAGCTCACATTGCGTGCAGGTTTTTTTTTAATCCAAGGCACAAGTTGCGTGCACGCGCGTATGGGCTGGACAGGTCGGCCCATTTGTTTTTTTTTTCCATTTCCTGTTTTTCTTTTTTTATTAATATCTTTTAAATAAAAGCTCCAATTTAAGCAAATCCAATTGCACTAGTTTTGTAAAAATAATATCTATTAAACTATAATATTTTTGCTAACATTTTAATTAATTAATTTTTGACAAATTCAAATATTACTTTAACTACAAATAGACATTTATGTCTATTTCCAGAATAGTTCTAATTTGGCTTCAACAAAAATTTGAAAAAAATACTATACATTATCATATTGATTTTAAAATACATTAGTTATCTTCATACAGAATAATCTTGTTGAAACCTTTTTAATTATTTAAAACCTTGATAAAATACTAATATATGCATATACTTATGTCTGGCCTTTTAAAATAAGAAGATCAAAATATTATTAAGATTTACGATCCTCTAGTTTAAAATGCCATATATACATTTTCAAAGCAATAATTTAATTTGAAACCATTTTTTATGGAATAGATCTTGCTTTTAAATAATGGGAATTACTATGCAAATGTATTTATTAGAAACGATATTGAGTGTTTAGAAAATAGCGACTTATTTGTATTGGCAATTCCAAATACTTTGGAAAGTCATATTAGAAATTTGTGTTTGAAATTTATCAAATTTTGGTGGCTTGCATTGACAGAACAAAAGTTTCAAATTTTAGAGATTTTTAACTTTTCGAAAAATCTGGGATGTTACAGACTACCACCCTTAAAAGAAATCTCGTCCCGAGATTTGGGAAGGCTAGAAAGAAAGATAGGTTTGTGTATCTTGGTTCCAAGGGAAACTAAGTGGGCTACCACCCTTAAAAGAAATTTGTGTGGGTGTAATAATCTCATGGCTTGATTGTGTATCTTGTCTTCATATGGCTTGAGTAGAACTTTCCTCCGTAGTAGACCTGTAGACTAACTGGTGCTTCTTGAACTTCATTTGACCCTAACGGGTCACTCCTTGGGTCAATCAAAAGTCTTTGGGTCCTTCTCAACTTGGTATTTTGATGTCTATGGCCATCTTCCATCTTGTGGGTTTCTTCCTTGAATGCAAACACCGTGCTATTTCTAACGAAACTCTCATGGTGGGCAATATCTTCCATGGCATGTTACCTCCAAGGTTGGTTTCATCCTCGCCGAAGATTAATACGATTCAGCAACACTTGCCTAACATAGGGTTATAATTATATCCTACCATTCTATGGTTTAGGCTTAACATCGTCGTCTCTTTAGTAGGTATGACACTCAGATTTACCATTCCTCATAGCAAAGGTGAATAATGTGAGTAGTCATCATGGGGGCCAATCCATGTTGCACCCAATCATTACCTTGTACTTTGATTGGTGAATCTCGTATGATAACACTCGGTCATCCTCGCTTGTCTAACAGAAAGTGACCAATTTGTAAGACAGACCTGAGCTAAACTATCGGTTCTTAAACTAGTAGGTTTTTCGTTAACTCCTATAATACACTAACTGGATAGTTGTAGCATATTCACTATCCTTATCCTGGTGTAGCAAGTCCTTCATAATCTTCATAGCTCATGTATTCTTGATTCCACATTTCTATCCTTACTTGTAGATGCACTTGTTGATCCTTAGGATAAAAATGAAATTGATGAGTTATGTGATTCTTCCTTCACACAAAAATTACATAATCTCGAGATCCATGGCAATTCCTCAATTGAATGCATTTCGTCTCAATAGGGCAAACATTCTTCGTTGTATTTCTTGTGGTTGCACTTCATATGGTAACTCACTCTGGTTGGTAAATGGGTATGTGGTTTTGGTTTGGCTTAGCATGGATGAGTAGAGATTTAGAAAGAGACTAAAGAAGAATCCTATCCAGCACAACAGAGAAAGGCAATTCGTATTACAAACAAAATCTAACAAGCATTCATCACACACACAACTAATTCAGCAAACAACCTAGTATTGTCATACCACACTCATTTGTATGATCAATACACTAACACGATATCGTTATTCTAACCAAGTAACTAGATTGGTGGTCGTATCTATATCTTGTTGAGTTCTTGAAGTTCTTCCTTCACATCCATGAGGTGCTTGTGATTACTGTGAAGTCTAAACTTCTCTAAGTTCTTCAATGGTCTTCCTTGTAGTACTTCATGTTGAATCCAATGATGTCATATGAAAAATATTTCTTGCACTCCATGGTATGGTCATCTAGAACAAGAGAAGAAAGTTTTGAAGGTGAATAATAGATGAGAGGATATGAGAAAAGATTAAGATGGGAAGTTGTGTTTCTAGAAAGTTTGAACAAAATAGATTTTTAAACCTAGGGTATGTTCCTAGTTCTAATCCAAACTTAGGTCTCGAATCCTACAGGCAACACAATGCTCTGATACCATCTGTAGCGGTCCCACCTTTTAATAAAGGCAAGAACCCCTGTGTTATTGTGCTAGTCCCTGGATCAATTGCTAGCACCACAGTACAAGATGAAATATCATGCAAATGCGTCAACATCTTTATTATATCGCATGATCCAGACTTTACAAAATTGTTTTACAACTTGCATAGCTCAAGGCTAGCGTAAATACAAAGTTCTGCAGCGGAAAACATAGTATATCAATGAGCCTCATCCTATTCATGTGCCACAGGCAAAACATGTTGGTTGTAGACTCGAGAACCTAAACGAAATCCTCACTCGTCATCGGAACCATCTGCACGTTGGAATATGCAGCCCCCAAAAGGAGGTCAGATCATTCTGAGCAATGGTGGAAAGTAACACTATGGTGGTATATAAATGGCAAGTGCTAATCTACATGCATATTTGGATGGTGGAGTTTGTAGCCTATTTTGCATAAACGCATTTGTCCTATCTTTTAATAGAAAATAATTTTGCACATATTCTGGACACTTTGGTTGATAGCAAAGTGCTCCTAAATAATTGGACACCTTGGTTGATAGCAAGATGCTCCTACCCTTTGGATTAGCACACTGAAAAACCATCAGGCACTTCTCCAATAACCCATAGTCAAATTATTAGTAATTAATAAAAACAAGATGAACGAGATATATCATATTTCCCATCTAGTTGTTGAATTGTCCCTAACCAATGGAACACGGCTAAGATCTTAGTTTTAACCCTCGCGAGGTTTGTGCCCTTTACCCATGTTGCCTAATCGACCCCAAACACCATGATACACCACTAGTACCACGGAAGGAAAGAAGATCAAGCCATAAATCATAAGAAGTAGATTCCCAAACCCACCACGAGCCGGACCAACCTACCACTAATCTACATCTCTGGACACGTTGGGTTCGAGTCACCACGACCTACAATTTATGTCTAGCCCATACTAATATGAAACATGGTTGCACGCAATAACAACTACATAAACAAAGTAAACATGGTCTCAGAATACTGGGCGGCGGTCCCCACCAAACTTTGTACTCTGATGACACTCTAGCAATCCGCCCAGTGGTTAATTAATTATCATTTTGTTTTCATAAGCAATTAAAATAGTGATTTTCATCATAACAAGATAATGATCCCAACCACGAATAACTAGAGCATGGCTAAGCAATCTACAAGTACGATGTTTGCCTACCATATCGATGCTACAATCTAGGGGTAACATATGATTACTCCACTTGGGTGTTAGTGAAGCAATCCCTAATATTATCTAGCATAGCGATAACACTCAACTCCTACTCATGCATAACTACTATAAAAATCTAATGCATATAGTAAAATAGTAGGATCATGTGTGTCACTTGCCTTTTTGAAGTTTGGTGTAGAATCGCACTCTCTTCACAAATAGAACGTTCCTCTCCTTACAATCTAAACAATACAAATACATACAAATCAACAAGCCACTCACAAACACACTGCATACAAAGGTAAACAAGCATGGAAATGTTTTCAAAACAAGATTTCTTTAGGTTAGTTATTGATAGGTCAGTGCTTTTCACATAATTCAATATGCAAAGAGAATTGTGATGATTAGATTGACGGGTAGTCTTTTATGGACAACGTTTGAGCTTGAAGGATTCAAACTTGAGTGGCTCATATTTGTCAAGGAAGTTTCAAGAGTCCAAACGGTTGGTCTCTGATCACAATGCTTATGCAAGGTTTTGTTCTAAAGGTTTTAGAGCAAACCATGATCAACATGATTCACACAAAGATTTTATGTACTAGGGTTCTAGTCAACTTACAACATAACGTATAAATAAATAAAAAGGTTTTTCTATATGGATTACAGGTTCGCTTGCTATTACATTAGGTGGTTAACATATATTTAGTTTTGGTCATGACCCAAATGATCACACCACGATTGGCTATTAGCTATTAACAACTAGCATATCATATGCAATTGGTATTAAACACTAAGTAGGGTTGTAGGCCAAGATTACATAGAATAGGTTCACTAGGGTCCATATGGTTTAGGTATTGGTCTCTCTGATCCAAGATTACTAAATAAAACATTATTGTAGAAGGAATCGATTAAGATTATTTACTGAGTTTAAACTAGGTCAAAATTACTCAAAATGGCTCATTTGAATTTGGATAAATTTTAAATAGTCAAATTCGAAATTAAACAATGCTAAACAATTCTACATGTTAAGGGCTTTTCAAAAAGTCCAAGTTTGCTAAATTTGGCCTTACGGTTCAAAAGTTATGACTGCTCTAAGTTGTAGGGTTTTTATGTAAAACTAGCACACGAATTTTCCTACTTAGCATTTGTCCGAAAAAAGCATTAGTCCGGAAAAATAGGTAGACTACATGGTATGACATAATTGGCTAGTAAAATTAGTTTAAGTGATCTACTTGTGGTCATAGGATCAAAATCGTGTGGCTACGCCTATAGCGTCTTTGTCTAGTTTACGTCGCGCAGTGTACGTACGACAAATATTACGCTAGTCTAAAGTTAAAATAAAATATACTAACAAAATAAGTCTAATACTACGGCAACTATATTCGCGGCCTCAAATATACTAAAACAGATATTCTACAAATATACGTACAAAAGATAGTTTACGTGGTACCTTCGTCGTGTGAGAAACGTCGCGGAAAAAAAAAATAAGAAATCCCGCCGAAAAATAATTATTTTATTCTACTCAAACCAAAATAAATGGTTCAACCTGAATTTATTTTTGTGTTTTTGCCTAAACCATTGGTCTCATTATATAGGCGGGTGATGGGTGTGGAATTTGCTAAAGAACCGATGTGGGACTAAAAACAAAACCGGATATATGCACATACCGCACGCGGACGAACGCAGCAGGCCCGAGCTGGCCCGCGTGTGTTGGCCGGTGCGTAGCGTACGTTTCGTTGAAAAAAAAAATTCCAGCAAACATGCTGATGTCATGGCTGATGTCGGCGAATTTTTTTTTCTTTCCACCGAACATGATGGAAGCTCACATTGCGTGCAGGTTTTTTTTTAATGCAAGGCACAAGTTGCGTGCACGCGCGTATGGGCTGGACAAGGTCGGCCCATTTGTTTTTTTTTCCATTTCCTGTTTTTCTTTTTTTATTAATATGTTTTAAATAAAAGCTCCAATTTAAGCAAATCCAATTGCACTAGTTTTGTAAAAATAATATCTATTAAACTATAATATTTTTGCTAACATTTTAATTAATTAATTTTTGACAAATTCAAATATTACTTTAACTACAAATAGACATTTATGTCTATTTCCAGAATAGTTCTAATTTGGCTTCAACAAAAATTTGAAAAAAATACTATACATTATCATATTGATTTTAAAACACATTAGTTATCTTCATACAGAATAATCTTGTTGAAACCTTTTTAATTATTTAAAACCTTGATAAAATACTAATATATGCATATACTTATGTCTGGCCTTTTAAAATAAGAAGATCAAAATATTATTAAGATTTACGATCCTCTAGTTTAAAATGCCATATATACATTTTCAAAGCAATAATTTAATTTGAAACCATTTTTTATGGAATAGATCTTGCTTTTAAATAATGTGAATTACTATGCAAATGTATTTATTAGAAACGATATTGAGTGTTTAGAAAATAGCGACTTATTTGTATTGGCAATTCCAAATACTTTGGAAAGTCATATTAGAAATTTGTGTTTGAAATTTATCAAATTTGGTGGCTTGCATTGACAGAACAAAAGTTTCAAATTTTAGAGAATTTTAACTTTTCGAAAAATCTGGGATGTTACAGATTACCTTGGAGAAAACAATATTTTTAAATTGGGAAAACAACATTTTACTTTGAGAAAACCCATATGTTATTATTAAACCCCGATTCAAAATTTATTAAATAATTCTCTATTTTGAATATAACAAAAGGTTACTACTAGTGATTTTGCAAGTATGTTGAAATTTATAATGTATGAAATGTTTTAAAAGGTCCTAGAAAACAATACTTGAACCATGGAAATATTTCTCAAATCATTTAAATCATATTTCTATTTTAAAATCCTTTTTTTGTATAAATTTGCTATTAATGTTTTCTCATATTTCAAAAGCTATAAAAATCTGAAAAAAAAGTTGAAATGTTTTTGAAAAAAATATATTTGACAATAAAAAGGTTTATGTAATTTTATAAAAACTTATTACAAATTATTTGCTATTTTCTATATAAAATGATATTAAGTACTATTAATGTTTCATTTATAATTGCAAAATATGATATTTGAAATGTATTCGAAGTTGACCAAAAATGTTATTAGTTAATAGAAATTTCATTAAAAAAATTATAGGAATTTAACTACGGTCATTTGGATTTGTAAATCTAAAGATATGAATAAAAGAAGATAACAAAAAAAAGAGGATGACGTCATCATGATGTCATCATGTTCTTCCCGTATGGAAACTGCCACGGCCATTTCGGCCATTGATTTTGCGCCCTTGATTGCGGGAAATCTAAGCCGCCTTAATCCCTCTCGTCTGATCCATGTTAAAGCCCTGCTCCTCCTCTCCCTTTCCCCTCCGTCGACCCCTCGAATCGTGCCCACAGGCTCCTCATTTTGCTTGCCGGAGTTCTCTGTTCCGCCGTCGAGATTCGCCGATTCCGATGACAACTCAGGTCATCGCTGCCCCCTTTCGACCTCCTCTGCTTCCCCTCGTTCTCGCGCGCATCCTCATATTTTTGTTAATATTTTATCGCAGCGATTTCGACAAGATCGTGAGCACCCGAAGCTCGCCGGTGATAGCACCATCTTCGTCCGACCCTGCCACTGTCCGATGAAGCGTCCGCAAGCGCCATCGTCGTCTTCTGCTTCGCCATCCTAAGGCGCGTCCTGTCGTGGTATTCCCAAGGTCGGAGCATCACAGGAGCCTCGCCGCCATCGACGCCCGAGCGCCGCGCCGCCGTCTGCCTCCATTCCGGCCAGCCCCGCCGCCGCGGTGAGCCTTCTCCTTTGTGTCCTTGTTCCTGGCCCTTGGATCTAGATCCAGCGATCGAAAATAGATCACTACCGCGAAGAGGTATCAGCCAACCACAACATGCCACCTCAGCGCCCAGTCAGCTGCGCGTTATGATTTTATCCGTCGCTCAGCGCAGCGTGAAACCGGCCCAAGCCCAGTACTTATCTGCCGCCCAGTGCAGCGCTTAGCGGCGCACCTCTTTTTCTGGATTTTTTCCGGAATAAAATTAATTGGTAGATTTGCAGAAAAGCCCCTTCATCTTAGATTCATCATAACCTTTTATACATAAGGCCAAATTTAGCAATCTTGGACTTTTTGAAATCCCCAGAATGTGTAGAATCTTTTAGCACTGTTCAAATTCAAATTTGAGAAACTTAAATTGGTTCAAATTTAAATATGCTTGTTTGATGAATTTTGACATAATTCAATTCTACAAATCCAAAAATTGCGAATAAAATATATTTGGAAACCTTGTGAGGTGTACTTTAATACCATGTCACAAAATAATTTTTGAACAAGTTAAATTTGAATTTAGGATTTAGTGGTAAATCAAGTATTCTTGACATAGATTTAATTTTATAAATAATTAGAAAATGTTTTCTTAAGCAAAATTGCTCCATTTGGTAACCTTGAACCAGATACAATAGTTCCTAACCATTTTGGACACCTTTGTACCATTAACATGTGATTTGGACCAAAAACCCAACATATGACCCACCCATGTTATCATGTCTTAGAAAATATTTTGCATATATGGTTCTATGTAGTGTGGTTATATTGGACCAAGACTAAGTCCTTACTGAGGTTCAAACTTACACCTTGCCAAATAGTTAACCCAAACACACTAGTATCTTTATGTTCTATCTATCTCTCAACTCCTCTATTCTTGCTTCAAGAAATTCATCAAGTTACAAGTAAGACTCAAGCAAAAGAAGATACTTCATTTTTTTCAACTTGGTGGCAACAGGAAGAGCTACAAGGAAGATCATTGAAGAAATTTTGGAGAAAAGACTTAGAATCCACAACAACTAGAAGAAACTCAATGAAGTACAAGTGTATGAATAAATGAAGAAGAAGACATCTTCCTCTCTGTTTCTATCATTTCTATTTCCTTTTTTTTTTGACTTAGTGGTAGTTTGTTCTCATACCATACCTAAATCAATTAGTGAAGTTAAAACCATTAAGAATTTATCAATACCAAGAGAAGAATCCATCCAAGGAACAAGACTACAATAGAAGCATGAAGATGACCTTCAAGAAGACAAGCATGTGAAAGACTTGGAGTAATCCACACAAGTTGAAGAATAACAAGTTATTTTGTCCAACCATTAACCCAAATAGAAAATCTCAAGACTATAATATTGTTATATCTATTGTATTAGATTTAGTTGAACCTAGACCTACCTTAACCCAAAATGGAAATACTAAACTAGATCACTCAAATGTTTTGATGAAAACAACTAAGTGTTACACTTTGTTATGTGAGATAGTTAGATGACCTTGGTGAACTCTTGGAACTTCCTCGACTAGTATGACCAATTGAGTTTGAATCTTTCAAACCCAAGTCTTTACCAACTATAGTCCCTTTTAGTATACTTTAACCTAATCACAATATTTTCCTTAGCAAACTAAATTATTGTGATAGACCTTAGCCTTAACTTGACCCCAATTAACATAAAACCCTTTTGACTAAGTGCGTTGATTATTATTTTTTATTTCCTTGTTGTTTGTGAAGGTTGTTTATAGTTATTTGTTTGACTTGTCCAGATTGTACAAAGAGAAACTATTTGGTGGTGAAGAGAGTGTACCTCTACACCACCTTTAAGAAGGCAAGTGACACATCATAAAATACCTATTATTTCCTATATGCATTAGAACTTTTGAGTAGCATGCATGATAGGAAAATCTTTGGTAAAATGTTATGCTATGATATTATCCCAAGTAGTGTGTAGCCATCCTTATTGCCTTGATAGTGTAGCAGCCTTTAGTTTTGGTAGTTGATTGCTTAGCCATGCTTGTAGATAAAGTTGATGTGATTGGAAAATATAACTATGTTTTGAATGATTACCCTAAGGGATTTAGGAAATATTTTTGGTGGAGTACTAGATACTCACAAGTGTGGCATGGTAGGGGACCATTTACATGGTTGAACCTATGAAAATGCTTACTACCCAGCATGGTAGGGGATCACATTAGTGGTTGTACCTATGAAAATGCTTATTACCCAGCATGGTAGGGGATCATATTAGTGGTTGTACCTATGAAAATGCTTACTACCCAGCATGGTAGGGGATCACATTAGTGGTTGTACCTATGAAAATTCTTACTACCCAACATGGTAGGGGATCACATTAGTGGTTGTACCTATGAAAATGCTTATTACTCTAGCATGGTAGGGGATCACATTAGTGGTTGAACCTATGCATAAGCTCTTATCTATGGCATCGTAGGGGACCATTCACATGGTTGGACCTATTAATATGTAAACTTTTCTGAAGATGACTCTTGGTTCACAAACCTCAATCCAGAGATACCTCTTATGATCAAAAATGTTTTATGAAAAATATAGGAAAAAACTTGCTTTATGCAAACTTAGCCAAAACTCCACTCAGCCAAATAAGCATGTAGTATTGGTTTTGTCATTTATCTCCACCGTAGTGTTACTTGCCAATACATTAAATTGTACTGACTCCCTTGTGGCTGCATATTCCATCGTGCATATGATTCTGAAGACGACTGAGGATTTCGTTTAGGATCTCGAGACTATCGCCAACATGTTTTGCCTGTGGCACATGAAGAAGACAGGCTGAATGTTGTTCTATGTTTTCCGCTGTATTTCTTTGTTTTATGCTAGTCTTCTAAGACTATGCAAGTTGTAATACTGTTTTGTAAAGACTGGATCATGCGATGTAATAGTATTTGATGCATTTGCATGATATTTCATTTTGTACCGTGGTGCTAGCAATTGATCCAGGGACTTGTCGTGGGATAATCACGGCAGAAGTTACCAGGGGTAACTTAGTTTGGGGTAAATCGACTCTGGTTTTTGGGAGAGGGTTTAGCTCAGGGTAAATCATGCTATCTAGGGATCTGGTAGCTCGAGCTGCAATGTCGCCGATACTCGATCTAGGGTTACAACTTATCAACTCTCGTGTTACTGGAATACTCGAATATCTGGAAAAAACTCTCCCTTTCTCTGTACCGAGATCCGGTTTATATATTACCCGGCTCTCTGGCTTCCCATACAAGGCACACCCGGAACACACACATAACCCTAAGTTTCCTATCGTGGCCACCAAGGCACGGATATACAAGATCCACGCTCCCTTTTGGGCCTTCTGGAAACTCCTCTATCTTGGGCCGGGTTTCATGTGATTTCCTTCGGGCCGAGTTTACCCTAGACATGGGCCTACCGGGTTACCATCCCCCCAACACTAGTCCCCATAATAGCTTGGGCATCTTGGGATCAACCATGAAGCGCACGCTATTCCCTGCAAAACAATAAACATTCAAATTCATAATATACCGGGTTAGAGTGCTTTAACTATTGCCAGGCCTGCTCTTTGGGCGGCCCATATAATAACCCGGTTTTCCCCGAGGCAAGGCATCATTTCCTGGGTTAACACTCCAAGGAAACATGACATGACCCGGCATTCACATCTCTATCGGCCAGTCCGAGTAATACACCTTAAATCTGATTCACTCAACCAACTCAACTTATCCGGATTTCACGCAATAATTACCTCGATTCTTGTCCCCAAATTCTCGGGCCGGATCAATCTTTTTCGAAAATTGCTCAACTTACCTCTCAAACCCTAGGGTTCCCCACGCCTATAAATTGGCCCCAGGGGGTCAACCCTAAAATCTCCAAACGGCCATTTCTTCCTCATCTTCTTCCTCCCGCTCTGCCCCCGCGCCCACAAGCCCAAGACCGAGCGCTTAGCCGCCAGGGCCACGCCAGCGCCACCAGGATCGCCGCCGGCCGCGTCATCGGAGCTCTCGGGACAGGCCACCTTCACCAACGAATCGCCGCCGCAGCGCGCACCGTCATCCACGAATCGCCGCCGCCACGCACATCTCCGCCAACGGAGCACTCCAGTGAGTTCTATTGACCTTCAGATCTGGATCTTTATTCTTTCCAATCTTACGTTGGCATTTGGCTTGAATTTCATGTACATTTCTCCACCATCGCTCCACTAGCCAGATGTGTTTTTTGCAATTTCCAATCTCATATTCTTCCGCAGCCGTCCTTATGTAGATTTATTCCCGTATCCCTTGCAATCACTTAGCTGTTATCTCACTTTTCCTGCTGTATCAATTAGATGCGTTTCTCTAATTTCTGGAACTCTACTTACTTAAATTTAATTTCGTCTAGATCTATTCTCTGTGGCACCCAAAGCTAGCGCCAAGATGAAGGGAAAAAACCCTGCTTCGAAGCAAAAGTCGGGTCAGTCGATTTCCGCCAACTGGGCGAAATCGACTGTTACCAAGGCGAAACTCGGCGAGCTAGCCGAGTCTGGGGTTCTGCCCACTGGGTCGGACATCCGTTGGAGGACGCCGGGTGAAAAAATCCGGCCTTCACCAGGCCCGGATGAGGTAGTTATCTTTCTTGAGCACGTGATCCGGGGATTCCGTCCCCCGGGTCACCCTTTTTTCCGAGACCTTTTGGACCACTACAAACTCCGGGTTTTTGATATCAGTCCGAACTCCTTGTTAAACATTTGCCACTTCATAGTCCTCTGCGAAGCCTATCGCAGTATTCCCCCAAACCTCGCTTTATTCTTGGAGTTGTTTCAATGGAAACCCTGCCGGGAGAGCACAGACGGGCCCCTCCTAGTTTGTGTGTGTGGGGGGGGGGGGTTCAATTCAGAGACGTAAAAATTTCTGACGCCGACTCTCAGTCTTCACACTCATGTGAAGCACTGGCAGAAGACCTTCTTCTACTGCCGAGACACATCCTTACCCGGCGAAAAGCCTTTGCCGGGTTTCTCTGATGACATCTTATCACTTTCTAACAACCTAAATTCCTTCGCACCTGATGCCGATGGACAGTCTATCCAGACCCTCCTCCACAAACTCGCTGTGCTATCAGCCCAGGGTCTTATTGGGCTAAACTTAATAAAAACCTGGGTCAGTTGCCGGATCCAGCCGAATAGCGTTCGCCCAAAGCTCATCTGCGAGTATTCGGGCCATCTCACCGATTCTCTCCGATACTCGGAGAAATCATACCCGGCCGCAGATGTGAACAAGGCCTTGAAGAACTTCTTGGCTGAGAAAGTTGATGTCATCAAAAGCATCTCCGGGCTCAGCCCCTTTTACACGCTCTAACTCGGCTCCTCCGGTAAGAACCGGCTATCACCCTTTATTCCGACTGATAGTTCTTATGTACATATACTAACTTTTACCTCTGTGTTTCTTACTCAGGAAACTGACGCGTTCTGGAAGATTGTCACCCCTCCCCCTTCTGAAAACTCGGAGGAGGAGGATGAACCGACTGATAGCGATAATGGTAGTTCCCGGTCTCTGCTCAATAAATACTTTGTTAGCTTATTAGACCAAACTTCTTCTCCTTCCGACAATGCCCCTCAATCACCAGCGCTAGATGACAAGGACGGCTCTCCATCAGAAGAGAGCGAGGCAGAGCCGGAAGGTGAGGTTGGGGCTAAGAGGAAACCTAGAAGAGTTGCTTTCAAGGTGCCATACTCTTCCATGGCCTCAAAGCCGTACTCCTATGCCAATATGTGCGAACTTAACAGGCAACTACCCACTACATCGTCTCTGAAGGAGGCAACCCCAGCCAAGCGACGGGTAACCCGGACTTCTCCGGGTGATGATCCCCTTAACCCTGGCATCCCCATGTCACCCACTCGCCGGGCTGGTACTCCTCCAAGTCATCCTGCCCACATACCTCGAAAATATCCATCTCCGAGTCCTCTGTTAGCCGCACAGCTCCGAATCTCACTTTCCGATTCTTTGTCAGCATCTTCCGGGTCAAGTAATGATCTCCCAACCGACTTTGTCGTGAATACCGGGTAACTAGCATGCCTTATTAGCCAATATATCTGCGTTTTCCGTGTTTTCCATCTATTACTTACTAACATTTTGTTTTTCTTCCCCTAGAGCCAAGGTTACACTTAGTGACCAAGAAAAAACCTTCGTTGATAACCCGGCAATGGAAGACCCGGGAAGCACCACTAAGCCCATAGCTGTAGAGGAAGAAGAGTTGGATGACACAGCCATTCCAAGAGCCGAGTTTCCCCTGCCCACACATCAATCGGCTGATCCTGACGTCGAGTATCTGGGAACGCAGAGGGAAGCTCCTGCTCCTAACACCCAGGCGACCAGAGTCGACCCGCTCAAGCAGGAGGGAACCCCGCCACCGGTTAATCAGAACCCCAGCTCCTCCAGGCCGAGTCTAAGTGGCCTTGATTTTGAAGGGATGCTGAAGGAGTATTATTCTCTGAAAGCCAGTGAGACAGATATTATCGAGTCTCTGGCAGCTGAGCATCAGGTAATTCAACTAATCCTTTCCCCATACTCATCCTAGTCCCCAAGTTCCGGGTTAACTGTCAACAATTTGCTCGGTACTTACATAGCTATATAATTTTTTTGCTCGCAACTTTTAGCCTGCAGCCGACAGAAATTTCTTTGTCTGTTCTTCAGGCTTACGTGACCCGGATGGAGGAGACGTTGGCGAAAACCAACAAGCTCCTCCAGATTGAGACCAAACTTCGAGAAGAGCTGGAGGCCGAGGTGAAGGACCTTTCCAAGGATTGCAAGAAATACAAGCAAAAGCTCCATAACGCTGAGGGTTTACTGAAAAAACTCTCAACCTTCATTACCGATACTTACACCTCCATAATTGGTAAGCGAATCTAACTTCTTGATTATCACTCGGATTTCTCATTTTGTAGGGTCTTTAACCCGAGTCTTACCACTTTGCCCCTTTTTTTATTTTATTCTGCAGGTCCGACTGAAGATGTTGATGATCAGGATGACATGGAGAAACTGAAGACCCTTAAGGCGATTATCCGGCAGTTTTCTGTGGGGACCAAGTGGACCCTCGAAGCCGTGAAGTGGACCGGTACTTATGGCGGCGTATCCCAGATGCTCGATGCATGCTCAACGATCCCTGCCTGGATCGATCTGTGGAAGCGCTCGGCGTGCCAGGTTGGGGTGATCCGTGGCCTTGCGTTGGCCAAGGCTGTAAGGTCCGCCCCAGAACCACTGTTCAAGGACACCTTCGATATGCATACATTCACGATCCCAGGAAATTCAGTCGTGAACAACATATCAAGTTGGTACACAGATACAATATCCATTACACGGTTGCGTAAAACACTTACAAAGAGACATGGTCACCTCACCAAGCCCACACAACTGCCACGCAAGGCAAACACACAACACACACAGCGGAAGACTAAACACACAAACGTGGTAGAGCCCAAGTCACGCCTTAACCTACAGGCTGCTGACTGGGAGACGATCCTAGTTCGCAAGTCCATCAGTGCAGTACTTCTCCTTGTTGATCTCCTCCTGAGATTCCTCCTTGATGTCTAGCAAGTAAATACCAGGGGCGAAACCATAATGAGTACATTTGAATGTACTCAGCAAGACATCCATCATGTAACTTACCAAATGCAAGTATGCTTATATGGTGTAATAGGTAGGCTATACATAGGGTTCACTATCAATGGTGTTCATATAGGATGACACCACAGTTGCAGTCAGGTTAATCTGTATCATCGTTGAAGAAGATACTTCAGAAGAAAATAGTATAGTTTTTCTTTCTCTTGTAGATATCACATGTACAAGAGGTTTTTGTAAAACCTTGTTAAAAGAAAGTTTTCTCTTTGCAAAACTCCTTGGAATCAGTTTCCAGATGTTTGCTTAAAGAAGAAAGATTTTGTTTACAAAACATTTTTGGTTTGTAAAACAACTTCAGGCTTTTCATCACCGGTACCTCCACGGTACAAGATTTCTTCCTTTCCGAACTTCCCGAGTTCAACACCTTTTGAAAACATCTTTTGAAAACATTGACACAATGGTAGCTACATGGCCATTCAACTGCCCATATCCGAGGGCTCGGCTATTTGAATAGTTTTACTCTGCAGAGGTGGTACACATTCCACTAGATCCAAAACTCTGCCATGGACCACCCATGGATCGTCACAGCGATATGCAAGCACCAGAGAATTGATCCTAACTGTCCACTCTGACACAAGCTAGTATATGCTCATTCCTTCAGGTGGGTTGTCTCCCCGGCATCAGGTCCCGCCCTGCCTCGTCAGGAGGCCCAACTGTCGCATCCGGAGGGAAAATTAATTCCACACTTTGTATGTCCTGTTTCTCCCTCCTGGCAACACTTCGGTTCAGAGAATCAGCTTATCTATAGCACTTTGGAATAAAACATACACTAATAAGTTCAAGCATCTAGATAGGCCCCATACCCATATAGGGGTAGAGTGGCAGTACATCTTGGTTGTCCAGCGAAGACTAGGTTATGTGTCATTTTTGAAAACACCATTTTCCCAAAAATGACCACTTCCACATTCCTCCGGTGAATAAGGATTCGCCTTTTCTCCGGGTTTTCCATAAAGCCTTTGTTTTGTAAAAACACAATTTTAAGGTGTCCACTTAGGGACTAATATATTTGATGGTAATAAATACCA
Source organism: Alopecurus myosuroides (assembly GCA_028641055.1). NCBI lineage: Eukaryota > Viridiplantae > Streptophyta > Magnoliopsida > Poales > Poaceae > Alopecurus > Alopecurus myosuroides. The sequence goes on from CM054058.1 coordinate 324,101,116, forward strand.
TAGGGTGGCTTATGGGCTTGGTAACACCAAGTTTCAACTACTGGCATAGTAGTATATATATAATAGTAGTATTCACTCGAAAATAGTTTTTGGAACTCAAAGTTTTGTAAAACTTTTCAGAAGTAAAACATGCATGATAGATAATGATAAGTGTATTATAACAGCAAGCATCAGGATGGCTTGCCTTAAATCTCTTTGTGTCCCTGGCCTTGAAGTAGCTTGATTTGACACACAGCTCTATGACTCCATCTTCTTCTTCCTCGTTTTTCTAACGCCGTAAAAATAATAAAAGACACACACTCAGATCCAGAAGGACAATCAAGTAATCAAAACAACACCTACAGCAAGGTAACTCATACTAATGCAATCCCTCAAAAAGTTATCGAGAGAACCGTCTCACAAACTCTCAGAGTACAAGACTATCGTCCGGAAACATATCGTTGAAAAACCATATTCCACACCCCGATATCAGAGGTTGAGTGGGTGTACCACTATCATACCAAGATATTAAGGAAGCTAAAAATATAGCTTGTGGTAACAAGGGTGAGGCTACTAAGGTGTTCATAAACCAACAATGTAATATCAACCATCAAAGCAACACCCATGGAAGTTGTTGAGACTCGTGTAATCTATGCACATCCTCCACTCGTTGTTCTTTTTCAGCACTAGAACCGGATTTGCTAACCATTCCGGGTGAAAAACCTCCATAATAATGCCGGTTGCCAAGAGCCAAGCTATCTCTGCTCCTATAGCTTTTCTCCTTTCCTCATTCATCTTTCTCAAACCCTGCTTCACAGGCCGGGACTTGGGATCAACATGCAAGTTGTTCTCAGCCAGCTCAGTCGGAATACCTGGCATGTCGCTGGGCGTCCAAGCAAAGACATCCTGATTCTCACGAATAAACCCTATGAGAGCCTCTTCCTCCTTGATGTCTAGGTTAGAACCTATGGAAAATTATTTGGAGGGGTAACCCTCGACGAAGGCCACCATCTTTGTGTCTTGGGCCGCTTTAAACTTTGCCCTCTCGTCCTCCGTGTTTGGTCTCCTCAAAGTTGTTCTATCTTCTGGGTCTACCTGAGACCGGTAATACTTGAGCTCTTCCTTCCTGCAAGCCTGTTCTGCCATTGCCGCATCTCCTTCATCACACTCTGCTTCCACAACCCGGTTCCCATGTATAGTGATGGTCTGCTTAGGACCCGGGATTTTTAGTTGTAGGTATACGTAACATGTCCTGGCCAAGAATTTGGCGTAAGCCGGCCTTCCAAACAGCGCGCGTGATAAGGACGGCGCAACTTCACCACCTCAAACGTGAGCCATTCCACTCGGAAATTATCCTTGGATTCCCCAAAGGCGACTTCGAGCGTTATTTTTCCCTCAGGGCACGCCGAGTGTCCTGGCACGATTCCGTGGAAAACAGGGGAACTTTTCTGCAGCTGAGACTCCTTGAGCCCCATACGCAGAAAGATTTCCCAATATAAGATGTTGATGCTACTCCCGCCATCCATCAGAACCTTTTTCAGCTCATAGCCATTGACCTGCGGAGCCACCACCAAAGCTAACACACCCGGATGTTCTATTGTTTCTGGGTGATCCCTCCTGCTCCACGTTACCTCTTGATCTGACCATCTCAAGTATCTCGGAACACCTGAAGAAACCGAGTTTACGGCCCTTTTAAGTATCGTTCTCTCCTTGTTAGAAGTCCCGGTAGTGTGGACGTGATATTGTCCTAGCTGTGTTGGGTTGGCTTGGAAACCACCGGTGATGGAGGGATAATAACCCGGTAGGCCAACTCCAAGGTGTAACCCGGCCCAAAGGACGCTGCGCAAGATCCGGCTAAGGATAAAGAAACTTCTGGAAGGCCCAAGTTTGTAGGCCTCGTAACCCGGATTGTGGGTTACGGTAAAGGAAAGTTAGGGTTTGTATGTGGTGTCCGGGTAGGATTCAGGGTGCGCCTTGGAGGGTAAGCCAGGGGGTACGGGTGCTTTATAAACCGACCCCTAGGCTTAGTTGAGAGAAATCTAAGAGTCTTAGCAATATCGCTTGGTATCGAGCATCCAGTGTAACGCGAGAGTTGAGTTAATATCTTGAGATCGGAGACTCGGCGACTTGATTGCCGGCTACCAGATCGAGTTCCATCATGTTTTCCTCTGAGCTAAACCCTCTCACAAACGCCTGTGTCGTCTTGCCCCAAGATCAGTTACCCCCGGTAACGTCTGCCGTGATTACCCCACGACAGTTGGCGCCCACCGTGGGGCCTGCGTCCAAAGGTGTTTACATCACGGGAGAAGCTTGGAAGAACATGGAGAATCTTGTCGTCGGCAAGATCTACATCGACCACGAAGGGGAGAAGATGGTGGACGATTCCGGCTGGGGGCCAGAGTCGGATCACCTCGAATCCGGATCTATTGTGACGATCGGCCAGATCAGCATCTTCATCGGTATGGTACGTACATGTGATTTAAAAGGACAATATCATGTGCATACTACAGGAACTTCTAATAGGGACAAAAAGATACTCAAGCAAGCTGTGAACTCGGTTTCCTCGGCTGTTCCGGGATACCTGAGATGGGCGGAACAAGAGATAACGTGGAGCAGAAGAGATCACCCGGAAAGAATAGAGCACCCACGAGTCTTAGCATTGGTAGTCGCACCACAGGTTAATGGTTACGAGTTAAAAAGGGTCCTGATGGACGGTGGAAGTAGCATCAATATCTTGTACTGGGAAACTTTTTCACGCATGGGTCTCAAAGAGTCCCAGCTACAGAAAAGCTCAACAATTTTTCATGGAATAGTGCCAGGGTCACTCGGCATGTCCCGAGGGGAAAATCGCATTGGAGGTAGCTTTCGGAGAATAAACGGATAATTACCGAGTTGAGTGGCTCACGTTCGAGGTGGTCAAATTGCGCAGTCCTTATCACGCACTATTTGGAAGACCGGCTTACGCCAAATTCATGGCCAGGCCGTGTTATGTGTATTTGCAGCTGAAGATTCCGGGTCCTAAGCAGACCATCACCATACATGGAAGCCGGGATATAGCGGCCGAGTGCGACGAAGGAGATTCGGTAATGGCCGAGCAAGCTTGCAGAAAAGAAGAGCTCAAGTATTATCGGTCTCAAGTAGATCCGGATGATGGAACCGCATTGAAAAGGCCGAATAATGAGGACAAAAGAGCAAAATTCAAGGCAGCACAGGACACCAAGATGATAGCTTTTATCGAAGGTGATCCCACTAAGCAATTTACTATAGGGTCTAACTTGGACAGCGAGCAGGAGAAGGCACTTGTGGAGTTTATTCGTTCGAATGCGGACGTATTCGCCTGGACACCTAGCGACATGCCGGGTATCCCTACAGAGTTGGCAGAGCACAGTTTGCATGTAGATCCCAAGTCCAGGCCTGTGAAGCAGGGCTTGAGGAAGATGAATGAGGAAAGAAGGAAAGCTATAGGTGAAGAAATTGCTCGGCTATTAACAGCCGGCTTCATCATGGAAGTATTTCACCCGGATTGGTTAGCAAATCCGGTACTAGTGATGAAAAAGACCAATGAGTGGAGGATGTGCATTGATTTTACGAGTCTCAACAAGCATTGCCCAAAGGATCCGTTCGCACTACCAAGGATATATCAGATCATAGATGCAGTAGCTGGGAGTGACCTATTATGCTTTCTGGACGCTTATTCCGGATATCATCAGATTAAACTTAAGAGGGAGGATTGGGAGAAAACATCGTTTATAACCCCTTTTGGGGCCTTTTGTTACAAAACCATGACGTTTGGGTTGAAGAACGCTGGCGCAACTTATCAACGGTGTATTCAGAAGTGCTTCGAGGACCAAATTGGACGCAACGTCCATGATTATGTGGATGATGTGGTTATCAAGACCAGGAAGGCAGAAACATTTATCGATGATCTAAAGGAGACGTTCAAGACCTTAAGGAGGTATCAGATGAAGCTTAACCCGACAAAGCGCGTATTTGGAGTTCCAGCCGGGAAATTACTTGGCTTTATCTTTTCCGAGAGAGGAATTGAAGCAAACCCGGACAAAATCAAAGCTATCCAAAGTCTGAAAAAGCCGGAAAATTTGAAGCATGTTCAAAAGCTCACGGGCTGCGTAGCAGCCTTGAGCCGATTTATATCAAGACTCGGAGAAAAGGCAATACCCTTGTACCGGCTCTTGAGGAAATCCGACAAATTTGTATGGGATCAAGAGGCGGATGAGGCGTTCGAGGCACTAAAGAAGCAGTTATCTGAAGCACCAGTACTAGCGGCCCCGGGTCCTAAAGAGCCTATGTTGCTATACGTGGCAGCAGGCCCCCGAGCCGTCAGTGCAGTAGTGGTTGTGGAGCGTAAAGAGGATGGGAAAGGTTATCCAGTCCAGAGGCCGGTTTATTATGTCAGCGAGGTATTATCAGAGGCAAAGCAGCGCTATCCGCATTGGCAAAAGCTGGTTTTCGGGGTCTTTATGGCTAGCCGGAAACTGAAACCGTATTTCCAGGAACACCCCATAACAGTGGTTAGCTCAATACCAATGTCGGATATCATCAGAAACTCGGATGCGACCGGAAGAATAGCCAAATGGGCGATAGAAATGGGGGATTATCACATCAGCTACGAGCCCAGGTCAGCAATCAAATCTCAGGCTTTGGTTGATTTCGTTAATGATTGGACACACACAGGCATGACTACCATGGTTCGAAACTCCGAGTCATGGATCATGCACTTCGACGGATCAAAGCAGTACGAGGGATCAGGAGCTGGAGTGGTGTTAACATCACCCAAAGGAGACAAATTGAGTTACGTACTACAAATTCACTTTGACTGTTCCAACAACGTGGTCGAGTATGAGGCCCTATTGCATGGCTTAAAGGTAGCCAAGGATATGAACATTAAGAGGATACGATGCTTCGGAGATTCGGACCTTGTGGTACAGCAGGTGTCAGGAACTTGGGATAGAAAGGACGCAACTATGGCAGCATACCGCAGGGAAGTTGATAGGGTTGCAGGATGTTTTTCCGGGTATGAGGTGGAGCATATAGACAGAAGAAAGAATGAGGCAGCCGACGCCCTCGCTAGACTCGGCTCGCGCAGAGAGCCGGTTCCACCTAACGTTTTCCTGGACGAATTGTGGCAACCATCAGTTAAAACCGAGTCAGAGGAGGAATTGGCAAATCAAGACCCGGATTTAGGACTCGTGGCCACTGTACGTGCTATTCCCGAGTGGACAGAACCGTTTTTGGCCTACCTATCACGGGGCGAGTTACCACAGCAAGAGGTGTTAGCAAGGCAAATTCTGCGGCGAGCAAAGGGATATTCAATCATCAATGGGGAGTTATACAAGAGAAGTGCAGCAGGAGTCTTTTTGCGCTGTGTAGCACCAGAAGAAGGCCGACAGATTCTTAAGGAAATCCATGAAGGTGATTGTGGGCATCATGCATCCACAAGATCCCTTGTGGCCAAAGCTTATCGCACGGATTTTTCTGGCTCACGGCTCTAGCAGATGCGGAGCGCTTAGTGGCAAGCTGTGACGGATGTCAAAGGTACGCTCACCAAACCCACGTGCCGGCTATGGAATTACGGACTATTCCGTTAACTTGGCCGTTCGCGGTTTGGGGTATGGACATGGTTGGTCCCTTTCACATGTCACCTTGCAAGAAGACACATCTTTTGGTGGCTATTGATAAGTTTACCAAGTGGGTTGAGGTTATGCCAGTCACCAACTGTGAAGCAGTTACAGCAGTCAAGTTCCTGAAAAGAATTATCTATCGGTTCGGGTATCCCCACAGTATAATTACCGACAATGGAACCAACATGTCCCTTGGCGCAATGGAAAAGTTTTGTGGTAGCAATGGAATCCGGCTTGACGTAGCATCAGTGGCTCATCTGCAGGCCAATGGACAAGTGGAGAGGGCAAACCAAGAATTACTTCGTGGACTAAAACCACGACTGCGAGTCCCTTGCATTAGGGCTGCGGGTGCATGGGTCGAAGAACTACCTTCCGTGGTCTGGGGTATCAACACTACACCTAACAGATCTACTCAGATGACACCATTCTTCATGGTTTATGGTGCGGAAGCAGTGCTGCCGAGTGATATTATTCATGATTCACCTCGAGTATCAGCTTACGTCGAGGTAGAGAACGAGAAGACCCGGCAGGACGCCGTAGATATGTTAGAAGAACAAAGGGAACAAGCCCTGGAAAGATCAGCCATATATCAGCAAGATCTACGGAGGTATCATAGCCGGCGCGTGAAAACCCGGGTATTCCAGGAAGGAGACTTGGTTCTGCGCCTGGTACAGTCAAACGAAGGAAAACACAAATTATCACCACCATGGGAAGGACCGTTTATCATAAGCCGGAATCTGCATAATGGATCATATTACTTGGTAGATGCAAGGGAAGAGTCGGCTACAGTTAATGACACCGCTCATACCACTTCATCTATGCAAGAAAGAGACAGACCATGGAACGTGGCTCAGCTACGTCCATATTATACTTAGTAAAGACTATATTGGCAAGTGGAATTGCACGATGTAACAGGCAGCAGGTTTCAGACGTACTCTTTTCCTATCCAGGGTACCCTTGGGGACTGGATGGGTTTTTAATGAGGCGGCTTGCTGACCCAACATTCTCATATCAAGAAAAGAAGTGGTTATTCTCATGTTCCTTAATCTCAGTACGTTGCATATATATAGGTCTTGGGGGCTGATTTCTTGAATAGCACAGTTGCAAACTCAATGACCCGGCCTTGACGCATATGAGTTATAAGGGCCGATTACTCGCAAACGAGTACGGCTGCAATCTTATAACCGGACAAAGGAGCCAAACTTTCTTGACTTTTCTTACTTAAGCTCGATGTGACTCGCAATAAAAGTGGCATGATTTGCTCGCTTACGATTACAATCAGCCATGAAGCCCAATGGGACTTGCCTGACCCTGTTTTCGTATAGATGTAACAACATGATATCCACGCGAAAGCCGGCTTATAGTACAAGATTGTCAAAAGGGTCATCTAAACCACAAGTTATGCAGAGTATAAGGCTAATAGCTGGAAACTCAACGTTTATCAAGCATAACTTCATTACCTATGTGAAACGGCTCCGGGTTTGGGCTTAGCAAACAACAAAACTCGTTCTCTTTGAAAAGACCACATATCCCAGACTCGGAAATTCGGGTCTTGGCGATTCGGGATTTTGGAAAAGAAAAAGTAGCTTAGTTGCTAAGGCTCAAAAAACCCAAACATCCGAGTCTTGGGGACTTGGGGACTTAGAAGCAAGTCCGCTCGTCAACACCCACGAAACTCGGAAACCGAGTCTCACAAAAGGAATCGTAAAGAAAGTCGGATATCAAGAACAAGTTGACTCAAAAGTGGATAAATTTAAACGATCAGAAGAAGCACAAAGTGTATCAAGAACTTAGAGTGCATTACAAACTCCGGTAAATAGTATCAAAGGTGCACAGGTGCACCATCCAAAAATAGTTGTTTTAACGACACATCGATCAACTGACGCGTATGAAGTAGCATCAGGTATCAGGTATCACTCGGCGTTCTAGGCCGCGGCATCCATCTTCGCCTTGCCCTTGCCATCACTTGGGGTAACAGCAGCACCCGGATCAGTAGTACCGGCTCGCGCAGGAGGAGGAACGACTGGTGTGGAGGTAGCGGGTGCAGAATCGGCTTCAGCCTTCTTTTTGGCAGCCTCCTCCCTCAACTTAGCAGCTTCCTCCTTCCATCGGGCCAGCATGTCATACGGCTCGGGAAGATCCGACTTAACCGCTTCACCAGCAGCATCATATGCAGGAACGATGGAATCGACATCCAGGCCGTCAGCAATCACGCTGGCCGGGTAACGGACCTCCTTCTGGACGGCCTGGAAATCCTTCACGGAGAACTTGGACCCATCAAGCTTGAATTCCGGGAAACCGCCCATAAGCTTGGCTAGCTCGAGCTTAGGGAAGTAAGCCTTAGCAAGCGCAAGCCCCCGGGTTACTCCAACCCGGCAGGACGAGCGTTTCCAGTGCCAAATCCACTCGGGGATAGTGGAGCAGGCGTCCAGCATTCTCTTCAGGTCGACATGCCCCTTACCCGGCCACCGTATTTCTTGAAGGATCCATTTGGTTCCGGCGCATAGCTGCCGGATAACGCTCTTGATAGTTTTCAGCCTGGCAATGTCATCCTCGTCCGGCATCACTTCATCCGGACCTGCAGAAATGGAAACATGAGTCAGGAAACTCCGGCTATTTATCAGAAGGATAACCCGGATGAAGAAACGTACCAAGCAAAGCACGATACGTATCAGGAATTTGAACAGAAAGGCTCGTTAGATCATCTTCTACTGTGTGAGCCCTCCTCCTATACTTCTTCATTATCGTCCTACTCCTCCTGGCCTCAGCCTCGGCCGCCTCACGCAGAGCCACCTCCTTTTCAATGAGCTTGGTGGCCTTTGCCAGTTTCTCCTCAGATTGAGTCACGAAGGACTGCATGGATGCAAGGAAGGATTAGCCGGGTAAAGGGGCAAGTTATTAGTCGCTTATACCGTAAAGTTCCAAGCAAATGTGAATCAATTCACTCGGAACTTGGGGACTGGATAAGGACACAAGCAATATTAGTCGGGTTTACCTCGTGTTTGGCTATTAAAGCCTCCAAGATGTTTTCTTCATTATCCCTCAAAGCGCGCAGGGTTTCGAGCATCTGGGCAAACGTAAGGTCCTCGGGTCGGACACCGGAAGAGCCGGCAGCCTGGTCGCCTGATGGGGGAGCTTTCCCCGCCCTTGGGGTCGAGACCTGGACAGTCTGAGTATCCGGGTTGGGAGAACCCATCCTCGTGTCCGGAACCTCGATCTCCTCGTCCACTGGTTCGGATGAAGCAGGAGACCCGGCGGCTTGGTGAAGTGGATCGCCCAAGGGGCCTTGTTCCTGGTTGTTCTCAATATCACCGCCAGTCGCGGCGTCTACGTTCTCAGTCGGCTCCTCTGTCTGACGGTTATCCGCCTCCCGGTTATCCATCTACACATTCTCCGGGTCACTAACGGTGACTTGAGCGCTAAAGAAAGATGAGAAGAGGCAGTTAGCAATGGTGATTGGAAATTGTCAGGTATCAAAGGATGTCATATAACAAAAACTTACCCGGTATTTACGGCGTAATCCGGCGGGAGCTCGCTGCTGGAAGCAAACGAAGATGTCAAAGGGACCGATAATGGAACCCGGAATTGCCCGGCACGTGGATGGTTAGTAGAAGGGTGGCGCCGAGGAGAATTGGAAGGACGAGGCGGAGGAGCACTTGCACGATGGACGGGGGAGGTGGAGATGCCCGGGTTAAGGGGATCCTCACCCGGGGAACTCCGAGTTACTCTGCGCTTGGCTGGAAGAGAATCCTTCAAGTACGACGAGTTCGATAATTGATGGTTAAGTTGTCGCATGGCATCGAAGGAGTAAAGTTCAGAGGATATAGAAGAGAAAGGAACCTTGGACACTGCCCCTCTGGTCTTCCTCTTGGCTCCAACTGTTGCCTCTTGATCATATTCGGTAGCCTCCGGGTCATCCTCGTTATTCTCATCTTCGTCCTCCAGCCCTGCGAACCGAGTGTGTGTCCGTGGGAAAAAGTTAAATGGGAGTAAAATGATGCAAGTAAAGATAATACAAGATCCGGGCAAATACCTTCATCACCGTCAGCCGGCTCATCTTCTTCTTCCGGGTCTCTGGAAGGGGGGGAGGTTTCAACTGTCCAGAAAGGATCATCGGCCTGAGACATAAAGATGAAAATAAGAACTAGGAGCAGTATCGAGTCAAGATGAGGAAATAAACTTATGAGTATCAGGTCTTACCGCTGGGGCCGGGTTTTCCCGAGTAAATGGAGGTAACCCGGCTATGTTCTTTATCACCTCCAGCTTCTCCGTCAAGAAACCCTTGATGGTTTTGTTGGTATCCCCGGCTGCAAAGCTCTTGGTGGAATATCGAAGTGCGTCTGTGGTGTGCCCCGAGTATTCGCACGTCAATTTGGAGCGGATAGAATTGGGTTGGATCCGGAAGTCGACCCAAGTTTTCGCTAAGTTGAGCCCAAGAAGGCCTTGGGCTGAGAGAACGGCTATCTTAGCTAGCAAAGGTATGATTGCCTCCCTGTCCGAGTCAGGGGCGAAAGCGTTGAAATTCTCGGAAGTATTGAGGAGGCCCTCCGAGTAACCCGGCAGTCTCTTCTCACCGGGTGGAGAGGTGTCGTGGCAGTAGAAGAAGGATAGTTGCCAGTGTTTAACATGGGAGTTCAGATTAAGGGTTGGCATTGGGGAGTTTTTGCGGCGTTGGATGGATACCCCGCCGCAAGTGAGAAGTGCTCCGTCACCGCTTTCGCGGCACGGCTTGCACTAGAAAAGTTCAATAAAGAGAGTCAAACTTGGCGGAGTGCACAAGTATGACTCGGATAGGACAATGAAGTGGGTAATATTCAACATAGAGTTAGGCCCTATGTCGAATACCCGGAGGCCGTAGTGGCTCAGGACCTCGCGAAAGAAAGGGTGACCCGGAGGGCGGAATCCCCGGGTCACGTGCTCTATGAAACAGATTACCTCGCCGTCGGCGGGTGTGGGCCGGGTCTCGTCACCCGGCGCCCTCCAGTGAATGTCTTCTGAGGGGGGAGAACCCCCAACTCGGCCAATTCTTCCAGCTTGGCCTTTGTGACAGTGGATCGCCCCCAATTGGCGGATATGGATTGGGTTGTCTTCGCCTGGGCCGGCTGTTTCCCTTGCATTTTGGGAGCCATGGGATCAACCTGCAAAACACAAGGAAAAAAGGTACAGGAAATAAGACTCGGAAGTATTGGATTATCCGAGTGTGGAGTATCAAGAAAGTATGAAAACTAAGAACTATCCGGGTATCACACCATGGAGTGAAGATTGCGAGGTATCCGGGTATTAAGTACAACTATGGAGATTATTGGTCACTTACGTATTGGAAAGTATTTGGGGAAGACGGATGGTTGCCCATGTATCTACTGCAAGCAAAATAGCCGGAAAAGGAGGATTTTCCTGGTGTCAATGTTATGCGCGGAAAATTGAGGTGAAATGGATCTAGATTGGAAAACTTGCGAACGATTCTACGAAGAAATTGGTGACTAATAATGGTAGGAGGATGGGGTGTAATCATCAAACAGGTTGTTAAAGGAGTTAGCGAGCATCAAATCGATCTAATCCGGTGCAACAGGAAAAACGGCCCGCGGGTTGACCTAGATCCAATCTAAGGTGAATCGAAAAATTGCGGAGCTATTTTAACGAATACTTGCTGGGAGGAGCTTGAATCTGGCGTGGCGGCGGCCGATGTCGCGGTCTGGATGTCCCCCTACTACCCTTGATGAGCGGAATGAAGGCGCGGTGGCAGAGTTTGGCGGCGGCGCGGAACAGTTCAAGGATGAACGTGGCCGGCGGCGGCCTTGCTACGATGGCGGGCTTGAGATTCTTGTGGAATTGCGGAGCGCAGGGAATAAGGAAGCAAAGGGAAGGTTGGAGTGAAACGTTGGGATCTAAGTTAGCCTCTGGGCTCTAATTATAAGATGCGGGCGGATAAACCTATCCTAACGGGCGGAATCCGAAAATTTTGGGGATAACGGTCATCTGTGCGGATTTTTTGAGATATGCTTCAAGTGTTGAACGTGATATCCGGGCAGAAATAAGAAGGAGATATTTTCCGCGATATCAGGGTTAATTATCGAGTAAAGTAAGTCGGGCTTTTGGCATTTTTATCAGGGTTTAGACCTGGAAAGCTAAGCCAAGTACTTGGAGAAAAGCCGGGTTACTATATGGCCACCATGGAGTTAGGCCTAGCTATTTATCAAAGCACCTTAACCCGGCCTCCATACACTTGTGCGTTTGATATTTTTGCAGGGAATAGCAAGCGCTTCAAGGAAGGATCCGTGAAGCCCAAGCTATTCTGGGGACTACTAATGGAGGGATAATAACCCGGTAGGCCAACTCCAAGGTGTAACCTGGCCCAAAGGATGCTGCGCAAGATCCGGCTAAGGATAAAGAAACTTCTGGAAGGCCCAAGTTTGTAGGCCTCGTAACCCGGATTGTGGGTTACGGTAAAGGAAAGTTAGGGTTTGTATGTGGTGTCCGGGTAGGATTCAGGGTGCGCCTTGGAGGGTAAGCCAGGGGGTACGGGTGCTTTATAAACCGACCCCTAGGCTTAGCTTGAGAGAAATCTAAGAGTCCTAGCAATATCGCTTGGTATCGAGCATCCAGTGTAACGCGAGAGTTGAGTTAATATCATGAGATCGGAGACTCGGCGACTTGATTGCCGGCTACCAGATCGAGTTCCATCATGTTTTCCTCTGAGCTAAACCCTCTCCCAAACGCCTGTGTCGTCTTGCCCCAAGATCAGTTGCCCCCGGTAACGTCTGCCGTGATTACCCCACGACAACCGGAACCTCCTTGATTATTACCCGGATCACCACCTCCTGCGTTGCCAGCGGGGGTGGTCCGTTGCCCGGGTTTCCACCCAGACCCGGTCCTCCTCCCCTGCCTGCACCTCGCAAGGCCTTCTGTATTTCCTCGTTTTTTCATCTCTATAAGTCCACACATTGCTCCAATGAGTGGTTAGCCGGCTTGCCGTTCCTGCTGTGACGCGGACAAGGCATCCTGAAGGCCTCTATATGGTTGGCCGGCCTCGGTGGTCCTTGATAATTTCCTACGTTGAAGTTTCCTCCGTTGAAGTTCCCTCTGCTCTGGGTCTTGGAAACCCGGCCTCGATGTTAGCAACAAACTCGGAGTTTCCTTCATACGGGCGTTTGTGCTGGTTATTTCCATTACTCCCTCCATTATTACCCGGTGCAACCCCATTACCGGGTCTTCCATTATTGTTTGCGTTGGCCTTCGCTTTTTTGTCCTCAACATGCTCTTTTGTGGTGTCAGTGGCGGCATGTTTGTTGCATGCGTCCATCAACTCTCCCATTGTAATTTCCGAAGCATGCCGACTAGATTTCATGTGCGTCAGTTTTTGCACCAGGGGTATGTACTTGCATGTTTTTGCCATACCCTGTAACGCATCTTTTGGCTGAATATCAGTGGAAGAGTGGAGAATTTCCATAACCGGGCGCACCCAACTGCGCGCCGACTCTCCCTTCCTCTGGACACATCTTTCCAAATCATCAATCGTGAATAACTTCCGGTATGTTCCATGAAAGTGTTTGATGAAAGTTGTTTTCAACTCGCTCCATGAATTGATGGATCTGTCCGGCAGGTTGTTGAACCACAATTTTGCTGCTCCCTCGGACATCATGAGATACATGAACTTGGCTTGAATTTTTTCTGATGCATTGCGAATGGACATTGCTATCTCGTAACTGCTCAGCCAGGTCTCAGGATCCATGGTTGGTTCATAGTTTACAACTTTACCCGGTTCCTTTAATTTATCCGGGTATGGTTCTGCTCTGATGGCGTCCGACAGACATTTAGGGCCGGCCATGATATGGGGTGGCCCGATCTTCTCAAAGAGCAACATAAATTGATATGATAACTAGTGGTTCACTGAGATCTCTCCTGGATGATACCTGATTGCCAATGCAACAGCTTTCAATCCCTGTGGATATTCTCAACTACACACTCTTGCACAATGTAATCAACCGACTACAAGTGGTCCTGTACCTTCTAATTCCCAATGGAATAGATGATAACACGCAGAATTTGCAACGGATCTTTACTTCAAGATGAAAGCTTAAACAAGCAATACAATCTGAGGTGTAAGGGAAATTGTCTAAAACTTAATCTAACCTATTTGGGGCGCAAGAGCCGGCTATTTATGAGGGGTTGGGGTGCGGCCAAAGAGGTGGGGCGCACCCCCCCCCCTAGTTGTGTTCGGGTGGGACTCTATCCCCCCTTTTATTACAATCCGAAATTTAAAAGAAGAGTCCTATGAAATAAGGACTCGCAGGTCCACTTCTCCTAAACTACCAGGACTCTTTCTATGGCGCATCCACAAGGTGTGGGCGCCCCCTTGATGATTTCCATCCATTTCTCCCTTGTTTTCCAGCAGCTCCAACTTGTTTCCCATCTTGTGGCTTCTGTTTTCCAGCTGCTCCTTCTTGTTTTCCAGCATGTACTTCTTGTTTTCCAGCTTGTTCTTGTTGTTTTCCAGCTCCTCTTGATGCTCCTCTCCATTCATGTTTGTGTTATCAACAACCCTGATGATACATAAATGCATAGACTTAGGCAGTATAAAATTCTCATGATCACAAACATCAAATTCTATTAAGAGTGAGTTCACCTGTTGTTCTAATAACTTGGTTCTTGATCTTGTCATAGGTCCAAGTCTCACTCCATTAGTGTTATCTTGAGCAGCAACATTATCATGTGTGTTTGTTGGTGAAGAGCTAGGGATGTCCTCATCATCCTCCCCCTCTTGAAAAGGCGTCGACCTCGACGCATCAAGGTCATCTCCGTAATATGGTGTCAAATCAGCAACATTGAAGGAATTGCTAACACCAAACTCCTCAGCTGGAAGATCTATCATGTATGCATTATCATTGATTCGACCAAGAACTTTGTATGGACCTGCTCCTCGTGGCATCAACTTGGACTTGCGTAATTTTGGGAATCTATCCTTGCGGAAATGCACCCAAACCATATCACCAGCCCGAAATATCATCTCCTTCCTTTTCTTGTTCATGCGTTCAGCCACATGTTGTCCCTTCTTCTCTATAGCCATCTTGGTCATCTCATGTATCTTCTTTACAAAATCAGCACGCTTCGAAGCCTCCATGTTAACTCTCTCATATATGGGAAGCGGCAACATATCTAGTGGAGTAATGGGTTTGAAACCATACACCACCTCAAACGGGCATAGCTGAGTAGTGGAGTGTACAACCCTGTTATAAGCGAACTCAACATGAGGCAAACACTCCTCCCACTCCCGCAGGTTTTTCTTGATCATGGTGCGCAACAATTGTGATAATGTGCGATTCACCACCTCCGTTTGTCCATCAGTTTGGGGGTGACATGTAGTTGAAAACAACAACTTTGTCCCCAGCTTCCCCCAAAGTGTCTTCCAAAAATAGCTCATGAACTTCACGTCTCGATCAGAAACAATAGTCTTGGGTACTCCATGTAATCTCACTATGTCCCTGAAAAACAGATTAGCAATATGCGACGCATCGTCGCTTTTGTGGCATGCAATAAATTGTGACATCTTGGAAAATCTATCCACTACCACAAATATTGAATCGTGTCCCCTCTTGGTTCTTGGTAATCCTAGCACAAAATCCATACTAATATCCTCCCATGGTGTAGTAGGTACAGGAAGAGGGGTATACAACCCATGAGGTTTTAATTTTGACTTTGCTTTGTTGCAAGTGATGCAACGCTGCACAAATCTATAGACATCTCGCCTCATATGTGCCCAATAGAAGTTATCAGCTAACATGAGTAATGTTTTCTCCCGTCCAAAGTGTCCCATCAATCCTCCACTATGAGATTCCTGCAACAACAACAAACGCAAAGAACACTCGGGAACACATAATTTGTTAGCTCTAAACAGAAAGCCATCATGAATATGATATTTATCCCATGCTTTTACACTAGTACATTTAGAAAAAGGCATAGAAAACTCGGTATCATTTGCATATAATTCACGTAGACTCTCTAAACCAGGAACTTGCACATCTAGTTTGGTAAGAAGCATGTTCTTTCTAGATAGTGCATCAGCAACCACATTGTCCAATCCTTTCTTATACTTGATAATATATGGGAAAGACTCAATGAACTCTACCCATTTAGCATGTCTCTTATTAAGATTAGATTGGCTCTTCAGAAACTTCAATGCCTCATGATCAGAATGTATGATAAATTCTTTTGGCCACAAATAATGTTTCCAAACCTCAAGAACTCTAACAAGCGCATACAACTCTTTATCATAGACAGAATAATTCAATTGTGCACCATGCAATTTCTCAGAAAAATAAGCAATAGGTTTCTTTTTGTTGCATAAGTACTCCTCCAATTCCAATGCCACTGGCATCACATTCAATCTCAAATTGTTTATTGAAATTTGGAAGCATCAACAATGGTGCAGAAATCAATTTATTTTTCATCTCATCAAATGCCATATCTTGAGCAAGACCCCATTCGAAATCATCTCCTTTCTTAGTCAAATCATTCAAAGGTACAGCAATGGTACTAAAATCTCTAAAAAATCTTCTATAAAAACCAGCAAGACCATTAAAACTACGCACTCGACTCACATTCATGGGGGTAGGCCAATTTCTTATAGCTTCTATTTTCGAATCATCTACCTCAATCCCATGTTTAGAAACAACATATCCCAGAAATATGACCTTATCTTTGCAAAAAGTGCACTTCTCAAGATTACCAAATAATTTGTTTTCTCTTAGCACATGCAAGACTTGTCTAATATGATCAATATGTTCAGTTTCATTGTGGCTATATATGACAATATCATCAAAACAGACTACCACAAATTTGCCAATAAAGTTACGCAAAACATGGTTCATAAGTCTCATCAAAGTACTAGGTGCATTGGTTAAACCAAAAGGCATCACTAACCATTCATATAAACCAAATTTTTTCTTAAATGCTGTTTTCCACTCATCCCCCTCTTTCATCCTAATTTGATGATAACCACTACGCAAATCAATCTTAGAAAAAACAGTAGCACCACTTAATTCATCTAGCATATCTTCCAATCTTGGAATAGGATAAGGATAACGAATAGTGATGTTGTTTATTGCTCTACAATCTACGCACATGCGCCATGTACCATCTTTCTTAGGAACCAAAATCACAGGAACAACACAAGGGCTAAGACTGATGCGAATATACCCTTTATCAAGGAGCTCTTGTACTTGTTTCTGAATTTCCTTCGTCTCCTGGGGATTAGTCCTGTAAGGGGCTCGGTTTGGTAATGTGGCTCCAGGTATCAAGTCAATTTGGTGTTCTATGCCACGCAATGGTGGCAACCCTGCTGGTACCTCCTCTGGAAACACATCATCAAATTCCTGCAACACATTAGAAACACCAATAGAGAGAGGGGTCATGTCGTTAGAAACCAAAATTTCTCCCTTGTGCATGAGCACTATAGGTACTAAACTAGGATCCTCACTAAACTCTCTCAAGTCATCTTTGGTGGCTAACATGCATAATAGGCTCACTCCCTCACTTTTATTTTTACCACTCAGCTTGGCTTTGCTATTATCACTCACAGTATTTTTGTTTCCTCTCATCTCATCTCTCTCACTCTCAGTTTCTAAATTCACTTCTGTTTTTTGACGAGATTCATTTACAATTTGCTGTGGTGTCATAGGCCTCAGAATGATGTCCTTCCCATGCCAATTCAACTGGTATGTATTTGACCTTCCATTGTGAATAGCATTCCTGTCAAACTGCCATGGTCTTCCCAGCAACATGTGACAAACAGACATTGGTACCACATCACACTCAATGGTGTCTGTGTATGGTCCAATTTGAAATTCAACTCTCACCATGTAGCTCACCTTCATTTCTCCTTTATCACTTAACCATTGAATGTAATAAGGATGAGGGTGTGGGATATATTTCAACTTTAGCTTTGCACATAAATCTTTGCTTGCTAAGTTTCTGCAACTTCCTCCATCAATAATAACTTTGCAAGCCATTTGAGGGCCTACAATAGCTTTAGTTTGGAACAAATTACATCTCTGATTTTCTGGACTTGGTGTAACACTCAACGCCATTGATTTTTGTGTGCAAACAATAGTGGGATAATGCGTAGCATATGCATCAACTGGACCATCTACATCATCATTATCCTCCTCATCGGGATCAGCATCATCACCAGTTTCATACTCATTATCCTCATTAACAAGCATGACCTTTTTATTAGGACAATCTCTCTTGAAATGCCCTTTTCCTCCACATGTGTGACAGCTCATATCTCTATTTCTTGCTGTGGACATGGTAGAACTACCTGCACTTGCAGCTGGTTGGGATGTTTTCTTGCTATTAGAAGTGGTAGTCTCAGGTTTGGAGGTTGGTGCACCACGGAATTGAGACCCTTGTGGTGATGGTGATGAAAAAGAAGAATTTCTAGGAGGAAAACTCCTTCTAGCACTCAGCTTAGCCTCCTCGGCCAATTGTGCTTCCGCTTCTCTAGCATGATGTAATAACTCATTCATGTCATTATATTGGAGATGCCTCACAATGCTCTTTATTTTAAATTGCAACCCTGAGAGAAAGCGTTGCATAGTGTGTTCCGGCTCCTCTCTAACTCGAGCTCTTTGGAGAATCAGCTCCATCTCCCTATAGTAAGCATCAACTGACAATGAGCCTTGCTTTAACTGTTGGAGTTTATCATATAGTGTTCTAATGTAATTCTTGGGTACAAATCTGTCCCTCATTACTTGCTTCATAGTTCTCCAAGTAACAATTTCTGGATCACCTACTTCTGCTCTTAATTGGGTGATATTATCCCACCACAAAAGAGCATAGCCATCAAACCCAGAAGATGCAAGTTTTATTTTTCTATCCTCAGTATAATCATGCAATCTCCATAGCTTCTCTATTTTCAGCTCCCATAACAAATATTCTTCCACATCATCATGATCAAATGTGAAAGGAGGGATAGAAAATTTAGGTTTTCCCAAACCATCATCTTCCCTATTGTTTTCTGGGGCTTGAACTCTTCGAGCAAAAGCATTTCCTCCACGGCCATGGCCATCATTGCCTCGGCCGTTATCAAGATTATTCTCATCATGCAGGTGTGCACCAGCATTAGGAGCTCTTTGTTGTACTAGAGTAGCTAAATTAGCAATCTCTCTTGTTAAATTTGTCACAGATTCCTGGAGCACATCAACAGATTCTTGAGTAGCAGCAGCTTCTATCTTCAGATCTAGAGTGTTTAGTTCTTGCCTCAGTGCATCATCATTTTTGTCTATTTCTGTAGCTATTCTCTTGTACATGGTATCTCTTAGTGCCTCATACTCATTCCATTGCACCAAATCCTCTGGTTTCTTCTTTGCCTGCACATCAGCAACACTAGCAGAATCCATTATGTTAGTGAAAACAAAACAAGTATAGGTGGGTGTTTGTTTCTCTCAAGTCACTCAATCCAGCAAGATAATGGTGTATCTCACTTCTCCAGAGTGAATAGAAAAAATACTTCACCAACAAATAGTGGCAGCTATATGTACCAAGTGTGAGAAGAGAATATCAGGGATCTCAGTTATCACAAGACAATAATCAGGATATATGGTGGGGCTTGGTTGGGATACCTAACAACACCAAAAAGCAACTCCAAATAACTGTCCAATGTGATATAAAAATTGACCCGGAAACACACACTCTTTCGGAGACAAATGTGGCGAGCAACTATATGGTAGAATTTGTTGCAAGCACTCGAAAGACACTAGCAAAAGCTCAATGTAAATCAGGCACAATATTGCTCAAAATAGTAGTGCAGACAGCCGTAAAACAGCTCCAAACTTGTGGCAATGATCAGTACTTGGGGGGGGGCTCTTTTCTCTTTGATTTTTCTGTTTTTTCTCTTCTATTTTTTCACTCTCGTGGCCCAATTTTTCCCCCCTTTTTCTCTTTTTGACCGCAATATGTCGCACCGCGGAGAATTTTTTTCCTGAAAAACAGCACGATGGAAAAATCGATTGAGCAGCCTGATGAGCACAAAATATGCCAGTCTTATAGGAAAGTTCCTAGTATTTGTGATGTAGAATGGCTTTGGCTATAGTTCAGAAGGATCAGCAAGGAAATCCTAAATAACACGGGAAGAAAACGAAGAAAAACAACCCAAATATTTGCCCACGGCAGCATTTGTTCTCACGGCAGGAATTCGCCTGTTTTTGTGCCGGGCAGGAGTCCAACTCGGATCCGATTAGGAGTAATATTCCGTCTGGAATTTGAAGAAGTTTTTCGTGGCAGGGTATATGAACCGAACCAAGTTGGAACAATCTCCAATCTCGGAATAGAAATAGATCTTGCTTCGGAACAATGCCAACAAGCAAATTTTGCAAGGGCTATGGTTGTTTTCCTGAGAGCAATAGATCCAATCTCCAATGTTCTTGCAACTGCAAGATATTTTTGGTGTGACTTTTTCTGGTATAGATCTGAATAGAAATAAGATAGAACTCGAACAAGATGAACTAGAAACCTAAACCTAGAAACTCAAAGACACAAAAAGAAAAACAGGGACACAAAATCAACAGAAAATAGTAAAAGAAGAAGCAAATTGGTGTTGACCTAGTCTATGGCGAAATCTCCAATCTCTCTTTTTGTGTGGCTTTTTCTGGATAGGAAGAAAACAATCTAAAAAACGAATGAAAACGAAATTGCTCAAAGAGGCAACCTGGAAATCTGATACCAAGATGATATGGGGTGGCCCGATCTTTTCAAAGAGAAACACAAATTGATATGATAACTAGTGGTTCACTGAGATCTCTCCTGGATGATACCTGATTGCCAATGCAACAGCTTTCAATCCCTGTGGATATTCTCAACTACACACTCTTGCACAATGTAATCAACCGACTACAAGTGGTCCTGTACCTTCTAATTCCCAATGGAATAGATGATAACACGCAGAATTTGCAACGGATCTTTACTTCAAGATGAAAGCTTAAACAAGCAATACAATCTGAGGTGTAAGGGAAATTGTCTAAAACTTAATCTAACCTATTTGGGGCGCAAGAGCCGGCTATTTATGAGGGGTTGGGGTGCGGCCAAAGAGGTGGGGCGCACCCCCCCCCTAGTTGTGTTCGGGTGGGACTCTATCCCCCCTTTTATTACAATCCGAAATTTAAAAGAAGAGTCCTATGAAATAAGGACTCGCAGGTCCACTTCTCCTAAACTACCAGGACTCTTTCTATGGCGCATCCACAAGGTGTGGGGCGCCCCCTTGATGATTTCCATCCATTTCTCCCTTGTTTTCCAGCAGCTCCAACTTGTTTCCCATCTTGTGGCTTCTATTTTCCAGCTGCTCCTTCTTGTTTTCCAGCATGTACTTCTTGTTTTCCAGCTTGTACTTCTTGTTTTCCAGCTCCTCTTGATGCTCCTCTCCATTCATGTTTGTGTTATCAACAACCCTGATCATACATAAATGCATAGACTTAGGCAGTATAAAATTCTCATGATCACAAACATCAAATTCTATTAAGAGTGAGTTCACCTGTTGTTCGAATAACTTGGTTCTTGATCTTGTCATAGGTCCAAGTCTCACTCCATTAGTGTTATCTTGAGTAGCAACATTATCATGTGTGTTTGTTGGTGAAGAGCTAGGGATGTCCTCATCAGGCCAGGTTGGTCAATACTGGCCTCGCGCGTGATACATGAGACTCGGCTGGCGCAGCCGGGGGTGCGCCACCTACTGCCCCTTGCACTACTGACCCAGCCATGCGCCTCGCACGGGAACTGTCGACTATTGCCTGTGCGGCCGAAACCGCGGGGGCTGCTGGCCTACGATGAGGAGGCGGCATTTGTTGCTGCTCTGCCCTCCGCCGCGCCGAGCTTGATTGAATACTCCTCGTGTTTCCGGGTTGCCGTCTGATGTATGGCGTCCCGTGTAAACCACTTCTATGGTCCGGGTAATTTTCCTGCTGAGCCACTGCGGTGCGTAGCATCTCTATGGCCTGCCGAGTTTCGATTTCTCGAGGCGACTCTCTCAGTGGAATACGGTCGAGCGCTAGGGTCGCGGCGTACACGTTATCCATGGGGTTATTGAAGTGGCCCGGAGGGGTGTGAAATCGTGACGGTGGTGGCGCCGTATTTCCCCCAAGGGTCCCAGCGGGTAACCCGGCTAGTGCGTTGGTCGGCTGTCCCCCGAGCGTCGCTCCTTGAAACCTGGTTCCCTGATTCACAGTCGGGACTAGCTGATCTTGGGGCGTAATGAACAGCGTGGCCGTCTGAAGATTTCCACCTGCCGACAGTAACCTCGTCTGATGCCTCTGATTGTATATCCTTGTTGTTTGAGCCTGAATTCGGTCCTCCAATTCTTCCAACTCACACTGGCGCTCAGCCATCCCTTGTCTCTCAGCTTCTACTTCTCTTCTCTGTTGTTCCAACGCACGGCGAGCTACATGCAGATCTCGGGCGCGCGCCGCTGCGTTTTCTGGGGTTATCACCGTTGCCAACACTGTGGGATCTAAGATCAGGTTGTTGTTGAACAGAGCCGGATTTCGTGGTTGTGAAGCTCCTGCTCCCGTCGCTCTGTTTGCCATGAACCCGAACATATTTCTATTTCGCTCACGTTCCCCTGTTCCGGTAGTGACAGAGGCCGGCTCTCCATCGACCTGGGCTATAATCGGATTTCCATTAGCCGGTGTTTGTTGTTGGGCCAGCGCTCGCACCGCTCCAGCCGCGGCTGCCGACACATCACCCTGATTAAGATTGATAGCAGGGGTTGTGTAGACCGCGACTTGGCGCGCGATGCCTGGCGACGATTCGTACTCTTCCTCTTCGCAACTATCTTCTTCGTACCGATCTTCAAGCAAGTGCAAGATAGACTCGGTATCATCTTCTCCCATAACCCGGCCACGCGGGGTCCATACCGGCTCCTCCGGCTGTTCCCTCTTCGTGGTGGGCTCTTTCTCCGGATCTACTGTCCCGACCAATTCTTCTCCGTCCGATTGAACACATGTATCGTCCCCTGACACATAATCACGTTCATTATGGTCAGAAACAGAACCAGATGCACGTACCATACCGACGAAGACGTTGACCTGGCCGATCGTGACGACAAATCCAGTTTCCAGCAAATCCGACTCTGGCCCCCAGCCAAAGTCGTCCACGATCTTCTCTCCTTCAGGGTTAGTGATGATCTCGCCGATGACTAGGTTCTTCCTGTTTTCCCGAGCTTCTCCCGTGACGTGAACACCTTTGGACGTAGGCCCCACGGTGGGCGCCAACTGTCGTGGGATAATCACGGTAGACGTTACCAGGGGTAACTTAGTTTGGGGTAAATCGACTCTGGTGTTTGGGATAGGGTTTAGCTCAGGGGAAATCATGCTATCTGGGGATCTGGTAGCTCGAGCTGCAATGTCGCCTGAGACTCCGATCTAGGGTTACAACTTATCAACTCTCGTGTTACTGGAATACTCGAATATCTGGAAAAAAATCTCCCTTTCTCTGTACCGAGAGCCGGTTTATATATTACCCGGCTCTCTGGCTTCCCATACAAGGCACACCCGAAATCCTACCCGGAACACACACATAACCGTAAGTTCCCTATCGTGGCCCCCAAGGCATGGATATACAAGATCCATGCTCCCTTTTGGGCCTTCTGGAAACTCCTCTATCTTGGGCCGGGTTTCATGTGATTTCCTTCGGGCCGAGTTTCACCTAGACATGGGCCTACCGGGTTACCATCCCCCCAACAGGACAAGCACAATAACACAGGTGTCCTTACATTATTTAAATGTGGAACGCTACAGCTACGGAAGGGATGCGCGCGTGGAGGTGCTGTGAGCGAAATAGGGCCACAACAGCGTTTCGGCCGGTTTTTGTGCCGTGGCTGCAACTCCACTCCGATTGCAACTAGGCTCGGATTAGCCGTATGAAACCGCACGGATTCTTTCCTATTGCGAGTAGAACTTGAACACAAGAGAACCCACAGCATAAAATAAGGACTTGTTGTGCCGTATAAGATGATCCGATTAGAAAACCAACAACACAAAGATCAATTACCACTCGGATTGGAAAGATGGGAAGTTTTGGTGGACTCTTTTTTGGAATTTTCGGTGGAACTACATGAACCACTCGACGAACTACTAGAACCCTAACCCTAATCCGAAATCTAAAAGACACAAAAGGAGAAAAGAAACACAAAAATCAACACGAACGGCAACTAGGAATTGCAAATTGGGGATGATCTAAGGCTATGGCAAGAACTACAACTATTTTTGTGGGGGCAATTTTCTGTATAGGAATAAAAAAACTCAAATCTAAAGGGAAATATGATAGCTCACCGAGGCAACCTGTAAATCTGAAACCAAGATGATAAGGGGTGACCCAATCTTCTCGATGAACTCACAGATAACTTCTGTATGATAACTAGTGCGCCACTAAGAACTCTCCCGACTAATCCCTGATGCCAATGCAATAGCTAGCAACCCCAAGGATATTCTCAAATCCACACTCTTGCACAAGTAATCCACCGACTACAAGTGGTCCTGTACCGTCTTATTCCCAGTGGAACAACAGGTAACACGAAAAGTTTGCAGATGAACTTCCATATGCTTACAAGCATTTCAATCTAGAGGTCTAGGGTTTTGTATTTAACATAGTCTAACCTATCTAGTTCACCCCAAGGGGTTTATATGGGGGGTATGGTGCGGACACAAGTGGTATTGCGCAAGCATCCATCCCCAACCCGAATAGGACCCACTTTGGACTCTGTTTGGACTTGGACTCGAACCCAACTGATACAAACCGACCCACCATTTAGGGGTGCGTCCTAAATGGTATACAAACCATGCCTATTAATAATAGGACTTCTACATGGTGCATTTGACCTTGATGGAGGCACCGTCCCCTTGTTATTCATCAAATAACAATTGTTATTCACTGTTATTCCTTGTTATTCCAGGACATAACAATTGTTATTCTTTATTTTCATCCTTTTAACACTTGTTTTCCAGCTCCTCTTCATGTCCATCTTCATCCATGCGCAGCTCCTCTTCATGATCATCTCCACTCATGCTTGTGTTATCAACAAACCTGAGAATATGATAAGTGCATGGATTTAGGTAGTATAAAGCTCTCGTGAAGACAAACACTATTTATTACTAGGAAATAATTCACCTTATAATGAACAATAGTGAGGCTTAATATTTCCTTCCAACTCAAGCATGAATAAACCTCATGGACCTCAATTATGTCCCCTATCACAAGTGCAGAGTTTTCTAGGCCTCGTAGGATTTTATAGGCGTTTTGTGAAAGATTTCAGCACCATTGTTGCCACTCTCAATGAATTGACAAGGAAATATGTTCCTTTTGTGTGGGATACACCACGAAATGAGGCCTTCAAGTTATTAAAGGATAAGTCAACACATTCTCCTTTGCTACAACTTCCTGATTTTAGTAAGACTTTTGAGCTTGAATGTGATGCTAGTTGTATTGGTTTGGGAGGTGTGTTACTACAAGATGGTAAACCTTTTGCATACTTTTATGAAAATTTGAGTGGGCCTAGTCTCAACTATTCTACTTATGATAAGGAATTATATGCTCTTTTTAGGTCTTTAGAAACTCGGCAACATTATTTATGGCCCAAAGAATTTGTTATCCATTATGATCATGAATCTTTAAAACATATTCGAAGTCAAGCAAAACTGAACCGTAGACATGCTAAGTGGGTTGAATTCATTGAATCTTTTCCTTATGTCATAAAACACAAGAAGGGTAAAGATAATGTTATTGTTGATGCTTTATCTCGTCGTTACACTATGCTTTCTCAACTTGATTTCCAAATATTTGGGTTGGAGGCCATCAAAGATTTGTATATGCATGATGCTGAGTTTAAGGACGTAATGCAGAATGGTAAGGATGGTAGAACATGGAACAAATTCTTCATTAGTGATGGATTTGTGTTTCGTGCCAACAAGTTATGCATTCCAGATAGCTCGGTTCTTCTTTTGTTGTTACAAGAAGCGCATGGAGGAGGACTGATGGGTCACTTTGGAGTGACCAACACGGAGGACGTACTTGTTGCACACTTTTTCTGGCCACATATGAGACGCGATGTTGAGAGGTTTATTGTCCACTGCACTACATCTTGAAAAGCTAAGTCTCGTTTGAATCCACATGGTTTATATATGCCTCTTCCTGTTCCTAGTGTGCCTTTGGAGGATATTTCTATGGATTTTGTTGTGGGATTGCCTCCCACACAAAAGGGGAGGGATAGCATTTTTGTTGTTTTGGATCATTTTTCAAAGATGGCACACTTTATTCCTTGTCACAAGAGTGATGATGCTACACATGTTGCTGATTTATTCTTTTGTGAAATTTCTCGTTTACATGGTGTGCCAAATACTATTGTTTCAGATCGTGATACTAAGTTTCTTAGTCATTTTTTGCGCTGCTTATGGGCTAAGTTGGGGACTAAATTACTGTTTAGTACTACCTGTCATCCCCAAAATGATGGACAAACTGAAGTAGTTAATAGAACTTTGTCTAGTATGTTAAGGGTTGCGTTAAAACATAATTTAAAAGAGTGGGAAGAATGTTTGCCTCTAATAGAATTCTCTTATAATCGTTCGCTGTATTCTACTATGAAGTTGTGCCCTTCTGAGATTGTGTATGGTTTTATTCCTCGTGCACCTATTGATTTATTATCTCTTCCATCTTCGGTGCAACATAATTTAGATGCTACACAACGTGCTGACTGGATCTTAAAACTGCATGCTACTGTTAAACAGAACATTGAACGCATGAATGCTAAATATAAAATGTATGGTGATTAGGGAGGGAATGTAGCGTTCCCACATTTAAACAATGTAAGAACATCTTTGTTATTGTGCTAGTCCCTGGATCAATTGCTAGCACCACAGTACAAGATAAAATATCATGTGAATGCATCAAATTCTATTACATCGCATGATCCAGTCCTTACAAAATAGTATTACAACTTGCATAGTCTTAGAAGACTAGCAGAAAACAAAGAAATACAGCGGAAAACATAGTACAATATTGAGCCCATCTTCTTCATGTGCCACAGGCAAAACATGTTGGCGATAGTCTCGAGATCCTAAACCAAATCCTCACTCGTCTTCAGAATCATCTGCAGGATGGAATATGCAGCCACAAGGGAGTCAATACAATTTAATGTATTGCCAAGTAACACTATGGTGGATATAAATGGCAAGACTATATCTACATTCATATTTGTCTTGGTGGAGTTTTGGCTAAGTTTGCATAAAGTAAGTTTTCTCCTATCACTTTTGTAAAACAAACTTTACTTTTCAAAGGGTGGCAACATTGGATTAAGATCCAAGCACCACAATACTGTTCACTTGGTCAAAATTTTACTTATTAAAATTGGTGATGAGATTCTTCCGTCATTCCTTGTCCAGCTGCTCATAGTTGTCCATAACCAGGGACACGACTAAGATCTTAGTTTGTTGACTCTGCAGAGTTTGTGCACTTTCACCTTCAGACTCAAATCATCCCAAACATCCTATACACCCTGAGTGCATTAAGGAAAGGAGAAGATTGAGACGAGATATTTCAGAAGAAATTCCACCACCGTTTGGCTTACCCATTCCACCTATAATTATGATACATCTGCTTGTAAGCCTAGTGAGTTCATTCAACTTAGTTGATCAAGACAGAGCCCATATGACTAAAGGCTTCACGGGAAGCTACTAAACTTAGAAGGACATAGTAATCTCTTTGTTCCTGGGTGGCCATCCGCAAGTGACAACCTCAAGTGGTATAACCCTTAGACAAGGGCCTTGAGGCAACACTCAACATAAACACGTCTTACCACTTCCACCCAGGTGATTTATTTATTAGTTATACTTACAATTTTTCCTCAACATCTAGTAAAACAATTTGTAACATTGCATAGCATCTACTAAGTTCTAAGGCTATCAAAATAACAAGGGTAAAAGAGATGGCTACACACTATTAGGATAATAGCATAGCATAACGTAACTTAGTAAAATTTCCTATCATGCATACTACTCAAAAATCAACTAATGCATATAGAAAATAACGGGTAGTTGATGGTGTGTTACTTGCCTTGTTGAAGTTTGTGAAGAAACCACACTCTCTTCACAAAAGATCGTTGCTCTCCGTACAATCTATTCATTGAAAACACAATAACAAAATAAACATTCATTCTAACAATCAAACACATAAGTGAAGAAAACATACAACGCAATTAACATATCAAAAGGGGTTTAACCAAGTTGGCTAGGACAAGGTCAAGGTTTGATTTTGAAAAGATTCATTCTCTAATGGTTCAATACATTGTTAAGGGTTTCCAAGGGTTTACTTGGGAAGGACTAGGTTGATTTTGCAGTAATCAAACTTTATTGAAAATATATTTATCTAAGAAGTTCCAAGAGTTCACCAAGGTGTCTCAACTATTGTAACACATAAGAATGTGTAACACTTAGTCATTTTCATCAGGAGATTTGAGTCAAATAAGTTAGTCCTTCCATTTTGGTCTAGGGTTGGTCTAGGTTCAACTAACTTTATAATAGTGGATATAACATGCTAAAGTCTTGGGATTTTCCATTTGGGTCAATGGTTGGACAAAAACAACTTTTAAATCTTCAACTTGTATGGATTGCTCCAAGTCTTCACATGCTTGTCTTCTTGAAGATCATCTTCATGCTTCTTATTGTAGTCTTGTTCCTTGGACGGATTATTCTCTTGATCTTGATAGATTCTTCATGGCTTACTCACTAGTTGGTTTTAGGTAGGATGGGCACAAAATACCACTAAGTCAAATTTGAAAAGAAAGGAAATAAGAAGAAAGATAGAAAGAGAGAGGGATATGTTTTCTTCTGGATTTCTTCACACTTGTACTTCCTTGAGTTGCTTCTAGTTGTTGTAAAGTCCAATTCCCTTACTTCAAATTCTTCAGTGATCTTCTTTGCAGCTCTTCATGTTTCCACCAAGTTGAAGATGGAGTTCCTTCTTGTGGTTGCGTCTTGACTTTCATTTTGCTAACTTGATGGATTCTTGAAGCATGAATAGGGATATGGAGAAGTAGATAGAAAGACTAGGGTACTAGTGTTTCAAGTTCACTATTTGGTCTTATATGTGGTTGACACATACTAGGGACATGGTCTTGGCTCCAAAATAGTCATAACAACTAAGGTAACAAGGATAGAAACAAATTCTAAGACATGGAACAAATGGATGTATCACTATGTTGGGTTTTTGGTAAAAAACACATGGCCATGGTCCAAGGGTGTCAAAAATGGTTAGGTACTGATGTCTCTGGTTCATGGTTACCAAAAGGAATAAATTTGCAGAAGGAACTATATTGAAATTATTTATAGAATTATATCTATGTCAAAAATACTCAAATATACCAAATAATTCTAAAATCAAATTTAACTTGATAAAAAATTATTTTGGGACAGAGTGATATGGGGTGGCCCGATCTTCTCAAAGAGCAACACTGATAATTTTGATAACTAGTGTTTCACTGAGATCTTTCCTGGATGATACCTGATTGCCAATGCAGCAACTTTCAATCCCTTTGGATATTCTCAACTACACACTCTTGCACAAGTAATCAACCGACTACAAGTGGTCCTGTACCTTCTAATTCCCAATGGAATAGTAGATATCGCGCAGAATTTGCAAGGGGTTCTTTACTTCAAGATGAAAGCTTACAAAGCAATAAAATCTAGAGGTGTAGGGGAAATTGTCTAAAATCTGATCTAAACCAAAAAAAATGCGGATTACAAGCCTATACATAGGCGGCTCGACGTCCAAACTGCAGTTGGAGTCGTAAACAAACTAATCTCTAAGTTTCCTAACTTGACAGGACTCTGTTTGGAAACTGGCAGAAAACGACTCATGAATTGTTTCAGTCACCACGCCGTCTACGAGTCGAATTGGTGCATGGGGCCGAATCCATTGGAAAGCCCTTTAAAATTCCGTTTCAGATTGTGCTTATTTGCTTTATTTGGATTCCGTATGAAGAGTCCATGATCTGTTTCAAATTCAGGACTTTTGCTAGTACGAACCAAAACATCATTTCCTTGATGGCACCAACTTGTCGTTTTCCACGGAAGAAAATTTGTTTTCCATGCCTCCCTCTTGTGCTCCTACCTTCCTCTCCTCTCTCAAACAGTTGTGGCGAAATATATTCAATTTTTTCCACTCCTTTCCTCTTGTTTTCCAGCAGCTACTTGTTGTTTTCCAACATGCCTTGAAGTCCTCCTCCACCGATGTCTGTGTTATCAATAAACCTGCTCATACATAAATGCATAGACTTAGGTAGTATAACATTCTCATAAACACAAACATCACATTTAATTAAGAAGGAATTCACCTTATAATAACCATCAATTAAGTTTAATATTTCCTTTTAGCTCAAGCATGAACAAGCATCGTGTATCCCTATTATGTCCTGATCATACTCCCTTTCTTCAAGAAAAGACGTCCTCATCTTGTGGTAAGCTGAACGTGGAAGAAACAAAAAGAACAACGTGTATACACAATATATGTATCTATAATGGGGTGCAATAGTTTTGTGGACATGATATAAATTCTCATATGACATGAAGCAACAAAATTTGCACGTATTTATCACAAAATTGTCACATGAAAACAAATAGCATCTTATCAAATAGTAATCACAATTGCAAATATAAGTGAAGCTCATAAAATTATGATCATAAGGTGAAACATTTATGTATAAATTCTTATTGTTTAATATCAAAGCAAGTGTTCTCACATAAGATCTATAATCAAAATTGGTGATAGTAGTGCACTCAATTGTCTTATCATGTTTATTATAATCATCATGTAAGTTGCAACTCATTTTTCAAATATAAGTGAAGTATAAATCAATAGCATATGTACTTATCAAGTTTTGTTGGAAACCAAACATATGTGTAGACTGATGCTCAGATTTAGCAAGTTGTAAACAATCCAATAGAGGTAACACAATGTTCAATTCAGAAATTCTATCACAAGTAATACATATGTGATCCAACATAAAAATGTCATTCATGTTATAGTCACCAACCAAATTAAAAGTGAAACAAGTAGCATAGGTGCTAGAATTGACATATGAAATTTCAACAATCCTATTCAGAGCACATTGCATAGTAATTGGTTCATGTAACATGATGGAATACACAATATTAATAGGTGGTATTTTGGTAAGCACTTCTTTATGTGTAATCAAAAACACATGCTCAAAATTTGGAATATTCAAATTATCACATGGTGGTGAACTATATGTGGTTATCAACTCACAAGAATCAACTAGCACATTAGTAGACTCACAAAAATTTGTACTTGCAAGTGGCAGCTCCAAATCAGCACCAATGTCAATGGTATCCTCCTCAGATATAGTAGGCACTGATTCATCTATCTCAAGTGGTGATACAGGTTGTATTAGTGATGGCTCCCTTTCTTCAAGAGTAACCTGCATATTAGAAGAAACAATACTAGGCACAATGGCATGCTCCTCCAAAGGATGTGGTGGTGGTGATGCATGTTTTACTAGAGGCTCCCATTCTTCAAAAGCAACCTGCACATCACAAGAAACAACACTAGGAGTAGACATGATTACATTAGTAGAAACAGCCTCACATGTCGTCCCAACCTCTACAAATCCCATGACTTGAGGATAACATAATGGTTGCCTTCTAACCTCCTGAAATTTTTCAAGTGGTGCATGTCTTCTTTGATGGTACTTATTATTCCAAAGGAATTCTATATCAGGATAATATCTATCAAAATCAAACCGAAATTTGTAGGACCATGATGCACTCAACAAAATATGACAACATGTAAAAGCTCTGGGAATCACATTACAATGAATTGGCTCCGTATGACCATTAATGGTTAAGGGAACAAAAGTATTTAGAGTAATTCGAATTTTATCACCATTAGCAAGTAACATATATGGATCTGATTGATATGTGTCCAATTGCAGTTGCTCAACAGCATCAATACTAACAAAGTTATACCGAGTACCCTTATCAAGGGTAATAGCAGCAGGGCAACATTTGATGTCTACAATGAAGTGGAACAAGTCTGACGCAGGTATCCCACTAGCATCCTCCTCCCAGAATGTATCACTGCACCAAGAAAAATATAATAATGGCTTCTCGATGAAAGGATCGACCATTGTTAGTACATATAAATATATGGCAGTGTGTATATGGTGGCACTCTCACAATTCACTTAAACCAACAAGATAATGGTGTATCTCACTTCTCCAGAGTGAATAAAAAAAATACTTCAGCAACAAGTAGTGGCAACTATATGTACCAAGTGTGAGAAGAGAATATCAAGGATCTCAGTTATCACAAGACAAAAATCAGGATATATGGTGGGGCTTGGTTTGGATACCTAACAACACCAAAAAGCAACTCCAAATAACTGTCCAATGTGATATAAAAAATTACCAAGAAACACACACACACTTGGAGACAAAACTGGCTTAGCAACTATATGGTATAATTTGTTGCAAGCACTGGAAAGACACTAGCAAAAGCTCAATTGAATCAGGCACAGGATTGCTCAAAGTAGTGTCCTCAAATCACCAAATATGTGTCCCAAGCTCCACTAGTAATTTAGGCCTCTTTTCTGTTTTCTCTTTTTCTCTTTTCTTTTTTTTTATATATATACTTTTCCACTGGCCAATGTAGCAACTAGGAGCAAGAAAGACCAAATAAAATTATGACACCAAGATATAATCTCCAAAAGAGCAGCTTAATGAGCAAAAAGTATGCTAGTCTTGTAGGCAAGTTCCTAGTATTTGTGATTGTAGAATGGCAGTGGCTATGTCTCACAAAGATCAGCAAGAAAAACTAAAGAAAATTGGGAGGAAACTAGACTAAAAACTAAGATAATAACTCAAACATGTGCCCACGGACGCACTTGATCTCACGGCAGAAAACTGCCTATTTTTGTGCCGGCATGGTATTTATGTGAATCCGAATAGGAATAGAATTCCTTGTGGAAATTTGTTGCAGAATTTCGTGGAAACTTTATATCGATCCGAAACCAATCGGAAACAAACAAATATTTGCCTCTCCTTGGCAGAAAAAATTGCAACTCGCAGCACTTCTTGTAGGACTCGGATTGGACAACTTAGCACTCGAATTGGTAGCTATTAGGGTTGTTTCTCCCGAACTAGATGATGAGTAGGAATTAGCAACTCGGAAGGAAAAAATGCCAACTCACAATTGCAAGGGCTATATGGTTGTTTTCCAAAAGCAACAGATCCAATCTCAACTATTCTCGCAACTGCAAGATATTTTTGGTGGGACTTTTTCTGGTGTAGATCTGAATAGAAACAAGATAGAACTCGAAATAGAAGAACAAGAACCCTAAACCTAGAAACTCAAATACACAAAAAGAAAAAATGGGACACAAAATCAGCAGAAAACAGCAAAATAAGAAGCAAATTGGTGTTGATCTAGTCGATGGCAAACTCTAATCTCTCTCTTTTTTTGTGGCTTTTTCTGGATAGGAATAAAACGATCTAAGAACCAAGGAAAACGAAATTACTCTAAGAGGCAACCTGGAAATCTGATACCAAGATGATATGGGGTGGCCCGTTCTTCTCAAAGAGCAACACAGATAATTTTGATAACTAGTGTTTCACTGAGATCTTTCCTGGATGATACCTGATTGCCAATGCAACAGCTTTCAATCCCTGTGGATATTCTCAACTACACACTCTTGCAAAGTAATCAACCGACTACAAGTGGTCCTATACCTTCTCATTCCCAATGGAATAGTAGATATCACGCAGAATTTGCAAGGGGTTCTTTACTTCAAGATGAAAGCTTACAAAGCAATACAATCTAGAGGTGTAAGGGAAATTGTCTAAAATAAACCTAAAAAATGCGGTTTACAAGTCTATATATAGGCGGCTGGACGTCCAAA
Source organism: Alopecurus myosuroides (assembly GCA_028641055.1). NCBI lineage: Eukaryota > Viridiplantae > Streptophyta > Magnoliopsida > Poales > Poaceae > Alopecurus > Alopecurus myosuroides. The sequence goes on from CM054058.1 coordinate 324,134,682, forward strand.
CTACAGTTGGAATCATAAACAAACTAATCTCTAAGTTTCCTAACTTGACAGGACTCTGTTTCGAAACTGGCAGAAAAAAATTAATGAATTGTTTCAGTCACCACGCCGTGTACGAGTCAAATTGGTCCATGGGGCCGTATCCATTGGAAAGCCCTTTAAAATTCCGTTTCAGGTTGTGCTTATTTGCTTTATTTGGATTCCGTATGAAGAGTCCATGATCGTTTCAAATTCAGGACTTCTGCCAGTCCGAACCAAAACATCATTTCCTTGATGGAATCTACTTGTCGTTTTCCACGGTAGAAGATTTATTTTCCATGACTCCCTCTTGTACTCCTACCTTCCTCTCCTCCCTCAAGCACTTGTGGTGAAATATATTCAATATTTTCCACTCCTTTCCTCTTGTTTTCCAGCAGGTACTTGTTGTTTTACAGCATGCCTTGAAGTCCTCCTCCACCGATGTCTGTGTTATCAATAAACCTGCTCATACATAAATGCATAGTCTTAGGTAGTATAACATTCTCATAAACACAAACATCACATTTAATTAAGAAGAAATTCACCTTATAATAACCATCAATTAAGTTTAATATTTTCTTCTAGATCTAGCATGAACAAGCATCATGTATCCCTATTATGTCCTCATCACACAGGGTATGAAAGTACAAATCCTAAGGTTTCCAAAAATATTTTATTTGCAATTTTTGGATTTGTAGAATTTGAATTATGCCAAAATTCAGCAAACAAGCATATTTAAAATTGAACCAATTTCATTTTGCCAAATTTGAATTTGAATAGCGCTAAAAGATTCTACATGTTGTGCTGATTTCAAAAAGTCCAAGTTTGCTAAATTTGGCTTTATGGTTAAAAAGTTATGAATATTCTAAGTTATAGGGACTTTTCTACAATTCTGCCAATTAAATTCTATTCCGGGAATAAACAGAAAATAGCTGGGCACACGTGGCTTCCTGTGATTGGTTAGAGGCGCTGACTGGGCTGCTGACTTGGTGTGCTGACTGGGATCTGACTAGGCACACACATGGCTGTTTCTGATTCACGGATACCTCTTCGAATAAGTGATCTATCCTCACCGCTTGGATCGGAATCTAACAGTTAGGGAAGCTAGGTTTTGTACCTGGCCTGAGTTATCGCCGGACATGGCCGGGACAGTGGCGACGACGCACAGTTTTTCATGGCGGTGACGATTCAGAGGCTCCCGGGCTCGGGGAAGACCACGACGGGCTTCAGATGAGCACGGCGGGACGGATGGAGCAGACGATGGGCTCCCTCGCATCTGGAGTCGATGGCGCGGAGCAGCTGGATGCGCTCGGGTTCCGGCGTGATGTAGGCAAGGACGGGAGCAGGCATTCCTGCTCACAAAAAGAAATTCGAAAGGATCATTTGGTGATCTCGGGCATGGGGAATGTTTGGGCACAGAGATTGGCCTCGGGCAGTGGCTCACCTTACCGGAAAAGGACATGGACGGTGGCGGAATCTGCAGATCTTCGATGAAGAATTTCCGCATCATGGAAGCATGAAATGCAGGAAGATTAGAGGGGAAATGAAGAGGAGAGTCCGGGGATTAATATACGGGGATCAGGAGAGATTAAAGGGCATTAATTAGCGGAAATCAACGTCACAAAGAAACGCCCGTGGCAGTTTCTTCTGGCGGCCGAAGGATCATCAAATCATTTTTTTTTCTATTTTTCTATTTCCTTAATATCTCATGTTTTATTAATCCAATTAGCTCCAAATAATTTTCTAAATTCTTGAAATAAAATTTTCTATCAACTAAGCACATTTGAAAACTATTTTGGACACAATTCAAATTTTCAAATATGAAAATTTGATTAAAAGACTAATAGTACTTAATGTTATTTTAAAATTAGAAAATAATAAAAATGTAAATATTAGTCAAATAAAATTTCAGTAACATACTATAAGATAAATATTATTTTGAAAGTCATATAACTCCTTTTTTTCATATTTTTATATTTTTAATTATGAGTATACCCTCATAGCAACTTAATGTCATTTTATAAATAGAAAATAAATAATAATTTGAATTATGGGTTTAATAAAATTTAGAGAGGTGTCCCAAATGTAATTTTTGTTTTCCATGTTCTTTTAATTGTTTTCATAAACAAAATAATTTATATAAACATTTTATGGTAAATACTTGGTATAATATTGGGAGAAAACAAAATGGAAAACAACATGCCTATGTAAAACCAATTTATATTCTTATGGTTTGCAAATTGAGTAATTAGTTTATTTGCATAAATATCTATTTTGAGGATTTAGGGTTTTTAGAAAACAAGGAAATTTGTGTTATAAAACTCTAGTAGCATTGGAAAAACAATTTATGTAACCTTTGTGTTTGAGTTGTTTTTTTTGGTGGCTTGCTTTAATAGAAAACAAAAAGTTTCAAATTTTTGTGATTTTTGCACTTTCCAAAAATCAGGGATGTTACAGACTACCACCCTTCAAAAAAATCTTGTCCCGAGATTTGGGAAGGCGAGAAAGAAATATTGGGTAACTGGGTTCCAGAACAACTAGGTGGGCTACCCGCATTAAAATAACTTTTGTGGGTAGTCTATTTCCATTAGATTGGAGTGTAGGTTGATTTGAGATTGGCTTGAGTAGAAATTTCCTTCATGATACAGTTGTAGACCAACATAGGTATGTTGAACTACCTTGGCACTGAGGGGTCACTCTTTGGGTCAATCAAAAGCCTTTGGTTCACTCTTAACTTGGTCTTTTGACATCCTTGGCAATCTTCCATCTTGTTGTTTTCATCCTTGAAGGCAAACACCATGCTATTTCTAAAGAAACTCTCATGGTAGGCAAAATCTTCCATTTCTTTATAGATCGAAGGTTGGCTTGATCCTCACCGAAAATAGCACGTTTTCAGTAACACTAACATAGGGTCACTATTGTATTCTACCATTCTATGGTTCAGGTTTAACATCGCCGTCTCTCTAATAGGTATGTCACTCAGATTTAACATTCCTCGTAGTAAAAGTAAATAATGTGAGTAGTCACCATGGGGTCCAATACATGTTGCACTCAATAATTACCTTGTACTTGGATTGATGAATCTTGTTTAATAACACTAGGTCACCTTACTTGTCTAACAGAAAGTTTCCAATCTGTCAGACAAACTTGAGCTAACTATGATTTCTCAACTAGTGGGTTGCGTAAAACTCCTATGTAACACAAAGTGGATAGTTGTGTTTCTTCATTATTTTTTTCTCTTGGTGCAGTTGGCTCTGAAATCTTCATAGCTCATGCAACTTGGGGTTCACTTGTCTTTCTTCACTTGTTAATTTGCTTGCTGCTCCTTATGATGTAGTTGGCATTAATCATGGATGTGATTGTTCCTTCACACAAAAGGATCTTGACTCATTTGTATGGCTTGTGTCTCTATAAAGAATTAGTCATGACACTCTTGGGTGAAAGGTTTGTGGTTGCACTTCATATGGTAGCCCAATATGGTTGGTAAATGGGTATGGGTTTTGGTTTGGCTTAGCATGAAAGAGTAGAGATTGGAAAGAGACTAAAGAAATTCCTACCCCAACACATTTGATCAAGGAAACTAATCTTGCAAACAACACATAACAAACATATAACAACTCATTCATCACACCAAACAACAAAATTTTCAAAAACATCTAGTATTATCATACAACACTCATTGGTAAAATAAATACACTAACACGTTAACGTTGTTATAACAAACTAACTATATTGGTGCTCTCGTCTATATCTTCTTGAGTTCTTCAAATCCTTCTCTCAATGTCTTGAGATGTTCTTGATTGTTGTGAAATCTAAGTCGTTCTCCAAGTTTCTTCAATTTTCTTGAGTGTAGGTCTTCATGTGGTGAAAATACTTCTTGCACTTCATGGTATGATCATCAACATTCATGTCTTGATGGTATTGAAGAGGTAGGTCATCTAGAAATATTTGAAGGTGAATAATAGATGAGAGGATATGAGAAAGATTAAGGTGTGATGTTTTGTTTCTAGAAAGTTTGAACATAGAAAATTTTCATTCCTAGGGTCTTTTCCAAACTTAGGGTCCCGAATTCTATGGGCAACACAATGCTCTGATACCATTTTGTAGCGTTCCCACATTTAAACAATGTAAGAACATCTGTGTTATTGTGCTAGTCCCTAGATCAATTGCTAGCACCACAGGTACAAGATGAAATATCATGCGAATGCATCAAATTCTATTACATCGGATGATCCAGTCTTTACAAAATAGTATTACAACTTCTATAGTCTTAGAAGACTAGCTAGCAGAAAACAAAGAAATACAGCAGAGAACATAGTACAACATTGAGCCCATCTTCTTCATGTGCCACAGGGAAAACATGTTGGGGATAGTCTCGATATCCTAAACGAAATCCTCACGCGTCTTCAGAATCATCTACAGGATGGAATATGCAGCCACAAGGGAGTCAATACAATTTAATATATTGGCAAGTAACACTATGGTGGATATAAATGGCAAGACTATATTTATATGCATATTTTCCTTGGTGGAGTTTTGGCTAAGTTTGCATAAAGCAAGTTTTCTCTTATCACTTTTGTCAAAAAAAAAACTTTACTTTTCAAAGGGTGGTAACATTGGATTAAGATCCAAGCACCACAATACTGTTCACTTGGTCAAAATTTTACTTATTGAAATTGGTGATGAGATTCTTCTGTCATTCCTTGTCCAGCTGCTCACAGTTGTCCATAACCGGGGACACGGCTAAGATCTTAGTTTGTTAACTCTGTAGAGTTTGTGCACTTTCACCTTCAGACTCAAATCAGCCCAAACATCCGATACACCCTGAGTGCATTAAGGAAATGAGAAGATTGAGACGAGATCTTTCAGAAGAAATTGCACCACCGTTTGGCTTACCTGTTCCACCTATAATTATGGTACATCTGCTTGTAAGCCTAGTGAGTTCATTCAACTTAGTTGATCAAGACAGAGCCCATATGACTAAAGGCTGCACAAGAAGCTACTAAACTTAGAGGGACATAGTAATCTCTTTGTTCCTGGGTGGCCATCCGCAAGTGACAACCTCAAGTGGAATAACCCTTAGACGGGCCTTGAGGCAACACTCAACATAAACCAGTCTTACCACTTCCACCCAGGTGGTTTATTTATTAGTTATACTTAGAATTTTTCTCAACATCTAGTAAAACAATTTGTAACATTGCATAGCATCTACTAAGTTCTAAGGCTATCAAAATAACAAGGGTAAAAGAGATGGCTACACACCAGTAGGACAATAGCATAGCATAACTGTCATGGGATAATCACGGCAGACGTTACCAGGGGTAACTTGGCAATTCGATTCTGGTGTTTGGGAGAGGGTTTAGCTCCAGGGAAACCATGGTGATATGCGATCTGGTAGCCGGCAATCAAGTCGCCGAGTCTCCGATCTGAATATATTATCTCAACTCTCGTGTTACAATGGATACTCGAATGTCTCGTGATCGCGTGATTGTGTCTAATCTAACCCTAGGGGCCGGCTTATATAATATCCGGACCCCCTGGCTTACTATCCAAGGCATACTCGGAGTCCTACCTGGACACTGCTTACAAACCCTAAATTTCCTTATCGGAACCCACAATCCGGGTTACGAGGCCTACACTCTTGGGCCTTCTAGAAACTCCTTTTGCCTAAGCCGGGTCTTGCGCAGCGCCCTTTGGGCCGAGTTACACCTTGGCGTTAGCCTACCGGGTTATCATCCCTCCATCAGTAGTCCCCAGAATAGCTTGGGCTTCACGGGACCCTCCTTGAAGCGCACGCTATTCCCTGCAAAAATAACAAACATACAAGTTCATAGAGGCCGGGTTAGGTTGCTTTGATAAACAGCTAGGCCTAACTCCACCGGTGGTCCATATAATAACCCGGCTTTCTCTGAATCCGTCTTTACTTTTCCAGGTCAATACTCCGAAGAAAATGCAAAAGACCCGGCTCACTTTGTTCACCAATTAGTTCAGATATCACAGGAGTGATTTGCTTCCTATCCTTTCTGGATATCACGCACGGGTACTTTAGTGCCTATCCCAAAAAATCCGGACGGGTATCCATCTCCAAAAATTTCGGCTCCCGCTCACTAACCTAGGTCTCCCCACCCGCACTTATAAATAGACACCTTAGGGGGTGACCTAGATCCATACCCCATTTCCTCATCCTCTCTCTGCGCACTCGTGCTCAAGCTCAACCTCGACGCCGCGCCGCCACGGAGCCTGCGAGGGAGCAGCCGGAAGAGAGCCGCCGTGTCCTGCGCTCTGCTTCCGCCCGGACCGCGCCGCCGCCAACCGCCGCCACCGCGCCGTCGAGCTGCACACCGGAGGACCCAGAAGGCCACCGCAACTGCGCCGTTTGCCGCCGCCGCGCTCTCCTCCGTACCTCGCCGGTAAGCCTTCCTCCGCCATGAATTTCATTTCCAAGCGCTTTGCTCGAACTAGATCAAATCTAGGTCCGCCCGTAGATTATTTCCTTACCCTGTACCGATTTAGATCGCTCAAATCCATTATTGCTTTTCCAATTGCTCAATGATAGATCCAATAATACTCTCCTGTCGCTCGTAACCATTAATTTCTCCGCAAATTTCTCTGCAAATTTCCCAATCTAGGTGTAATCTGTTAAGATTTTCCGTAGTTGTTCTTCGTTACCCGGATAATCTACTATTTCCGGATCTTTCAGTTACTCTCTAGTTAACCATACAACCAACCCTCTTCCATAATTGCTCACTGATACTAGGATTACCTGTAATTTCCGTAACTGCTCGTTGATACTCGGATAACGTGTAGTTTCCGTAACTACTCGTTGATACTCGGATAACCTGTAGTTTCCGTAACTGCTCGTTGATACTCGGATAACCTGTAGTTTCCGGGTCTTAGTTACTCATGCTCTGCACTCTTTAATCCCCTGTTTTGTAGGCCGCACACATGGCTCCCAAGAACAAGGGAAAACAGCCGGCCAAAGCTAGGCCGACTCAAGCTATTTCCGCCAAATGGGCTAAGTCCACCGTGACCCAGGCCAAGCTGGAGGAGCTTGCCGAGTAAGGCGTCCTTCCTCCTCAAAAGGAGATCCACTGGCGTGTTCCGGGTGATGAAACCCGGCCATCCCCTGGTCCAAATGAGGTAATATGTTTTGTAGAGAACGTGATCCGGGGATTCCGTCCCCCGGGTCACTCTTTTTTCCGCGAAGTCCTCAGCCACTACGACCTCCGAGTCTTCGACATAGGGCCTAACTCTATGTTGAATATAACTCACTTCATAGTCCTTTGTGAATCCTACCTGTGCATCCCCCCGAACCTTGCCTTATTTATTGAACTATTCCAATGCAAACCGTGCCGCGAAAGCGGTGACGGGGCCCTCTTGGCCTGCGGCGGAGTTTCTACCCAACGGCGAAAGAATTCGCCAATGCCGACTTTGAGCCTTAACTCCCACGTTAAGCATTGGCAACAATCCTTTTTCTACTGCCGGGACATCTCCCCACCCGGCGAAAAGAAACTGTCGGGTTACTCCGAGGGGCTCCTCGATCTTTCTGATACCTTTAACGCCTTCGCCTCTGAGTCGGACAGAGAGTCCATCCAGCCCCTCCTAGCCAAGATAGCCGTCCTTTCCGCCCAGGGTCTCCTTGGGCTTAATTTGGTTAAGACTTGGGTAGATTTCCGGATTCAGCCCAACGCCATCCGGCTTAAGCTGAAGTCCGAGTATTCCGGGCACGTGACGGATTCCCTCCGCTACTCTTCAAAGAACTATCCGGCCGGCGATACGAACAAGACCATCAAAGGTTTCCTGACCGAGAAGATGGAAGTAATCCGGAACATAGCCGGGTTAGAGCCATACACTCGGGACAACCCGGCTCCCGCGTTAAGATCCGGCACTTATTCTTTTACTCTTGTACTTTTACCTGATACAATTACTAAATCTCACTTTTATGCCTTTATCTCAGGCTGATAGCGCTTTTTGGAACATCGAGACTCCCCCACCTCCGAAAATCCAGAGGAGGACGAGGAGGCAGCTAACTCGGAGGAAGGTACTTTCCGGGTTTCACCCACCCCAATTTCTGTTAACTTGTTTCTCCACACTCTCCTTTTTCCGACTGTATGCTATGTTTCTCAGGAATGGAGGACAGGGAGGACAAGTAAGAGAAAGAAGATCCGGAAGATGGGGAGGAAACCCAAAGTGACGAGAGCGAAGCAGAACCGGTCATCGAGGTCGGAGCCAAGAGGAAACCCCGAGGGGTTGTTTTTAAGGTTCCATATCTCTCCCTCGCTTCCAAACCATACACTTTTGCTAATATGTGCGAGCTAAACCGAGAATTATCCGACTCGCCATACTTGAAGGAGCCCCCCATGGTCAAGCGCAGGGTGACCCGGAACTCTCCGGGTGAAACCACACTTAACCCGGGTATCCCATCATCTCCAGCCCGGCGCGCTGGTACTTCTCAATCTCAACCTTCCAATTTACCTCAAAGATTTCCTTCTCCCAATCACCTTGGCGGGACAACTCCGAGTCTCACTTTCTCAATCTTTATCAGCCTCGTCCGGGTCTAGCAGCGAGTTCCCCTCAGATTTCATGGTGAACTCCGGGTAAGATTCCTCTCCTGCTATTCTAACATTTTTCCATAGTTTTCTCCAGTTATATACTAACTGTTTACTCGTACTTTTCTCAGAGCCAAGGTCACAACCAGTGACCCGGATAATATGGAGACTGATGACCTGGCCAAAGAAGATCCGGTTGATGACGTGAAGGCCGCGGCTGGCGGCAACGAAGAGCAACAAGTGCCGCCGAAGGACCCGGCTGATCAAGAGGCCGAGTATCCGATGGCCTCGCATGCACGCGAGGATGAAGAGGTCATAATCCTGGGCACAGGGGGAGGTGAGCCGAACTCCGACACTCAAGCGACTCGGGTGCCTTCCCCCGTAAAGGAAAAAACTCCGTCTCCGGGTGACCAGGATCCCGGGTCTTCCAATCTGGGTCTGGGCAACCACTCCTTTGACCAGATGATGAGCGCCCTCCTCACCATGAAGGCCACAGAGAAAGATATACTAGAACGCATGGCTGCTGAACACCAGGTAGACTGATATACTAGTCCCCATGTTCCGAGTTTAACTTGTCAAAGTTTTACTCGGTACTTCCTTTGATATTCGGCTTATTGTTATATCCGGCTAACCTTTACCTTTCCTGCCCTTGTAGGCACAGATGGCCCGGTCCGAGGAAGTTTTGGCCAAGACCAATCAACTCCTGGAAATCGAGGTAAAGCTGCGAGAGGCACTTGAGGCTGAGGTGGAAACGCTTAAGAAAGATGCCACGAAGTACAAGAAGAAATACACCACCGCTCAAGCCGCGCTGAAAAAACTATCAGCTCAAGTTGCCGACACTTATCGTGTCCTACTTGGTAAGATTTTGTTTTTTGCTATTTTGTAACTCGGTTTCTTCTTGATCCATGATACCCGGGATTTTTGCTTTAACCTTTGCTGTTTATACTGTAGGCCCTGGACTTGCGCCCCCAGAAGAAGATGATGTCCAGAAGGCAAAGAACTTGAAGACCGTGCTCCGGAGGTTCTGCGCCGGCACTAAATGGATCCTAGAGGCCGTGTAGTGGCCAACTGAGGGATATCCGGGTATGGACACCTTGATCCATGCGTGCTCCACCGTCCCCTCATGGATTGAGCTCTGGAAACGCTCGGCATGCCGGGTTGGGATGACCCGGGGGCTCATGCTGGCTAAGGCTTACTTTCCTAAGCTTGAGCCAGCAAAGCTGGTGGCCGGGTTTCCAGAATTCAAGGTCGATGGCTCCAAATTCTCCGCCAAGGACTTCAAGGCTATACAGACTGATGTGCGTCACTCGGCATCTACAATTGCCGATACTCTGGACCTGGGTAGATTTGCAACTCCATATGATGCCGAAGATAAACCGGTGAAGGTAGATATGCCCTTGCCCTTTGATATCCTGGAGAAGTGGAACGCAGACTCGGCCAAGAGGAAGGAGGAGGCTGCGAAGAGGAAAGCCGAGCTTGAGTCTGCGCCTACCACCTCTACTCCGGCTGTCCGCCCGCCTGTTCGTCCTGACACTGCCAAGACGGGTGACGATGCTGGGAAGGCCCCTGAGGAGCGAAACCAGGACCAAGACCCGGAAGACAAGGGCAAGGCTGTAGACCCGACCCAGGAGGCCGAGTAAACTTTTATCCGCTACCGTCTCAAACACTTCATACGGCCGATGGGCCTTTAAAACAATTATTCTTTTGATAGTGCTCTTGTGCACTTTTTGATACTACTATCGTGGCTTTTAATACATTTAAAACCTTAATAGCTTTCGTGGCCCTTTTGGCCTTTGCGTAAATTTGATATTTCCCTGTCTTTTGAATTTTGTCATTCCTGATTTTCCGACTTTCTGCTATGGTTCCTTTTGTGAGACTCGGTTTCCGGATCTTGTGGGTTTTGACTAGTGGACTTTTTCTAAGTCCCCAAGTCCCCAAGACTCGGATTTTTGGGTGTTTGAGCTGAATAGCTAGATAATTTGTTTCTTTTTTCAAATTCCTAAGTCCTCAAGGCCCGAATTTCTGAGTCTGGGGTTTTGGATTTTTCGAAAAGAACAAATTATTTCTGCTAAGGCCCAAAACCTAGAGCCATTCACATAGGTTTTGAAGCTATGCTTAATGTACTTTGAGTTTCCGGCTATTAACCTTGTACTCTGCATAGCTTGTGGTTTAGATGACCCTTTTGACCTTCTTCTACTATAAGCCGGCTTTCGCGTGGATAATCAATGTTGCTACAGCTGTACGAAGACAGGGTCAGGCAAGTCCCATTGGGCATCATGACTGATTGTAATCGTACGCTAGCAAAGCATGCCACTTTAGTGCGAGTCACATCAAGCTTAAGCGAGAAAAGTTAAGAAAGTTTGGCTCCTTTGTCCGGTTATAAGCTTGCAGCCGTACTTATTACAAGTAATCGGCCCTTATAACTCAATGGCATCGTGGCCGGGTCTTTGAGTTTGCAACAGTGCTATTCAAGCAATCAGCCCCCAAGACCTAGATATATGCAATTTACTAGAGAAACTAATATACTAAGAACAATAAATAATACTTACCTGGAAGAAAAATAAGAACACAACAGAAATATAAAAACTTGATAAAAACACACACACAAAAAAGGAACAATATATTGTTTAACCATCTCTTTATTGATACGAGAAAAGTTAGGTCAGCAAGCCGCCTCATTAAAAAACCCTCCAGTCCCCTTAGGTACCCTGGATAGGAAAAGAGTGCGTCTGAAACCTGCTGCCTGTTACATCGTGTAATTCCACTTGTGAATCTAGTCTATTCTAGGTATAGTAGGGACGCAGCTGAGCCACGTTCCATGGTCTTTCTCTTTCTTGCATAGATGAAGTGGTATGAGCAGTGTCATTAACAGTAGCCGACTCTTCCCTTGCATCTATCAAGTAATATGATCCATTGTGCAGATTCCGGCTTGTGATGAACGGTCCCTCCCATGGTGGGGATAACTTGTGTTTTCCTTCCTTTGACTGTACCAGGCGCAGAACCAGGTCTCCTTCCTGGAAGACCCGGGTTTTCACACGCCGACTGTGGTATCTCCTCAGATCCTGCTGGTATATGGCTGATCTCTCCAAAGCTTGTTCCTTGTGTTCTTCTAGCATATCCACGGCGTCCTGCCGGGTCTTCTCGTTCTCCACCTCGACGTAAGCCGACACTCGAGGTGAGTCGTGAATAATATCACTCGGCAACACCGCCTCTGCACCATAAACCATGAAAAACGGTGTCATCTGAGTAGATCTGTTAGGTGTGGTGTTAATTCCCCAAACCACTGAAGGTAACTCCTCAACCCATGCTCCAGCAGCTCTGATGCATGGGACTCGTAGCCGTGGCTTTAATCCACGAAGTAACTCCTGATTTGCCCTTTCCACTTGTCCATTAGCTTGTGGATGGGCTACTGAGGCTATGTCAAGACGGATTCCATTGTTCCCACAGAATTTCTCCATCTCACCTAAGGACATGTTAGTTCCATTGTCCGTAATTATGCTGTGAGGGTACCCAAACCGATAGATAATCCTTTTAAGGAACTTGACTGCCGTAATCGCTTCACAATTGGTAACTGGCATAACTTCAACCCACTTGGTAAATTTATCAATAGCCACCAAGAGATGTGTCTTTTTGCAAGGTGACATGTGAAAGGGGCCAACCATGTCCATACCCCAAACGGCAAACGGCCAGGTTAAAGGAATTATTTGCAACTCCATAGCCGGCACATGGATTTGGCGGGCATACCTTTGACATCCATCGCACCTTGCCACCAAGCGTTCCGCGTCTGCTAAGTCTGTGAGCCAGAAGAAACCGTGCCTATATGCTTTGGCCACAAGGGACCTTGTGGATGCGTGATGCCCATAGTCGCCTTCATGGATCTCTTTCACGATCTTCCGGCCTTCTTCTGGTGCCACACAGCGCAAAAATACTCCTGCAGCACTCCTTTTATATAACTCCCCATTGATGATGGAATAACCTTTTGCTCGCCTCAGAATTTGCCTTGCTAGTACCTCCTGCTGTGGTAACTCGCCCCGTGATAGGTAAGCCAGAAACGGCTCTGTCCACTCGGGAACAGTGCGTATTGTGGCCACGAGCTCCAAATCCGGGTCTTTGTTAGCCACCTCTTCCTCAGACTCGGTTTTAACTGACGGCCGCCATAGTTCGTCCAGGAAAACGTTGGGTGGAACCGGCTCTCTGCGCGAGCCGAGTCTTGCGAGTGCATCTGCTGCCTCGTTCTTTCGCCTGTCAATGTGCTCCACCTCATACCCGGAAAAACACCCGGCAACCCTGTCTACCTCTCTACGATATGATGCCATAGTTGCATCCTTCCTGTCCCAGGTTCCTGAGACCTGCTGCACCACAAGATCCGAATCTCCATAGCATCGTATGCGCCTGATGTTCATCTCCTTGGCTATTCTTAATCCATGCAATAATGCCTCATACTCGGCCACGTTGTTGGAGCAATCAAAGTGGATTTGCAACACGTAGCTCAGCTTATCTCCTTTAGGTGATGTAAGTACCACTCCAGCTCCTGATCCCTCATATTGCTTGGAACCATCAAAGTGCATTACCCAAGACTCGGCACATGGTGTCATTGTGGGCATGCTAGTGTGAGTCCAATCATTAATGAAATCAACTAAAGCTTGAGACTTGATTGCTGACCTGGTCTCGTAGTTGATATGATAATCTCCCATCTCGATGGCCCACTTGGCTATTCTACCTGTTGCGTCCGAGTTTCTGATGATGTCCGACATTGGTATAGAGCTAACCATTGTTATTGGGTGTTCCTGAAAATAAGGTTTCAATTTCCGGCTGGCCATGAAGACCCCGAAAACCAACTTATGGCAATGTGGGTAGCGCTGCTTTGCCTCTGATAACACCACGCTGACGTAATAAACCGGCCTCTGAACCGGGTGATCCTTCCCATCCTAATTGCGCTCAACGACAACCACTACGCTAACTGCCCGGGGCCAGGCTGCAATATATAGTAGCATGGGCTCTTTGGGACCCGGGGCTGCTAAAAATGGTGCCTCAGATAACTGCTTCTTTAGTGCCTCGAACGCCTCATCCGCCTCTTGGTCCCAAACAAACTTATCACATTTCCTCAAGAGCCGGTACAGGGGTATTGCCTTTTCTCCGAGTCTGGATATGAACCGGCTCAGCGCTGCTACGCACCTTGTAAGCTTCTGAACGTGCTTTAGGTTTTCCGGCTTTGTCAGGTTTTGGATAGCTTTGATTTTGTCCGTGTTTTCCTCAATTCCTCTCTCGGAAACAATGAATCCGAGTAACTTTCCTGCTGGAACTCCAAACACGCACTTTGTAGGGTTAAGTTTCATCTGATACCTTCGCAAATTCTTGAATGTTTCCTTTAGATCATCAATGAATGTTTCCGCTTTCCTGGTCTTGATCACCACATCATCCACACAGGCGTGAACATTGCGCCCAATCTGGTCCTCAAAACACTTCTGTATGCATCTCTGGTAAATTGCGCCAGCATTCTTTAGCCCAAAAGTCATGGTTTTGTAACAGAAGGCCCCAAAAGGGGTTATGAACGATGTTTTCTCCCAGTCTTCCTTCTTAAGCTTGATCTGATGATACCCGGAATATGCATCCAAGAAACATAATAGGTCACTTCCAGCCACTGCGTCTATAATCTGATCAATCCTCGGGAGGGCGACCGGATCCTTTGGACAGTGCTTGTTGAGACTCGTGTAATCTATGCACATTCTCCACTCATTACTCTTTTTCATCACGAGAACCGAATTTGCCAACCAGTCCGGGTGGAATACTTCCATGATAAAGCCGGCTATTAATAGCCGAGAAATTTCTTCCCTATAGCTTTCCTTCTTTCCTCATTCATCTTTCTCAGGCCCTGCTTCACGGGCCTAGACCTGGGATCAACATGCAAACTATGCTCTGCTAACTCTGTAGGGATACCCGGCATATCGCTAGGCGTCCAAGCAAAAACATCCTGATTGGAACGAATAAACTCCACGAGTGCTTTCTCCTGCTCATTTTCCAGGTTAGATCCTAACGCAAATTGCTTGGAGGGATCACCTTCGACAAAGGCCACCATCTTGGTATCCTGTGCTGCCTTGAATTTCGCTCTCTCATCCTCCGTATTTGGCCTTTTTAACGTTGTCCTGTCATCCGGGTCTACCTGAGACCGATAGTATTTGAGCTCCTCCTTTCTACAGGCTTGTTCTGCCATTGCCGCGTCTCCTTCGTCACACTCAGCCGCTATATCCCGGCTCCCATGTATGGTGATGGTCTGCTTAGGACCCGAGATTTTTAGCTGTAGGTACACGTAACACGGCCTGGCCATGAACTTGGCGTAAGCCGGCCTTCAAAATAGCGCGTGATAAGGGCTGCGCAACTTTACCACTTCGAACATGAGCCACTCCACCCGGAAATTATCCTTTGATTCTCCAAAAGCAACCTCCAAGGTAATCTTTCCTTCAGGGCACGCCGAGTGACCCGGCACAATCCCGTGAAAAACTGTTGAACTTTTCTGTAGCTGAGACTCCTTGAGACCCATACGTAAGAAAGTTTCCCAATATAGGATGTTGATGCTGCTTCCGCCGTCCATTAAGACCTTTTTGAGCTCATAACCATTAACCTGTGGCGCAACCACCAATGCTAAGACTCCCGGATGTTCTATCTTTTCCGGGTGATCTCTTCTGCTCCATGTTACATCTTGGTCCGACCACCTCAGGTATCTCGGGACAGCTGAGGAGACCAAGTTTACTGCCTTTTTTAATATTTTCTATCCTTGTTAGAAGTTCCTGTAGTGTGAACGTGGTACTGGCCCAATTGCTTGGGGTTGGCTTGGAAACCTCCAGCTCATCCCTGATTGTTACCCGGATTACCGCCTCCCGGGTTTCCTGCTGGGGGTGGGCCATTGCCCTGGTTACCACCTGGACCCAGCCCTGGTCCCCGACCTGCACCTTCCATTGCTTTCTGTATTTCCTCGTTCTTCCATCTCTGTAAATCCACACACTGCTCCAATGAGTGGTTAGCCGGCCTTCCGTTCCTGCTGTGCTTTGGGCACGCCATTCTGAAAATATCCCAGTTATTACCCGGCCTTGGTGGCCCTTGATAGTTTCCTCCATTATGGTTTCCTCCGTTGAAATTTCCTTCTGCTCTGGGTCTCGAAGACCCGGCTTCCGTACTGGCGACAAACTCAGAACTTCCCTCAAACGGGCGCTTGTTCTGGTTGCTTCCATTGTTACCTCCGTTACTACCCGGCGTTGATCCATTGCCCGCTCTTCCATTATTGCTCGTGTTTGCTTTTGCTTTTTTGTCATTGACGTCCTGTTCTGTGGTATCCGTTGCAGCGTGCTTGTTGCATGCGTCCATTAGCTCTCCCATCGTAACCTCTGAAGCATTCCGACTAGATTTCATGCGAGTTAATTTTTGCACTAAAGGTATATACTTGCACGTCTTTGCCATAGCTTGTAACGCATCCTTTGGCTGAATATCCGTGGATGAGTGAAGTATCTCCATAACCCGGCGCACCCAGCTGCGCGCCGATTCTCCCTTCTTCTGGACACACCGTTCTAGGTCATCAATAGTAAATAGCTTCCTGCATGTTCCATGAAAGTGCTTGATAAACGCAGTTTTCAACTCGCCCCACGACTTGATAGATCCTTCCGGTAAATTGTTGAACCACAACTTTGTTGCTCCTTCTGACATCATTAAGTACATGAACTTGGCTTGAAGATTTTCAGATGCGTTGCGAATCGACATAGCTGCTCAACCATGTTTCTGGGTCCATAGTCGGCTCATAATTCACTACTTTACCCGGTTCCTTGAATTTATCCGGGTAAGGTTCAGCCCTGATGTTATCCGACAGACACTTGGGCCCAGCGAGATTAGTCGGTACTGGCCTCACCTGGGAAACATGCGATCCTGCGGGGGGTACGGCTGGACGTGGCGCTGCTGCTGGTCCGTGCGTCGCAGACCCGGCCGCGGCTCGCCTGGCTCTGGAACTATCCACAATAGATTGTGCTGCTGATGCTGCTGGTGCTGCCTGAACGCGGGGAGGAGGCGGCATTTGCTGCTGCTCTGCCCTTCGCCGCGCTGAACTTGTTTGAATGTTGCCGGTGTTGCCCTGATGCCGGCTGATTTATGGCGTCCCATGCATTCCACTCCTGTTATCCGGATAATTTACTTGCTGTGCCACTGCTGTGCGTAATAGATCTATCGCCCGCCGGGTCTCCTCTGCATGGGGTGACTCTCTGACCGGGATCTGATTCAATGCGATTGTTGCTGCGTATACGTTGTCCATGGGGTTGTTGAAGTGACCTGGCGGCGTGCGAAATCGTGATGGTGGTGGCGGCGGTGCTGTATTGCCGGCAGTGACCCCGGTCTGCAATGTGGGTAACCCGGCCTGCACGTTTGTCGGCTGTCCTCCTCCGGTTGCGGGCTGATGTACAGTTCCCTGGTTCGCAGCTGGGATTGGTTGATCCTGAGGTGTGATGAATAGTGCGGCCGGGTTTATGACTCCACCCATTGCCGGTAGTCTAGTCTAGTGCCTTTCATGCACCCTGGTTGTCTCTTCCCGGAGCCGGTTCTCCAATGCATCCAGCTCACGTTGGCGCGTGGCTATCCCTTGCTTTTCTGCTTCCACATCTCTCCTCTGTTGCTCCAATGCACGACGGGCTACATCCAGATCCCTAGCTCGTGCCGCTGCGTTCTCCGGGGTTATGACTGTGGCTAACATGGTGGGATCCAGGATCATGTTGTTATTGAACAGGGCCGGGTGTTGTGGATTTGAAGGACCCTCCCCTGGAGTCCGGTTCGCCAGATACCCGAACATGTTCGCTTGCAACTCGCTATCCGCCGCCCGGCTGGTAACTGAAGCCGACTCTCCGTCAATTGCTGCTGGGCCAATGCTCGCGCTGCTCCGACCGCGGCCGTAGTCACATCCCCCTGGTTGAGATTGGTTGCAGGGGCCGTGTAGACCGCGACCTGGCGCATGATGCTTGGCGTAGATTCATATTCTTCCTCATCACAACTATCCTCCTCGTACCGGTCCTCCAGCAGGTGCAGGATAGACTCGGTATCATCTTCTCTCATGACCCGGCCACGCGGGGTCCATGCCGGCTCCTCCGGCTGTTCCCTCTTTGGGATGGGCTCTTCTAACGGATCTGCCGTCCCGACCGATTCTTCTCCATCCGACTGAACGTAGGTGGCCTACCCTGACACAGAATCAAATCCAAGATCATCAGGGATTGAACCGGACGTACGTACCATGCCAATGAAGACGTTGACTCGGCCGATTGTCACGACAGATCCGGACTCGAGCAGATCCGACTCTGGCCCCCAGCCAAAATCGTCCACCATCTTCTCTCCTTTGGGGTTGGTGTAGATCTCGCCGATGACAAGGTTCTTCATGTTCTCCCGAGCTTCTCCCGTGATGTAAACACCTTTGGACGTAGGCCCCACGGTGGGTGCCAACTGTCGTGGGATAATCATGGCAGACGTTGCCGGGGGTAACTTATCATGGGGCAATTCGACTCTGGTGTTTGGGAGAGGGTTTAGCTCAAGGGAAACCATGGTGATATGCGATCTGGTAGCCGACAATCAAGTCGCCGAGTCTCCGATCTGAATATATTATCTCAACTCTCGTGTTACAATGGATACTCGAATATCTCGTGATCGCGTGATTGTGTCTAATCTAACCCTAGGGGCCGGCTTATATAATATCCGGACCCCCTGGCTTACTATCCAAGGCATACTCGGAGTCCTACCTGGACACTGCTTACAAACCCTAAATTTCCTTATCGGAACCCACAATCCGGGTTACGAGGCCTACACTCTTGGGCCTTCTAGAAACTCCTTTTGCCTAAGCCGGGTCTTGCGCAGCGCCCTTTGGGCCGAGTTACACCTTGGCGTTAGCCTACCGGGTTATCATCCCTCCATCAATAACATAACTTAGTAAAATTTGCTATCACGCATACTACTCAAAAATCAACTATAGTTGATGGTGTGTTACTTGCCTTGTTGAATTTGGTGAAGAAATCACACTCTCTTCACAAAAAGATCGTTGCTCTCCGTACAATCTATTCATTGAAAACATAATAAAAAAATAAACAAGCATTCTAACAATCAAACACATAAGTGAATAAAACAGACAACGCAATTAACATATCAAAGGGGTTTTACCAAGTTGGCTAGGACAAGGTCAAGGTTTGATTTTGAAAAGATTCATTCTCTAATGGTTCAATACATTGCTAAGGGGTTTCCAAGGGTTTACTTGGGAAGGACTAGGTTGAGTTTGTAGTAATAAAACTTTATTTAAACATATTTGTCTAAGAAGTTCCAAGAGTTCACCAAGGTGTCTCAACTATTGTAACACATAAGAATGTGTAACACTTAGTCATTTTCATCAGGACACTTGAGTGATATAAGTTAGTCCTTCCATTTTGGTTTAGGGTAGGTCTAGGTTCAACTAACTTTGTAATAATGGATATAACAAATTAAAGTCTTGGGATTTTCCATTTGGGTCAATGGTTGGACAAAAACAAGTTTTAAATCTTCAACTTGTATGGATTTCTCCAAGTCTTCACATGCTTGTCTTCTTGAAGATCATCTTCATGCTTGTATTGTAGTCTTGTTCCTTGGATGGATTATTCTCTTGATCTTGATAGATTCTTCATGGCTTACTCACTAGTTGGTTTTAGGTAGGATGGGCACAAAATAACACTAAGTCAAATTTGAAAATAAAGGAAATAAGAAGAAAGATAGAAAGAGAGAGGAAGATGTTTTCTTCTGGATTTCTTCACACTTGTACTTCGTTGAGTTGCTTCTAGTTGTTGTGAAGTCCAATTCCCTTACTTCAAATTCTTCAATGATCTTCTTTGCAGCTCTTCATGTTTCCACCAGGTTAAAGATGGAGTTCCTTCTTGTGGTTGAGTCTTGACTTTCATTTTGCTAACTTGATAGATTCTTGAAGCATGAATAGGGATATGGAGAAGTTGATAGAAATACTAGGGTACTAGTGTTTTAGGTTCACTATTTGGTCTTATATGTGATTGACACATACTAGGGACTTGGTATTGGCTCCAAAATAGTCATAACAACTAAGGTAACAATCATAGAGACAAATTCTAAGACATGGCAAAAATGGATGTATCACTCTGTTGGGTTTTTGTTCAAAAACACATGGCCATGGTCCAAGGGTGTCAGAAATGGTTAGGTACTGATGTCTCTGGTTCATGGTTACCAGAAGGAACAAATTTGCAGAAGGAACTATATTGAAATTATTTATAGAATTAAATCTATGTCAAAAATACTCAAATATACCAAATAATTCTAAATTCAAATTTAACTTGATCAAAAATTATTTTGGGACATGGGTATGAAAGTACACATCCTAAGGTTTCCAAAAATATTTTATTTGCAATTTTTGGATTTGTAGAATTTGAATTATGCCAAAATTCATCAAACAAGCATACTTAAATTTGAACCAATTTAAGTTTGCCAAATTTGAATTTGAATAGTGCTAAAATATTTTACATGTTGTGCCTATTTCAAAAAGTCCAAGTTTGCTAAATTTAGCTTTATGGTTAAAAAGTTATGAATGTTCTAAGTCATAGGGACTTTTCTGCAATTCTGCCTATTAAATTGTATTCCGGGAATAAACAGAAAATAGCTAGGAACACGTGGCTTCCTGTGATTTGTTTGAGGCGCTGACTGGGCTGCTGACTTGGTGCGCTTACTGGGATCTGACTTGGCACACACGTGGTTGTTTTTAATTCGCGGATACCTCTTCGAATAAGTGATCTATCATCAGCGCTTGGATTGGGACCTAACGGTTAGGGAAGCTAGGTTTCGTACCTGGCCGGAGTTGTCACCGGACATGGCCGGGACGGTGGCCGGCGACGCACAGTTTTTCATGGCGGTGACGATTCAGAGGCTCCCGGGCTCGGGGAGGACCACGACGGGCTTCAAACGAGCACGGCGAGTCGAATGGCGCAGACGATGGGCTCCCTCGCATCTGGAGTCGATGGCGCGGAATAGCTGGATGGGCTCGGGCTCCGGCGTGATGCAGGCAAGGACGGGACTGCTCACAAAAAGAAATTCGAAGGGATCACTGGGTGAGCTCGGGCACGGGGAATGTTCGGGCACAAACATTGGTCTCGGGCGGTGGCTCACCTCACCGGAAAAGGAAATGGACGGCGGGGAAATCTGCAGATCTCCAATGAACAATTTCCGCATCATGGAAGCATGAAACGCGAGAAGATTAGAGGCGAAATGAAGAGGAGAGTACGGGGATTAATATACGGGGATAAGGAGAGATGAAAGGGCATTAATCAGCCGAAATCAACATCACAAAGAAACGCCCGTGGCGGTTTCTTCTGGTGGCCGAAGGTTGATGATAGTGACGTCATCAACGACGGCATCAAATCATTTTTTTTTCTGTTTTTCTATTTCCTTAATATCTCATGTTTTATTAATCCAATTAGCTCCAAATATATTTCTAAATTCTTGAAATGAAATTTTCTATCAACTAAGCAATTTGAAAACTATTTTGGACACAATTCAAATTTTCAAATATGAAAATATGATTAAAAGACTAATAGTACTTAATGTTATTTTAAAATTAGAAAATAATAAAAATGTAAATATTAGTCAAATAAAATTTCAGTAACATACTATAACATAAATATTTTTTTGAAAGTCATATAACTCCTTTTTTTCATATCTTATATTTTAAATTATGAGTATACCCTCATAGCAACTTAATGTCATTTTCTAAATAGAAAATAAATCATAAATTTAATTATAGGTTTAATAAAATTCAGAGAGGTGTCTCAAATGTAATTTTTGTTTTCCAAGTTCTTTTACTTGTTTTCATCAACAAAATAATTTATAGAAACACTTTATGGTAAATACTTGGT
The DNA here is from genome assembly GCA_028641055.1 of Alopecurus myosuroides. Lineage (NCBI taxonomy): Eukaryota > Viridiplantae > Streptophyta > Magnoliopsida > Poales > Poaceae > Alopecurus > Alopecurus myosuroides. The sequence continues at coordinate 324,156,154 of CM054058.1, forward strand.
ATAATATTGGGAGAAAACAAAATGGAAAACAACTTGCCTATGTAAAACCAATTTAGATTCTTATGGTTTGCAAATTGAGCAATTAGTTTATTTGCATAAATATCTATTTTGAGGATTTAGGGTTTTTAGAAAACAAGGAAATTTTGGTTATAAAATTCCAGTAGCATTGGGAAAACAATTTATGTAACCTTTGTGTTTGAGTTTTATTTGTTTTTGGTGGCTTGCTTTAATAGAAAACAAAAGGTTTCAAATTTTTGTGATTTTTGCACTTTCCAAAAATCAGGGATGCTAGAGGGAAGGAACTTATTTTTGAAGCTAGAGATCTTGTTTTGTTACATTTGCGCAAAGACTGTTTTCCTGAGTTGCACAAGTCAAAAATTAAAGCCACGAGCTGATGGTCCTTTTAAAGTGTTAGAGAGGATCAATGATAATGCATATAAACTTCATTTACCTGTAGATTTTGGGGTTGATCCCACATTTAATGTTGCATATTTGAAGTCATATTTGGGAGACAATGATGACATAGCGTCGACGACGACTTCAATTCAAGAAGGGGAGGATGATGAGGACATCTCTACTACTACATCACTTCCATTACAAGGACATATTACTAGAGCTCGTGCACGTCAACTTAATCAGCAGGTACTATCGTTTCTACGACTTGTTCCTAATATACATGAGAATATGATACTGCCTAAATCAATGACGGAGGGATGCTAACCCGGTATGCCAGGCTCCGGGGAATAACCCGGGCAAAAGGATGGTATACAGGATCCGGCTGTGGTAAAGATGTTCGTGGAGGCCCAGGCTCGTGGGCCTAATGGCCCGGATTATGGATATTGTAAAGGAAAATTAGGGTTAGCACGCCGTGTATGGGTAGGACCCGGGTGTGCCTTGTAAAGTAAGTTAGGGGGTACGGGTACAATATAACCGACCCCCGGGTATAGATTGAGAGAGAGATCTAAGAACCCTAGCAAGATCGTGTGGTATCGAGTATCCAGGGTAAACCCTAATCGAGTTATCGTATCGAGAATAGAGATCCGGCGACTTTGATTGCCGGCTGTCAGATCAAGTTATACCATGTCTTCCCTGACTAAACCTCTCCCCGAACGCCTGTGTCGACTTGCCCCAAGATCAGTTACCCCTGGTACATTCTGCCTGATTATCCCACGACAGTTGGCGCCCCACCGTGGGGCCCCTGCGTCCAAAGGTGTCTACATCACGGGAGAAGCTCGGAAGGGCATGGAGAATCTTGTCATCGGCGAGATCTACATCGACCACGAAGGAGAAAAGGTGGGTGGACGATTCCGGACTGGGGGCCGGAGTCGGATCACCTCGAAACCCGGATCCGTCGTAAACAATCGCCCGGATCAACGTCTTAATCGGTATGGTACGTGCTTCAATTCGGTCCCTGACAACGTTGGATCTGATTCTATGCCAGGAAAAGCCACGTCTATCCGATGCTGATGATGAAGAATCAACGGGAACAACATATCCGGCAGAAGAACCCCATCGCAGAGTGGGAAACAGCCGGAGGAGCCGGCATGGACCCCATGCGACCGAGGTCCAAGGAGAAGATGACCACCGGGTCTATCCTGGATCTACTGAAATCCGGTATGAGGAGAACGGTGAGGAGGAACAGCCTGAATTTACAACCGGATATCGCGCGCCGAGTTGCAGTCTATGCAGCCCCCCGCGGCCAACCAAGGAACACACAGCCAGCGGCACCAGTCGGGGTTGGCTCAGTCGAGTGGCCCAGCAACAGGGCGCGGTTAACGGAGACCCGGTCTTGACCCGGGTCGATGGAGAGTCAGCATCGGTCACCAGTCGCGCAGCAGATGAGGAGCAACACGCCAACATGTTCGGATTTCAAGCCAATCGGACACCAGGGGCGGGTCCCTCGAATCCGCGTCACCCGACCCTGTTCGATAATAATTTGATTTTGGATCCTACAGTCCTCGCCACTGTTATCACCCCAGAAAACGCGGCAGAGCGTGTTAGAGATCTGGACGTGGCTCGTCGTGCATTGGAACAGCAAAGAAGGCAAGTGGAAGCAGATAGACAGGGGATGGCCACCCGGCGGCGCGAGCTAGACGCGTTGGAAACCCGGCTTCGAGAGGAAACGTCCAGGATACATCAAAGGCACCACACCAGGTTGCCAGCAACGAGCGGGGTTATTAATCCGGCTAATTTGTTCATCACGCCTCAGGACCAACCGATACCAGTGGTGAACCAGGGAACCGCACCCCAACAGCAACAGCAGCGACACATCCGGCGACATGAACGGACCGGGTTACCCCCACCGCAAAACTAGAGTCACAACCGTCAGACGATCTACTGCCGCCGCCACAGTCACGATTCCGCACGCCAGCCGGCCACTACAACAATCCTATGGACAACGTATATGCGGCGACACTCGCATTGAATCAAATACCTGTGGGAGAGTCGCCCCATGCAGAGAAGACTCGGCAAGCCATCGAGCTGTTGCACACTGCGGTGGCACAGCAAGCCAATTACCCGGATCACAGAAGCGGAATGCACGGGACGCCATATGTCAGCCAGCAGCAAGGGAATTTACAAACGAGTTCGGCGCGGCGGAGGGAAGAGCAGCAGCAAATGCCGCCTCCTCCCCGCGCTCAGGAAGTATCAGCAGCACAGGCCGTCGTGGACAGTTCTAGGGCTCGGAGGGCCGCGGCCGGGTCTGCAGCGCATGGACCTCCCGCAGCACAGCGCCCACACGCGCCCCCCGCGGCATCACACGTTTCCAGGGCAAGGCCGGCTTCAATCATTCTTGCGGGGCCCAAGTGTCTCTCGGACAATATTAGAGCTGAACCTTACCCGGAAAAGTTTAAAGAGCCAGTGAAAGTAGTGAATTATGAGCCAACCATGGATCCCGAAACGTGGCTAAGCAGTTACGAGATGGCAATGTCAATCCGCAACGCGTCCGAGAATCTCCAAGCCAAATTCATGTATCTGATGATGTCTGAAGGAGCAGCAAAATTGTGGTTCACCAATCTACCAGAGGGATCGATCAAGTCTTGGGAGGAATTGAAGACCGCGTTTATCAAGCACTTCCACGGGACCTGCAGGAAATTATTCACCATTGATGATCTAGAGCGATGCATCCAAAAGAAGGGAGAGTCGGCGCGCAGTTGGGTGCGCCGGGTTATGGAGATACTTCACTCATCCACAGACATCCAGCCCAAGGATGCGCTACAAGCCATGGCAAAAACATGCAAGTATATACCTTTAGTGCAAAAGTTAACTCGCATGAAGTCCAGTCGAAATGCGTCAGAAGTCACAATGGGAGAATTGATGGATGCGTGCAACAAACACGCTGCGACAGATACCACAGAAGAAGAAGCTGATGACAAGAAGACAAAAGCAAACACAAGCGGTAATGGTAGAACCGGCAACGGAACAGCGTCAGGAAACAATGGAAATAGTCAGAACAAGCGTCCCTTCGAAGGAGGCTCCGAGTTTGTCGCTAACACCGAAGCCGGGTCTTCAAGGCCAAGAGCAGAAGGAAATTTCAACGGAGGTAACCACCATGGAGGAAACTATCAAGGTCCACCAAGGCCGGGTAACAATTGGGACGTATTCAGAATGGCATGTCCGAAGCACAGCAGGAATGGCAGACCAGCTAACCACTCCCTAGAACAATGCGCCGATTTGCAAAGATGGAAAAATGATGAAGTGCACAGAGCTATGCGAGGTGCAGGGCGGGGAGGAGGACCGGGTCCAGGGGCAAACCCGGGCAACGGCCCACCCCCAGCTGGTAACCCGGCGGCTGGAATTAAAGGAACACAGTGGTTCATGTGAGTGATAACTTGCCTGCAAACTCAGCAGCCTGGTACTGAGCTAGATCCTCAGATGGGGTGTCGTAAGTATCGTCTGTCTCAACGTCGTCGTCTATTCGAGAAGAAGCAAACAAACAATGCAGAAAGATAAACAATCAATATCATGGCATAGTGCACAATCTTGGGATGATGCATGTCAAGTTAAATGGATGCATCAAAATAAACTAGTGGACTTGGTAACTCAATTTAAATGGACCCATATGCAATTTTTAGTTGCATATGAAAAGCCCATGAATTTTGGTTGAAACAATTGTTTTCCAATTAACCAACAGGTGAAAGTGGATTAGTATGGTGCATGGATGAGGAAAACAACAAAATAACAACAATAGAACCAATTGGAAATAAGGTTTACCAATTTAGAAATTTATTTATTAAGTTAGGGAATTTTTGGTTCCTTAAAGGGATTACACAAATAGTTGTTGTTTTCACCAATTTAAATTGTGCAAAATAAATAACAAAATTCATATTTGAAAAGAATACAAAATTTTAGTTGGATTACATGTTTCAAATATTGAAAAAGGAATTACAATGATTTAATTATGAATTACACAAGATTAAACAAGTTTTAAATGAATTTAGAACAAGTTTGAATATTATTTGAATTTTATTTGTTCAAAACATAAATTCAAACTCACATTTGAAAAGTTAATACTTTTCTAGTTTGAAAACATATTTTGCATGTTCAAAAATAATTTAATTTGAGCAAGTTATGAATTTAGCAAATTTAAATGATTTAAACAAGGTTTAAATTATTTAAACAATTTTAATTATTCAAACCATGAAACAAAATTTATATTTGAATAGGTGGTTTGATATAGCATGGAAAACATATTTTATTTGCATTATTTGGATTTAATATGAATTAGTTATGGATTTTATCAAATTACAATTGAATTGTTTGAATTCAAATTTGAAATGCATTTGGAAAATTCAAAACAGAAAACAAAGGTTGTAGATAGATAGATAATTTAATTTGGGGCAGTGCACATATTTTATTTTTATTATTTGAGTTTATAAAACAAAAGTTATTAGCATTTTAAATTGGAGGACCAATCTGTAAAAAGAAAGGACTTATTTTTGAAACAGAAAAGGTGGAAAACTTTCTATACCACGCAGCTATCCAGCCCAAGGCACTGCCAATGGGCCCTGGGCCAGCGTGGCGCTGCGGGCGCACACAGCAGCTGACAGGGGGGCCACCCTGTCAGCGCAAGGTGCAAAAAAGTTAGGGTTTTTCCCCGCGAGAGGGGGATTTGAACCCTGGATCTCTCCCGTGCGCGCGCTGCCTGTAACCAGTGCGCTACGAAACGTTTCTTGTTAGTATACGTGCTGCGAACAGGTTAAGGTTCAGGTTAGCGTTCTGAATTTTTAACTGAAACTGACGCGCGCTTTTCTGAAACTTGGACAGGTGTTCACGGTGGCTCAACGGCGGCGAGATTCCGCGGCTGCTTGTGCTCGTGGTGCTTGCGTGTGCTGCGAGCACGGATGCGTGCGCTGTGGTGCGTGCTTGCAATGCAGAGAGAGGAGGGCGGAGTAGCACAGATGCTAACCGGCGGCTGTAGTCGCTGCAGAGGCCCGAGGTAGCGCGGCTGCCGGCGACGTCGAGGACCGCGGCGTCGATCCGGGCAGCAGATGGCATCGGGGAAGTGTCGTCGAGGAAGAGGGACGCACGGCGGTGCGATTCCAGCTGTCAGACAGGGAGGAGGAGATGCATGGCGGCGGTGGTCGTGGTAGGTTCAGAGGGCGGCGCTCCGGTGAGGGGGTTGCAGAGAAGAAATCCGGCGAGGGAGAGGGGAATGGCGGCGACGCGAGGTAGGTAGGGGGTAGGGGGTAGCTAGGGCAGGCGCAGGGGGTCTAGGCTGCTCTTATAGGGGCGTAGGGCAGCGGACGGCCATCGCTCTGCTACGGTGCCGCCGTGGCACCGGCGGATGTGCCGCTGTACGATTAGACGAAGGAGGCGGAGGTGCGAAACGGTACGCGGGCCGCGCGGAGAGGTAAGTGGTGGGCTGGCTCGCGGGGCACAGCCCACTGTCTCTCTCCCCTCGTTTTCTTTTTTTTCTATTTTTGGTTCTGTTTATTTTTTTTTTGCAGAAAATAGAAATGGAAGAAAAGAAATGGTTTTGGGTGAGTAAAAATTTTATAAAAATTTGGGTGTGCTATTTAGGTCAAACACAACCAACTGTTAACTTTGGTTTTGCAAAAAAAATTCAAATTTAAATTACTGTTTGTGATTTAATTCAATATTTGAAAGAATTGCTTATTAATTGATTATTATTAAAAGCAACATTTTTAATAGGGTGGACCCTATTGGTTAAATAGAACAAATGATTAGGGTTATTTTGCTGATTTTCATAAGTTGAAATTGGGTACTGTTTGAATGTTTTTGATTTGAATTTGAAAAACCAACTGAATTAAGTTTGGATTGATTAACTTATTAAAAGCCATAGTTTTAATGGTTGAACCTTATGGATTAATTGGAAACAATTGGTTGTTTTTATTTGAACTTTTTATTTGAAATATTGTAACATAACAATTATGAACAAATTGCTTTAGAAATTGGTTTGAATTTGAAATAGATAGCAATTTGAAACAGATGCATAACAACAGAAATAACAATGCAAAACAAATGCAAACAAGGCAATGAGCATGATGACATGATGCAAAACTTTAATTAAAGCAAGAAACAAACATTCTAGGGCTGTTTTCATACTTGGGATGTTACATGTTGGAGCAAGGAAAGATGAAGACTATGGAAATGGAGTGAATTAGAGGCTTGGGGAAAGACATCACTTTGCCTTCTTGAAAAGAGAGTTGTTAAAAATATATGACTATTGCGGAGGAGGAAATAAACTAGAAATAATTATGATAAGGGGTGGCCCGATCTTCTCGATGAACTAACTCTCTCTTTTTGTGGTTTTCTGGATTTTTGTGATAACTAGTGCTACACTGAGACCTCTCACTTGGATGATCCTCGTTGCCAATGCAACAACTACCAATCCCTTTGGATATTCTCAACTACACACTCTTGCACACGCAATCAAAGATCACGAGTGGTCCTGTATCCCCTTATTCCCAGATGGAATAACAAGATATCACGCAGCTTTGCAATGGTAACACCACCCTATCGATACGAACATGGTGGTTGATAACTTTCAGATGAACATGGTTCAATCTAGAATAGCTAGGGTTTATCTTAAACTTGGTCTCCCCTACCTCAACTCGCAGGAGGGGTATAAGAGAGGGGGTGGTGCGGCCACAAAGGAACCCCTTGCGCAAGCACCCTATTCCTATTAGACTAGGACTCCTAATTGGACACAAAGATGGATACAAACCGACCCACACATCATGGATTCGGCCCAATATGGCATACAAGCCATACCTATTCGAAAATAGGATTTCTATGGTGCATTTGACTTGGTGGAGGCACCTATCCCCATGTCTTGATAAATAACAATTGATTCCAACATGGCTTGATTGTTTATCAACACTTGTAAGCTTGTTTCCCATCAACCATCTTATTGTTTTCCTCCTCATCTTGAGATCATCCTCCATCCATGTTTGTGTTATTAATAACCCTGCTAATGAATAATAACATAGCTTAGGTAGTATAACATTCCTATAACCACAAACAATATTTAATAATAAGAAGGAATTCACCTTTAGATAATCATCAATGAGACTTAGTATTTCTTTCCAACTCAAGCATAAATAATCTTCATGGACCTCTATTATGTCCATATCATCCTCCCTTTCTTCAAGACAAGACGTCCTCGGCTTGTTGTATGCTGAAAGTGGAATAAACAAAAAGAACAACGTGTATGCACTATACATATATTTATAATTTGGTGCATTAGTTGTTATTATGTCATAAAATTGTGCCCAATACATGTGACCACGAAATTTGCTTGAAAACATCACATTATTGTCATAGCACTCCATACAATAGCAATCATAATTGCAAATATAAGTGAAGCTCAATAAATCATGATCAAAAAGAGAATCATATGTGTATATATTCTTATTGTTTAGTATCAATGCAAGAGTTCTCACAGAAGATCTATGATCAAATTCATGTTTATTATTACACTCAAAGGTGGGAACATGCTTATTATTTTCATCATGAAAATTGCAACTCATTTTGCAAATATAAGTGGAGAACAAATTAATAGCACATGTATGTGACAAGTATTGTGGCAAACCAAACATATGTGTAAAAGCATGCTCATATGTAGGTAATTGTAACCTATGTACCCAAGGAAAAACATTGTTTAATTCGGCCACTTTATCACAAGTTATGCATATGTGATCCACCATAAAAATTTCACTCATATTATAATCACCAATCAAGTTAAAAGTGAAAGAAGAAACATAATTGCTAGAATTTACATAAGAAATTTCAGCAATCTTTTCCATAGCACTTTGCACACTAATTGATTCATTTAACATGATGTAATCCACAATATCATTAGGTGGTATTTTAGCAAGTACTTCTTTATGTGAAATCAACACCACATGATTAAATTTCGAAATTATCACATTATCACATGTAGGTGGACTATGTATGCTTGTTAACTCACAAGAATCAACTAGCAATTTTGTAGGTTCACATAAATCAATACATGAGAGGGGTAACACGAATTTAGTACCTTTATCAATGACATCCTCCTCAGAATTAATAGGTACCAATTCATCTACCTCAAGTTGTGATGCAGGTTCTACTTGTTGTGGCTCCCTTTCTTCAAAAGTAACCTGCAAATCACAAGAAACAATACTAGGAACAATGACATGCTCCTCCAATGGTGGTGGTGATGATGTTACTATGGGCTCCCTTTCTTCAAAAGTCTGCACATGAGAAGAAACAACACTAGGAATAGATATTATTTCATTAGTGGTAATGCTAGACTTTTGTTTGTATTGTAAAATTAATCTTGTTAGGTCCATAGCATCCTCTTCGGCCATCCTCTTTTCTTCCTCCCTTGCTAGTCGCAATAATTCATCCAAAGTACTATATCCAACACGCCTCACATGTGGTCTAATGGAAAATAGTAATCCGGAATAAAACCTTTGCATTGTGATTTGTGGATCCTCTAGAACCCGAGATGCTTGTAGCAATGTAATCATCTCTTTGTAATATTCATCCACGGATTTTTCTCTTTGTCTCAATTGCTTCAACTTTCTATAGTGCTCCTCATCAACTATAACACCATTAGCTAGTCTATGATGTATGTTATGAACCATTGTGGAGACATAGGAGATTTGTGCTTGTATATCTTTTATCACTTCTTGAGTTCCCTTAGAAACCTGCACATACTCATCAACACTAAAAACACCCATTATGTTAGTGAAAACAAAAATCAATGGGATGTGGTGTTCTCTCACAACTCACTCAAAACCAAGCAAAGATGGCTTCACTTAATGTTCCAAGAGAGAAAAGGATCAACTTACCACAAGTTCCAATGAAAAGTGTACCAAGTGTGAGAAGAGAATACCCAGGATATGATAGTATCACAAAGACAACTAAGGAATATGGTGGAGCTCGGCTTGGGATTCCTAACAACACCAAATACAAGTCCTATTTGCTGCTTGTGATGATATGAAAACACTTAGGGAAACACACACCAAATATGGAGAATAATGTGGCAAGCAACTATATGGATGGAATTTGTTGCTATGCACTCGAAAGACACTAGCTATTGCTCTTATAAACAGGCACAAGATTGCTCAAAGAACTAGTGCAAACAGTATGTAAAACAGCTCCAAAACTGCAGTAGCTATCACCAATTTTCAGGCCTCTTTTTCTCTTTTATTTTTCTGTTTTTTACTTTGAATTTTTCACTCTTTTGGGCCAATAATTTTGATACTTTTCACGGGTACTGTAGCTACAGTAAAAATTGAAGCCTCATGGTTTGTATGCTCCTCTTCCTGCACCTACTACACCATGGGAGGATATTAGTATGGATTTTGTGCTTGGATTACCGAGGACTAAAAGAGGACATGATTCTATATTTGTAGTAGTGGATAGATTCTCTAAGATGTCACATTTTATCCACTACTACAAATATAGAATCATGTCCTCTTTTAGTCCTCGGTAATCCAAGCACAAAATCCATACTAATATCCTCCCATGGTGTAGTAGGTGCAGGAAGAGGAGCATACAAACCATGAGGCTTCAATTTTTATTTTTCTTTGTTGCACACTTCAGGAAAATCGGTCTCTTGCCACGAAATCTATCGCTACGGAGATTTTTTGTTGCCACATAATCAAAAATTACGACGAAGTCTCCGGTTGTGGTGATAGGGCACTCATATTTCCACGACTCTTTGTGGTCGGGGTAAATTATCATTTTGTTGCGGTAGAGGCCTCCTATTGCCACGATCTGCACTGCGGTTGGAATACAATCGTGTTTTTGCGACAGAGTATTTCTGTTGCGCGAGGCAGTCATTTTGTTGCCTTAGAGACAAGGTCTTCCAACAAAATAAGCATTCATGGTGATATTCGATCATATATCGCAACATCTGCGTTGTGTTGTGGTATTTACAAATATTGTTGCAAAAAAATAGCTAACTATTGCAACCAAATTTGTTCGTGTGGCCATATCATATGTTTTTCTCCTCAATTATATCCCGCGGAATAACTATTGTTTACTGCGACATTTTGGGTCGTATGGTAATAGGTTAAAGCTAATCCAACAATCACCCTGTTGTTGCAAAAATGAACAAGTGTTTTGCAACGAGACATTCACAGCGTAGCTTAACGGCCCTCATGGGTCGTGGCCCTTGATCAATATTGGAATTTTCTTAGGACTACAATTCATTTTTGGTCCTGTATCTTAGTTCAGTGAGCCCATTTTTATTTGAACTTTTTTTGCAACGATAAACCTTAAACAGACCTCCTGTGCCTTGGCACCCGAGTATGGCTGAAATTTATTTCGGAGATATGTACATATATGGTCCAGTATCTTCACTACGGTCACCGATTTGTTTTTGGACAAATTATTATGGTCCCACCAGTCATCTGTAGAAACAAATAAATATGATGATTAAATTTTTGTTCAAAGGTGATCGAACAAATGATCTCACAGTTCGAGCCAAGTCAACAAAGCCAGTAGAGCACAGACAAATTAATGCAATATTGTTAGAGTTATTTAGTATATCCACAAGCGGAGCCTTTGTAGGTCCAAACATCTGAATTTCTACAACACTTAGCATTTACTTATGTTGCAACAAGTGACAATGCTTAATAATCAATAAGAACTCATATAAGACGCAATTTCACTAGTACAGTTAGCATGGAAATTCATAATTACTAAACACTGAAACTTTGGAGCATTTAAACTCAAATTATGTTATATCACAATCTTTCAAGCACATAAATGTGTCCATGTTCATGGAAAAACATTTAAGACAAACAGTGCAGAGACTTCCTACACAAAGAATCCATGGTCATCATCCAAATCATCATGTACCAAAGGAGCAACATGGCCATCATTTACGTAAGCCTCATCATCATCTATATCAGCATCATATTTGACTTGATCTTCGTCAAACTCAGCAGGTCTTATACTTTTTATGACTGAAACATCACGCCTCATATGCGCCCAATAAAAAGTTCCAGCTAACATAAGCAATGTTTCCGCACGTCCAAAATGTCCCATCAATCCACCACTATGAGATTCTTGCAATAACATCAAACACAAAGAACACTCGGGAATACATAATTTTTTAGATTTAAAGAGAAACACATCATGTGTATGATATTTATCCCATGCCTTTACAGTACATTTAGAAAAAGGCATAGAAAACTCATTCTCATCAGCATATAATTCTTTTAGGCTCTCCAAACCCGAAATATGCACATCCAATTTTGTGAGCAACATATTTTTCCTAGATAAAGCATCAACAACTACGTTATCCAATCCTTTATTATTTTTAATGATGTATGGGAAAGACTCAATGAACTCTACCCATTTAGTATGTCTCTTATTAAGATTAGATTGTGTAACATCCCTGATTTTTTGGAAAACTCAAAAATCACAAAAATTTGAAACTTTTTGTTTTCATGTTATGCAAGTCACCAAAAACCAAATGAGAAGCAAGAAACAAAAGGAAACAATACATATTCAATGAAATTGAATTTTACCAATCCAATTATACCTCTATTCCATAAACCCTAAAATCCCATTCAAAAATAAATTTCTTTATATAAAGGGAATATGTTTTTATCAACAAGCCTTTACCCAAAATATTTACAACTCCAATATTACTTTGAAGATATTTTAGGGAAACAAAAAATCAAAGATTTATAACCCTTAATAAAGTTCTAAGCCCCAAAGGTATTTGATGAGAATAAAATTGTTAATAATAACTTTTAGTTCTTATTCCAAGTTTTAAACATGAAGGTGTGAAAATAAAATACATTGTTTGGAAAATAACATAAAAAGGGTTTTGAAAACGATATTATGACATGTGGTTTTATCCTAAATTTATTGATCAACAATATTAATTATTTGATATGAACTAATTAAATAGCATTAAGTTACTATTAGTAAATCCTTCATATCCTAAAATTATACAATGTGAAAAAGTTTTAAAAATGGCTTTCCAAAAATAATATATGACATGTAAAATGTCTCTGAAATTTTATTTAGACAATAACATCAATTCATTATTTACTAAATTTTAAAATGGCCTTAAAGTATTATTAGTGTTTTATTTATTTTTCAAAATATAAAATTGTGAAAACAAGATTAAATGACTTTCAGAAATATGTTTTCAACATTTATAATACCACTGAAATTTTAATTGGCCAATAACTATGTTTTATAAAATTTTAAATTAAAAATCACATTAAGTGACTATTAAGGAATTATTCAAATTTCCAAAATTTCAAAAATAATATATGTTGAATTGTTTTCAAAAATGATATTGTTGGAAAGCATTTGAAATTTCAAGAATTTAGAAATTTGTTTCATGTTAATTGGATTTATAAAACAGAAGATATAATTAAAACATTTAAACAGGAAATAAAAAGAAAAGAAAAAGGAAAATGAGGTCAGCGATGACGTCATCGTCATCAACCTCAGAAACTGAATTTTCGCCCACTTCGGCCCCTTTGATTGCGCTCTTGATTGCGGGCAATTGCAGCCGTCTTAATCCCTCCCGTTTCCTCCTTCTTAAAGCCCCCTACCTCCTCTCTGTTTCCGCTCTCCTCCCTCTCATAATCGTGTCCCGAGGCCGTAGTATTTGCTCGCCGGAGATATCCTTTTCCGCGGCCGTGTTTTCCCGATTCCGGCGAGGTGAGCACCTCCCCGAGGGCTAGACCCCTCCCATCCATCTCCCCTGGACCCCGTGGTACCCCCTGACCCTTTGGCCCACTCTTTTGTGCACAGGAGAGACAACGTTGAGCTCGCCGGAGCCGCAAACCTCCTCGGCCACGGGATTCTCCACCGCGGCGTCAACGTGGACCTCCTCGGAGAACCCCAACGCTACGAACGGACTCCCCGTGACGCGCTGAACATCTCGGTGGTCTCCCCGAACCCAGAGACCCCCTGTAGCGTCGCCGCCGTCTGCACCGAGCCCGCGCCACTGTCCTCGCCATCGCCGGCGACCAACTTCCGGCGGGAGGTAAACCCTGGCCACCCCCTTTGAATCTGAGCCGTTTGATTTAGATCCAACGGGCAGAAACAGATCACTCAAACGAACCGGTACCAGCCAACCACAGCGCGCCGCGTGTCGCCCAGTCAGCGCGCGTTAAGTTCTTTATTTGCCGGTCGAGCAACGCGTAACCGGCCCAGGCCCACCACTTATCTGTCGCCCAGCGCAGCAAATAGAAGCCCATTTTCTTTTTTTCTTCCGGAATAGAAATTAAATAGTAAATTTTGCAGAAAAGCCCCTGCAACTTCAAATCATCATAGCTTTTCAACCACTTAGCCAAATTTAGCAATCTTGGACTTTTTGAAAAGCCCTTGACATCTAGAAACTTTTGGCACTGGCCAAATTCAAATTTGACAAATTTAAAATTGTTCAATTTCAAATATGCTTGCTTGATGAAATTTGGCATAATTCAAATTCTACAAATCCAAAAATTGTAAATAAAATATATTTCGAAACCTTAAGAGGTGTACTTTCATAACCTCTGTCCCAAAATAATTATTGATCAAAACAAAATTGATTTTAGAATTAAGTTGTCTGTTTGAGTATTTTGACATAGAATTATTTCTATAAATAATTAGAAAATGTTTTCATAGGAAAAGTTGATTATTTTGGTAATCTTTAACCAGAGGCATCATTTCCCAACAATTTTGGACACCCTTGGACCATGACCATGTATTTTAGCCAAAAATCCATCATAGTAGTCCATCTAGTTATTATGTCTTAGATTTTGTTTCTATTTCTTTCTACCATTCTTTGTTGTGGCCATTTTTGGATCCAAGACCAAGTCGCTAAGATTACCAAATAGTGCACCTCAAACACTAGCACCCTAGTATTCTATCTACTTCTCCATTCCCCTATTCTTGCTTCAAGAAATCATCAAGTTAGCAAAATGGAGATCAAGACTCAAGCACAAGAAGGAAACTTCATTTTCAACTTAGTGGAAACATGAAGAGCTACAAGGAAGATCAATGAAGAAGTTTTGAAGAAAATACTTGGACTCCACACCTAGAAGAAAACTCAAGAAGTACAAGTGTGAAGAAATTTAGAAGAAAACATCTCCCCCTCTCTTCCTATCCTTCTTCTTATTTTCTTTCCAATTTGACTTAGTGGTATTTGTGCCCATCCCATACCCAAACCAATTAGTGAATTAAAGCCCTGAAGAATTTATCAATACAAACAGAAGAATCCATCCAAGGAACAAGACTACAATAGAAGCATGAAGATGATCTTCAAGAAGGCAATCACATGAGGTCTAGAAGCAATCCATACAAGTTGAAGAATAACAAGTTATTTTGTCCAACCATTGACCCAAATGGAAAACCCAAGACTTAGTAATATTTTCCCTTGGATGATGAACTTAGTAGACCTACCCTAACCACAATGGAAAATACTAACATAGTCACTCAAATATTTTTGAAGGTGAATATGACCAAGTGTTTGCATGTATTACTTTAGTTGAAGAAGTAATACGTTTATTCTAAGTGAACTCTTGGACCTTCCTCGACAAGTATGGTTATAATAAATTTAGTTTTATACATAACTCAACCTAGCCCTTCCCAAGTAAGCCATTGGAATTTCCTTAACAAGTATGAGACCATTAAGAGAATGAATCTTTCGAACCCAAACCTTGTCCTAACCAACTTGGTTAAGCCCCTTTTGATATGTTAGTTGCTTTTATACACTTGTATGTTTGTTTGCTAGGATGCTTGTTTATTTTGTTATTGTGTTTTAAATGAATAGATTGTACGGAGAGCAACGATCTTTTGTGAAGAGAGTGTGATATCTTCACCAACTTCAACAAGGCAAGTAACACATCATCAACTACCCATTATTTTCTATATGCATTAGTTGATTTTGAGTAGTATGCATGATAGGAAATTTTACTAAGATATATTATGCTATGCTATTATCCTAATAGTGTGTAGCCATCCCTTATACCTTGTTATTTTGATGCCTTGGTACTTATTAGATGCTTAGCCATGCTACAAAATTTGTTTACTAGATGTTGAGGAAAAATTCTAAGTATAACTAATGAATGAACCACCTGGGTGGAAGTGGTAAGATTTGTTTATGTTGAGTGTTTCCTCAGGGCCCTTATCTAAGGGTTATTCCACTTGAGGTTGTCACTTGCGGATGGCCACCTAGGAACAAAGAGATTACTATGTCCCTCTAAATCTAGTAGCTTCCCGTACAGCCTTTAGTCATATGGGCTCTGTCTTGATCAACTAAGTTGAATGAACTCACTAGGCTTACAAGCAGATGTAGCATAATTATAGGTGGAACGAGTAAGCCAAACGGTGGTGGAATTTTTTCTGAAAGATCTCGTCTCAATCTTCTCCTTTCCTTAATGCACTCAGGGTGTATAGGATGTTTGGGCTGATTGAGTCTGAAGGTGAAAGTGCACAAACTCTGCAGAGTCAACAAACTAAGGTCTTAGCCGTGTCCCCGGTTATGGACAACTATGAGCAGCTGGACAAGGATTGACGGAATAATCTCATCACCAATTTCAATAAGTAAAATTTGACCAAGTGAACAGTATTGTGGTGCTTGGATCTTAATCCAATGTTGCCACCCTTTTGAAAAGAAAAGTTTGTTTTACAAAAGTGATAGGAGAAAACTGGCTTTATGCAAACTTAGCCAAAACTCCACTCAACCAAATAAGCATGTAGTATTAGTCTTGCCATTTATATCCACCATAGTGTTACTTGCCAATACATTAAATTGTATTTACTCCTTGTGGCTGCATATTCCATATTGCAGATATTTCTGAAGACGAGTGAGGATTTCGTTTAGGATCTCGAGACTATCGCCAACATGTTTTGCCTGTGGCACATGAAGAAGATGGGCTCAATGTTATTCATGTTTTCCTCTGTATATCTTTGTTTACTGCTAGTCTTCTAAGACTATGCAAGTTCTAATACTATTTTGTAAAGACTGGATCTTGCGATGTAATAGAATTTGATGCATTTGCATGATATTTCATTTTGTACTGTGGTGCTAGCAATTGATCCTGGGACTAGCACAATAACACAGGTATTCCATCTTTATTAAATGTGGGATCGCTACAAAATTGTATCAGAGCACTGTGTTGCCTCTAGGATTCGAGACCCTTAGGTTTGGAAGCCCTTTTTGATCAATGTTATTATCACCTTTGAGTACTTTTGGATCCTAGCGGCATAGTGAGATGAAGCGGCCCGGACAACTTTACGTGTCCACGGACACGAGACCGTTCCCTGATTGGCTAGCGGGTGCCAGTATCTCTCACTATAGTGAATATCCAATTTGCAACAAGTTGTTAATAACCCATTGATCACCCTAGGATTGAAGACTTTCTATGTTCAAACTGTCTAGAAACAAAATAATCGTCTTGATTCTTCTCATATCATCTCATCTATTATTCACCTTCAAAATTTTCTAGATGACCTCCCTCTTCAAATACCATCAAGAAGAATGTTGATGACCATACCAAGAAGTGCAAGAAGTATTTTCACCACATGAAGACCTACACTCAAGATTATTGAAGAACTTCAAGAAAAACATAGATTTCACAACAATCGAGAACACCTCAAGACATGGAGAGAAGAACTTTAAGAAAACTCAAGAAGATATAGATGAGACCACCAACCTAGTTCCTTTGTTAGAACAACGTTAACGTGTTAGTGTATTGATCATATCAATGAGTGTGGTATGACAATATTAGTGTTTTCTGAAAACCTTGATGATTGGTGTGATGAATGTGTTACTTTGTGTTTGTTATGTGTTGTTTGTAAGATGAGTTTCCTTGATCTGCTGTGTTTGGATAGGAACCTTCTTAGATCCTTTCTAACCTCTATTCATCTTCCCTAAAACCTCAAAACAGATGTCTAGCCAGAATGTCAACAACCCCGTGAAGTCAATAGCAATGAAGATGCTACTAGAAGCTCAGACTAAGTTGATACAACGGATGACCCAGAACCAAGCAAGCAACCCCAATATGGAGTTAACACCAGGAATGCAACAAGTGTTGGATACTCAATCACAGATAGTGAAGATGATGTCCCAAAACTTGGCCAATAGTGAAAACAATCAGCCTTTGATAACTAGAGATAACCAGGAGATAGAAGAAGAAATATTGTCAACACTCAAAGCCTGCAATGCTTGTGGAGAGATAGGACACTATTCCAAAGATTGTCCAGATGAGTGGCCCCATGGTGATGCAAACAACTCAACTGAAGGATACTTCACTCAAGTTACTTGTTTTTTGTGTGAAGGAACAACATATGTTCCAACACAATGTCCACTTTACCCCATGGTACAACAAGTTGGACAACAAGCCAAAATGGAAATGCTTAGTGCAATCCAAGAGAACTTAGGAAAACCAGAAGTGAAGGGAAAACGCAAGCTGGATACTTTTCAGATGGACCATGTCAAGATGATACTGGAGCCAAGACTACACCACACCCATATTCATCCAAACACTCCACCAAGAATTGCTATTCTTGTGAAGAAGATGGACATTTATCTAGAATTGTCCCAACAAGAAACCCAGACTTTCAACCAACATAGTTGAGTATATTGGGCAGTAGTATGAAGATATGACAGCCAATTTAACTCCACCAAGGAAGAAGAAGAAACTTCAGAAGAACCCCAATCCTGTCTATAGAGACATCAGCCAAGTGACTTGCTTCAAATGCAGAGATAAAGGACACTATGCAAATGGATGCCCTCAAAGGGAGAAGGAAGGAAACATGACTTTCTGAAAGAAGGAATCTTAGGCAAAGTTTATGTTGAAAATAAATTTATATTCCCTAGAAGTTCTTCCAGTGTAATAAAGCACAATGATTGAAATGTGTTCCCATTATAATGAGATGATGTTGTGAAATCCTCTCAACTTGGTCCTTTGATTGACCCAAAGAGTGACCCCTCAGTGTCAAAGGTAGTCCAACATACCTATGTTGGTCTACACCTCTACCACAAAGGAAAGATCTACTCAAGCTCATCTAGAATCAATCTACACTCTAATCTAATGAAAATAGACTATCCACCAAAGCTTCTTTTAAGGGTGGTAGCCCACCCAGTTGTCTTGGAACCCACTTACCCAAACCTAATCTTTCTTTCTATCCTTCCCAAATCTCGGGACGAGATTTCTTTTAAGGGTGGTAGTCTGTAACATCCCTGATTTTTTGGAAAACTCAAAAATCACAAAAATTTGAAACTTTTTGTTTTCATGTTATGCAAGTCACCAAAAACCAAATGAGAAGCAAGAAACAAAAGGAAACAATACATATTCAATGAAATTGAATTTTACCAATCCAATTATACCTCTATTCCATAAACCCTAAAATCCCATTCAAAAATAAATTTCTTTATATAAAGGGAATATGTTTTTATCAACAAGCCTTTACCCAAAATATTTACAACTCCAATATTACTTTGAAGATATTTTAGGGCAACAAAAAATCAAAGATTTATAACCCTTAATAAAGTTCTAATGCCCCAAAGGTATTTGATGAGAATAAAATTGTTAATAATAACTTTTAGTTGTTATTCCAAGTTTTAAACATGAAGGTGTGAAAATAAAATACATTGTTTGGAAAATAACATAAAAAGGGTTTTGAAAACAATATTATGACATGTGGTTTTATCCTAAATTTATTGATCAACAATATTAATTATTTGATATGAACTAATTAAATAGCATTAAGTTACTATTAGTAAATCCTTCATATCCTAAAATTATACAATGTGAAAAAGGTTTAAAAATGGCTTTCCAAAAATAATATATGACATGTAAAATGTCTCTGAAATTTTATTTAGACAATAACATCAATTCATTATTTACTAAATTTTAAAATGGCCTTAAAGTATTATTAGTGTTTTATTTATTTTTCAAAATATAAAATTGTGAAAACAAGATTAAATGACTTTCAAAAATATGTTTTCAACATTTATAATACCACTGAAATTTTAATTGGCCAATAACTATGTTTTATAAATTTTTAAATTAAAAATCACATTAAGTGACTATTAAGGAATTATTCAAATTTCCAAAATTTCAAAAATAATATATGTTGAATTGTTTTCAAAAATGATATTGTTGGAAAGCATTTGAAATTTCAAGAATTTAGAAATTTGTTTCATGTTAATTGGATTTATAAAACAGAAGATATAATTAAAACATTTAAACAGGAAATAAAAAGAAAAGAAAAAGGAAAATGAGGTCAGCGATGACGTCATCGTCATCAACCTCAGAAACTGAATTTTCGCCCGTTTCGGCCCCTTTGATTGCGCTCTTGATTGCGGGCAATTGCAGCCGTCTTAATCCCTCCCGTTTCCTCCTTCTTAAAGCCCCCTACCTCCTCTCTGTTTCCCCTCTCCTCCCTCTCATAATCGTGCCCCGAGGCCGTAGTATTTGCTCGCCGGAGATATCCTTTTCCGCGGCCGTGTTTTCCCGATTCCGGCGAGGTGAGCACCTCCCCGAGGGCTAGACCCCTCCCATCCATCTCCCCTGGACCCCGTGGTACCCCCTGACCCTTTGGCCCACTCTTTTGTGCACAGGAGAGACGACGTTGAGCTCGCCGGAGCCGCAAACCTCCTCAGCCACGGGATTCTCCACCGCGGCGTCAACGTGGACCTCCTCGGAGCACCCCAACGCTACGAACGGACTCCCCGTGACTCGCTGAGCATCTCTGTGGTCTCCCCGAACCCAGAGACCCCCTGTAGCGTCGCCGCCGTCTGCACCGAGCCCGCGCCACTGTCCCCGCCATCTCCGGCGACCAACTTCCGGCGGGAGGTAAACCCTGGCCACCCCCTTTGAATCTGAGCCGTTTGATTTAGATCCAATGCGCAGAAACATATCACTCAAACGAACCGGTACCAGCCAACCACGGCGCGCCGCGTGTCGCCCAGTCAGCGCGCGTTAAGTTCTTTATTTGCCGCTCGACCAACGTGTAACCGGCCTAGGCCCACCACTTATCTGTCGCCCAGCGTAGCAAATAGCAGCCCATTTTCTGTTTTTCTTCCAGAATATAAATTAAATAGTAAATTTTGCAGAAAAGACCCTACAACTTCAAATCATCATATCTTTTCAATCACTTAGCCAAATTTAGCTATCTTGGACTTTTTGAAAAGCCCTTGACATATAGAAACTTTTGGCACTTGCCAAATTAAAATTTGACAAATTTAAAATTGTTCAATTTCAAATATGCTTGTTTGATGAAATTTGGCATAATTCAAATTCTACAAATCCAAAAATTGTAAATAAAATATATTTGGAAACCTTAAGAGGTGTACTTTCATAACCTCTGTCCCAAAATAATTATTGATCAAATTAAAATAGATTTTAGAATTAAGTTGTCTGTTTGAGTATTTTGACATAGAATTATTTCTATAAATAATTAGAAAATGTTTTCATAGGCAAAGTTGATTATTTTGGTAACCTTTAACCAGAGGCATCATTTCCCAACAATTTTGGACACCCTTGGACCATGACCATGTATTTTAGCCAAAAGTCCATCATAGTAGTCCATCTAGTTATTATGTCTTAGATTTTGTTTCTATTTCTTTCTACCATTGTTTGTTGTGGCCATTTTTGGATCCAAGACCAAGTCCCTAAAATTACCAAGTAGTGCACCTCAAACACTAGCACCCTAGTATTCTATCTACTTCTCCATTCCCCTATTCTTGCTTCAAGAAATCATCAAGTTAGCAAAATGGAGATCAAGACTCAAGCACAAGAAGGAAACTTCATTTTCAACTTAGTGGAAACATGAAGAGCTACAAGGAAGATCAATGAAGAAGTTTTGAAGAAAAGACTTGGACTCCACACCTAGAAGAAAACTCAAGAAGTACAAGTGTGAAGCAATTTAGAAGAAAACATCTCCCCCTCTCTTCCTATCCTTCTTCTTATTTTCTTTCCAATTTGACTTAGTGGTATTTGTGCCCATCCCATACCCAAACCAATTAGTGAATTAAAGCCCTGAAGAATTTATCAATACAAACAGAAGAATCCATCCAAGGAACAAGACTACAATAGAAGCATGAAGATGATCTTCAAGAAGGCAATCACATGAGGTCTAGAAGCAATCCATACAAGTTGAAGAATAACAAGTTATTTTGTCCAACCATTGACCCATATGGAAAACCCAAGACTTAGTAATATTTTCCCTTGGATGATGAACTTAGTAGACCTACCCTAACCACAATGTAAAATACTAACATAGTCACTCAAATATTTTTGAAGGTGAATATGACCAAGTGTTTGCATGTATTACTTTAGTTGAAGAAGTAATACGTTTATTCTAAGTGAACTCTTGGACCTTCCTCGACAAGTATGGTTATAATAAATTTAGTTTTATACATAACTCAACCTAGCCCTTCCCAAGTAAGCCATTGGAATTTCCTTAACAAGTATGAGACCATTAAGAGAATGAATCTTTCGAACCCAAACCTTGTCCTAACCAACTTGGTTAAGCCCCTTTTGATATGTTAGTTGCTTTTATACACTTGTATGTTTGTTTGCTAGGATGCTTGTTTATTTTGTTATTGTGTTTTAAATGAATAGATTGTACGGAGAGCAACGATCTTTTGTGAAGAGAGTGTGATATCTTCACCAACTTCCACAAGGCAAGTAACACATCATCAACTACCCATTATTTTCTATATGCATTAGTTGATTTTGAGTAGTATGCATGATAGGAAATTTTAATAAGTTATATTATGCTATGCTATATCCTAGTAGTGTGTAGCCATCCTTATACCTTGTTATTTTGATGCCTTGGTACTTATTTAGATGATTTGCCATGCTACAAAATTTGTTTTACTATATGTTGAGGAAAAATTCTAAGTATAACTAATGAATAAACCACCTGGGTGGAAGTGGTAATAATGGTTTATGTTGAGTGTTGCCTCAGGGCCCTTATCTAAGGGTTATTCCACTTGAGGTTGTCAATTGAGGATGGCCACCCAGGAACAAAGAGATTTCTATGTCCTTCTAAGTTTAGTAGCTTCCCGTGCAGCCTTTAGTCATATGGGCTCTGTCTTGATCAACTAAGTTGAATGATCTCACTAGGCTTACCAGCAGATGTAGCATAATTATAGGTGGAACGGGTAAGCCAAACGGTGGTGGAATTTCTTCTGAAAGATCTCGTCTCAATCTTCTCCTTTCCTTAATGCACTCAGGGTGTATAGGATGTTTGGGATGATATGAGTCTGAAGGTGAAAGTGCACAAACTCTGCAGAGTCAACAAACTAAGATCTTAGCCGTGTCCCCGGTTATGGACAACTATGAGCAGCTGGACAAGGATTGACGGAAGAATCTCATCATCAATTTCAATAAGTAAAATTTGACCAAGTGAACAGTATTTGTGGTGCTTGGATCTTAATCGAATGTTGCCACCCTTTTGAAAAGAAAAGTTTGTTTTACAAAAGTGATAGGAGAAAACTGGCTTTATGCAAACTTAGCCAAAACTCCACTCAGCCAAATAAGCATGTAGTATTAGTCTTGCCATTTATATCCACCATAGTGTTACTTGCCAATACATTAAATTGTATTGACTCCCTTGTGGATGCATATTACATATTGCAGATATTTCGGAAGACGAGTGAGGATTTCGTTTAGGATCTCGAGACTATCGCCAACATGTTTTGCCTGTGGCACATGAAGAAGATGGTCTCAATGTTATTCATGTTTTCCGCTGTATTTCTTTGTTTTCTGCTAGTCTTCTAAGACTATGCAAGTTGTAATCCTATTTTTTAAAGACTGGAGCATGCGATGTAATAGAATTTGATGCATTTGCATGATATTTCATTTTGTACTGTGGTGCTAGCAAATGATACTGGGACTAGCACAATAACACAAGTGTCCTTATATTATTTAAATGTGGGAACGCTACAAAATTGTATGAGAGCATTGTGTTGCCTGTAGGATTCGAGACCCTTAGGTTTGGAAGCCCTTTTTGATCATGTTATTATCTCCTTAGAGTATTTTGGATCCTAGCGGCATAGTGAGATGAAGCGGCCCGGACAACTTTACGTGTCGACGGACACGAGACCGTTCCCTGATTGGCTTGCAGGTGCCAGTATCTCTCACTATAGTGAATATCCAATTTGCAACAAGTTGTTAATAACCCATTGATCACCCTAGATTGAAAAATCTCTATGTTCAAACTTTCTAAAAACAAAACAATCATCTTAGTTCATCTCATATGATCTCATCTATTATTCACCTTAAAAATATCCCTAGATGACCTCCTCCTCAATACCATCAAGACAAGAATGTTGATGACCATACCAAGAAGTGCAAGAAGTGTTTCACCACATGGACGACCTACATTCAATATTATTGAAGAACTTGAAGAAAAACTTAGACTTCACCACTATCAAGAAGGCCTTAGGAAATGGAGAGAAGAATTTGAAGAACCCAAGAAGATATAGATGAGACCACCAATCTAGTTTGTTAGAACAACGTTAACGTGTTAGTATATTGATCATGCTAATGAGTGTGGTATGACAATATTAGTGTTTTCAAAAAAAAAACCTTGTTGTTTGGTGTGATGAATGTGTTGCTATATGTTTGTTATGTGTTGTTTGTAAGATGAGTTTCCTTGATCTGCTGTGTTTGGATAGGAACCTTCTTAGATCCTTTCTAACCTCTACTCATCTTCCCTAAAACCTCAAAACAGACGTCTAGCCAGAATGCCAACAACCCGGAGAACTCAATAGCAATGCAGATGCTACTAGAAGCTCAAACTCAGTTGATACAACTGATGAACCAGAACCAAGCAAGCAACCCCAATATGGAGTTAACACCAGGAATGCAGCAAGTGTTGGATACTCAATCACAGATAGTGAAGATGATGTCCCAAAACTTGGCCAATAGTGAAAACAATCAACCCTTGGTAGCTAGAGATAACCAGGAGACAGAAGAAGAAATGTTTTCAACACTCAAAGCCTGCAGATCTTGTGGAGAGATAGGACACAATTCCAAAGATTGTCCTGATGAGTGGCCCCATGGTGATGCAAACAACTCAACTAAAGGATACTTCACTCAAGTTACTTGTTTTCTGTGTGAAGGAACAACACATGTTCCAACACAATATCCACTTTACCCCATGGTACAACAAGTTGGACAACAAGCCAAAATGGAAATGCTTAGTGCAATCCAAGAGAACTTAGGAAAACCAGAAGTGAAGGGAAAACGCAAGCTGGATACTTTTCAGTTGGACCATGTCAAGATGGATACTGGAGCCAAGACTACACCACATCCATATTCATCCAAACACTCCACCAAGAATTGCTATTCTTGTGAAGAAGATGGACATTTATCTAGAAATTGTCCCAACAAGAAACCCAGACCTTCAACCAACATAGTTGAGTATACTGGGCAGCAGTATGAAGATATGATGGCCAATTTAACTCCACCAAGGAAGAAGAAGAAACTTCAGAAGAACCCCAATCCTGTCTATAGAGACATCAGCCAAGTGACTTGCTTCAAATGCAGAGATAAAGGACACTATGCAAATGGATTCCCTCAAAGGGAGAAGGAAGGAAACATGACTTTCTGAAAGAAGGAATCTTAGGCAAAGTTTTATGTTGAAAATAAATTTATATTCCCTAGAAGTTCTTCCAGTGTAATAAACCACGATGAATGTGTTCCCATTATAATGAGATGATGTTGTGAAATCCTCTCAACTTGGTCCTTTGATTGACCCAAAGAGTGACCCCTCAGTGTCAAAGGTAGTCCAACATACCTATGTTGGTCTACACCTCTACCACAAAGGAAAGATCTACTCAAGCTCATCTAGAATCAATCTACACTCTAATCTAATGAAAATAGACTATCCACCAAAGCTTATTTTAAGGGTGGTAGCCCACCCAGTTGTCTTGGAACCCACTTACCCAAACCTAATCTTTCTTTCTATCCTTCCCAAATCTCGGGACGAGATTTCTTTTAAGGGTGGTAGTCTGTAACATCCCTGATTTTTTGGAAAACTCAAAAATCACAAAAATTTGAAACTTTTTGTTTTCATGTTATGCAAGTCACCAAAAACCAAATGAGAAGCAAGAAACAAAAGGAAACAATACATATTCAATGAAATTGAATTTTACCAATCCAATTATACCTCTATTCTATAAACCCTAAAATCCATTCAAAAATAAATTTCTTTATATAAAGGGAATATTTTTTATCAACAAGCCTTTACCCAAAATATTTACAACTCCAATATTACTTTGAAGATATTTTAGGGCAACAAAAAATCAAAGATTTATAACCCTTAATAAAGTTCTAATTCCCAAAGGTATTTGATGAGAATAAAATTGTTAATAATAACTTTTAGTTGTTATTCCAAGTTTTAAACATGAAGGTGTGAAAATAAAATACATTGTTTGGAAAATAACATAAAAAGGGTTTTGAAAACAATATTATGACATGTGGTTTTATCCTAAATTTATTGATCAACAATATTAATTATTTGATATGAACTAATTAAATAGCATTAAATTACTATTAGTAAATCCTTCATATCCTAAAATTATACAATGTGAAAAAGGTTTAAAAATGGCTTTCCAAAAATAATATATGACATGTAAAATGTCTCTGAAATTTTATTTAGACAATAACATCAATTCATTATTTACTAAATTTTAAAATGGCCTTAAAGTATTATTAGTGTTTTATTTATTTTTCAAAATATAAAATTGTGAAAACAAGATTAAATGACTTTCAAAAATATGTTTTCAACATTTATAATACCACTGAAATTTTAATTGGCCAATAACTATGTTTTATAAATTTTTAAATTAAAAATCACATTAAGTGACTATTAAGGAATTATTGAAATTTCCAAAATTTCAAAAATAATATATGTTGAATTGTTTTCAAAAATGATATTGTTGGAAAGCATTCGAAATTTCAAGAATTTAGAAATTTGTTTCATGTTAATTGGATTTATAAAACAGAAGATATAATTAAAACATTTAAACAGGAAATAAAAAGAAAAGAAAAAGGAAAATGAGGTCAGCGATGACGTCATCGTCATCAACCTCAGAAACTGAATTTTCGCCCGTTTCGGCCCCTTTGATTGCGCTCTTGATTGCGGGCAATTGCAGCCGTCTTAATCCCTCCCGTTTCCTCCTTCTTAAAGACCCCTACCTCCTCTCTGTTTCCCCTCTCCTCCCTCTCATAATCGTGCCCCGAGCCCGTAGTATTTGCTCGCCGGAGATATCCTTTGCCGCGGCCGTGTTTTCCCGATTCCGGCGAGGTGAGCACCTCCCCGAGGGCTAGACCCCTCCCATCCATCTCCCCTGGACCCCGTGGTACCCCCTGACCCTTTGGCCCACTCTTTTGTGCACAGGAGAGACGACGTTGAGCTCGCCGGAGCCGCAAACCTCCTCAGCCACGGGATTCTCCACCGCGGCGTCAACGTGGACCTCCTCGGAGCACCCCAACGCTACGAACGGACTCCCCGTGACTCGCTGAGCATCTCTGTGGTCTCTCCGAACCCAGAGACCCCCTGTAGCGTCGCCGCCGTCTGCACCGAGCCCGCGCCACCGTCCCCGCCATCTCCGGCGACCAACTTCCGGCAGGAGGTAAACCCTGGCCACCCCCTTTGAATCTGAGTCGTTTGATTTAGATCCAATGCGCAGAAACATATCACTCAAACGAACCGGTACCAGCCAACCACGGCGCGCCGCGTGTCGCCCAGTCAGCGCGCGTTAAGTTCTTTATTTGCCGCTCGACCAACGCGTAACCGGCCTAGGCCCACCACTTATCTGTCGCCCAGCGTAGCAAATAGCAGCCCATTTTCTGTTTTTCTTCCAGAATATAAATTAAATAGTAAATTTTGCAGAAAAGACCCTACAACTTCAAATCATCATATCTTTTCAATCACTTAGCCAAATTTAGCTATCTTGGACTTTTTGAAAAGCCCTTGACATATAGAAACTTTTGGCACTTGCCAAATTCAAATTTGACAAATTTAAAATTGTTCAATTTCAAATATGCTTGTTTGATGAAATTTGGCATAATTCAAATTCTACAAATCCAAAAATTGTAAATAAAATATATTTGGAAACCTTAAGAGGTGTACTTTCATAACCTCTGTCCCAAAATAATTACTGATCAAATTAAAATAGATTTTAGAATTAAGTTGTCTGTTTGAGTATTTTGACACAGAATTATTTCTATAAATAATTAGAAAATGTTTTCATAGGCAAAGTTGATTATTTTGGTAACCTTTAACCAGAGGCATAATTTCCCAACAATTTTGGACACCCTTGGACCATGACCATGTATTTTAGCCAAAAGTCCATCATAGTAGTCCATCTAGTTATTATGTCTTAGATTTTGTTTCTATTTCTTTCTACCATTGTTTGTTGTGGCCATTTTTGGATCCAAGACCAAGTCCCTAAAATTACCAAGTAGTGAACCTCAAACACTATTCTCCATTCCCCTATTCTTGCTTCAAGAAATCATCAAGTTAGCAAAATGGAGATCAAGACTCAAGCACAAGAAGGAAACTTCATTTCAACTTTGTGGAAACATGAAGAGCTACAAGGAAGATCAATGAAGAAGTTTTGAAGAAAAGACTTGGACTCCACACCTAGAAGAAAACTCAAGAAGTAAAAGTGTGAAGAAATTTAGAAGAAAACATCTCCCCCTTTCTTCCTATCCTTCTTCTTATTTTCTTTCCAATTTGACTTAGTGGTATTTGTGCCCATCCCATACCCAAAACAATTAGTGAATTAGAGCCCTGAAGAATTTATCAAGACCAAGAAAAGAATCCATCCAAGGAACAAGACTACAATAGAAGCATGAAGATGATCTTCAAGAAGGCAATCACATGAGGTCTAGAAGCAATCCATACAAGTTGAAGAATAACAAGTTATTTTGTCCAACCATTGACCCAAATGGAAAACCCAAGACTTAGTAATATTTTCCCTTGGATGATGAAGTTAGTAGACCTACCCTAACCACAATGGAAAATACTAACATAGTCACTCAAATATTTTTGAAGGTGAATATGACCAAGTGTTTGCATGTATTACTTTAGTTGAAGAAGTAATATGTTTATTCTAAGTGAACTCTTGGAACTTCCTCGACAAGTATGGTTATAATAAAGTAAGTTTTATACATAACTCAACCTAGCCCTTCCCAAGTAAGCCATTGGAATTTCCTTAAGAAGTGTGAGACCATTAAGAGAATGAATCTTTCGAACCCAAACCTTGTCCTAACCAACTTGGTTAAGCCCCTTTTCATATGTTAGTTGCTTTTATACACTTGTATGTTTGTTTGCTAGGATGCTTGTTTATTTTGTTATTGTGTTTTCAATGAATAGATTGTACGGAGCGAAACGATCTTTTGTGAAGAGAGTGTGATATCTTCACCAACTTCAACAAGGCAAGTAACACATCATCAACTACCCATTATTTTCTATATGCATTAGTTGATTTTGAGTAGTATGCATGATAGGAAATTTTAATAAGTTATATTATGCTATGCTATATCCTAGTAGTGTGTAGCCATCCTTATACCTTGTTATTTTGATGCCTTGGTACTTATTTAGATGATTTGCCATGCTACAAAATTTGTTTTACTAGATGTTGAGGAAAAATTCTAAGTATAACTAATGAATAAACCACCTGGGTGGAAGTGGTAAGACTGGTTTATGTTGAGTGTTGCCTCAGGGCCCTTATCTAAGGGTTATTCCACTTGAGGTTGTCACTTGAGGATGGCCACCCAGGAACAAAGAGATTTCTATGTCCTTCTAAGTTGAGTAGCTTCCCGTGCAGCTTTTAGTCATATGGGCTCTGTCTTGATCAACTAAGTTGAATGATCTCACTAGGCTTACCAGCAGATGTAGCATAATTATAGGTGGAACGTGTAAGCCAAACGGTGGTGGAATTTCTTCTGAAAGATCTCGTCTCAATCTTCTCCTTTCCTTAATGCACTCAGGGTGTATAGGATGTTTGGGATGATTTGAGTCTGAAGGTGAAAGTGCACAAACTCTGCAGAGTCAACAAACTAAGATCTTAGCCGTGTCCCCGGTTATGGACAACTATGAGCAGCTGGACAAGGATTGACGGAAGAATGTCATCATCAATTTCAATAAGTAAAATTTGACCAAGTGAACAGTATTTGTGGTGCTTGGATCTTAATCCAATGTTGCCACCCTTTTGAAAAGAAAAGTTTGTTTTACAAAAGTGATAGGAGAAAACTGGCTTTATGCAAACTTAGCCAAAACTCCACTCAGCCAAATAAGCATGTAGTATTAGTCTTGCCATTTATATCCACTATAGTGTTACTTGCCAATACATTAAATTGTATTGACTCCCTTGTGGCTGCATATTCCATATTGCAGATATTTCTGAAGACAAGTGAGGATTTCGTTTAGGATCTCGAGACTATCGCCAACATGTTTTGCCTGTGGCACATGAAGAAGATGGGCTCAATGTTATTCATGTTTTCCGCTGTATTTCTTTGTTTTCTGCTAGTCTTCTAAGACTATGCAAGTTGTAATCCTATTTTGTAAAGACTCGATCATGCGATGTAATAGAATTTGATGCATTTGCATGATATTTCATTTTGTACTGTGGTGCTAGCAAATGATCCAGGGACTAGCACAATAACACAGGTGTCCTTATATTATTTAAATGTGGGAACGCTACAGATTGGCTCTTTAAAAAAATTAGTACCTCATGATCAGAATGTTTGATAAATTCTTTTGGCCACAAATAATGTTTCCAAACCTCAAAAACTCTAACAAGGGCATACAATTCTTTATAATAAACAGAATAGTTCAATTGTGCACCATGCAATTTTTTCAGAAAAAAAAGCAATTGGTTTCTTCTCTTGCATTAAACACTAATGTATACGCACGCTTCTATTCTTGTAGACAGTGTTGGGCCTCCAAGTGCAGAGGTTTGGAGAACAGCAGTGATAAAGGGGTTGCCCGATCTTCTCGATGAACTCACGCGATAACTGGATATGATAGCTTGTGTCTTGGTGAAACCTCTCCGGCTGATCCCTGATGCCAATGCAACAGCTCTCAATCCCTTTGGATATTCTCAACTCCACGCACTTGAACCACGTAATCAAAGACTATGAGTGGTCCTGTATCTACTAATTCCCAATGGAACAACATATAGCACGCAGAATTTGCAAGGGGTAACTCCATCAAACTGGTGGGGATAAATTCAGATGAACATAGTTCAATTCTGGAATCTAGGGTTTATCTTAAACTGGTTCTACCGTCTCTACTTTGCACCTAAGAGGTATATATGAGGGGGTGCGGCCAAGAGAGAGGGGTGCGGCCACAACCAGCCCTAATGCGCCCCCTAGCCCACTCCCACTTGGTTTGGTGCAACCAAACCATTACAAACCGAACCCAACATGGGTTCAGCCCATTGGACTCGCAGGTCCTCTACTAAAAACGTTTGGGACAGCCTAGGACATGTCCTTGCTGCTCCCATATCAGCCCCCAATGCATGGATGGCTCCTTTATCTCCTTTAGGTCTTGTGGGAAACAATCTCCATATCTTCCTCCATGTATGCACACTTGTTTTCCACCATTGCATGCTTGTTTTCCATCTCCTCTTGATGCTCTCCTCCATCCATGTTTGTGTTATCAATAAACCTATCATACATAAATACATATGCTTAGGTAGTATAACATTCTTATAAACACAAACAACACAATCCATTAAGAAGGAATTCACCTTATAGTAATCATAAATTAACTTCAATATTTCCTTCCAACTCAAGCATGAACAATCATCATGTACCCCTATAATATCCATATCAAGCAGCAAGTTTCCCTTAAGTGGATTACCCAAGGTTTATCGAACCCAGGGAGGAAGAGGTCAACGGTATCCCTCTCAAGCAACCCTGCAATTATGATACAAGAAGTCTCTTGTGTCCCCAACACACCTAATACAATTTTCAGTTGTATAGGTGCACTAGTTCGATGAAGAGAGAGTAAAATACAAGTAATATGGATGATTTTAAGTGATAATAGCAATCTGAAATAAAAATGGCAGCAAGCAAACATGTAGCAGAACTAATTGTAAGCGGTGTTTCAATTCTTAGAAACAAGGCCTAGGGATCCTACTTTCACTACTGGACACTCTCAACAATGATAACATAACTGAATGCATAAATATCTCTCTTCACTATGCTACTCTGAACCACTCTCCGGTTGAATAACAAACATCAATTCATTGTGTAGGGCTGCAAAAAGCACTCCTCAAAGCCACATTCTCATGTCTAGTTAACCCCACGATGTCACTATGAGCGCGCTATAAGGTAATAGAAAAACACCACAATTTCATAGGGTCATCCAACACAAGATATAAATATCATGCTAAACCACACGGTGCACACATTGTCACCTTTACACCGTGATCAAAGTGTTTATGGAGATCTCATAGCAAAACCACTTGAGTAGCATAACAGATGAAGAGTAACATCTAATGATTCAACTAGATTACAAAGCCCACGATCACATGAAGATCACACCATCGGAGAGAGAGATGAAACACATAGCTACCGGTAGAGCCCTCAGCCCCGAGGGAGAACTACTCCCTCCTCATCATAGGAGACATCAACGGTGATGAAGATGGCGTCCCGGCAGGGTGCCGGAATAGAGATTTCTATCCCCCGAAACTTGTCTGTGGTGGCGGAGCTACGGATGTTTTTCGTGGAAAAGGCCGATTGATTTAGGGTTTATGCATCGGGGGCATATATAGGCGAAAGGGCGATGCCGGGGGGTGGCCAGGGGGCCACACCACCTGGTGGCGCGGTCAGGGGGACCCGCGCCACCCTATGGTGTGGCCACCCTGTGGCCCCCCTCCGTGTCTCTTCGAGACTTTCTTGACCCTCCGGGACTTCTAAGACTTGTGGCTTTTGAATTGTCCAATTCTGAGAATATTTCCAGAACAACTTTTTTGAAACTAAAAACAGCAAAAAAAGGGAACTGGCTCTGTGGCATCTTGTCAATAGGTTAGTCCTAGGAAATCGATAAAAAGTGTAAGGAAAACATGTAGCATATGGCATGAAATCAACATGGAACATCAAAAATTAAGGATACGTTTATGACGTATCAACATCCTCAAGCTTAGTTCCTACTCGTCCTCGAGTAGGTAAACGATAAAAACACATAATTTCTGAGGTAAAATGCTACCAACATAAACTTGATCATCATAGTAGTGCCAAGCATGTAAACTAGGATCAAATGAACAAAGGTTGTGGTTTATAGCTGATATCAAAGTGTAATGTATAAACCATTAGGAATAACAAAGTAAAACTTTTCAATGAATCAATAGTAAAAGACAATCCAATGTGCAAAGTATATTAGAGATGATTTAAGCTTCAAGAACAACAATATAATGATCCAAGGCATCAAACTCTCACAACAACTCGTGTTAGGATCAAGTCAAGTGACAACAATATGCACATAGGAAAATCATTCAAATAAATGTGCACTTAAAACAAGCAAGCGTTATGTATTGGTTTCTGGCACCAGGATGTTATGGCTAAAAGAACATTATGGGGGGTTTGGATGGTCAATGGAAGAAAGTCTCACACAACTGAAAGTGATCATTAGACAAGAGGAAGTCTTATAATCGAAGTTATGCAAGGAGTAGTGATTGCCACACAACGGATGCACATAGAGCTATAAGTGTATGAAAGCTCTCCAATGGAACTAGTGGGGGTGCATCCAACCTACTTGCTCACGAAGACCTAGAGCTCTTTTGAGGAGGCTCATCATTGGAATATACAAACCAAGTTCTATAATGTAAGTTCCCCGCATAGTTGTGCAAGTCATAATATGAAAACTCTCTCCAAACTGAAGTAATGATGCGAAATAAAGCACAAGTGTGGAACAAATAATAGTAATGCTGCCCCCTCTCTCTTTATTTTCTCTCTTTTGCCTCTTTATTTCTTTTTTTTTCTTTTTCTATTTTGGGCTTTTTCTCTCTTTTTTTTCTTTTTTTTTGATATATAACCTCACTGCTACGGGAAACACTCTATTTTGCAATGAATCAACACACTTTTAATACTCATAACTCAAACTAATATATCTCTGATGTAAATAAAACTAAATGCTCCTGCCAGTGTAGCAGTATGCAAAATACCAAAGAAGCATGACAAGTAACATAATGATGATGGAGCTTGTATGGTAATATATCTCAGAATAGCTATGGAAATGCCACGGTAGGTAGGTATGGTGGTTGTTTTTAGGAAGATAAATTTTGGCTTATGTGTAGAAGAACAAAGTTCTCCTACGTGGTTTGGATGTACTGGCAAAGTTTGCACCAACTCTCAATGTGAGAATGAGCAATGCACAATACCGAAGAGGCTAGAAAATATGAATGGTGGAAGTGCCAGAAAACCGTAACATAGAACTCACAAGTTAAAATATTCCAAATAAAATCACGGTATCACAAGGCATAATGAAAATCACTCCAAGAGGGTCCGTGGCAGTGACAAGTCATTGTTAGCTACCCCGACCGTAGCGCGTAACAAAATGCCATTACAACTGTTATCAGCAAAGGAAGTCATATACCATTATCCTATCAGCTGGTTATTATAAGTTCCAACAATATTATTGAAGCAAAGACAACAATAGGAAAACAAAAGAAATCAGAACAGAAAATAAAAGACGTTGCAAGTAAACTTCATATGATGTGACCAAATAAAGATATAGTTTCACTAGAAGTGACCTAATAAATTGTTGATGAAGAAGGGGATGCCTTGGGCATCCCCAATCTTAGATGCTTGAGTCTTCTTAGAATTTTCTGGGATGAACCAAGGGGCATCCCCAAGCTTTGACCTTGCACTCTTCTTGATCACATAAATCACCCTCTTCTCTTGACCCTTGAAAACTTCCTTCACACCACACTCAGAAAGTAATTCGCATTAGAGGGTTTTGCAACAATCAAAAAATCATGGGTTTTCCATGGGCAAAAGTGATATTGATACTTTTAAACATTAGCTACAGCCACTAATAAGCAAGGAAATCCACTTGACATCATAAAAGAGCAAATGCAAGAAAAACTGGCAGAATCTGCCAAAACCAGAACAGTCTGTGAAGAAGAATTTTTTTGGGGCACTTACGTTGCTCAGATCGAAAAACTTAAAGAAGGAAAAAAGTTTCGTAAATAGCTGAGGAATACGCACAAAACATTTCAGGTCATTCTAAGCTTTATGAATTTTATAAGATTTTTTACGGTGCAAAGATCACACCATGGGAGATCTCATAACAAAACCACTTGAGTAGCATAACATATGAAGAGTAACATCTACTAATTACACTAGATTACAAAGCTCACGATCACATAAAGATCACACCATGGGAGAGAGAGAGATGAAACACATAGCTGCCGGTAGAGCCCTCATCCCCGGGGGATAAGTACTCCCTCCTCATCATAGGAGACAGCAACGACGATGAAGATGGTGGTGGAGTCGATGGAGATGGCTCTGGGGGCACTTCCCCATCCCGGCAGGGTGCCGGAATAGAGATTTCTGTCCCCCGAAACTTGTCAGCGGCGGTGGCGGAGCTACGGATGTTTTTCATGGAAAAGGCCGATTGATTTAGGGTTTATGCATCAGGGGGCATATATAGGCGAAAGGGCGATGCCGGGGGGGTGCCCAGGGAGCCCACACCACCTGGTGGCGCGGCTAGGGGGGACCCGCGCCACCCTATGGTGTGGCCACCCTGAACCCCCCTCCGGGACTCTTTGAGACTTCCTTGAACCTCTGGGACTTCTAAGACTTCTGGCTTTTGAATTGTCCAATTCCGAGAATATTTCCAGAACTTTACTGAAACTAAAAACAGCAGAAAATGGGAACTGGCTCTGTGGCATCTGGTCAATAGGTTAGTCCCAGGAAATCGATAAAAAAGGCATAAAGTCTAAGGAAAACATGTACCATATGGCATGAAAACAACATGGAACATCGGAAATTAAGGATAAGTTTATGACATATCAACCACCTCCAATTACAATACCACTAGCATCACACTCAATTTCCTATTGCTTACTGAAATTAGGAAGCATCAACAAAGTTGCACAAATCAAATGTTTTTTCAGCTCATTAAATGAACTCGAATTATACTGCTTTTTTAGTTACATCACTCAATGGTGGAGCAATGGTACTAAAGTATTTCCCAAATCTTCTATAAAAACCAGCAAGACCATTAAAACTATGGACTTGCCTCACATTCGTAGGAGTAGGCCAATTTTTAATTGCAGTAATTTTTGAATTATCTTCCTCAATTCCATCTTTAGAATCAACATATCCCAGAAATATGACCTTATCTTAGCAAAAAGTGCACTTCTCAAGATTACCATACAATTTGGTTTCTCGATGCACATGCAAGACTTGTCTAATATGACCAATATGTTTATGTTCATTGCGGGTATATATGAGAATATCATCAAAATAAACTACCACAAACTTGCTAATAAAATTTCTCAAAACATGGTTCGTTAGTCTCATGAAAGTACTAGGTGTATTAGTTAACCCAAAAGGAATCACTAAACCGTTCATGGAAACCAATTTTTTTAAAGGTTGTTTTCCACTCATCCCCCTCTTTCATTCTAATTTAATGATAACCATTACGCAAATCAATTTTAGAGAAAACAACATGACCACTTAATTCATCTAACATGTCTTGCAAATGTGGAATATGATGACAATAGCGAATAGTGATGTTGTTAATTTCTCTACAATCTAAATACATGCTCCATGTACCATATTTTTTAGGAACTAAAATAACAGGAACAAGACAAGGGACAAAGCTGATTCGAATATACCCTTTATTAAGAAGCTCTTGCACTTGTTTCTGAATCTCCTTCGTTTCTTGGGGTTTTTCCAATAGGGAGCTCGGTTTGGCAATGATGATCCAGGAATCAAGTCAATTTGGTGCTTTATCCCTCTCAATGGTTGCATCCCCGAGGGAATCTCTTCTGGAAAACATCATTGAACTCCTCCAAAACTTGAGAAACACCAAGAGAAATAGGGGTCATGCCATTAGAAACCAAGATATCTCCCTTGTGAATAAGCAAAATAGGGACTAATGTAGGATCCTCTCTAAATTCCCTCAAATCCTCTTTATATGCTAACATGCATAATAGGCTCTCACTCTTATTTTTACCACTCGAATTTTGTTTGCTACTATTTCCCACAGATTTTTTATTTTCTCTCCTTTCATCTCTCTCACTCTCCTACTCAAGATTTACTTCTATTTTTAGACAAGACTCATTTACAATATGTTGTGGTGTCATAGGCCTCAAAATAATAGTCCTCCTATGATAATTCAACTCATAAGTGTTTGCTCTCCCATCATGCTTCACACTCCTGTCAAATTTCCATGTCATTCCCAATAACAAGTGGAAAACAGTCATAGGAACCACATCAAACTCAATGTTATCCTTTTATGGACCAATCTGAAATTCCACACGCACCATATAGCTCACTTTCATCTCCCTAGTGCTACTCAACCATTGAATATAATAAGGGTTGGGGTGTGGTAAATATTTCAGATTCAGCTTTGCACATAGATCTTTGCTAGCTAAATTTCTGCAACCCCCTGCATCAATAATAACCTTGCAAGCCATATTAGGTCCAATAATAGCTTTAGTTTGAAACAAATTGCATCGTCGAGTTTCAGGACTTGGAATCACACTCAAAGATTTCTATGTGCAAACAATAGATGGCATAGTAGTAACGTAAGCATCCAATTGAGTATTATTGATATAACCATGATCATCATCAGGATAAGCATCATCTCCTGTCTGATAATCATTATTCTCATTGACTATCATCATTTTTGCATTAGGCAATCCCTCTTAAAATGACATTTCCTTCCACATGTGTGGCATGCCATGTCCCTTTTTGGGTGTAGATTTATTGGAACCGTGGTATTAGCTGCTGGTTGTGAATTCCTCCTTGCACTAGGAGCACTAGGCTCAGCCTTGGAAGAAGAACTACGAATTATGGATTGTGGAGGTGGTGTACTCGAAAGAGATGGTCTTCTCAATGGAAAACGATTCCTAGCACGTGATGGCATTTTTGCCTCATCATTCATTGTGCTTCGGCCTCCCTAGCATGCTGCAATAATTCATTCATGTCATGATATTGATGGTGCCTCACAATGCCTCTGATTTTCAATTGTAAACCTAGAAAAAAAATGTTGCATTGTTTGCGTCAATTGTCCCTTCACACGTGTCGTTTGCATAATCAATTCCATCTCTTGTTAATAAGCATCTACTATCATTGTGCCTTGCCTAAATTGTTGCAAATTATCATAGTGGGAACAAATATAATCGTGTGGCACAAATATCTCTCTCATAACTTGCTTCATGGTCCTCCAAGTAATAATTGGCAATTCTCCATCTCCTCTTTAAGATGCACAACATTGTCCCACAACCGAAGAGCATAACCATCAAACTAAGAAGAAGCAAGTTTATTTTTTCTATCCTTACTATAATCATGCAAACGTCACATCTTCTCAATTTTCAGCTCCCAAGTAAGATATTCTTCCACATCATTCGTATCAAAACTGAATTGGGGTATCGAAAATTTTGGTTTGCCCAAAGCATCTTCCTCTCTAAAATTATCAGCTTCATTATGTATCAGCACCTCGCCCCCTCCCACCACAACCTAGGTTCAATTCATAAACCCCATTGGCATTACCATTATGAGCATCACTATGAACACTGTCATTATCTCCAGCTTGTTCAGGTAATCTTTGCTCCATAATTTTTTTCAACTTAGGAAGTTATTCTGTCAACGTGGCAAGAGAATTCTGAATGGTAGTCACTTGTGTTTGATTGGTGTTAGCCCATTGAGCAATATCATCCACCTTAGTGTCCACTTTCTACATCTCTTCATAAATCTCATCACAAGCAATCCCAAATTTTAGCTTCAAATGATCCCACAGTGCTGAAGGGCTTCACAGGTTGAAGCGAGGTTCCGGTGACATACCCTTGTAGATCGATACGCGGGGATGTACACAGGCATTGCCGATGAAGACGTCGTAGCCGACCTCAAGGTCGTGACGAACTTGACGAGTTCTCGGCTGCCTTCTGGTGCAACAATGAAGTGTAGCACCCCAAGTGTTGCACCTTGTAGGCATTGCACATGTACGGTGTATGACGACGGTTCCTGGTCTCTGACCCAGCAGAGGTTGCGGAAATTAGATCTCTCGGATCAAAGCTTCCCCTACGAGACAGCATACTGGAGTAGAGAAAAATCTCCCGCGCGCAGCCCATACATTGGGGCCACGAAGTGTAGGAGAGGGAGAGAAAGATATTTTGTGCAATTTGTATTTTTCCCAAAAATTGTGTGTCAAAAGGAGGCACTATGCCTGTCGAGACTTCATAGTTAGGATCATGGACGGGGGTGCCATAAGCCTACTGGTAGAACCGAGGGGGGGGGGAGCGTGGAAGAACTGGAAATGAGAACACGGTTTTATCCAGGTTCGGTACGTCGCAACTAGGCGGTGTTCCTACTCCTACAATCTCACTAAAATCAGGGTTGAAGCTTGAAGTATACAGAGTACAATTGTGAGTATGGTTTCGCTAACTTGGCGAGGATGAACTTCCCGGCGAGTTGTCTTCCTTTCGCTCCCGTCCGGCTTTATATAGATTGTGGGGGGCCCAGACTAGCAGTCAGAGACCTCCAGTATGCATACATTCACGATCCCATGATCAGTTAGTCATGAACAACATACTTGAGTTGGCATGGCAGATTACAACATCCACTACACGGATACACGGCTTACACAACTGGTCACATGACTCAGTTGAAAACAACTGCCACGCAGGGCAGGAACACACACCAAAACAACGGAAAGTATACAAAACACACTCGTGGTAAACCCAAGTCATGCCTTGACTACCTACAGGCTACTGACTCGGAGACGTTCCTAGCTCGCATAGACGTCAGCGACACCATCTTCTTCTGGTTCTCCGGGTTTCTGCTCAAAGTCTGGCTAAGACAATAGCCAGGGACGAAACCATTGTGAGTACATTGGAATGTACTCGCAAGACACCCCAAATGAAAGCTTAACATGCAAGTATGTATATGTATAGGTGGTATGAAGGATGTAATTAAGGTTCAACTACCCATGATGAATTTAAGACCCATCATAGTTGCACAAGTTTTATTTTTCTTTGTTGAAGAAGATACTTCAAAAGATATTTCATTTCTCTTGTAGATAAGGCATGTCCACAAGGTTTTGATAAGACATTTTTAAATATAATAAAAGTTTCTCTTTGCAAAACTTCTTGGAAGATCACATCTTCAAGATCATCATTTATCCGGTACCTCAAAGCTACAATCATTCCCTTTCAACGTACCTCCCAGGTACAAGTTTCCAACACACTTTTCCAGCTTTTCGAAAACATTGACACAATGCTAGCTACATGGCCATTCAACTGTCCATATCCGAGGACACGGCTATTCTGAATAGTTTACTCTGCAGAGGTGTACACAATCCACAAGATCCAGTACATCCGCAATGAACAACCACG
The DNA here is from genome assembly GCA_028641055.1 of Alopecurus myosuroides. Classification (NCBI taxonomy): domain Eukaryota; kingdom Viridiplantae; phylum Streptophyta; class Magnoliopsida; order Poales; family Poaceae; genus Alopecurus; species Alopecurus myosuroides. The sequence goes on from CM054058.1 coordinate 324,196,184, forward strand.
GACTGTCCGAGACAGTATGCAAACATCGGATAACTGGTCCTAACCATCCACTATGTCAGCGCTAGTATATGACTACCTCTTCAACTGGGTTTGTTCTCCCCGGCACCGAGTGAGTAAGCCGTATTGATCCAGTTTCCCCTGACAACACACCGCCATGGCAGGAGACCCAACTGTTGCAACCGGTGGCGAACTTAATCCCCACACTCTGAATGTCCCATTTCTCCCTCCTAGCGACAATTCAGTTCGGGGGACTCTAATCCCTATAGCACATTGAGGTAGACACGGACTAACACCGACAAGCAATTAGCTAGACCCCGTTCCCATATTGAGGTAATGTGGCAGCACGCCTTGGTTGTCCGGCGAACAGTAGGTTATGTGTCATTTTTGGAAAACAAGTCGAAAACATTTCCTTCTTCACAAACCTCCCTCGGACAAGGTCTCACCTTTCCTCGGGGTTTTCCAAGCTTTTGCTTTCCAAAAACACCAAGTTAAAATGTCCACTAGGGGACTTAAGTTGATTAAGTGATGATACTGAAATTTCTAAAGGTCTTGGTAACACCAAGATTATATAAAGGATATAGCATATTAGATACACAAAATAGATAGTGGTATAGTCCACTTAAAAGAATAGTTTTTGAATCCAACTTTTGTAAAAATTCAGAAGTAAAACATGCATGATAGATAATGATAAGTAAAACAACAGCAAGCATTTAGAGTGGCTTGCCTTGGCACTGGTCTTGGTCTTGCTCTTGAAATAAACAAGAGTTGCAATAAAAACCTCTCCGGGAAATAATACCGTCTTCGTTATCTAACGTCGTAAACTCAAAAAGGAAAAACACCCAATCAGAACCAAACAAAGGCAAGAACTTTATGGAAAGTAAACATACAGCAAGCATTTCCTCAAACAAGTACACTCACAAACAAAATTACTAGGGTGCACACCGACAAGCAAAACATGCACAGACAACACACATGAATAACACTAGAACTGATGTTATGGATCCTCAACAAAAATGGAATGAGTCCAGTGGGTGTGCTACTCTCATAACATGCCCAAATAAGGTTAAATAACTCTCTGGTCATTCATGAGGATGAACAAAATAACAAGAAAACAACCTAGGAACTCATACACATGCATAGGAAAATATTATCAATCAATACTACTAGCCCATAGTAACACATGCTTTTCTAAACATGGAGAATTAATATAACCAGTAGCTAAGCAACCTAATAACAGAGACAACACAATACCAACCATATCATGGCATCACTCAATACATGAAAATAATCATGGAGCAAAACAATTGTTAAAACTAGACATGAAAAGGGCTATTTAGGCAAGCAGACATGCATAACTATAAGAGATCATCAAACAAGATTTATTCTAACATGATGGATCTGTAAGATAGCATCCAAGTAACATAGAAAACAACACCTAAACATGCTAGTAATATCAAAATAACAATCTAATCAATGCCTCAAAAATCAAGCATGCAAATAACAAATTATGGCAGAAAATCACCTAAAACTATCATAGCATGACAATTTGATATAGAGCTCACTCAGGCATGCAAGCAAGTATAATATGGTAAAATAACAGTATCCATGGTATGGAAAACAATACTAAAGCATTTATTCAAGTAGTCATAGCAATATGAAGAATAACATAATTTAACCTATTATTACTAGGAAAAACACCCTATGAGAATAAAACTATAACAAACATGGTTTTTCACACACAAGTCACAATCAAAACACATATCAAACATGTATTAATAACCTACACATGTTAGGAATCAAATTTATAGCAAGAACATAATAACACAACAATTTATCAAGTCATATCAATAATGGACAGAAAAGGACTATTTACTAAATAATGCACCAATCCTATTCTGTAACTCATAAAATCATGAAAATCTAGTATAAGGTGCTATTAGTCACTAGCAAACCAACACAAGTGGATTCACATCAAAAATCATCACCAATAAAATTAAACAATTCACAAAAGTGATCTCTGGCCTAAAACTAACATGCATGTCATTTTCAATCAACAACTCAAGTCAACACAAGGTCAACTGCCACAAATAGAAATTCAAGGGCTACTCAAAAAAGTTGAGTTTGCATGTTTTGGGTACATAAAACTCAAGTTATTAAAGAAATGGTGTTAATGAGTGCCTCTGCCATTTATTTTATTTATCCTAAAATACAGCACAAAAACTAGATCTGCAAGTTGGAGATGGTTAAGAAAAAGTAGATATATCACTGTGATTTTTAGGTTGTCAAAATTCAAAGATTAGCATTTTCATTATGAATTAAAGCAAACAGCCAGAAACAGATCTGCTAGAAAAGAAAAACAACCTGCAGAAAAAAAGGAAACGGGTTGGATCTGCTTTCAGAGGCAGCACAAAGGCCATATCTGCTAGCTGGGCCGGACCGCTAGCTTTTCCCGCCGGCGACGAAGTCAAATACCTGACCGTGGGCCTCAACGGGACCCACCAGTCGGTTGGACAACTGCCCCGAAGCGGTAAGTTCACGTCGGATGGGAATCCGACGGCTGAGAACCCGCCGCGTCAGCCCCGTCGGCGAGGACCAAGAGGTGGCGGCGGAAAAAGACAGGGCACGGCGGCCAGGGGCGGAGCCTCGCCGGAGATTCGCCGCACGCCCCTCTGGAGGTCGCCGGGATGCGCAGGAAGGTCGAGGAGGATCAGTGAGATGGCGCGAGATTGGTGCCCCTGCCAGCGCTTGTTGGGAAAGGCTCCCAGCCGGAGTTCGACACGGACCCGCGGCGGTGACCCAAGTCGACGATGGCGGCAGTCCTGCAAGGGGTGGAAGATGAAATTGATGGAATAAAAATCCGATTGGGGATTTTATAGAGCTGAGGGAAGGAACAGGGGGTTGTGAGGCGACCGATACCTAGCAAACGACGACCACGGCGACCCGCGGCCATGGCGGACGAGAGAGCTCGGGCGCGAGCGCTCCCACGGACTCCGAGAGCAAGATAAGTCTAGGGAATAGGGCATGGATCGGGGGTCCTCCCGGGATAGAATGGGTGGAGGGAGACGGTCCGAGACGACCGGATTCAGGAGCTCCCTCCCCACACCCGCAGGTGTTCGACAAGCTTCTGGGGAAGAAGGAGGGCGAAAAAATGGCCAAGGGAGAGCACGGGCATGCTGCTGGAGAGATCGTGGAGCGAGTAGACAAGGAAGCGAGGCTCAGCATGTTGTCCATGTGTTGGAACGCCAACGACGTGGCGAGCGCGCTCTTAACTCCATGGACAGCTCACGAGTAAGGAAGATGGAGACAAGGAGAGATCTAGGGCTCGTTCCAGAGGGTTCACGGGTGTGATAGAAGCCTTGTGGCGCAATGGGCCTTGCCTGGAATGGACTGGGGTGGTGGATTGAGAAATGAGGGGTGATCACCAATCCTTGTCCATTTGTGGTTGGCTGAGTTAGAGAGAGGGAGAGAGGTGGTGGATCAGCTAGACCATGTCTAGGAGGTTGGGTAGGGTGTTTTTCATCTCCCAGAACAGAAGAGAGGCAGAGAGAGTGAGTGTGTGGACCAGAACATGCATAAACCCAACAGTGTCCAGAATAACCAGAGGAGGTTTTTGATTGTTTTCACCAAAATGTCGAATGGAACATAGGTGAAAAATCATGTCCATTGGATAGAGGATGAAAAATGGAGTCTAGGGGTGGTGGTCTCAAGTTTTTCTGAAAACTTTTCTTTCACAAAATTTTGGGAATTCAAAAATGGCAGAAACAGTTTTTAAATGTTTTCTCCACATTTTTCAACACAACTTGCAAATATTTTTGTACAAATAAATCCCACATGACCATAGGCATGTTGGGTAATTTTTCCAAGATTTTAGGAAATACTTTTCTTCACAAAATATTTTAAAGTCCATTTCTGGCTTTTTCGAAAATGGAAAATAATAAATAGTAAATTTATTTTAAAACAAATATTTTTGAGTTGGGGGGAGATAGTATATAATATAGGTTTCAAAAGTGATTTTTAATCAATAACTCCTTTGGAAATAATTGAGACACCAAGTGGGAAAAGGGTGAAAACATGAGTTTATTTAATAGGTTAAAAGCCATGAGAGATAAATAATTAAATGGCCATTGGAAAATAAATGGACCATATGATGGTGATGTATGGTTCATGGAGAGTACAAGGGTAAGTTTATGGGGCTTGAAAACAAAGAGGAGCGGTTTCGAGCAACACAGAAAAAGTGCATCAAGATAACAGAAATAGGATCAATATTTAGGGATGCCTTCTAAAGGACTTTGGAAGATGATGCCAAAGGGTTTCAGTATCCAGAATATCATCTTCTATGGATAGCATAGATATATACAATGAGATGTATGATGGTGCATTGATGATTAGATCAAGATTTTTCATAGAAGCATGTCTCCAAAGTTGGAGATTTTTAAGAAAACAGAAGATGATATGAGCATGAAATGGAATATGATATTGATGCTTGATCTTGTCATTAATAGGTTTTAATTTTATTAAAACAACACACATTAATCAACAAACAGATATAAATACTTCAAGCAAACACAAGGTAAGATCACACAACAATGCAGATAAAATAACAAGACACACAAGATCACTCAACCACTGAGTTCTTCAAATTAATTTCGAGGATGTTTTTCTCATGTGTTAAATAGAGGTAGTGATCAAGCCACATCATGACAAGAGGATTTTGTAAAAAGGTTTAGCTCAAAGCTTTTTATTTCCACAAGAATATAATGGAAGAAAACCCCAGGGGTTATATAGCCCCCTCTTATAGTTTTTGCAAAAGAAGGAAGTGAGAAAGAGTTTTTGAAATACTTGCAAAAAAAATCTTGGTTGAAAACATGTTGGAGATGATTAGCTCCAAAATAATTTTCATATAGTTTTGGAAATTATCTTTTGTCTTCTCAAAACTTGGCCTTTGGGTTTCTTCATAAATCAAAACATTTTCAAAAAGGTTTTTGCCAAAAGAGTGTGAGGGATGAAGATGATAAGCTTTCTTGTCATGACTTGATCACAAGGGTTTTGTTTTAAGAAAGTTAAGATCATTGGTTTTAATGTTAGGTGTTATCAAACACAAACACAAACACAAACACAAACACATACAACAAGCAAATAGAAAAGAAACACAAGCATTAGTCAAACATATTAAAAAGTTTTTGTTGGCCCTAATTTTTGGGTTATTGAAAACAAGTTTTTCCTGTCTTCCAAAAATTCGGATGTTACATAGATAGCCGTACTAGGGCTTACAGGAAGGAAACCTAGAAAACTACGGAAAGTATCTAACTTGGAAAGTAAGCAATCTGGCTTCTTCTCCAAGTACCACTATTTTGGGCCGTGGTCCGGGTTCTTCTAGAATCCGGCTTCCTACGCGTCAGCTTACTATGCCCAATGGACTCCGTTCCATTTCCTGTGGGCCACCCTGGTAATCCAGCCTTCGGCCAATGCCGGATATACCCCTATTTGGCATATATCCAACACTAGCCCCCAAGAAGGATTAATACTTCATGTTGTCGTTCCTCGTGAATTTGTATTCTTTTCACAAATGTCGGAATATTGTCTTGATTCTTCTTTCAACAAAAACCTTTAATGCCAAACTCAGATTTACCGAAATCCGACATTTCCTCACGAGTCTTCGCGGAGAAGGAAACTATGACGCAAGCGGTGAAATCGTGCTTACGTCACAGGCATCTGGATTCAGTCAAAATACTAAAACCATATCTCTGACAGATTTTCTCACGAGAAATGAGGAGATAGCCATTATCACCCGTGTCCCCTCGTTTCCCGGGTTTTTCAGCGAAACACGCGTCAGTGCACACTGCGGTTATAAATAGCCACCTCGAGCCCTCCGGTTCTCCTTCGGCATCCTCTTCCACCTCGAGCCTCCCAGAGCACACTGTGTCCTTCATAGTTTTGAGAGAGAGAGAAAGCAAAGAACGAACCGATCGCAAGCTCTCACCGGAGAACAAAGACATCAGTGGACGGTGCTCTATTTCACGGCGACGCCTCCAAAACATGGCCACCAGAAGCCCCACAGGCACATCCGAGGTCGCCGTCGACCTCGACTCTGGGGTGGAGGATATCTCCACCTCTGCTCCCCTGGTACCTTCGAGCTCTACCGTGGACGTGCCGGAGACCACCGAGAGCGCATCGGTGGGAGGGAATTCTATCCCCATAGCCAGAGCCACGCCGCAGTCGTCCGCTACTCCTCCTCCTCCCGTCCTTGAAACTGAGGAGGGTGAATCTTCCGCGGCGGTCGTCACCACTACCGGAGGCGAAGACGAAGAAGGTGACTCGAAAAATTGGAGGTAGTGCAACGTTGCACTGGCTCTACTCAGCTCCCTGGAGAAGGACGACATCATCACCAAATACAACTGGTGGATGGATGACAAAGAATCGGAACCGTCTCCAAAAGACCGAGAAAGGGTCATTTTGGCCTCCCATGTCATCCGAGGTATGGGGTTTCCGCCTTCTTCCTTCTTCCTTCAAGTTCTCGACCACTCTGGGGTTCAACTCCATAACTTTCCACCCAACTCCATCCTCTATTTAACCGGTTTCTAGGCTCTCTTCGAGGGTTATATAGGAATAGGAACCCGATTAGATATCTTTTAGTATTTTTTAACGTGAAACGTAATACCACCGACGGTATTCTTCCCACTTGTGGGACTATCTCCTTCAACCTCAGTAGGTTTAGGGAGGAATGGTTTCTCAAGATCAAAAGCTCCGTGTGCATCAAATTCTGGACAGGCTCATTCTTCTATCACTTGGATGTTTCCTATCACGGAAAGGAGACTGTACTTTCGGCTTTCATCAATTCTTCTGCCATGCCCAGAGATAACTGGGCGTTGGACGCAATCTAGGTTCTACCTCCAGACCTGCTACGAACCAAATGGCAAATAGCAAAACTCGTCGCTTCTTCTCCTCCTCTGACCGGCATGGACACAGTCCTTTGATGGCTCGGAAGGCGGATTCAACCTCTTGCATTCCATGGCGGCCGACTCCTCTGTTAGTACTCAGGCCCAGATGATACAATGAGGGTGACAAAGTTGTGACGCCCCGGGATCGGGCACTATGCAGATTTCGGCATTTCCACCCAAATCCGCATAATAACCGATTTCAGGTTGCCACTTGTGATAACATTACAACAGTTCACGAATAATCCACAACAACAACAGAGGAGGTATATACAAGACGACTCAAACGATTCAAGGATACAACTGATACAATACAAAGATCCAAATGACAGCGGAAGAAACAACATAGTGTCCGACTACGGACAAGATACAAATTGGACTAAGAGTCCTGAAGATAACCGATGGCGTCCAAATCCCTGCCCAGGCCAAGCCGGAGGGATTCCCAAGCTAACGTCGTCAGACTTCAAACCTGTTGACTGCAATGTGGAATATGCAGCCACGAAAAGGATTCGTGGGTCAGTACTATTAAGTACTGGCAAGTGGATAAACCATACTCACAAGATACCAGCGTAACCAATCATCACAAGATACAAATACTTTGGGTACAACGGAAAGGAAGGGATTATTGCAACGAAGCGGCAGCGCGCTGCACTAACTAACTACAGAGACGCGCTACAACTTCCGGCTATTATAGAGGGATAAGAGAGCGCGACAAAACCAACTATAACTACTCACCAAGCAATACCCATCCAGTGTTACCCCCTACTAAGGAAGCAACCCAAGGAAACTCACACTGTTGATTAAGGTGACATTCATTTTTATGGTGAAGGTAATACTATATTACTAGTCAAGTTATTATCATTAGATGTAAGTTGTCTGAGTACTTGTTAGCCAGCACTTTCACCAAGTCGCCACATAACCGTGGACAACACGGCTTCTCGAGAAGATTCGTCCCTGCAGGGTGCGCTACAGTACCCGTACACACTCAAGCCACCAACTAAAACTCAGGTTGGCTCGACACGACCCAAACCGTCTCTACAACCTGTCCTAGGAGCCACAGAGCTATATGGTCCCAGCCACGCAGCCGAATACTCAGCGCAAGTGTGCAAAACTCCCGCAGGACGCAACACCCCGGCAATACAGGCCTCGCCCTATATGCATCATCATCATCATCATCATCAACTGTAACCATGGGGTGCCCGCCCATTCATGCATATGAGCAAATGGAACACCCGAACTAAGTGTGGCTCTTCGGACAAGCTGCAAATCAGGTCTAAGTCGAGGGGGGGTCCCATACTACCTCCCGGATGCGGTTAGCGCGCTCATCATGGATCAATGGACAAGACCCTTTTCCTAGTTTCGACACTAGCAGGCTCCAAAACCACGCAGGGCCTCCTGCCGGTGCCTTATCATCAAATTATTATTACCCCAAACATTAACATGTTGTTGATTTCAATTGAAACCCAACTATCAACTAAACAGGTGATACGACAAAGGACAACAAGACTCGAGCACAAACAAATCTAAGCATTCAACTACGACACGAGGGCCAACAAGGTAAACAAACAACAGTTAATAGGAAGGGGAAGGAAGGCTATATCATGGCTGCAAGGTAAACATATGATAGCATCGAGACACAAGCATCGAAAATACTAGGCTAGCATAAAGACAACGGAAAGAATCGGTAACAAGTGAGGAAAGGAAACATAGGTAGCAAGTGAGTATACTTGCCTGAGATCCAGCAAGTAGTGGTACATCCGAACTTGTCGTTGCTCACATCATCTCAGCGTCCTATCCGCGAAGAAGCAACAAACTAGAACAAACACCGGATGCAACAATTAATAATACGGCAAAAGATCCAGCATGATCCTATTTTATATGCATGACATGCTAAAGGGTGCATCAAAATAGATACAAGACATGATGAAACATTTTAAATGGGCCCAAATGCAAAGATAAGGTTGCATTTGGAAAATCCCAGGTGCATGCATAGTTATTTAAGTGAATTACAAGCAAACATTAGGTTGAAGTGATTAAATGGCAGGGTGGATGATGAAAACAGAAGGTATACAACATTAGATTCAATGTGATATCTCATTTGACAAATTTGGAATTTTAAATATTTAATTATGAATTTTTGCAATTTAAAAGGTTTAATTAAAGCATTGAATTATTGCACCACTTTTAATTAGGAAAAACAGTAAACAAATTGTATATGTCAAAGGTACAGAGAATTTTGTTTGGAAAACATATTTTATTTATTAAATTTGGGGTTAATATGTTAAAGATATTTGAATTTTAAAAATAGGGGTCAATTTGTGATTTTCAGAAGGTTTTCAGAAATTACAGGGGCCTAATTACAAAATAGGAAATTGTCAGGGGCTTTTGTGCAGAACTGAAAAGGCCAGGGGCCCTTCTACGAGTCTGCCACCAGATCTGGATCTGGCGCAGCTCTGCAGCCGCCCCCAGTCGATGATAGGCGGGCCAGGGGGCCACGCAGGCGCCACTGTGGCGTGGGTGGATGGTGAGGTGGCCACCGGGGTCAATGAAAGTGGGCCCCGTGCGCGGATGGAAAAGAGGAAAAAAGGGGGGGCCTTTCGGCCGGAGCGGGGATTCGATCCCAGGATCTCTCCGGTGCGGTACGGGGCACAAGCCACTAGGCTATGTGTGTGTTCGTGATAGGATACAGGTACGATTTTAGATGACATTACCGTGGTGCGCTAACTGAATTTCAGATCGAGCAGATGCATCTCTTCAGGTTCGGAAACGCATCCTGACGGAAGAGGAGCTTATCGTCGCTGCTCGATTCCCTTGCGCGATCGGGATGGTGACAGTGTAGCCACACGGTGCGGTGTGTGTGGGTGCAGGTTCATGCGAGGAGGGCCCCCGCGGATGTGATGCGAGTGCTGCGTGACCAAGGCGTAGACGTGGTCGCACGCGCACTGGCTGGCCTTGACTCGGCCATGGCAGAACGACGAGCAACAGCAGGCGGTGGTGTCGCACGATGGTGAATCACCTAGAGCAAAGAGAGACGGGGAGAGAGGCAGGGGAGGCCCGAAGGCGGATGCTCACCGTGGGGGTGTCGGCGACGAAGAGGAGCAGGGCGTCGGGGAAGTGGAGGAAGAAGCGCAGACTGTCGGCTGGACGCCGGCCGGAAAAACGCGGCGGCAAGCGGAGACGGCGTGGCCTCCCTGGTGCCTCCCAGGACCGGCCGAGGAGGCGAGCATGGAGAGGGCACTTCCCCGTTTCCATTCCCGCCGAGATCACGGCCCGACGACAAGCACGGCGACCGCACCATCCTCTCCAACTTCCGGCCATGGTGGGTGGGGTGCGGGTTCAGAAGAAAAGTTTCAGAGAAGGGAAAGGGTCCAGGGAGGAAGAAGAAAGGGGCGGCGACGGGAGGAGAGAAGAGAGGCTAGGGTTAGGGTTTGGAGGAGGGGGTAGATAAGGAGGGGAGGGGAGGGAAGCCGAGATCATAGAGACAAATTCTAAGACATGGCAAAAATGGATGTATCACTCTGTTGGGTTTTTGTTCAAAAACACATGGCCATGGTCCAAGGGTGTCAGAAATGGTTAGGTACTGATGTCTCTGGTTCATGGTTACCAGAAGGAACAAATTTGTAGAAGAACTATATTGAAATTATTTATAGAATTAAATCTATGTAAAAAATACTCAAATATACCAAATAATTCTAAATTCAAATTTAACTTGATCAAAAAAAAATTTGGGACATGGGGTATGAAAGTACATATCCTAAGGTTTCCAAAAATATTTTATTTGCAATTTTTGGATTTGTAGAATTTGAATTATGCCAAAATTCATCAAACAAGCATACTTAAATTTGAACCAATTTAAGTTTGCCAAATTTGAATTTGAATAGTGCTAAAATATTTTACATGTTGTGCCTATTTCAAAAAGTCCAAGTTTGCTAAATTTAGCTTTATGGTTAAAAAGTTATGAATGTTCTAAGTCATAGGGACTTTTCTGCAATTCTGCCTATTAAATTGTATTCCGGGAATAAACAGAAAATAGCTAGGAACACGTGGCTTCCTGTGATTTGTTTGAGCGCTGACTGGGCTGCTGACTTGGTGCGTTGACTGGGATCTGACTAGGCACACACGTGGTTGTTTTTAATTCGCGGATACCTCTTCGAATAAGTGATCTATCCTCAGCGCTTGGATTGGGATCTAACGGTTAGGGAAGCTAGGTTTCGTACCTGGCCGGAGTTGTCACCGGACATGGCCGGGACGGTGGCCGGCGACATACAGTTTTTCATGGCGGTGACGATTCAGAGGCTCCCGGGCTCGGGGAGGACCACGACGGGCTTCAAACGAGCACGGCGAGACAGATGGCGCAGACGATGGGCTCCCTCGCATCTGGAGTCGATGGCGCGGAACAGCTGGATGGGCTCGGGCTCCGGCGTGATGCAGGCAAGGACGGGAGTGGGCATTCCTGCTCACAAAAAGAAATTAGAAGGGATCACTGGGTGAGCTCGGGCACGGGGAATGTTCGGGCACAGACATTGGTCTCGGGCGGTGGCTCACCTCACCAGAAAAGGAAATGGACGGCGGCGAAATCTGCAGATCTCCAATGAACAATTTCCGCATCATGGAAGCATGAAACGCGAGAAGATTAGAGGCGAAATGAAGAGGAGAGTACGGGGATTAATATACGGGGATAAGGAGAGATTAAAGGGCATTAATCAGCTGAAATCAACATCACAAAGAAACGCCCGTGGCGGTTTCTTCTGGTGGCCGAAGGTTGATGATAGTGACGTCATCAACGACGGCATCAAATTATTTTTTTTTTCTGTTTTTCTATTTCCTTAATATCTCATGTTTTATTAATCCAATTAGCTCCAAATAAATTTCTAAATTCTTGAAATGAAATTTTCTATCAACTAAGCAATTTGAAAACTATTTTGGACACAATTCAAATTTTCAAATATGAAAATATGATTAAAAGACTAATAGTACTTAATGTTATTTTAAAATTAGAAAATAATAAAAATGTAAATATTAGTCAAATAAAATTTCAGTAACATACTATAACATAAATATTTTTTTGAAAGTCATATAACTCCTTTTTTTCATATCTTATATTTTTAATTATGAGTATACGCTCATAGCAACTTAATGTCATTTTCTAAATAGAAAATAAATGATAAATTTAATTATAGGTTTAATAAAATTTAGAGAGGTGTCTCAAATGTAATTTTTGTTTTCCAAGTTCTTTTACTTGTTTTCATCAACAAAATAATTTATAGAAACACTTTATGGTAAATACTTGGTATAATATTGGGAGAAAACAAAATGGAAAACAACTTGCCTATGTAAAACCAATTTAGATTCTTATGGTTTGCAAATTGAGCAATTAGTTTATTTGCATAAATATCTATTTTGAGGATTTAGGGTTATTAGAAAACAAGGAAATTTTGGTTATAAAATTCCAGTAGCATTGGGAAAACAATTTATGTAACCTTTGTGTTTGAGTTTTATTTGTTTTTGGTGGCTTGCTTTAATAGAAAACAAAAGGTTTCAAATTTTTGTGATTTTTGCACTTTCCAAAAATCAGGTATGTTAGAGGGAAGGAACTTATTTTTGAAGCTAGAGATCTTGTTTTGTTACATTTGCGCAAAGACTGTTTTCCTGAGTTGCACAAGTCAAAATTAATGCCACGAGCTGATGGTCCTTTTAAAGTGTTAGAGAGGATCAATGATAATGCATATAAACTTCATTTACCTGTAGATTTTGGGGTTGATCCCACATTTAATGTTGCATATTTGAAGTCATATTTGGGAGACAATGATGACATAGCGTCGACGACGACTTCAATTCAAGAAGGGGAGGATGATGAGGACATCTCTACTACTACATCACTTCCATTACAAGGACATATTACTAGAGCTCGTGCACGTCAACTTAATCAGCAGGTACTATCGTTTCTACGACTTGTTCCTAATATACATGAGAATATGATACTGCCTAAATCAATGTGTTTGTTTCTTTCAGGAATAATGGACCTAGCATGGATGAGAGGGACAAGCTATGGAGCATGTTCGAGGATGGGGCTGGCAGCAGAAGCACAAGTGGAGAAGATGACGCTGCCACGGAGGGAGATTACACCAGCTTGAAGTCACCGTAATGGCAAATGAAGCCTTGGACGAATTATACAAGTTACCACTTCATTATTTTTGTCCAAGTTCTTTTATAGGTGCTACGCCTCCTCATTGGTTCAGGCCCACGTATTTTCTTCATAACCCTAGTGGGCAGTTTTTAGAGTCTGTATTCATGGGAAAAGAGGTTTAGGCTGGATTTCGTGGCCCCACGCATGGGAGCACCAATTTCCCCTCTTTTCCCCTCATAAATACAACCCGTAGGGTTTCTTTTAGAGCTGGGTTTTGTTTAGTTAAAAGTTAGCCGTCGTTACAACTTTGTTGTACTTTTTTGTGTCACATCGACTTGACTAAGACTGCTATCGGAACCCACTTTTCAGCTATAATCATTCATCTATATTTGCAATAGCTTGATTGCTAATTCTTAGTTCTTACTTTTTCTCGAGTGATTGCATGAGCTAGACCTGAGTGGTTGGGTCGACCGTGCTACGACGCTGTCAATAACCTCCCAAGGTTGGTGTAGCGATTGCTAAGGCGCATCATCCTCGTCCATTTGTAGTCAGATCATCAATGTTTAAGCCACCCAAATCGTAGTTATCATCTCATTGAAAGATCAGACACCTTTGCCTCTATCAGGAGTGGACAACCCTATTGTAAGCAAACTTGACATGGGGCAAACACTCCTCCCACTCCCGCAGATTTTTCTTGATCAGGGCTCGCAGCAATCTTTACTATTAAGGTTACAGTGGGGGTGAGGCGTGTCACACATCTAAGAAATTACAGGACAAATTCCATTCCACTTCTCTCCTCGTATACACACGAGAACTAACTAACACACCGCATGCATGCACTAACAAATAATATCCAGCTCAACTAACCCAATTATCCATCTAATTTTTGATACTCCGCATGCATGCACTAACAAACAATATCCACCTCAACTAACCCAATTATCCATCTAATTTTCAATACTCCTACTAAGGGATTGTCCATGAAAATTAAGCAATCATCACGGACGCGTCCGCTTTCTGCTAGGTTCATTTAGACCGCTATTAAGAGCATCTCTGAAAGCCGCATTGCAAATGCGGTCACCACCCAGAAACTGGTCAAGAGTTGACGCCATGCTTCGCTCTTCGCTGCCCATCGTGTGGCCGTGGCCTCCGCCACATTCCTCGCTTGGCGTCGCCCCACTCTTCGCTATCAACACTTGTCCACGCTCGTCGTGCGGCTTTCCGCTCGTCTATACAACGACAATGTTGGAGCAAGGAAAGATGAAGAGTATGGAAATGGAGTGAATTAGAGGCTTGGGGAAAGACATCACTTTGCCTTCTTGAAAAGAGAGTTGTTAAAAATATATGACTAATGCGGAGGAGGAAATAAACTAGAAATAATTATTACTTGTAGTTCAGTAGAATTCTATCCCGGATGAAGTTTACAAGGTCATAATTATTACTTGCGATCATTATTCACATGTGATATATACTTGTGTGGGAGTGAGACTTTGCAATAAAAATGTATTTTGAAAAATGATGTATTTTAGAACAACATTTCGAAAATGTGCCCCATTGGTGCTTGTGGATGCACAACTTTGACATTTCTAGAATAATAAACCACAACGACCATAGATGATGGGAGAAACATTATCTAGATGGACGAAGCGAAAAGTGTGCTTCCGTTGCTACGTATAGATAGATGGGTGTCGAGCTGCTAAAGTATTTATGTCCTCGTTGCAACGCACGGGCATTGTGCTAGTGTAGAAAATGTGCGATTCACCACCTCCGTTTGTTCATCAGTTTGGGGGTGACAAGTAGTAGAAAACAACAACTTTGTCCCCAGGTTCCCCCATAATGTCTTCCAAAAGTAACTCATAAAATTCACATCATGATTAGAAACAAGAGTCTTGGGTACTCCATGTAATCTCACTATGTCACTGAAAAATAGATTAGCAATATGTGATGCATCGTCGCTCTTGTGGCACGCAATAAAATGTGACATCTTAGAGAATCTATCCACTACCACAAATATAGAATCATGTCCTCTTTTAGTCCTCGGTAATCCAAGCACAAAATCCATACTAATATCCTCCCATGGTGTAGTAGGTGTAGGAAGAGGAGCATACAAACCATGAGGCTTCAATTTTTATTTTTCTTTGTTGCACACTTCAGGAAAATCGGTCTCTTGCCACGAAATCTATCGCTACGGAGATTTTTTGTTGCCACATAATCAAAAATTACGACGAAGTCTCCGGTTGTGGTGATAGGGCACTCATATTTCCACGACTCTTTGTGGTCGGGGTAAATTATCATTTTGTTGCGGTAGAGGCCTCTATTGCCACGATCTGCACTGCGGTTGGAATACAATCGTGTTTTTGCGACAGAGTATTTCTGTTGCGCGAGGCAGTCATTTTGTTGCCTTAGAGACAAGGTCTTCCAACAAAATAAGCATTCATGGTGATATTCGTTCATATATTGCAACATCTGCATTGTGTTGTGGTATTTACAAATATTGTTGCAAAAAAATAGCTAACTATTGCAACCAAATTTGTTCGTGTGGCCATATCATATGTTTTTCTCCTCAATTATATCCCGCGGAATAACTATTGTTTACTGCGACAATTTGGGTCGTATGGTAATAGGTTAAAGCTAATCCAACAATCACCCTGTTGTTGCAAAAATGAACAAGTGTTTTGCAACGAGACATTCACTTCGTAGCTTAACGGGCCTCATGGGTCGTGGCCCTTGATCAATATTGGAATTTTCTTAGGACTACAATTCATTTTTGGTCCTGTATCTTAGTTCAGTGAGCCCATTTTTATTTGAACTTTTTTTGCAACGATAAACCTTAAACAGACCTCATGTGCCTTGGCACCCGAGTATGGCTGAAATTTATTTCGGAGATATGTACATATATGGTCCAGTATCTTCACTACGGTCACCGATTTGTTTTTGGACAAATTATTATGGTCCCACCAGTCATCTGTAGAAACAAATAAATATGATGATTAAATGTTCAAAGGTGATCGAACAAATGATCTCACAGTTCGAGCCAAGTCAACAAAGCCAGTAGCGCACAGACAAATTAATGCAATATTGTTAGAGTTATTTAGTATATCCACAAGCGGAGCCTTTGTAGGTCCAAACATATGAATTTCTACAACACTTAGCATTTACTTATGTTGCAACAAGTGACAATGCTTAATAATCAATAAGAACTCATATAAGACGCAATTTCACTAGTACAGTTAGCATGGAAATTCATAATTACTAAACACTGAAACTTTGGAGCATTTAAACTCAAATTATGTTATATCACAATCTTTCAAGCACATAAATGTGTCCATGTTCATCGAAAAACATTTAAGACAAACAGTGCAGAGACTTCCTACACAAAGAATCCATGGTCATCATCCAATTCATCATGTACCAAAGGAGCAACATGGCCATCATTTACGTAAGCCTCATCATCATCTATATCAGCATCATATTTGACTTGATCTTCGTCAAACTCAGCAGGTCTTATACTTTTTATGACTGAAACATCACGCCTCATATGCGCCCAATAAAAAGTTCCAGCTAACATAAGCAATGTTTCCGCACGTCCAAAATGTCCCATCAATCCACCACTATGAGATTCTTGCAATAACATCAAACACAAAGAACACTCGGGAATACATAATTTTTTAGATTTAAAGAGAAACACATCATGTGTATGATATTTATCCCATGCCTTTACAGTACATTTAGAAAAAGGCATAGAAAACTCATTCTCATCAGCATATAATTCTTTTAGGCTCTCCAAACCCGAAATATGCACATCCAATTTTGTGAGCAACATATTTTTCCTAGATAAAGCATCAACAACTACGTTATCCAATCCTTTCTTATTTTTAATGATGTATGGGAAAGACTCAATGAACTCTACCCATTTAGTATGTCTCTTATTAAGATTAGATTGTGTAACATCCCTGATTTTTTGGAAAACTCAAAAATCACAAAAATTTGAAACTTTTTGTTTTCATGTTATGCAAGTCACCAAAAACGAAATGAGAAGCAAGAAACAAAAGGAAACAATACATATTCAATGAAATTGAATTTTACCAATCCAATTATACCTCTATTCCATAAACCCTAAAATCCCATTCAAAAATAAATTTCTTTATATAAAGGGAATATGTTTTTATCAACAAGCCTTTACCCAAAATATTTACAACTCCAATATTACTTTGAAGATATTTTAGGGAAACAAAAAATCAAAGATTTATAACCCTTAATAAAGTTCTAAGCCCCAAAGGTATTTGATGAGAATAAAATTGTTAATAATAACTTTTAGTTCTTATTCCAAGTTTAAAACATGAAGGTGTGAAAACAAAATACATTGTTTGGAAAATAACATAAAAAGGGTTTTGAAAACGATATTATGACATGTGGTTTTATCCTAAATTTATTGATCAACAATATTAATTATTTGATATGAACTAATTAAATAGCATTAAGTTACTATTAGTAAATCCTTCATATCCTAAAATTATACAATGTGAAAAAGGTTTAAAAATGGCTTTCCAAAAATAATATATGACATGTAAAATGACTCTGAAATTTTATTTAGACAATAACATCAATTCATTATTTACTAAATTTTAAAATGGCCTTAAAGTATTATTAGTGTTTTATTTATTTTTCAAAATATAAAATTGTGAAAACAAGATTAAATGACTTTCAAAAATATGTTTTCAACATTTATAATACCACTGAAATTTTAATTGGCCAATAACTATGTTTTATAAAATTTTAAATTAAAAATCACATTAAGTGACTATTAAGGAATTATTCAAATTTCCAAAATTTCAAAAATAATATATGTTGAATTGTTTTCAAAAATGATATTGTTGGAAAGCATTTGAAATTTCAAGAATTTAGAAATTTGTTTCATGTTAATTGGATTTATAAAACAGAAGATATAATTAAAACATTTAAACAGGAAATAAAAAGAAAAGAAAAAGGAAAATGAGGTCAGCGATGACGTCTTCGTCATCAACCTCAGAAACTGAATTTTCGCCCGTTTCGGCCCCTTTGATTGCGCTCTTGATTGCGGGCAATTGCAGCCGTCTTAATCCCTCCCGTTTCCTCCTTCTTAAAGCCCCCTACCTCCTCTCTGTTTCCCCTCTCCTCCCTCTCATAATCGTGCCCCGAGGCCGTAGTATTTGCTCGCCGGAGATATCCTTTGCCGCGGCCGTGTTTTCCTGATTCCGGCGAGGTGAGCACCTCCCCGAGGGCAAGACCCCTCCCATCCATCTCCCCTGGACCCCGTGGTACCCCCTGGCCCTTTGGCCCACTCTTTTGTGCACAGGAGAGACAATGTTGAGCTCGCCGGAGCCGCAAACCTCCTCGGCCACGGGATTCTCCACCGCGGCGTCAACGTGGACCTCCTCGGAGCACCCCAACGCTACGAACGGACTCCCCGTGACGCGCTGAGCATCTCTGTGGTCTCCCCGAACCCAGAGACCCCCTGTAGCGTCGCCGCCGTCTGCACCGAGCCCGCGCCACTTTCCTCGCCATCACCGGCGACAAACTTCCGGCGGGAGGTAAACCCTGGCCACCCCTTTTGAATCTGAGCCGTTTGATTTAGATCCAACACGCAGAAACAGATCACTCAAACGAACCGGTACCAGCCAACCACAGCGCGTCGCGTGTCGCCCAGTCAGCGCGCGTTAAGTTCTTTATTTGCCGCTCGAGCAACGCGTAACTGGCCCAGGCCCACCACTTATCTGTCGCCCAGCGCAGCAAATAGCAGCCCATTTTCTGTTTTTCTTCCGGAATAGAAATTAAATAGTAAATTTTGCAGAATAGCCCCTGCAACTTCAAATCATCATAGCTTTTCAACCACTTAGCCAAATTTAGCAATCTTGGACTTTTTGAAAAGCCCTTGACATCTAGAAACTTTTGGCACTGGCAAAATTCAAATTTGACAAATTTAAAATTGTTCAATTTCAAATATGCTTGTTTGATGAAATTTGGCATAATTCAAATTCTACAAATCCAAAAATTGTAAATAAAATATATTTGGAAACCTTAAGAGGTGTACTTTCATAACCTCTATCCCAAAATAATTATTGATCAAAACAAAATTGATTTTAGAAATAAGTTGTCTGTTTGAGTATTTTCACATAGAATTATTTCTATAAATAATTAGAAAATGTTTTCATAGGAAAAGTTGATTATTTTGGTAATCTTTAACCAGAGGCATCATTTCCCAACAATTTTGGACACCCTTGGACCATGACCATGTATTTTAGCCAAAAATCCATCATAGTAGTCCATCTCGTTATTATGTCTTAGATTTTGTTTCTATTTCTTTCTACCATTGTTTGTTGTGGCCATTTTTGGATCCAAGACCAAGTCGCTAAAATTACCAAATAGTGCACCTCAAACACTAGCACCCTAGTATTATATCTACTTCTCCATTCCCCTATTCTTGCTTCAAGAAATCATCAAGTTAGCAAAATGGAGATCAAGACTCAAGCACAAGAAGGAAACTTCATTTTCAACTTAGTGGAAACATGAAGAGCTACAAGGAAGATCAATGAAGAAGTTTTGAAGAAAATACTTGGACTCCACACCTAGAAGAAAACTCAAGAAGTACAAGTGTGAAGAAATTTAGAAGAAAACATCTCCCCCTCTCTTCCTATCCTTCTTCTTATTTTCTTTCCAATTTGACTTAGTGGTATTTGTGCCCATCCCATACCCAAACCAATTAGTGAATTAAAGCCCTGAAGAATTTATCAATACAAAGAGAAGAATCCATCCAAGGAACAAGACTACAATAGAAGCATGAAGATGATCTTCAAGAAGGCAATCACATGAGGTCTAGAAGAAATCCATACAAGTTGAAGAATAACAAGTTATTTTAGCCAACCATTGACCCAAATGGAAAACCCAAGACTTAGTAATATTTTCCCTTGGATGATGAACTTAGTAGACCTACCCTAACCACAATGGAAAATACTAACATAGTCACTCAAATATTTTTGAAGGTGAATATGACCAAGTGTTTGCATGTATTACTTTAGTTGAAGAAGTAATACGTTTATTCTAAGTGAACTCTTGGAACTTCCTCGACAAGTATGGTTATAATAAATTTAGTTTTATACATAACTCAACCTAGCCCTTCCCAAGTAAGCCATTGGAATTTCCTTAACAAGTATGAGACCATTAAGAGAATGAATCTTTCGAACCCAAACCTTGTCCTAACCAACTTGGTTAAGCCACTTTTGATACTCCCTCTGATCCGATTTAAGTGTCGGGAGTTGTTTAGCCAGTTTGTGCTAGATTAGTTGTTTCTTTGCGTCACTTAAAACGGATCGGAGGGAGTATGTTAGTTGCTTTTATACACTTGTATGTTTGTTTGCTAGGATGCTTGTTTATTTTGTTATTGGGTTTTAAATGAATAGATTGTACGGAGAGCAACGATCTTTTGTGAAGAGAGTGTGATATCTTCACCAACTTCAACAAGGCAAGTAACACATCATCAACTACCCATTATTTTCTATATGCATTAGTTGATTTTGAGTAGTATGCATGATAGGAAATTTTAATAAGTTATTATATGCTATGCTATATCCTAGTAGTGTGTAGCAATCCTTATACCTTGTTATTTTGATGCCTTGGTAATTATTTAGATGATTTGCCATGCTACAAAATTTGTTTTACTATATGTTGAGGAAAAATTCTAAGTATAACTAATGAATAAACCACCTGGGTGGAAGTGGTAATACTGGTTTATGTTGAGTGTTGCCTCAGGGCCCTTATCTAAGGGTTATTCCACTTGAGGTTGTCACTTGAGGATGGCCACCCAGGAACAAAGAGATTTCTATGTCCTTCTAAGTTTAGTAGCTTCCCGTGCAGCCTTTAGTCATATGGGCTCTGTCTTGATCAACTAAGTTGAATGATCTCACTAGGCTTACCAGCAGATGTAGCATAATTATAGGTGGAACGGGTAAGCCAAACGATGGTGGAATTTCTTCTGAAAGATCTCGTCTCAATCTTCTCCTTTCCTTAATGCACTCAGGGTGTATAGGATGTTTGGGATGATTTGAGTCTGAAGGTGAAAGTGCACAAACTCTGTACAGTCAACAAACTAAGATCTTAGCCGTGTCCCCACTTATGGACAACTATGAGCAGCTGGACAAGGATTGACGGAAGAATCTCATCATCAATTTCAATAAGTAAAATTTGACCAAGTGAACAATATTTGTGGTGCTTGGATCTTAATCCAATGTTGCCACCCTTTTGAAAAGAAAAGTTTGTTTTACAAAAGTGATAGGAGAAAACTGGCTTTATGCAAACTTAGCCAAAACTCCACTCAGCCAAATAAGCATGTAGTATTAGTCTTGCCATTTATATCCACCATAGTGTTACTTGCCAATACATTAAATTGTATTGACTCCCTTGTGGCTGCATATTACATATTGCAGATATTTCTGAAGACGAGTGAGGATTTCGTTTAGGATCTCGAGACTATCGCCAACATGTTTTGCCTGTGGAACATGAAGAAGATGGGCTCAATGTTATTCATGTTTTCCGCTGTATTTCTTTGTTTTATGCTAGTCTTCTAAGACTATGCAAGTTGTAATCCTATTTTGTAAAGACTGGATCATGCGATGTAATAGAATTTGATGCATTTGCATGATATTTCATTTTGTACTGTGGTGCTAGCAAATGATCCAGGGACTAGCACAATAACACAAGTGTCCTTATATTATTTAAATGTGGGAACGCTACAAAATGGTATCAGAGCATTGTGTTGCCTGTAGGTTTCGAGACCCTTAGGTTTGGAAGCCCTTTTTGATCATGTTATTATCTCCTTAGAGTATTTTGGATCCTAGCGGCATAGTGAGATGAAGCGGCCCGGACAACTTTACGTGTCGACGGACACGAGACCGTTCCCTGATTGGCTTGCGGGTGCCAGTATCTCTCACTATAGTGAATATCCAATTTGCAACAAGTTGTTAATAACCCATTGATCACCCTAGATTGAAAAATCTCTATGTTCAAACTTTCTAAAAACAAACAATCATCTTAGTTCATCTCATATCATCTCATCTATTATTCAACTTAAAAATTTCCCTAGATGACCTCCTCCTCAATACCATCAAGACAAGAATATTGATGACCATACCAAGAAGTGCAAGAAGTGTTTCACCACATGGAAGACCTACATTCAATATTATTGAAGAACTTGAAGAAAAACTTAGACTTCACCACTATCAAGAAGGCCTTAGGAAATGGAGAGAAGAATTTGAAGAACCCAAGAAGATATAGATGAGACCACCAATCTAGTTTGTTAGAACAACGTTAACGTGTTAGTATATTGATCATGCTAATGAGTGTGGTATGACAATATTAGTGTTTTCAAAAAAAAACCTTGTTGTTTGGTGTGATGAATGTGTTGCTATATGTTTGTTATGTGTTGTTTGTAAGATGAGTTTCCTTGATCTGTTGTGTTTGGATAGGAACCTTCTTAGATCCTTTCTAACCTCTACTCATCTTCCCTAAAACCTCAAAACAGATGTCTAGCCAGAATGCCAACAACCCGGAGAACTCAATAGCAATGCAGATGCTACTAGAAGCTCAAACTCAGTTGATACAACTGATGAACCCGAACCAAGCAAGCAACCCCAATATGGAGTTAACACCGGGAATGCAACAAGTTTTGGATACTCAATCACAGATAGTGAAGATGATGTCCCAAAACTTGGCCAATAGTGAAAACAATCAACCCTTGGTAGCTAGAGATAACCAGGAGACAGAAGAAGAAATGTTTTCAACACTCAAAGCCTGCAAATCTTGTGGAGAGATAGGACACAATTCCAAAGATTGTCCTGATGAGTGGCCCCATGGTGATGCAAACAACTCAACTGAAGGATACTTCACTCAAGTTACTTGTTTTCTGTGTGAAGGAACAACACATGTTCCAACACAATATCCACTTTACCCCATGGTACAACAAGTTGGACAACAAGCCAAAATGGAAATGCTTAGTGCAATCCAAGAGAACTTAGGAAAACCAGAAGTGAAGGGAAAACGCAAGCTGGATACTTTTCAGATGGACCATGTCAAGATGGATACTGGAGCCAAGACTACACCACATCCATATTCATCCAAACACTCCACCAAGAATTGCTATTCTTGTGAAGAAGATGGACATTTATCTAGAAATTGTCCCAACAAGAAACCCAGACCTTCAACCAACATAGTTGAGTATACTGGGCAGC